>CM050508.1:150234101-150834101 GCA_027563665.1 Antrozous pallidus | reverse complement strand
TGCTGAAAGATATTCTTTAAGAAGAGGAAGAAGAAAAAGGTAAAGTTGTAAATTATGAACAACAAATACACATCTATCAACAAATGAACATAAAGATCAAGTGAATTGATAGGCTGATGAATAGGATAAACTGGTGAATATAACAGAGACAGAGACATAGAGAGGGAATGGACTGACAATTCTTGGGGAGAAAAGAGTTGTGGGAAGTACAGCAAGAAACTGGACAAAAATCTTGCAACAATGGGAGAGGACAGTGGGGATGGGGAGGTGAGGGTGAAGGGTAGGATGGGTACAGGGTGGAGGGTATATATAGGGGGATAAAAAAAGGGAAACAATGTAATTAATAAACTGAACAATAAAGATAACAAATAAAATAAAAGTTGCTAAGATAGTAACAAATTTAAAAAAAATAAAAAGTGGGAAAGAAAGAAAGAAGAAAAGAAAGGAGTGCAAAACTGAAATTGGGAAAGGTAAAAAGAGAGAGAGAGAGAGAAAATAAGAAAGAGGAGGGTAAAAAAACTATATATATGGGGAGAAAACTCCAGAAGAACAGCCACTAATCACAACACATGCCAGTAAAAAGTACCTAGAGAAGAATGCAAACTAAAAACAACAACTAATATCAAGTTAGATGAGGGAAAACAGAAGCAAAAAAAACAAAAATAAAAAGAGAAACAATCTCACAAATAAGCATTAAAAATTTATATAATCAACAATCAAGCAAATAACAACAAAAGGACAGAGAGAAAAAATTTTGCATAGTGAAGAAAGAGAAGAGAGAGATGAGTATGGACTTGGAGCAGGGGATTGGAAATTAGATATATAAGTAGGGTGAAATTTTAACAGGTGAAACAAGGAATAGGGAAAATCTAAAACAGGAATAGAGTAAGAGAAAGAGGACAATAAGGGGGAAAGTGAGGAAGAGAGTGATGTTGTAAAGGTGAAGTTGAGATAGAGTAAAATTATGCTAAAGGAAATATGAAAATAGAATGTAGAACACTAATCCCAAAGTGAAATAGAGATAAAATAAAATGACACTTTAAAAAAAGGTAAAATAGTAGTAGTAATAATAATGATTGAAAATAAAAATGCAATAATTAAAATGGTAAAATCAAGTAAGGAAAAAATAGTTTCTTAAGTAAAATATGAAAACAATAAAAATGTACATTAGTGAAGGTCATTTACTTCCTCTACTGTTCTGTTTGGCATGTCTGTTTCCTAGTCAAGATAGTATTGAAGTTCCCTGTGTTCCACTGCTCCTCAGTTTTATAAGCCAGTCCTGATTTTAAGCAGGCCGTTTATTTGTGTTTACAGAAGAGTCAATTTGTGATTCAACCCCTGGGTGGCAGTGTTTCTGGATTGACCTTCATGTCTATAGATCCTCTCTAGCTAGTGTTTAGATATTGGTTTCTCTGTGGCACTTAATATTGGTTTGGGGGAGTGGGTTGCCCCAGAGCTGGTTCTCTGATGGTTATCCCCATCTCTGATCCCCAGGTTCCAGAAAAACAACTTTCCCTTGCAGTCTCTTAGAGTGTCCCCAATTGGGTGATCTTATGTATTGGACTTAGTAATCAGAAGCAAGGATTTAAAGAGGGAAAAAAAAAAAAAAAAGAGCCAAAATAAAGTGTGCGAACTCTGGGGCTACACGAAAGTCTGTATAGTCCTTTTTCCCCTTGGGTCTAACCAGCTGGCACACTTTCAAAAATTTTAGGCTGTCCTTTTGTGCCCAGATCAAAATGTGTTGCTTTTTAGAGTTCCCTTCTGTTAGCAGCTCTGAGGACCCCCTTCCACATTCACAGATCACGCCAGCCCCAACAGCCACGGCTTTTTCTAAGGGCAGACTTCCCCAGGTCTCCAGCTCTGGTTTCTCTCTCCTGCTGACATCACAGACCTCACCTTCTCCCAGGCGAAATCTGACCTTTCCATGGTGGAGTGTAGAGCTCCTCTCAATCCGCATGCTTGCGCCACTTGGGAACTGGTGTTCTCTGGTTCGCAGCTGTTCAGTGGGTGCTGAAGTTGTAGATTTCCTGGGCTTTTCAGGCTCCCCATAACATCCACTTTCCTTCAAGATGGTGTGGTCTTCACATTCCAGACAGTCGCTCCGGGAGGGAACACAGCAGCAGTGGGGACTGCCAAGTCAGGGGAGCCCGACTGACAGTCCCCCACTGTCTCCTGAAATATAGCTGTCCCTCAACTCACCAACAAACACTCCCCCACATTTTGTCTTCAAACCCTTGTCTCTTGCCACAGAGCCATAGGCTCTGGGCTTTGTTAGAGGAATCTACATTATTTTTTAAATCAATTTTGATTTATAAGATTTCTAAGTGTAAAGGTAGAACGGTAGAGTCTATTATGCCATCTTAGTACATATATGCTTTGTTTTATTTGTCAAAGAAGTATGAAAGGCTTTAATTTTTTTATGTCTCAGGTCTAAAACTTCGGTAGCAATTTTAAAAATCCCTGTAGAAAACATATTGAAGCCTCTGCTCTCCACAGCAGTCTTGGGGTTATTAAATGATAATTATTAGTTAGTTAATATCTCTACGAGACTAGCTTACATAAAACCTAAGAACTCATGAAAGATGTTACCCTGGAGCAAAGTAATTTTTTTGTGATCAATAGTCTGTCATTAGCAGAATGTTTACTTTATGTATCTACAGACTTTTTATCACCTGAATTCTGGTTTATCAATATTAACCTATTGATCTTTGCTGCTCTTCCACCCACTATATGAGTTTCTGATGAACATCATCACTTCTTTTTTTTTGTAGGTAAAGTATAAAGCAAACTTATAGGTAGCTGATGATTGGACATGTTTATAGAAAGATTTATAATCCAAGGTTGCTAATCACATAAATTCCTCATATTATTCTAACTGTTTAAATTTCAATTTATTCATAAAATCAAAGTGGATAAATGTTCTTTTAAATAAAAATGTAGAATAAGTACAATAACATAACATGCATATTTTACCTGGCATTATGACATGACTTACATATGCTTTAAAAATTATCAAATAATGTGCTGAAAATTTACTTGATTTGTTTTACAAAGATCTACTGCCATTATTTTCTTTTCTTTTTTACATATATGTGGTATATATATTTTTTCTATAGGCATTATTTTCTTTTACAAGTTTTAGCAGCAATTTATTAAACAAGATTTTCCAAATTCTTTCCTGGAAACATGTCTTTCTATTCTTTGGAAGTTCATTATTCTAGATGACAATCTGATTTCATTTAGGTAATAAAGATTAGTTCTTTGAAAGACCAACATCAGATAGCCATAAAAAGAATAAAATTAATACATAGTTAGGGATCTGAAAAAGTTTTTACTTTTCCTAAACTTTTACTCAGTTTATGTAGATTTTCTGATAGAAAGCTTTATTTGATCCATTATTTTTCTAATTTATTTTACCAAAATAAACCTGACACAAGACTGAGGCCTGAGGTCAGTATTTGAGTTATATTTAATGAAAATTTAGAGCACAAAAGTACTTCAATTATTTATATTTCTTGACTTATGAAAAATGGGTGCACATATGTGTGTTTCTTTGATAGGGTTCAAATTAGCAGTGAGTTTTTTAAAATCAGCGCATAGTAACTTCAGTAAATGTCTTTTTACCAGCTTATCTTGAGCAAAACAGAGGCTTTTAAATCAAACTTCTATTTCATCTATTTCTTTCTTTATTCCTGAAATGAAGAAAGTAATTTTGCATGGAAACTTAAATGCTTATCAAAATTAGAAGCAATGGTACAACAATAAAACCATTTGTTGAAAGCTCCGTGTATTATTATGTCATATTATTCAGACTGGAACAATACATTTATCTTTTTTATAGAGTTACATGAATTTCTTAAGCTGCAAAATTAGATATGTCATGTCTGTGCAAGGCAAACAACCAAAAATTATGTCCAGTTGAACTCACTGAATTTGTTTATGCAAAGGAACTTTAGAACCAGGAACCCATTTCACTACTTGCAACACACACTCACACACACACACACACACACACACACACACACACACACACACACACATTTAGTAACAGGTCTGACAAATCCACAATCAATTCCACATGGTCATTTATCCTCCCCGTGTCTTTGAAAGTAAAACACTATGAAGGCAGCATTTGAGTTTTTGGTGACAAATCACTTTCCTCAATGGAATCAAAGGCTGTGGCCATCTGCAATGAAATAGATGAGCCGCAGCTGGCTTTCATAATAATCAATCCTCATTGTCACCCTTCTGGATTGATTGGGCAAACCTGCTGTGACAAATAGTACTGACCACTTCAGTCATGTTGACAACCACTTATTTCTCATGTTTCTATACAGATTGTACCTTGTATCATCAGAGGAAAGAGAGGAGATGGAAACGAGCCACTATAACTGGTCAGTTATGGAAACCTGAAAATTCAGAAAATCTTTAAACTAGATTTGTAGACCTAAACTACCTGCATGATATGGCAATACCAAGACTATACCTGCTGTTTACTATCAAAAAAGGAAATTGCAGCCCAGCTGGTGTGGCTCAGTAGTTGAGTGTCAACCCATGCACCAGAAGGTCACAGGTTTGATTCCCTGTCAAGGCACATACCAGACTAATGGGCTCAATCCCCAGTAGGAGGCATATAGGAGGCAGCCAATCAATGTTTCACTTTCATCAATATTTCTCTCTCCTTTACTCTTCCTCTTTCTGAAATCAATGAAATAAAGTTTTGTTTTGATTTTAAAGGAAACCACAGTTTACAAGGGACTTCTGTCAAATGTCAATTCTCTTTCGTCATTAATGTTTCTATCTCTCCCTCACTCTTTCTCTGTGAAATCATATCCTATCTAATAAAGGAATAATATGCAAATTGAACATATCTCCGCTACACCCACAAGCCACACCCATCAGTCAATCAGGAGTGAATATGCTAATAAACCCCAACCAAGATGGCTGTGGCCAGTGAGAGCAGGAGGGAGGCTTGGGTTTCCATGGCAATGGAGGAAGACAAGCTTCTGCAGCCCTAGCCAGCCTATGCTAAAAAGTTTCAATTATTGAAAGTAAATAAATCCCAAAAGAAATAGCTGCCATCATGGAGAGAGCAGAAAGCTTGGCTCTGCTCCAGGATACAAAGTTTCAATTGTAGAAGGTAAATAAATCCAAGACACCAGGGCCTCTGCTTGGGTTGCTGGGGGGCATGGCTGGCCTGCAAACCACCACAGGCCCCTCGCCCAGGCTGCCTCATGCCCCAAGGGAACCCCGACCCTGATCCAAGACACCCTTCAGGGCAAAACAGCTGGCCCCCACCCGTGTACCAGGCCTCTATTCTATTTAATAAAAGTAATATGCAGATTTACCATCACTCCAACACACAAGACAGCTGCCCCCATGTGGACACAAAATGGCCATCACAAGATGGCCATCAGGGTAGGGCATTTGGGAGGGACCAGTCCAGCAGAGGAGGGAAGTTGGGGGTGACCTAACCTGCAGGAAAAGGCAATGGGGGGGGAGAAACCCAGGCTTGCAGGGGAGAGTAGTTGTGGGGGGACTAGGCCTTCAGGGAAGGGTAGTTAGGGGTAAACAGGCCTGCAGGGGAGGGCTGTTGGGAGGGACCAGGCCTGCAAGGGACGGCAGTTGGGGGATCAAGCCTTCAGGGGAGGGCAGTTAGGGGTGACCAGGCCAGCAGAGGAGGGAAGTTAGGGGCAAATAGTCTGGCAGGGGAGCAGTTAGACATCAAACAGGCTGGCAGGGGAGTAAGTAGTTAGAGGGTGATCAGGCTGGCAGGCAGAAGCAGTTAGGGGCAATCAGGAAGGCAGGCAGGTGAGCAGCTAGGAGCCAGCAGTCCTGGATTGTGAGAGGGATGTCTGACTGCCCGTTTAGGCCCAATCCCAGTGGGTCTCAAATTGGAGAGAGTGCAAACTGGGCTGAGGGACATCTGCCCCCATGCATAAATTTTGTGCATCAGAAGCCTATGTGACTGGCTGGTAGCCACAACATGCAATGACCATCAGACTGAGACACTCAGTGCAGGAGATGACAAATCCTTGGGAGATGTCAGACTGCCATTTTGGCCTGATCCTCACAGGCCAGGCCATGGGACCCCTCCTGCCCTAAGGGACCCACTCACTCCGCACATACCCGTCAAACCCCGGTGCCGCCCCGGTTGTGGCTGACTAGAGAGGGACCATGGGAGGTTGGCTCCAGAGTGTGTCTCACCCAGTCCTGCCCCACTGGCCACCTTCTAATTAACTTTTTTTTTCAATGTGCACAAATCCATGCACCAGGCCCCTAACAAATACAGTTATATATGATAGGCAGTTCATAAACATGGTAGTATGGCCTAACCTAATCACATTGCTCTTTTGGGAATTTGGAATTGAGTACCTAAGATATTGATTTAGATAGCTATGGAGAATTAGGCTTAAAAGTTATATAACCTCTAAAGCTGGGTAAGCTGTTATAGGCCAACCATGAATGACAGAAAAGGAAGAGTAACAATGACTAACAAATTATTAATATAATCTCTATGTTAGACACTATGCTGAATGCTAGCATCCACTATTTTAAGCCCCATATGTTAATCCTGTTGATAGATGCTATTATCCCTGAATAATAGATGAAAAATCTGAAATTTGGAGAGATCGATTACATTTCCTTATCATATAGGTGTAATAACCAAAGCTTAATTTTTTGGACTCTACTTGACTATCCAGTTATAGAATGGGAATCTATGTGGGGAGGTTAGAGATGAGAGAGAGAGAGAGAGAGAGAGAGGAAGAGAGAGAGAGAGAGAGAGAGGGAATACCAGATAGAAGCAGAAATGACCTCAGTATATACCCTTGAGATCATGACTTTTTGTCCTTACTAGTATAACTCCTGAAATGCAGTTCCCCCCGGTCTAAATGTTCACTGATACCATGAACCTACACTGTTTCTCTAGATTGGTGTTCAGTACACAGTACTTTGGTTACAGCTATGGAGATAATTAAAGCAAAGGTATTATTTGTCTTCCTTTCTTCAGATATCTGTTTCAATTATTGATAAATCCCATTGATTTCAAAGGTTTCACTTTAGCATGTGTTTTTCTGAATGTATGGCATGCAACTACTAACTGTGAATAAATGTGAAATTTGGATTTTTTTTTCAACCAAGTTCTATTTTAATATATTTTATTGATTTTTTTTACAGAGCGGAAGGGAGACGGATAGAAAGTCAGAAACATCGATGAGAGAAACATCTATCAGCTGCCTCTTGCACACCCCCTACTGGGGATGTGCCTGCAGCCAAGGTACATGCCTTTGACCGGAATCGAACCTGGGACCTTTCAGTCTGTAGTCACGCTCTATCCACTGAGCCAAACCGGTTTCGACTGAAGTCCTATTTTTTAATTTGTTAGAAACACCCAAGACCACGTCAAAAAAAGACTTATTTATTATTAATGATCTATGTGATGTGTAAATATACGTGTGCTTCTTTTTCCTTCTAGAATCACTTTCCTGTTGTGAGAGTTTAAATCTGTTCCAAATGAACAAGTCACTAATGGCTTCAGCCCATAATAATGTTTCGATCCTATAAACAAAGTCCCAATTTGGGGTCAGCGGGGTTGGTCTCTTTTTCACTCTTTACCAGGTAAATAACAAGTAAACTGTTACTCTAAGGATGAGGCATTGAGGGACTTGTACCCAACCTTCTCTTCTCAAAGCCTTAATACAGACTGAAAGGATTCAGAGAGCACAAAACTTCTAAAGAGTGCTGCTTTTTATGTAGGAGGGACATTAAAAGGGGAACAACAATTCAGTAGTATTTTATAGCTTGTGGTATTTGTATATTTTGGTGCCCTAGATTTGATTTTCCCAATATTTGTTTGAGGGTGGGAGTTTTAACTTCATTGGCAAATTTGGCAATTCAAGTTTCAACTGTTTAAAGGCAAGATTCTTTCCGAGCTCCATCACTGGATGTATGGCTCAGTCTGGGCAGGGCCCCCATACTGTGTGGGAATCCATCAGCGTCCGTTTGTTCCATGTTCCACAAGCAGACAGTACTATCAGTGTTTCTTTCCCAGAGAGTCAAATAATGCTATGTTTGACAGTAGTTAACTGTTTAAGCAAATCTAGGAACAGCAATTTAGGATCTTTAATGAAACACAGAAATGTTCTATTACTTTCATAATGCTTCACCATCATTCTCACTAAAATTGTTTATTTTTAAAGGGGGAGGAGGGAGAAAATGTTATTTATTGCAAAAATTTAAAGACTCTTTTATCCTCTTTGATATTGTTCAAGTCTATCATTTCATGCAAATTGTTGAGATTTACCAATAATCTTTTCCCCAAATGCCTTAAAACCATTCCACTGTATTTTTTTTTCTTAGAATAATGCCCTCACTATAATGGAATTTCAAATATATTAGCAGATTTTTCCATTGCTCTTTCTTCATGTTAAAAATCTATTAAATCTATAAGTTGCATTCATATAAATAAAATATATAAACATTATCAAATGTATACATATATTTTACATAATTACATCATTTTATGGCACATTTTTTAGAATTAATGAACCATTTGCATTTGTTTAATTTGTAGGGCATTTGCTACACTAAAAAGTAAAAAAAAAAAGCCTACCTTTTCAAGTGATGCAAATATACATTTGCATGAATTATACATTTATTATGTGTGCAGTGGAATATTAAGTGTAGCATTCTCTTTTTCCTTAGAGTTTTGCCAAAGGTTCCAAAGGGTAAGATCAGCAGATGCTGGAACATCTTTGTAGAACATGTCACAGGACTATGAAATTAGTTTAGCAGCTATTACTTGGGGGCATACACAAAAATGTCAGGCGATTGATAGGAAAATGATTTCTTTGAAGATAGTGGTAGATGTATAGATGATATCAATGAAGGAATTTCTTGAAAGCTATTCAAAATGCCTGACATATGTCTCCTGGAGTTTAAGAGTGAGCACAGGAAAAGTCCAAAGGAAAATGGTTGCCTAAGCAGAGGAGGGAGAGATGCAGCACCTTCAGAGGGAGGTAGCACTCTCCCACCAAAATAGTGGGGGCAGGGCAGTGAAGGGCAAGAAGAAAAGAATTTTCTCCTCTGGGCCAAGTAAATCCACAGAGGGTAACTGGTCTTGAGTCAGTGTTAGAAAGATCTAAATAGAAAGTGAAGCTGAACACTGAATATAAAAGCTGATGGTTGGTTTTAGGTACTCAGTCAGAGTAGGGAATAGTCCAGCAAGAGAGATTTCTGAAGATTCCACAAAACTTCCTCCTAAAAAAAACAGTCAATATTTGGTTATCTGACACACCCAGACAGCATATTTTCCAGTTTAAAATAGCACCTTCAACTATTGCCTCTGTTATTTCTTCCTCATCTGACTTGGAATGGAATGGTAAGATATGGAAAGAGGGGGGAAGCCACCATCCTTACAACAGGTCCCTCAGCTGACTCACACTGGGGCTACTGAAGGACCTTCATAATGAACTGAACTGGATTTTAAAATCTGGAACAAGATTGTTATTTAAAGAGAGTGACCTGGAATGTAAGAAAATATGGCCAAGAGTTCATACTGGGGCAGAGAAAAAAAGAAACCAACAGATTATGTTGAAAAGGAAATTGAGGAAAAGAATAAAAGTATTTAAAACCCTATAATGTGCAGCTTCTTCAGTATACATGCATTGAAATGCCTTTTGAGGATTAAACTAAGATATGCTGGTTGAAAAACAAAAAAAAACAAATATACATATAAACAAACATACATATTTAAGAAAATGAGTCAACTGAAGAATACATACTACAATTTTTTTCAGAAATATTAAAATGTCTGCTTATGGTAAATATTATAAAAAATAAGACAGAATAAGAGGACTGGAGAGTGATGGAGCAGAGTGTTGTTAAGGGATAGCATCTATAACAAGACAGCTTTTTATTTTATTTTTAAATATATTTTTATTGATTTCAGAGAGGGAGAGAGAGATATGGAAACATCAGTGATGAAAGAGAATAATTGATTGGCTGCCTCCTGTATGCCACTCACTGGGGATCAAGCCTGAAACCCAGGCATGTACCCTTGACCAGAATCAAACCTGAGACCTTTCAGTCTATAGGCCGACACTATCCTCTGAGCCAAACCAGCTAGGGCTATAACAAGACACCTTTTGAGTAGACACCTGCCATACTGATAGAGTCTGTGTTCAATTCAGGGAAAGATCATTCAGTCCTAAGAAGGTACAACATATTCAATGGTCTAAGACCTGAACATGCCGGTTGTATTCAAGGACCAAATAGGGGACCAAAGGGCTGGATGGCTGGAAACAGAAGAGGGTAGTGGGAGGTATAGTCAGAGAAGTATGAGGTCATAGACAATGGAAGGCCTTCACACTCTACTCTCAGAGAAGGGGGATGATATTGAAAGGTTCTAAGTCAGTGATTTTCAACTGATGTGCTGCAAAAACTTTTAAAACATGCAATACCTACCTGACTGTTTAGTCAGGGGCACTATCTTTTCGTTTAGATTGTCAAATTTTAAAAAAAAATGACCACAGCCTGAACAACTATAGCCATCCAGTGTGAATGAATCAAAATTATATGTATTTTCTGTCAGATTGGCAAAAAATATATATTTATTTTGGTGTACCACAAAATTTTAGTAATTAGTGTACATGTGCCATGAGATGCAAAAGGTTGAAAATCATTTTTCTAAGCAAAGGAGTAGAATGCTCTGAAGTATGCTCCTAAAGGCTCACTCTCATGTTTTGTTTTCTTAATTACCTTGTGTGTTTGGGGGTTGGGCAGGGCATACACTGTGCAGTTGACTGCGGTCCATTATGTTTGCCCTGTTTTCTAGGTCGGCTTCACTCATTCACTTTACCTTCTTGGCCCATGATGGCACTTGAATTTGTAACCCTTGTTCCAGGCTCTTTCAATCTCTGCCTTTTATCACACACTAGAAAAACACTCTGAAAACATAAGCTCTTAAAGCATAAGTAAGCCCTTCATGTTTCATTTTTTTTTCCTTTTGATGGGCCAGGTCTCCCAGACATTGCCATATTCACATTCTGAATTGTAAAGCAGTTCTAAAATGGGCATGTCTTCTGGCACTTGCTGCAGCCTTCCAAACAGTTGGGGCCTAAAAAACTAGATATGCCAGAGGTCTTGAGCTAGTTGCCAAGTGAAAATCAGGTTAGTTCTAAAGATATTTTTCATCTCTCTTAAAGAAGAATCAGGCAGAACTGGAACAGGACTCAGGCCTGGACAACGTCATACCTAAGGAATGAGAGGGTCAGCCATAATACACCATAAAATGTACCCCCTAACTCCAAAACTTACTGTTACAAAAATAAAATCAGTTGAAAATTCACTTCCAAGACAGACGTGAAGAGCTAAATATTCAAGAAGTAGTCTAAACATGTTTAGAAGTGGAAAGAAAATAGTACCCATTTGTTTCAGTAATGACATATATGAGAGCCAACTTTGGGGAGTGAAATAAGACATCAGATTTACTTTCCTTACAGCGTCCCCTCCCTTCAGCTGCACACACAACACCCCCCTCCCCCGCCCCCCTACCAGGTATCAAGCATGGCAAGAATGTGCAGAACTGTCACTCGGAAGCATAGTATCTACTAAAGCACCAAAATTTAACATTGAATGCAAGATCAAATATGTCATTTTTTGGCATTTAGTTGTAATTTTCAGAGCTCACTCAACAATATTCTGGAATGGAATTAATAGAGCCTACAGAATTCCCAAGCAACTTTAATTATTTGTTTTGTTTAATGTGTACTACCAGTTAGATTTATTAAGCATGTACTATGTCAAGCACTTTGGGCCCTGGATTTTGGGTATGAAAAAACAATAAGTGCCCTAACTGGTTTGGCTCAGTGGATAGAGCATCAGTCTGCAGACTGAAGGATACCAGTAATGACATATATGAGAGGATATATATATACCAGGTTTGATTCTGGTCAAGGTCATGTACCTTGGTTATGGCCACATACCCAGTAGGAGGTGTGCAGGAAGCAGCTAATCGATGTTTCTCTCTCATTGATGTTTCTAACTCTTCATCCCTCTCCCTTCCTCACTGTAAAAAAATCAATAAAATATATATTTTTTAAATGTTTAAAAAAATAAGAACTATTCTGTCCTTGATAAATACATGTTCTACTAGAATAGATATAACTATTAATAGATAAATGGTGATGCAGTCCATTAACTGTTATTACTGAGGCAGAAAGAAAGTGTGAATGCATAGAGGACACTATCTGCTGAAAGGAGATCACATGCAGAAAGAAGCACCTCACTTTCACTTGTCAGAAATATTTTAACTCATACTAGAATCCAAGAAAAATAAATTAATGTACCACAAATCCGAAGACATTGTCTAGGCAAGATAGTAGATGGCCTTCAACAGCAACTTAAAGACATGGAACTGTATATGATAGCAATGGGGATCCACTGAGAAAGTTCAAGCAGAGGAGGGACTTAATAATAATTACATTTCTTCTTTACATCCCAAGGCCTGGCCTCTATTCTGAACACATGATTCATATATTAACAGCCTACATTATTTATGTCTCCACTTGGAGGATTTATGGGTCTCACAAATAACATATTCAAAATTCTCCATTTCATTCCAATCTAGTTATTTTCCAAATATTTGTCATCTCATTCATGGAGTGACATGACCATCTACCTACTGCTAAAGCCAGAAATGTAGAAGTAATACTTGAATCTTTCTTGAACCTCATCTCCCACCATTGGGTTCCTCCCCTCCTTTTTTTTTCTACCTTCAGGTTTCTACAGCCCTGACCCAAGCCACCTTCATGCTACATCTTTCCTGTGGCAATGATCTCCTCCTTGGTTTCCCCTCTTTGACTCACCCATGCCTTGCTCCAGGCCATCTTCTACAATACCAAAGTGATCTTAAAATGGAAACTAGATGAGGCACTCTACCTTATCTCTATCCCACCCTGAGGCATCATGCAAACCTTTCCAAAGTCTTCATATTACAATTAGGATAAAGTCAGAATCCTTACTGTGTCTTTGAATCCCATATTATTCTGGCTTTCTTACCTCTCCACATCCTCCTTCCACATCCTCCTTCACTCTGAGTTCCACCCCAGCTCTCTCTTTGTATTCAAATGTGTCAAACATTTTCCCCTTGCTAACCAAGGTGTGGTACATGATGCCTTCCCTCCCAATAGTGTTCTTTCCCCCATCCCTCAAATGGTGATTTTTTTTCCTTACTCTTCTCTTTTCTTCTTAAATCTGAAATCTTCCTTGATTGCTCTGGTCCTCCACATCATAGTGCCTAATTCTAATTCTCAACCTTCATAAAACATATTGGCAGCTGGTAATTACATAGATTAGATAGATAGATAGATAGATAGATAGATGATAGATAATCAATAGACCCACTGATGGACTGACAGACAGATGGCTATTGTTTACTTGTTTGATGTTTGCTCCCTCATTAGACCATTACACTACAACCTCCATGGGGTCTATTTTATCTACTGTATCCTCGACATTAAAATGTTCAATAAATTTTAATAAAATGAATGAAATATGTCTTTCTCATTTCCCATCACTTTTTTTATATAATTGCTTTACAGAGTTTCTAAGTAATTTTACTTAGATGTTAGAAAATGTCCTCAATTGACCACTTTCTACTAGGTGTGAACAATAATGGAAGAAATAATATCCCATATACCCTCTTTTCACTGCAAAGCACTAAGAAAGTGTTATTACTTGCAGGATATTTTCAAATGCTACAATGTGTTTTTTTTACTCCCACTGACTCCTGCATTTTTCATATCCCCATATATGATCAATTTCCAGATCTATTGGAATTTTTATTTAAATACATATCCATTTATTATTCCCTGTCACTAAAGGGAAGCTGATAGTTAAATATGCTTTTTTATTGTTTGTGTATTGAGCAAAATTTAAAATACAAAAATTCCACTCAAACCTTATTTCATTATATGAAGCAATGGAAGTAACTTTTCACTGCAAGTACACACAAACATTTTTCTTTTGTTATTTCACTCCCAGTTTCTAGCCAAGACATTAAAAAGTTTGTTCTTACAATCCCTGCAGAATTCCAAGTCTTAGTCAAAGAAGAATGTTCTAAAAATCTTTTCAGAAATCCTGTTTGGGCGCTATTCCCAGCCTAATTTTGCAGACGAAGATGTCTGGGCAATCCTGGTATGCTGAGGATAAGCAGTTGAGGATTTTTATCTGAGTCAAACCCAAACTCCAACCCTAATTAAAATACCACAACATTGTTAATCCTTGATCATTAGACATTGGTTTAGTTGAACTAATTCCACTTCTTGAATACAGACTCTCATTTATATCTCTTCTTATTGCTTACATTTTTATTTCAGTTCTTCCATCGCTTTTTAAAGGATAGACTATTATCCCACTTTTTGTTGCTATGCAAACATCTCTGGAGCTACATAGAGAAGTAAAATTACTAAAGCCAGATAACACAGATATTGTGACAAGAGCTTCTGGAGTTTCCTGTTTTAACCTTGTCTCTCCTTTTGGTGAGGAAGAATGGTGAAAAATATATACAATATGTCCCCCCAAAAATGCATGCATATTTTAACAGCTGATAGCTATTAAATGAAAAGGAAACTGTATTTTAATAAACACTGCTTTATAATTATTCAAAGTGTGTATATATATATTTTGGGGACACCCTGTATATAAATTGATAAGTGAATTGAATTGAATGTTGGCATGTAAGTTCATTGTCCCCTATGCAGTAAGTATGAAATGATAAGATTAGTATAAACTCTATATATGTTTATATGGAGAAACTAGCAGTTGGTAATAATATGACCTAAATTCTTTGAAATCCCATCAAAGAAAATAGGCGAAGGACACAGGTTCTCTGTCCCTCCTCCCAAAACTTCTTCAAGCTCCTAAATTTCAGCATGTGATACCTATTGCTAGCATGGCTGCTCATCCCTCATTACTATTTCATTCGGAGTTCTGGAGTCTGCTATGAAATCAAATGTAAAGTGACAAGTGGAAACCAAGGGGCTTAAAAGTACAAATTGGATATGATCTTCTTGCCATAATAGAATAGTGTCCTTGTCCTGTAAAATTAGAGCATCTATGGCCTTCTCCTCCAGAGAATTAGCAGCATGAATTCTATTCAACAGCTAATGGGAATTCTGGAGAGATTTGGAAACATTCCCCAGAAGTAGATGAATTAGGGAGTTCCCAGATTCCCCATATAAATATTTTCCTTAAATCATAAACATATCATTTATTAAATTGGAAAATTATTTGCTGGGCATCTCTCCTAAATTCTGAGCCTAAAGCAATGAGGAAAAGTCAAAAGTGTCTCTCTCATGAAGCTCACATTCTAGGTGGGAAGATAATTACCAAACAAATGGGTAAGTACAGTGTATATTAGGTCTGAAGATAAGTGCTGTAGAGAAGTAAGGCAGGGAAGGAGGTCAGGGATGCGTGGGTCTGGGAATAGGGGTGTTGGGTGGTGGATAGAATCTTAATAAAGTAATCAGGTAAGTTGTCATGATGTGAAAGACATTTCTGAAAAATCCTGTAGCAGTCATGTGGTGGGCTATCTGGAGGAGGGCATGCTAGAGAGAGGGAACAGTGGATGCAAAGGCCCTGAAGATAGTGGATACCTTATTTGTTGGAGGCATAACAAGAAGTCCAGAGAGGCTCAAGTGGAGAAAATAAGGGAGATTGTGTAGATTGTGTAGAATATGATGTCAGAGGGGCCAGGAGTAGGGGAAGGGAGTCCAGGTAGAGCCTGGTAGAGACTTGGCAAATCTATTTTACTCTGACTGAGATAAGAAGCTATGGGCAGTGTATTCGTTTTCTAGAACTATCTTAACAAATTAACACAAAGTGCCTTAAAACAGCAGGTATTTATTCTTTCTTAGTTCCGGAAGACAAATGTCCAAAATCAAGATGTTAGCAGGACCATGCTTCCTCCAAAGATTCTAAGGCAGACTCTTTCCTTGCCTCTTCCTGCCTTTAGTGGCTCTAGACATTTCTTAGTTTGGTAATACATCACTTCAATCTCTGCCTCTGTGTTCTCATGGTCTTCTCCTCTGTGTTGCTGTGTCTTCTCCTCTTCTCTCTCTTGTAAGGATGCTTGTCATTGGATTTAGAGCCTCTCCAGATAGTCTAGGGTGTTCTTATCTCCAGACCCTTCACTTAATTCTATCTACAAGGACCTTTTTTTCAAATGCAGTAATATTCATAGGTTCTAGACATTAGCATGTAGTCATATCTTTTGGGGAGGCTGCCATTTAATCCATTACGTAGAGTTTTGAGTAGAAAGTGACAAGATAGGCCTTGTGTGTTAGCAGGTTTATTCTTATTCCTGTGGTGCAAATAGACAGTAAGGAGGCAGAAAGATTAGAGCAGAATCCAAAAGAACATCAGACATAAAGCAATAATTCAGGTGACTGAGTGGCCTATACTTGAACAGTAAAGGAGGTAGTGAGATGGTGTGAATCCAGGTTTTAGGCTTGAATATCTGTGAGTTACTTTTTAAAATATATTTTTGTTGATTTCAGAGAGGAAGGGAGAGGGACAGAGAGCGACAGAAACATCAGTGATGAGGGAGAGTCATTGTTTGGCTGTCTCCTGCATGCCCCACTGAGGATCAAGCCCGTAACCTAGGTATGTGCCCAGACCAGGAATCAAACCTCTGGGTTCATAGGTTGATGCTCAACCACTGGGCAACACATGCTAGACTATCTATAAATTACTTTTGATGTATATGATAGGAATGCCTCCTTTCCTGTAAAACTTTTATATTCTGGGGTCAAGGTCATTAGCTAGCTGCTATTCCTCTACCATCATATCTCAGTTTGAATGGCATTTCCTTCTGACCATCTTCCTAGGCTTCAATAGATTGCATTGACATGTCTTTATGATCTACACCAGTGGTTCTCAACCTTTCTAATGCTGTGACCCTCTAATACAGTTCCTCATGTTGTGGTGATCCCCAACCATAAAGTTATTTTTGTTGCTGCTTCATAACTGTAATTTTGCTACTGTTAATGAATTGTAATGTAAATGTCTGTGTTTAAGCTAGAGCCTAAGACCATCAGATAACACAGCTATTTACATTACAATTCATTAACAGTAGAAAAATTACAGTTATAAAGCAGCAATGAAAATAATTTTATGGTTGGGGTCACCACAACATGAGGGACTGTATTAAAGGGTCATGGCAATAGGAAGGTTGAGAACCACTGGTCTACACCGTAAGGTTATACCTAACATAGGTCTTTTTTCAGTTGTCTCTGTTTGCTATTGCAAACCACCCCAAAACTTAATGTCTTAAATAAACAGTCAAAAAAAAGAAATCATGTATTTAGCTGATGGTTTTGTAGATTAACAATTGGCTTACCTTGGCTGATCTTCTCGTCTGGTTCATGGACCACTGATCTTAACTGGATGCACTCATGCATCTTCGATTAGCTAGTGAGGCAAAATGGCCTCACTTTAAATGGCTGGGATGACTGGGGTCTGTCTGCATGGGGTGTCTCATTCTCCACAGGCTGATCTGGGCTTGTTAACTGTGCAGTCAAAGGGATCCAAGAGTATGAGAGCAGATGCTGCAAGATCTCCTGAAGCATAAGTTCAGATCTGGCACAATTTCTTTTCCATCAAATTTTCTTGGTAAATGCAAATCACAAAATCAGCCCAGAATCAAAGGAGGAGGAAATAGACACATCTATCTATTAGAGAAGTTACTATGTGTTGTTGTAATGTTTGTAACCTTTAGTATTGTTTAATATAATGGATTATTTTGAAGTCTCTCTTCCCTGCTAGCTACCCCACAAAAAAAGGAAAAAAAGTTTTTCTTTATTCAGTTTTATAGTTCCACACAGTAGATATTGAATACAGGTTTGTTTAATGAATGAATGAAAGAATCAATTGGTAAACAAGCAAAATGCGACTCACCTGCAAATGTCATAATCACTTGTTCAACCTCCATTCTCTTGAATTCTGCATCAGGATCTTCATACACTCATTCAAAGGGATATATGTGAGGTGGGGTAAATTATTGCTTATATCTGAATTAATGTGGGCATAGGCAAGAAGAGGTTAAAATAAGTATTATTTCTTCAATTTTTAAGCATTATAAATACTAGGGATAACTTTTTAAGGGAGCTAAATACTCACTTGTTTTATATTAGTCTAGAACAATGAATAAGCCTTTATTGTTAAACAATGCCAATGGTTGGGAAACTTTGGGTGTTTTACAAATGAAATACAGTGGCAAGTTGTTACTCTTTTTTGCAGTGGAAGCATTTAAGTGCCTTGGTGATAGAGATAAGAATTGAATTAAAAATCCCTGTGTCCAATCATTTTCCCTAATGACTTCATTCCGAAAGCTTCATTCGTTTTTCTCTGCTTCTCCGTGTACCACGATGAATTTATACTTCCTACCAGTAATCTCCTTTTAGACTCTCTTACATCCTTCAAACCCTGCTTACTGTGAACTTCTTTCAGCGCTTAGCCTGAATGTCTTCCAGATCCTTATTGATCTCAGTACATCAACATGTTGTTTGCGCTGCTTATCTGTGTTGCAGTCAGTCTATTAAGTCCACTGGACTATTCAATTCTGTGTTCCATAGTGTGCCTATGTTTTGTACTGAGTACACCCAAGGTGTGGAAACAAAGTAGCAATCTGAGAAGCAATGCAGTGAGAGCAACTTCTGAAGAACAGCTCTCCAGGAATCTCTCTTATTTTGCCAAGAACAGGAACATCTGGGAAGTAGAGACACAGTGAGGAGCTGCCTACGAATTTTATGGATATGTGAAGAGTAACAGGTCAGTTCTTTAGAGATTGAAGGGAAAGAATAAAAAAACTAAAAAAGAGAAAGTGGGTTCCACATCAAGTCAGTATTGCTGACTGTTAGGAACTTGTGTCTGTCAGGAAGCAGACACAGTCTACAAGTTTTATCAGGAACCCAAAACTAGGAGAGTTAAATGATGAGGCAAGGTTGGACAGGGAAAGCCTTGGAGGAGCCCTGCACTGGGCAGAAATGGACAGGCCTTAAGAGCCCCATTATGCTTCTGCAAAATTGATTAAGGCCTATGGAGGTGAATTGTGAAGGTCCTGGTAGCTGGAGGCTGCCATCTCACTTCACTGCTTACTGCAAAATTACATGACTTTTCTTGAAGGGAGAGCCAAGTGGCACACCTCCCAGGCAGCCACAGAACTTTACATAGTTTTAAGATGTTTGGGGAAGGGCTGACTATGGCACTAAGCAGCATTGTTTCCGTATCCCTGGGGGTAAAGGAGAGGGGATGGATGCAATCAAAAGATAATTTAGAAGAATCCTAATGTAGTAAGTCATTTTGTTAATCAACATAATTTTTTAATTGTTAGTGGTTTGGGTGTCCTCTTTGAAGGTTTCACTTGTCATTGTGTTTATGGGAAATTGACAGTTACTGTTTTTAAGCTTGAACCAGTCCTTATTAGAATTCAAATATATTTCTCACTACTTGGTCCAATATCTATGTAATCATTTATCTTACAGGGAATTTTACTGTAAGTGTAATATTTACAAGAAGCAATTTGTCATTCCTGGGGTAAGCATAGAAACTTCAATATTTTCTGGATAAATACGTCAAGATTCAAGCAATAGAAGAAAATGCAGAGCTTATAATACAGCATTTTATATTAGAGTTGGAGGTTTGATATCTGCTTTGCCTCTGCTATTGTTATTGTTCTTATAAATATGATTTTCCAATTATTAACCATCATTAGTATCAATGGCCTTAATGCTGGTAATCTGTCTCACCAAGGATTTCAAAGTGCTGTATTTTTTATATGCTAAATGAGTTTCAGGGCTCCAGCAGTGATTTCTACCTTGATTTGCTACATCCCAAAGTCTCCAAACACAATTAATTTTAATTCATATATGAATATGCCATATACCACTTTAGGTGAGCTAATGGGGTGTCAGACTCTCATAAACAATTCTGGAGTGTTTCAGCTCCCTAAAGACTTAAAATCTCTAATTGGCAGTACATCCCTTTTTCTCTCTAGGGACTCCTTGTCATTTAAACATTGTCCTGTGTCTGTGTTCACAGGGCTGGGGAGCTGAACACATGAATAAGACTCACAGAGGCTGAAGAGGGACAAAGGTCCAAGGCTGAGGTCCAGATGTACCCAGGATCTGTCCTGCCGGTGCCCTGACCTCCTCTTTGTGACCTGCTCCTCAATGTTTTCCTCGAGTTCCAGACACATCTCTCTGCACCTCCCACTCATCCTCTCCTCTGTGCTCTGGGCATACCTGGATGATTGTCCCAGCTGGTTGTCTCTCTTATGCCACACAGCCTCCAGACTTGTGCTCACTCCACCTGGAACACACCTGCTGCCTTCCCCTTCTTCATCCCTTACTTGCACCAACAGCTCCCGCTGCCTTCAAGAGTCACATCAAGCATTGCCTAGTTTGTGAGGGCTTTCTTCATTACCCCAACTGCACTTAGCCTTCATTGCCTCCTTCCCTCTGTACTTTTCCCTCTGTACAGATGTGCAATATGACAATTAATCTATTTACATATCTGTTTCCATCATCTCATTAGATATGGAGAGCAAGGACAACCTATCATCATGTATGTAGCCCAGGTTTTTGCTAACAAAACAATCATTTTTGTTGAATGGATGAATTATTGTTCCTTATCCCAGTGTACCAGGCACCAGTACCTCCACATTGCTCCCTGAATGTCTACTGCAGGCTCTCTCACATGCTGGCAGACCCAGGGGCACACAGCAGGTTAGCTTCTAAGAGGTTAAGCCCATCCTTGTTAGAACCTCATCCCGCATACTGTTGTACTCCAAATGAACCTTCTCTGCACCCTTGTTGAAATCTGGGTTTTCCTTGGCGTTGTTGATCTTCAGCTTGTTACTGGAAGACAGTGTCTCTGATGGAATAATTAAAACTACTATGAATCCATGTGTTACTCTAAATAAAAACTTGTTAATGTGTTAATTCTGCCAGTAGTATGTGCATTGAAAAGAGAGACTGGGAAGCCAGGAAAACATAGAAATGAACTCCTAATGGTGGCATTTCAGGAAATAGGAAAGGACAGATGGGAAGATATTTCTGGGACTGGAGCTTCTGGGTGCCCTTCCCATTGTACCACACAAGCCATTTCCTATTTCTGTACAGAAGGTTGGATCTACTGCTACAACTCTCCAGCTCTGCTGAGAATAGCATTTTTATTTCTGTCTTTTATAAAAAGGTAGAGGCACCAGCCTTCTAGTTGTCAATGACCTGGAAGGAACCCTCCTCATATGATGGCCAGAAAAAGCCAAGAACAGAGAAAGAAATTACCCTTTTTCTACATCTAATTGATACTACAATAACACTGTCCAAGTTCAGAGAGAGACAATCAGACTCAGTGGAAACAGATTTATTATAATTATAAAATAGTTTATCTTAATTGTTTACCTAGGTACTATGCAAAATCCTTTTCTTTACTTCTTATACCAATCACATAACAAAGTCATTTAATTATCCCCATTTTATAAACAAGTGAACTCACTTGCTCCTGCTCACAAAGCTGAGAATTGTCCCAGTCAGCTGCTAGTGACCAGAAAGTTGTGACTCAGATCTTAAGCATACCTTCTGGACATTAGCCCCTGGTAGAAGGAAGGGAGAACTTAAGCTTATGTGTCAATTTACAATCTACCACTGCTGCTACTCTTATTGTGATTCTGTATATGGCAAGACATTGATATTCTATTTATTCCCTTTATTTCAGGAGGGTACAGAAGAGATTATAATTTATGAATATAATTTTATATTAAGCAACTGATATAGAGAGTATTATATGGTCCCTAACTCCAAAGAATTTATAACCTGAAAAGTGATATTAAGACCTCATTTACATTACATTACATTACATTACATTACATTACATTACATTACATTACATTTCCAACCTGTCTATAAGCTGTGCCCAAATTTATATATAAAACCATCCATTCTGAGAGCAGGCTCTTGGTTATCACAAACACAAAATAACTATTGTCTTCTCCCTTTTATTTTCAAGCAATTGTTTCCTAAACACTGCTGTAGTCACTAAGTCTGCACACTTCAGAAATTCCAGGTCTTTACTAAATCACATAGAAATGTGTGTTGTCATTTTCCTTGAGATTTCTTTTCAAGTATCACTTCTGTCCATCAAGTCTGAGTTCCTGTAAGTATAGAGTGTTCAAATTCTTTATCTTCACTGACAGGATGTGGATTCCTAAAAGCTGCAAAAATCTAATTGTTCTTCTGACCACTCAGGGGAAATATTGCTTTCATGTTTATGGTGAGAGTTTTAATGTCACTTGTTGAAATATATTTAAATGATGTCATTTGGTCCACACCAAGTTAATAGTGCTTTCCCCAAGGCTGTGATCCATTCATTCAAACAGCTGGTTTGACTGATTTTTCCTTTGAATCAACCTAATTGCCTGGCTGTTTGGACATCCGCAGACACCTTTACACAAAGAGAAGGCAGGCTTCACGGGAACTTGCTAAATGAGGGTTATTCTTTTCTTCTGAGATCTGCCACAGACTATTGAGTGACTGTTGGCATGAGTTACAATCATACCCCCCTCCTCTTTCTCATTTTTAAGATGACAGTATGAATATATAAAATTCCAAAGATGCTGAATGAAAAAGCAAATAATAATTGTGTATTTAAATATATATCTATATTTTATAGAAAGAGATTTTTTTTTAATTTCGAAATACCAGCAAGAGACAACATGAAGAAAACAAACAATTAACAACTTAGGTTTTTATAAAGCTCTCTTTTAGCTCTACACTTTGGTTCTTTTAGATAATTATTAATAGATATGTAGGTATTTTTTGCATTGCAGTATATACCACTAGATCTCTAAAAGTTAACAGGGATTAATATTTTCCAAAATAAATACTCAACTTAACAAACTGGCTAGGTTTCTTCACTAACATATAGCAATCAAGTCAAAACTCAGATTTCATTAAAAGCGCAAGGTTTTGTTCAAATTTGTTTGTTTATTAAGAAAAAGATTTTCAGTACAATCCTGATCACAAAGCAGAGTCAAAATGTTCATAAAAATCGGATCCGATGGGGCATCAGCTAATCTGAGTGTATTTCCCTCTGATTAACCAGTTCTTAATGGCAACGTTTCTTATCTTACAACTGTGACATGAAGAGGGAGCTGTAGCTCTTCTGAGACACCATTCTGCAAGAGCCAGCTTATCCACGCTTTCCGATCTCGTGTCTGTTTCTCTTTCTCCCTTTCTTGTGCTGCCCCTCATTCATTCACTCTTCCATCTTCTTGCCATTGTGCCAGCTGAATTTAAGGGTATCTTCTCCGTATCTGTTCAAGGGGAGATAATCCATGCAAATCAGCAGCAGTGGCTTTCAGTGCGTGGTTCCCAGAGAGGACTCAGCTTGAGGAGGTCACTCGTTCACAGCCGCTCCTCCCATTACATTTTCCCCTTATTGCAGGATTGCTGTATGTATACAGTGACTGAAAGGACTCAATTTACTGCAACTGCTGCCTGGCTTTCCTTCCAACTTTTTTATTTTTAATAAAGGAACTTACCTCCATCTGTCTTTTCAAGGTAGGAAGTCTGATTCTTCTAAAGACGCGCGTAATGCCTCTGCTGTCTGCTCATTATCAAATGTCACTTGAATGCTTTATATTGTTGCCGGCATTAGGCACAAATGCTGGGATTCCAGGTGTCTCATGCTTTTGTTACTTACCAGTATAGGTACAATTGTTTAAGAGCCTCGGATTGTACGTAATGTTTATTTTCCCTGCAGCCAGCTCCAGTTTTATAATGCTAGAAAGATTATAGCATCCACTCTCTAATCTAGAAATACAATCCCCTAACAAGTTCTCCCTCTTTAAAAAAATAATAAGTTATCAGTATGTTTTCACTTATTGTGTACCCTGGCCAGTAATAGTCAAGTGTAAAATACAACCATGTTGATTAAAAAAAAAGAAAAAAACAAAAAACCTGGAATCTTTCTGCAGTATTTTCTGTGAAAAAGCACTAACTGCAGAAATGTTTTTGACAACAGCAAGAAAAAGGATAGATTTTACTTCATTCTTCTGCAAAGCAAGAAGCTAAAGGCCTTATTGCTCACAGGTCTGTAAAATAGATTTATTCTTCACAATTCATAAGTTGTGACTAGGTTATGCAGAAGTATTATAATTAGTTAGAATTCAGTTGCAGTCATAATACATGCTACTATTTATTGCTTTGCCATTCCTAAAACTTGGCATTATAAAAAAAAAGTTTAATGTAGCAAGGCAACAAAAATCTTATGTTTGCAAACATTGTTTGATATCATTTTTAAAAACTGAGTTCAATAGGCAAATGGTTATGTTTGGATTGAAAATGCATGTAAGAAACTGACAGATTTGATGCTATACATCTGATTTATGAAGGCAGAGTTCCTGGGCTTATATCACTTCATATGTGTTTTCTTGAACTTACATGTAATAATATTTTAATGACTTCTTGGTCATTAAAATTTTAAAACATACTAAATGTCATAAAATTACAGGTTCAAAATTCTTTTTGATTAGTTCAAATATAATTACAACATTTTAGTTATGATTTAGATTTCAATAAATGTAATATGTCTGAAAACACTCCTTACTAATATAATTTTACATTTGTTATCTGATTTTTCTAAGAAGGTTTGACATGTGGGTATGACAAGATTCTTTAATCTCTTGTACAGCATAGAATTGCAAATAAACAATAAACAAAGTCAACAATCCTAAAAAGAAGAAAAAATTATCCTCTGGTCTACCGAATAGTTTCCATGACATAAATCTTAGATTTCATCTTCTAGGTAGATACCTGTAGTTAGTGGAGTTTGAGGGGGAGTGGGGATTTATTGTCCATATGAAATATTTCAGTGCCAAAAAAAGTGCAGTTATTTTTCTTTTTGATACAGAGTCTTCTTCTATTGAAAAAAAATGCACTCTGATGTTTGAATACAGTACAAGGCATGGGGCCCTGTCATTGTTAGCATAAAGAAGACATCGACACAAGTATCACTGTGCAGAGGGCAATCTTTCTGTCTCTGGCATTTGTTAGGTTACTGTACATAGAAATGAACAGATAAATATGTTCTGCTTCATGGCGTTTTAGTGAGCCTATTGGTATGCAGGCTACTCTGCCAGGGTAGCAACAGAAAAAGAGAGAGAGAGAAATGTGTCATAGCAGTGGGGAATAAAAGTCCTTCACAATGAGAGAAGAGGAATTTAACTTATTTCTTATGCAGTAATTAGGATTTCTTAAAACTCTTTGAAACACTGAGTGGAAAAGGAAACTGAGGCTTCCCAGGAAGGGCTGATTACATTTATTGATGCAAAGCATGTAGCTGCCCATGTATATCTTCTTCCCAGACACTGTCACTGGAGGATTCCATGCACATTTCAGAGGGAAAAGAAAGGGACTCCTTACTAATAGTTCACGGTGACTCTTTCATGTTTAAAGCAAGTTTGAGAAGAGCACCAGACACAGGAGAACCTTCACAGATGGGAAGGTGCGTGGGGTTGCCTGGCTGTGTGCACTTGTGAAACTAAAGGCTGCCGTCTCAAAACAGAGGAGCACCATGTAATACTCTGTCTGCAGCCAAGCTGAGGCGAGATATAAAAAGTGCCCAGGGACATCTTTTGGGGACAGAGCAAATGCAAACCAGACAGTCTCTTTTCAACCAAATTGCCAGGACTTGATAGGTCTGAGGACATTCCCCCATGAAATCTCAAACCATCATTTCAGAGTTATTTCAAAAGCACATATTTTATAGACTTTCACATGTGTTTGCATACCTCCTAGGAAACTCTCCAAAGGCCTCCGTTGTTTGCCTTCAAATCAGGTTTGACTGTGCATCCTAAATTAAATGGTCACAGCCTTCAATTCCCCTGGGTTTCTTTTGCTTCCTTTGTAAACTTGCCATTCCCCTAGTAACTCACTTAAGCAAGTCTTCCGGATGAGTTCTAGTTTTCTCCATTTCTGTGCGCCTTGCAGCAGCACCTCTGGACCTGGTAAACATTGTAGCTGTATGTAATACCACGTTGTTATTCCCACCTCCCCTCTTCTGCAGGTCTTACTGAGTACAGTGAAAGGGGTCAATTATCATCTTAAAAGGATGCTTTGGAGGATGTTAATAAATTCTTTGTAACTTCAGGAGTGTACGGTGGGGCCTGGGGAAACTTGCTACCCTGCTTGAGGGGAAATGATGTGCTTCATCGGCAGACATTCAATGCCCATATCATCTGTAGACATGCAAATTTTCTCAGGAAGGGATTGTATCATACCGTATATGCTTTCTAAATCTTGAAACTCCTTACTCTGTACAGATCGATTATAATATTAAGTGAAAACTCAGCAGACTAATAGCTTTATCTGGGTTAATTTAATCTGCATACCACTCTGAGATCTGTGGGATCACCATCCCCTTTTCATAAAGACATCAAGGTGCAGAGGGGTTCAGTTACTCAGTCGGGGCCACACAATTGTGGCAGAATTGGAAATTGAAGCCATTTGTTATGATACTAGCTTCAAAACATTACACAACAATGTCTTCCTGACTAATTAGCCCAGATAACTAACTATAAGGATATCTTCCTTCCCCCAGTAGTAAAACATTTCTAGGTACCCTTTGTAATGTTGATACAAACACATATCTGATTCTGATTTCTCAACTCCTTTCATAGCTCTTCAACTCTATCTGTATTACAGATATAGCAGAGTTTTTTAAAGTTGTTTCATTTAATGCATGCCAGGAATGGTTTGTCTTACAGAACATTTGTTTTTTACCTTAAGGAGTTAAGAACTAAATCAGATCTATAATTTACTGACTTGTCTACTGACAGTCTTTGAAGCCCTGTTCCCACCCCACACAATCCTTTTAAAAAAAAATTCTGTCTTAAGAACAAGATTGACATCTCTTTATATGTTTGGAATTTTTCAGTAGTGTAAAGTACTTGGTAATGATGGAAATTAACCCGAGGCTTTACCTAACTACCTTTCCTTGCAACTCCATTGAAGTTCTGGTTACAATTAAAATTTACATGCAAACAACTGTTTCTATCAGAAAAAATATATATAGCATATTCTTCTGTCTTGTCATCTTTTTTTTTCTTTTAATCTTCTGGGTAGTAAAAGGAACCCCTTTTCCTTCCCTTTTTTTCCACTGGACTCATCTGAATGAAAATGTTCCCATTTGAAGTAGACCAGTACAGTATAAAACAGGTTGAAGGAAACAAATGGAAGGAGAGTGTACCTTTAAGTGGTGGGAATGTGAAGCGCGGCACATAATTGTCTGTCCTGGTGTCAGAAGGTGTTATCTCCTTAAGTAGAAATGGACAAGAACAGGTCCATACAGGGAAACAATTGTGGCTTTACTTCTGTCTGTTTATGTGGGATAGCTTGAACTGTCTCTCACTATTTTATCCTCCTAGTGTGAAAATATGAACTATTGTGCATGTAACTCATGGGAATCTGATTCAGAGGCTGTGTTCATTTGACCTTTGAATATAATATATATAATGAAAACAAAAAATCTGAACAATATTAACACATTATCAAGTGACAGAAATATGGGGGGGGCATGGATCAGTAGCAATTGCGCAACCTACACATTTCAGGAGTAATGGAAAGCAATTTTGATGCCCTCTGTGACACCAACATTCATTTTCGACCTTATTTGAAGTATCAGGCAGATGGACTGCCCTAAATGCCCAGAACCCCTATCTGCTGGCATGCAGAAAGCTTGAGAACTTATCTTTAAAGTTATTTTAATACATCGGTTTTGCCCAGATTAGCTAAATTAGACATCAACCAAAGATGCAGGAAATGTTGGGAATTAATTTAAATTTGAGCTTACCCTTCCATCATCTCTCGCTGAGTTTTTTAGCCTGTGAGACATTCCTTTCAGATTTGATTTCTCCATTACTGGAAGGCTGATATTCTTACCTTCAAAGAAATAAAAGGGGGCAGGAAGAGAACCAGGAATGGTGGTAATGAGCTATGTGTCAATATAAACATTGAAAGGAGTTAAGATGAGCCTAAAATATTTCAAGAATGTGCACTTCATTGCTAAGTCCTTCGGCCACATAACTGAATTTCCTATCTAAAAGTATGTCAGTTTCATGAAATTAAAAAGTGAAATCAAATATTTTTTCTCATTGTGAAAAGCTTGTAATGAGAATGAAAAATATTGAGACACCTTAATTCTCAAATGTATTAGCAATCAGTTCAGACTGGACAGTTATCAACACATTTGAGCTCAAAAATAAAATTTCATTGGCAATTAAAATCCACAGTTAGGAAAATAAAGCCAAAATTTGTCAAAAGCCTTAAACGAGGATTGGAAAGTCTGTTTCGTGTTTGTAGATGGCTCTTGTTATATATGTTACTCTCCCCCAAAAGAATTAACCAAGTGGCCTTTTCTCAGTCACTGAGACCTTTTCCCTAATTTTCATAACACCTACAGTTATTCCACGCAAGTCAGCCACTAACTGTTCTTTTCTCATATTTCCCTCATTGTTTTATGGGCTATACATATTGTTGAATCCCATCAGTAATACCTACTCTGTGTCCTTCACAGACATTGTCTTAGTATAAAGGCCAGAGACTGTTCTTATTTAATATTTGAATGATTAATGGAATTGCTAAGAATCTAGTTAGTTTAGGTTATATATTTTTTAAAAAATTGTCTCAAGTGCAAACAGAGAAACATCCATTCATTCAAAACATTTCTTAAGACCTACTTGTATCGCAGACACTGGGCCTAAGCTCTGACAGTGTAGGAAACTTGACATCTGTTCAATTTTAAAAAGGACAACAGAAGAAATTAATCCAATAGATAAAATTATATGTACATACATTTCTGATTTCCCATTTTGGAAGTTGAAGGGAGAGGCAACTGGCAAAAGAACTAAGGTGGGTGAGAGCAGGAGTAAACTAAAAGAGACAAAGAGAAAATAAAGCCATTTAGAAGCTGGTGAGAGAATGGGGAAGAAAGAGATCTTGAGGGAAGCGGAAAGAAGGGCTTAGAGGATGTTAAAGATTTCAGATCTTGGCATTTCTGATTAACCACAGTTTACAGCTTTTTAACTTCTCTCATTCAATCTTCATGCACTATAAATGGAATAAAAATAATAATTAATCTCAAGAGAAAATATTCTTGGCCTGAAGCTTTGGTTCCCTGGAAATGAATAGACTCAGTGGGCTTGGGGTACTAAGTAAGGATAAAAGCAAAGAGGATATAAGGTGGTTTTCAAAGCAAATTTTCAAATAGTCCATCCAATAAGAAGTCCCACAGAGAGATCCCCCAACCATAAATCAATTTTGTTTTAAAAATTGCAAATCCAGTTTACTCAGGCAAATATCAACACCTAGCAGGGTGGGGAAGCTGCCCATCAGAGGAATGGGTTTCAGGGCAGCTTCTAAGGTAGATTGTCAGCCAAGAAAAGCCTGGGGTGCATAAAATAAGACATGGGCTTTAGGAACAGTATTGATAGGCGGGAAACAGGAAAAGCATTTTGGGTTTTATCAATCTGGGTACAAATCAAAGCTGCTCCTCTATCTTTTTCTGGGCACCAGGTACCAGAGGAAACAAAAATATCTGTTTCTCTGAAGATTCGGGATAAAGGCATAAACCTATGGCTGCCCCTCCTCATGCTTGAGACATTGAGTTGTCTCAACTCTCAGTGTTTTATTTTTCAACCTTTAGCCATGCACTTGTTAAAGACTATTTATAAAATTCTTCTGGTTAGCATGTAAAAAAGCCAGTGCATCCTGGCTACTGGGGTTTTGTTGGATTCAGAGAGAAACAGAGCAGCCTGCAGGTGACTGTGCGTGTACTTTTGTCATTGATGAAAACTGTAGAGGTCCATGGTTTAAAGTCTGCATTCCTGACTGGAAAACAAAAATCAGAGGCATTTAAAATCATGGGAGCAGAATGCACAAAGGATGCATCATGCAACAACAGGAACACTGGCTTCAGGCAGGCAGGCCTGAGTTGGAATCCCAGCAATTGGGGGTATCATCTCATCTCTCTGAGTTGGAACATTCTCATCTGGAAACTGGAAATAAAAATACCAACTTCTCTGTTCTATACTAAAAAATGAAATAATATCTGGTACATGCCCAAACATGTCTGAGCTCAGAGAAGATGCTTCACAGTACTTCCTCATATTCATACTGTTTTCTCTTCAAAATCAAATTTATATTACCCAGGATCCCACTCATAGGCATATGTGTTTAAATGTCTCATGGCTTCATTTTCATCTGTAACTAAGAAAAGAAAAGAGATTCATGGGACAGCAAAGCACTGATCCTGTTACTAGTGTAGTTTTGGATGATAGTCAGACCAAATTCTTAGGTCTTCTGTGGCAGTGAAGCAGATCATAGCTGTGAATAACAAATGCTTTAAAGAAAAAATGATGTTTCCTATGCCAGGAATTACACATACAATTTTGACTGAAATTAATATTTCTACCTACCTCTTCTTCTGAGGCCCTGATTTAATATTCTTAAGGCCTGGTGCCTAATAATCAACATGTGTTCATTTCTCAGCATGCCTGCCCATGCTCCCAGGCACACTGGGGTGATAGGCACGAGCTAAGTACAGAGCTTGCTGAGTGTTCTTCCCAGTAGGATCTATGCAGGCCCCTGAAGATTTTCAGAATCGAAGTTCAGAAGCTGGAGTGAGAACTTTTAGAAGAGTTAACTCTGAATTAGTCGAATCTAAAAGCCATCTAAGAGGATTCTGTGTGTGAGGTGAGCACGGAGCACATATCAGAAGGAAAAGGGAATCAGGACATGAGAAAATCAGGAGGGTATTTCATAGCTTTATAGGATTTTTTTGATTTCTTTGGAAAATATGTAAATGAATTTCTTAAACACCAACTGTCATTGATTTATTTTTTGTGATGTTCATTGATTCCTTTGTCATTGTTTCATGTGTGTGTTCTCCGAAAACATCCAGTAGCGACATTTCTCTCCCTCAATGCTGTCCCCAATACATTATAAGTATATCATTAAAACCTATTTAATTTTCTTTGAAAGATTATATTAAGTGCACTTTCAGTATAATTATGTCAATAGTTGAAGATAAACATGTATTAGGCAGTGCAAAATGCTGATTATCTGTCAGGGAAAATCTGTTTATTTTAGAGACAGCAAGCTGACAACCCCCTGGTGTTAATCTGAAAAGTATAAACTCATGCCATGTACAGTTTGGTGGGGTTCTGACAGCAAAATGCTCTCAATAGCCTCCTGCTGAGACAAACAGTCTTCATCATACATAAGCCCATATACATGTGTATGTAATAAAATGCAGACCTGGGACTCCTGTGTTTTAGGCGTATGTAATATGCAGATATTTTGGTGATTTAGGACATATAGAAAACAAAGTATTATTTGAGAAGCGCCAACGTCCAGCCTGCATGAGCAGCTCTGCATAGAATGGAATGGCTTGAGAAAGAGGAGAGTGGATTACAGGATCAGGCTGCATTTGAATTGGTGCCCAGGGCAGGGTTTGCCCTCACTAATGTCAGCTCAGAACCATTTGTATTAATCCACAGGAAAAGGAAAAAGTTGGTGCAAAAAAATGGGGAATCAAGAGAGGTAGGTCTGGTATAGGATGTTCATTCATCTGATTTTCAATGCAAGCAGGCTTCTTTTATTTCTTTGACTCTACTCTTTAAGATAATAGTTGCTAAATATATCCTAGAAACACAACTGACTGCCAGCTGCTGTTGGGCAAGAAGTTCCTCTTTAATGAGATAAAGCAGTATCAGGAAGTCCACATGTCTCATGTGCAGTGGCTGCGTTTCACCAGGTTTCTGTGAGGCAGAGAATGAATCGAAATGAAAATGAGTTGAATATTCAGGCACAGTTTGCCAGCCCTCTGAAAAATAATTTCGTCTAGCTTTATTACATTGTGATCATTTCCTGAATGCCACAGAATGCTGAGTAGAATAATAAAAATTGATATGTATGTTGACATTTCAGTTTTCTAAATAGAAGCTGAGAAATATAAACAGCATTTGGTCTTTGCAACTCTTCCTACCAACCGTTCATTTGCTGACTAATTCTCTTACTCTCAGATACTTCATTCAGCCTTAATATAAATGTCTTCTGAAATAATTTCTCCCAGTGTATTATGCATGTCTTTGGTTTGATTCAGAATTTACATGTGTAGTTTGCATATTTTTGCATCAGAGTGTCTGCTTTAAATTAGATAAAGGTCACTGTCATTCATAATCAAGAAGAAGGTGGATTAAAGGTCACAATTCAATAAAAAAAAGTCTGATTAGATGTAGAGGTTGGTTCATATGATTTAGTATCGGATAAGTAGAAATCCTGAGTCAACAAAGTAACCTCAGTATAATGGGTGACTTGCTTCACTGTGATAAAAAATATTCAGATTGTTTTTCCCCTGCAACCCTCCCTCCCCCTGCCAATGTATAACTTGTTTGTCTCCATGTAGCAGTGACAGTTACTTTTGTTAATACTTTTACCACTAGATGTCTTTTTATAATGTCATTTGGTTTTAGGAGTGACATAAATGATAATTTTATCCCCAAAATAAAATACTAAGTATAATGAATTAATAGTAGGAGTTATGGATTAGAAAGTCCCCGAGCACCTATAGTTAGTTCTACTCTTTTTTCTCGGAGGTAGTTCCTAGTTCTGCCACTCTTTGTAAAGGACAGAGCTATCACTGCACAGTTCTTCCCCTGCACCAGTATTTAACATCTCTCATGGGCACTTAAGAGCCTGCACAAACTCTTCCAAATCCTGTCATATGCTCAGTATTTTTGTGAATGATTAGAATTAAATATAAAATAAATGTAGCTTGAGGCAAACAAGTGGACTTTTTTCAATTCATTGAGCTTTTAAGGTATATTTGACAATGATTTGAGTAAATGGAAAGCAGTTCAAAACAAATGCTAAGTTTCAACATATATTTATTTTGTTCATAAATCAATCTGAATATCTGAAAGAGGATAATTAATACATGTTTCATTTATGTTTAGAGGTTTGACGTAAGTCCTAAGGTATTTAACAAATGCTATGGAAACAGAAATCACTGTTACTACCAAAAAGTGGAGTCTTATTCCTTAGTCTTATTTATTTTCCTTCTCACATATGTTGTTGACATAAGAGGAAATTCTACTTCCTCCCCTCAATTGTTTGTCTACTTTATTTCCTCTATTGACATGATAGTATAAGTTCATCTACCAAAAAGAGAGAGAGAGAGAGAGAGAAGAAAAAGAAATGTAGACAAGGAGGCACACCTTTTTAAAGCAGGTTGTTTATTGTCCCAAAGAAAATCAAACATTTTTACAGGAACTATAAAGGTTAAATGGTTTAAGCAGATTATAATTAGTTAATTATGTTAAACATATATTGGATCAATTTTACATTATTTTAATTACCTTTTGGAATAAATGGTTTGGTGAACAAATTCACTTGATGTTCAGGATCAAACAAAATTACCTTTCCTCTGGGTAGTCTTAAGTTTCACAAAGTGATTTGGAAATGACCTCCTTTGCTTTCATCTAAAAATAACTTTGGATTTAGAAAATGATTAAAGTTGGATATATTGTGTTTTAAGTAAATCATATTATATCATTTTCATAGCTTATTATTCATTTAAAGAGGAATATAATAAAATTTCTCTAAACAGACATTCTATTTAAGGAGACTCATGGAATTCATACTGTATCATGGTATTTATAAAGTTGATTCAACTCTTACTTTTACCAGAAGACTTACATTGTATTCTGGTAAGCCATAATAATTTTTCCTGATAAGACATAGGACTAAAAGCTAGATAATAATTAAATATCATGCCTTTGTTTTGGGGATGTATCTGTCCTAAAATCTGTTGTTGAATGAAATCAAGCTTATCTCTAGAAGCAATTCTGTTCAGGGTGCTTGGGACTGGCTTAAATAACACAGAAGATACTACTTCAGGCATTATGAGTTAAATATATATATTGTAGTTGCTGGCCTAAAGACATAGCTGTTTTATTTTAAAAAATCAAAACAGAACCACTTGTGAGTAAAGGGCCTGCCTGCATATTTATTTATGTCTATATAGCTGAATGTATTTTAAAACATAATCATGTGTTTATGAAATATGGCATGATTGCATGTATACATATTTTTCAATAAGGTATACATTTTAATGAAGACACTCCAAAATGATATCATGAATATATACACATACCAAATGAAAGCATATTTTTACATTTACATCATTAAATTTTCCAAGCACTAATGACTCTCTAATATGCAATAAAATTGGGAAAAACACTCTCAACCTCAGAACATGCCTTTAATGGAATCACTGTGATTTCTATGGGCTATGTTTTCCTGATATCTGTGTTTTAACTTATGAAAATGGTCAATAACAGTATAGAATTATGAAAATATATATGTACAAATGAATAATTAGTAATTAGTTATCTTAATGATTGATATTAATCAATGAGTGTTCAGGACTACCTTTTCCATCAATTGTTATACCTTTCAACAGTAATATTGTTAATTCTGCATTTTGGCAATTCTGTATCCCTTATAATTCCACAAAGAGCAAGAGTGAAGTCAAAATCTGGCATGTTTCTGATTAGTAAATGTCAATATAAGTGCTTAATTTGGCTAAATAACAAAAATATTATGTCAGTATAGCTTAAAGAAAGATTTGTGTTCCATTTCTGGCTCTGCCATTTAAAAGCTATAAGATCTCATGCAAGTTAACCTCATCAAGCCTTGTGTTCATCTGTAAAATGGTGACAGTACTGACATCTACTAACACCTGCTTCACCTAGTGGTTGTATAGATAAATAAAATTATACAAAAATGATTTTTGTACCCATAGACACAAAAGTGAGCTCAATAAATGGTGTTTACTACTAACATAGTAGTAGTTGCAGGAGTTACATATTAGTAGCAATAGCAGTGGTAGTGCACTATAAATCCGGGCTTTCTTTTATAATCTGGTAAATATACCTAATAACATTCTTATAACTTAAAATTATTAGAAAAATATTTACAGAAGAAATTCTCTTATATGTTTTCTTCTTACTAAAGTCATAATATTCTGTATCACTCATATTCTTAGCTACTCTAATCCTCCCTTTTTTCTCATACTTCCATCCTTCTGGTACATGTAATGTTCATTTTATCCCCCATCAATTTTATGATATTATTTACAAATTTGTTTGAAAGATACTTTTTTAGTAAACCCAGTAGTGCTTTTCTACATCACCATGTCCTGCCTTGACACCTACTTAGGGATGAGATAGGGATAACATACAGAGTTCTATCTTCAGCCCTTGCCTTTTCTACATTGATTATGAACAAAGAAAATATGCTTATTGAGATTACACATGAGACAAACCTGAGAAAGATTATCAATAACATATATGACAATAAGCAATAAATGTAATTTAATCAATAAATTTAACTTAGATAATTCTGTGCATCAGTTAAAAACATTAGATGCACAACTTTAAGTGAGAATTGGGCTTTCTGGCTAGGAAACTTAGGGAGAAAAAGATTTATGGGTTTTAGTTAATCATCTATAATAATAAAAGGGCAATATGCTAATTAGACCAGACATCATTCCATGGCCTGAGGGAAGCCAGCCTGGGTCTTGGGTGCCTGCAAGCAGCCTGAGGAGGTTAGTCCAAGTCTCCGGTGCCAGAGGAAAGCTGATGCTGGCAGCTGAGGAAAGGAAGGTCTGCTCTTGCACAAATTTTCATGCATGGAGCCTTTAGTAAGTTTAATACACACCAATGGTAAGATCCAGCTGCTACAAAGCAAACCACCACCTTAGGCTAAATTAAAATACATTGTAAGAAGGACATTGGAAAGAATAGTCCCATTAGTGTCTCTAATAGTTAGATCACATTTATCATATTAAAATTAGTCCTCTATATTTAAAGGAGAACATTGAAATACACAGTGTGTCAAGAAAATATGTGATGAGTTGGAGAGGGGTTTAAAAGCTACTTCGTATGAGGAATAATAAAGGCATCAAAATGTTTGGGCCAGAAAAGAGAAGATATGGAGGAAACATAATAAATCATTGATATGGCTATCTTACAGAAATATTTATTGGCACCCTATGGCAAGCATCATGCTTAAGTATGAGGTAAAGAGAAAGTAAAAGGAAACTGATATTTAATTCCTTTGTTAATAAACTTTAAAGTCAAGGGGAGGAGACAAGACTTTAAATCACACAAATGAACATTTGATGACAAGTGCTGATAAGAAAGGAAAGGAAAAGCTATATAGTCTGAGAAGGCTCTAAGAAGAATTGATATTTAAACCCAATAGTTAGCCATAGGAGTCAGAACTTTATTGCAAACAATGATAACAATATATGCAAAATCTCAAAACCAAGGCCTCTATGGAGGGGAAGAGCTTAGTAAAGTTAAGAAAAAAGAAGAGAGCATAATGAGAATAAATCAATGAGTAAGGAAAATGGTGTGAGAAGAAAGTGGGGCCAGATTTTACAGTCCTTTGCAGCCACATTAAGCCTTCTATTCTAAGTGCCTGGAGAAGCTGCTTAGTAAGAAAAGGAGATTGCTTTTACAAAGATCACTCTGACTTTGTGAATAATGTATTGGGAAGGAGCTAACGGTGGTGAAGGATCTACATCAGAGGCTATTGAACAAGAGGCAAGAGATAAAGGTCATTTGGCCTTAAGTGGAGAAGATGGAGACTTAATAAAAAGAGAGCCTCAAAGATGTGGTAGAAGTGATATCAAGAGAATTTGATGACAAATTGAATGTGATCGGGAAGATGAAAATGGGCCAAGCAAGACCCCCATTTTCTAATATGAGTAACTAGATGAATTACTGAGAAAAAGGTAAAGAAAGTTTAAAGAAAAATTTCAACTGCCTTGTTTTAGCCATAATGAGTTTGATGAGCAGGATCAATTGTTTAAAATAACAAGAACAATCACAAAAACTGTAAAGACAGTGTTTATGTTATTTAGGTGCATACTTGGTGAATTGTCAGACAGAAGCAAGAGTCTAATTGTTTTGTTTTTCCAAAACTACAGATCCATGACCACAATGTCAAATTTGCTAGAAGTTCAATTTCAACTCAGTACACAAAAGAACTATTTCTAAGAACTAGACTGTTCAGAAAAATGAGGACTTCCTTAGAACCGGATACATTTCCCTTCACAGAAGCTATGCTATCAGAAATCAAAGTCTACAGGAGACATTTTTTAAAAGATTTCTGCAGTTTGTAAAAGACTGGACTTGAGTCTCTTTCAATACTGTTATGTTCAAATTCAGATATCAAGTTTTAAAACCTTGAGGAGAAAACCAAGAAGATTCTTAGTTGTTTGGTAAACTATTTAATTGCTAATTGCTACTGGGCATGTATCTGATACCTTGTCACCAGAAGGGTTATTGATTGCATCAAGCAACCATTGACTATTCAGTGAAACGTGTACACTCTCCCTCTCAGTTGAATAAAGGCCAGCACCATGCCAAAAATGGACTGCAAAGGTTCAAAGCTGAGAGGTCTCTTCCATAATGACCCCAAACTCTCCTCTTGCAACTGTCACTAATTTATTATGTCTTGCTTTTGTACTGTGTTTAAATTTAGCCTCAAGCATCCTTCTACATTCAGCACTCACATACAATCAATACCCATTGATTGGCATTGTCATTTGACAATATTCAAACCAGTTGTCATGAGTGCTCAACCCCATGATGGTCAGCTCTTAAGGGTGTCTACCCTCACAAATATGAGAGGCTGTGATGATTTCACCTAGGCCCAGAGAATCTCGCTCAGAATTAATACCACTTGCTAGCCAGAATACTATTTTCATTTTTTAAAATTTAATCTTTATTGTTCCATTTATTACTTACATTGTTCCCCCTTTTTTCCTCTTATAGCTCCCGTCCACCAGGTACCCATCCCACTCTCCGCCCTCACCTCCCTGCCACTGTCCTCTCACATAGGTGCATGATGTTTGTCCAGTCTCTTGCTGCTCCTCCCACACACCTTTTCTCCCCAGGAATTGTCAGTCCATTCCCTCTCTATGCCCATGATTGATTCTGTTATATTCACCAGTTTATCCTGTTCATCAGATTTTTAATTCACTTGATTTTTATATTCATTTGTTGATAGATGTGTATTTGTTATTCATAATTTTTATTTTTACCTTTTTCTTCTTCCTCTTCTTAAAGAATATCTTTCAGCACTTCGTATAATATTGGTTTGGCAGTGATGAACTCCTTTAGCTTTTTCTTATCTGTGAAGCACTTTATCTGATCTTTAATTCTGAATGATAGCTTTGCTGGGTAGAGTAATCTTGGTTGTAGATTCTTGCTATTCGTCACTTTGAATATTTCTTGCCACTCCCATCTGTCTTCATAGTTTCTGTTGAGAAATCCGCTGACAATCCTATGGGTGCTCCCTTGTAGGTAACTAACTGTTTTTTTTCTTGCTGCTTTTAATATTCTCTCTTTGTCTTTTGCTTGTGGCATTTTAATTATGATGTGTCTTGATGTGGTCCATTTTGGATTTTTATAGTTTGGGGTTTGGTGCCCTTCTTGGGCTTCTAAGTCCATTTCTTTCACAAGGTGGGGGAAGTTTTTGGTCACTATTTCTTCAAATAGGTTTCCATTATCTTGCTCTCTCTCTTTTTCTGGCACCCTTATAATTCAGATGTTGGTATGCTTGAGGTTGTCCAGGGGCCTCTTACACTATCTTCAATTTTTTGGATTCTTTTGGCTTCTTGCTTTTCCAGCTGAGTGGATTTTGCCTCTTTGAATTTCAAATCTTTGACTTGGTTCTGTGGTCATCTAGATTGCTTTTAGGACTTTGTGTAATTTTTTTTTCAGTCAGTGTATGCTTAATTTCTAGTTGGTCCTTTTTTATATTCTCATATGTGTTGTTCATTTCCTCGTAGGTCTTGTTCATTGCCTTGTAGGTCTCGACCTTTTCTAGGAGCCTCTTGAAAAACCTTATAACTGTGGTTTTGAACTCTATGTCCAGTCGTTTTGTTTTCTTCATTTCTTTCACATCTGATTTCTTTCCATGTCTCTGCATTGTGGTTGCTTTCCTGAGTTGGTCGATTAGCTTTGTGTGGTAGATGTCCTCTAAGGGACAGGGGCTCAGCCTCCCCAGTTACCTGAGGTGGATACTCTTGGTGCAGTCCTTTATGAGTTGCACAGTCTTGTTGAAGTTAAGCCTAGATTATTGTTGTTAGCACTAGGAGGGTTTGACCTCCAGGCCAATTGGCTGTGAGGGTCAGCTGTGTTCAGGTTGGATGGGCGGAGTCTCTGGGCTGAGCAGGCAGCATCAGCTCTGCCCTATACAGCACGTGGGTCTCTGTTCCGGGTGGTAATGGCTGCAAGCACCTCTGAGAGAAAGGTGCCACCGAGCTCTACCCACTGCCGGACAATTCAGCCTCTCCCCAAATGAGTTTGCACACCCATAGTCTCACCCAGGGTTGTAAAACAATGCAGTCCGGTAGTTTCCCCAGAATACTATTTTCTTTTCCTCATTGGTAGTGCTTAATTTTGCCCCTAAAAAAAGCTGTATAAATTTAAGAAGATTCTGTAGTCCAATTTATATAAAGATATGCAAGTTGAAAGATGACTGTCATAATATCTTGATGTGTGACCCTGCCTTAAATGGAGAGTTGGAGAAAAACTTGGTTGTACACTCAGTCATCCCATGATAGACACTGTACCAAATCAGAGCCAGAGATTTGATATCCGAGGCCTCAGGGAGAAAAAAAAAAGGCTTATTTTTCTTTCTCATAGACTGTCTTCAGTAATAATTGTATGCTTTGTGACTGTGGTTCAGGAATAGTACCTATCACATTAGAGTTCAATTTTAATATATCTAGAGCTCTTTAATAAGACACTCTGTTAAGACTAAGGCACTGACTGATTAATAAGTTGGTTCAAGTAGACTTTCATTCAGGTTTCAGGAATAAGTGCCCTGTCTAGTTGATAAATTTCCACACTAAACACAAACATTGTTATTTGTCATATACTAACTGTTTTAATGGGCCATTTTTCATGATCTTTAACAACTATCAGTTGATCTCTAGAACTCAAATGTTGCACTTCAATTCAGCTATGTTTAAAGATTCTAAGTTTAAGGGAACTATAATATAAAAGTTTTAAAAGTAACACAAATAAATTTGCTCTAGGAACAAAAATATATTAAGCACATTAATGAAGATGTGACCAACAAGCAGTGAGTCAGGGCTGTTATATTTCTCCATAACAGAAATATAATAATCATCCCAGACAGTTATATCTTCAGTTCCTCTGGTTTTAATAAAGGTACATCTAAGAATTCTATTTAGACTTTCAGATCATTACATCTTGAACCATCAAAAATAATCAGATATCTTTTAAATCAGCTGGGAGATGAACTGATTGATTTCATACTTGTAAAACATAAACTCTAAATGTAGCTTCATTTTTACAATCATCATTTGTAGTTATTATTCTAGTTCCTCCTTGCCTAAAAAAAACACTATATCAAACTTAAATTTTCCTTCAGTAGATTCGTAGGCCTAAGCCACTTAATACAAATAATATCCAAAATGTTTATTAAAATGTGAGGTTTTTTTGTTTTTGTTTTTTTAAAAGAGGTTTAGGACAGTTATGTCCTGAGAGTACAAAGGGATATGCTTTCTTCTTATCTGATAGTCTCCAGTGGCAGCGTTAGCACATTGATGTTTTATGCATTTCATACATAATGTTCCATGTGATTATGAAATCCAGACTGTGGAGCTGAATTAACATTATGAGAATGGAATGGGATGGAAGGAAGAACATGTGCTATTGAGAAAAATCATCCCTTTCCTTCATCTTCTGGGAGATCTGTGGAAGCCTTTCTTTTGGTAAGTGCTCAAAGACAGATTGAACATGATCATAACTGGTCTGACCTAGAAAAAGTGCCTTGGAAATTTGAGGTGGGAAAGTAAGGCAGCCTGTGCCAGGAACTGATTAAATTTCAGTCATCTATCCAAAGAAGTCCCTAGTTGCTTGTAAAATGCTCCATATAATTACAGTAACTACGGTTTTTAAAGGAATTTACACATTAGCCTTCATCAAGGGGCTTTCTTTGAGGGTGCATTTCTACTTTAAAATCAATATCCCTAAAATAAACTTTAATAAGATTTATTAATTTTATCTATGTGGACTTTTAAAAAGTCAATATCAAATATCTTCCTCTAGATTCTTCTTGGCATTTGAAAAAGCTTAGGTATAATCAAATACCATGCCCTCAGTATGTTAAACAATCATTGTTCTATGACTTGGTTCTTATATACAATTTGGCCCTATTTTAAACTTTGAAAGAGTTGTGAATCAATACAAAGACTGTTTAAAATGTATGGGTCATCCTGATACATGATCTCAGTACTGTGGACAAGGGCCATTAGTTGTTTCTGGAGCTATTATCTTGCTCAGCATTAGATTTGAATAACCCCGGGAAGGAGTTTGACAGCCCCCAGCTAACTCTGCACCATGGTGATTAAAATCACTTTTTCAGCCTTGGCTAGTGTGGTTCAGTTGATTGGAGCATCGTCTCATGCACTGAAGGTCACAGGTTAGATTCACCTAGAATGTAGGTTTGACCCCCTGTCAAGTGATTGAAGTTCCTCTCTCACATTCTTATCTCTCTCTCTCTCTCTCTCTCTCTCTCTCTCTCTCTCTCTCTCTCTCTCTCTCTCTCTCTCTCTCATAGAAACAATAAAGCATATCCTTGGGTGAGGATAAAATAAAATTTTAATTAAAATAAATAAATAAATAAATAAATAAATAAAACAAAAAGGATTTTAGAATGTTGACTCCCAAAGATGAACAAGATTACTACCTCTCATTGAATGTACAGTAAGGGGCCTTTATAGGATACAATGAATTTTAAACTTTTTTCTTTTCAGAAGTGACTTAGCACAAACATTTATTCACAGTAGGTTTCAAAATGAAAGTCTCCTATCAAAGTACATATCCAATAGCTTCCTGTTAGGTGGTTATAATCTTAATCCAAAGATAAGGGAATTTATAGTTTTCAGTGGAAGGAAGACTTCTCAGAAAGTCAAATGTTAAGATCTTTATTGATTTCAAGAGAATCTTATCAGTAAATCATAAAGGGAACATCAAGATTTGTTACCTCTTAAAAATGAAACCTAATTTCACCCTAAATCTCAAACATTTTATATAATAAAGAGCTAATATGCCAGTGGTCATCATGCCATCACAACCTATCAGCAGGAAGCTGCATGCACGGTAGGCACACGCAGGTGGGTGGTTGCTTGACTCTGTGTCCTTCTGGACAAAGTGGCAACAGATGCCTGAGGCTCAGGAAAGCCACAGATGGCGACTGCCACTAACCAGGGTCCGAGGGTCAGGGAGTGAAGGACAGGCTGAGGCTCAGGCAACCCGCAGTGGCTGTGAGGGCTGAGCCTCAGGCATCATATGTTTTGGCAGTGGCAGCAGCAGAGGCGGAATGGGGGCATCACCTTCCCCTGATTGCCCAGTCACATCCCATAAAGGGAGGCCAGAGGCAGCAGCAGCGAGTGGGTAATGATAACAGTGCCTTCCCCTGATTAGCCATGGAGAGCAGGCCTAAGACATTCCCTGAGGGCTCCTGGACTGTGAGAAGGGGTAGGCCAGGCTGAGGTACCCCCCGCCCCAGTGTACAAATTTTCATGTGCCAGGCCTCTCGTTTGTAAACAAATCAAGCCAATTTTCCATCCTGAAATTTTTAAAAAATATATTTTATTGATTTTTTACAGAAAGAAAGGGAGAGGGATAGAGAGTTAGAAATATCAATGAGAGAGAAACATTGATCAGCTGCCTCCTGCACACTCCCTACTGGGTATGTGCCCGCAAACCAAGGTACATGTCCTTGATTAGAATTGAACCTGGGGCCCTTGAGTCCACAGGCCGATGCTCTATCCACTGAGCCAAACTGGTTAGGGTCTGCAATTTTTTATAAAGGTAAAAATTGAACCTCAGTTAGATCAAAAACAATAATAAAATCCCCTTCCTGTGTCTACTCTACCCTTGCAATGTCAAGTTTCTTAAACTATAGTTTCTATGTAATAATTGTTTTTAAACTATCCTGGAAAACATATTGTCAAATGAATTCATAATATTGAAATGAATGATTTAGGCATACCTTAAAAAGACAATTTAGTAGTTAGTTAAACATCACATCCTTCCACTTGGATAAAGTAGACTGAAAAATATTCCAATATTTTAGCATGGCTAACCACCCAGGGATAAGGGTCATCTCAATAAGCTATCTCCCACATACAAAAAAAGATTATTTTGAGGCATTGCATTGACTCAAAACATCAAAGAGCACATTGTACTTAATTATCATTTTATAGCCTGCCTTTTACCTGGACTATTTAAATAAGATTTTCACTCCCTTTGCGTTACTAGTACTTGATATTTTACACAATCTATGGAGGATCTATCAATCTATATTAGAATTCAGTCTAGTTGCTTGTAGGTTATAACCTGGTGGTTTAAAACAGCAAATACTTTTTTCATACAAAAGAAGTCTGGAGTTCACCTACCCAGGAGTAATATGGTGATTCCAGAGTTAGCAGTCATCCATGCTCCGCTGTCTTTTTGCTGGGCCATCCTGCAGGCTGGCTTTTTGTCTTTAAGTTTCCCTCATCTTTGCAAGCTAACACTAATTCTCTAGCTGTTATGTCCTTTTTCCAACATCAGAGAGGAAAATGAAAAAGGGGCCTGCAGAATGATGCCATTACATTCTCCTCTGACCACTGCATGCACACACTCATATTTATATCTCAATATTTACCTCTATTTTGAAAACAGTCTGAGAGGTAGTTTTGTAAGTGTACACATTGCGATTCGCAACAATACAGGGATAATGTTACTTAGGTGGGCAGTTAATAGTCTCTTCCCTACAATCTTTATATTTTCTCTTTAAATTTGCTTCCAAGATGGCTTATTTGGAGAACCTGTAACCTCAAATCTATTACAAAGTATTTCTTCAAAAGCTAAGTGGAGATTCTGTTAGCTAACATCTTTTTAGCTGCATATGCCTGCCTGCTTAGCATCATATTTTAAAAGCGAAAGCTCCAAATGTAAAGTGCAATTTAAAAAAAAATTTAAATTTAGCTAAAATTGCCCAAACCACCAACTTTTTTAGGTGCCAATTTATTTTTTACTTCTGCAACTTTGCAGTGATAGGCATCTATGGTTTCAGCAACTGTTATTTCAAAGCTTAAGAGATTAAGAGTGAAAAAGTGTTGGCTTCCACACTACAAAATGTTCCTATTCTGTTTCCCTGGAACACTGTAGTTACCAGCACATTGTTCTATTGCTCTAGACATTGTGATATTTATGGATAAACTGTCATCTGACATTTCTACTGGTGCCGAATTCCTTTTTTGACTTTCACATTTCGGATGATCAGTTTTTAATTAGAGTCACGATGAAATAAAAAGAAAATTGTCATTTTGATTAAATTGCTCTTATGTAAATGGCAACAATTTTTGGTCATCCAAAAAGCTTTTTCGTCTATAGCTGGTATTGCTATAAACTAATAAATCACCACATTATGAGATTAGGGATTATTGAAATATGAGTTTTCCTGGCCATTTTTAGCATCTCATCATCATGATGAGGATGACCAAAAATGTCTGAAATATGCTGATGTTTTATAGAAAAAATTGGGTCAGAAGATAATCCCAAATACTGACCCAGTAAGGATTAATTCAAATATATTTCTAAATCTCTCACATGCCCCTGAATGAAACACATGTGACACTGCCTGGTCCATGACAACTGCAGGTTATAGAAAAGAGAGGTCGCATGTTTTTATATTAATATGTGTGCACACTTCCTTGGAGAATATCCTACTGCTGGGTAACATACAGAACATGAAACTTTAATTTATGCAACTTCAAAGAAAAAATATCTAAGGCATTAATGAAAAATTTTTAAAAAACACTGTAAGATTTAGTTATTTGAAGAGTTTGGATGCCCTTAATTTAAATTGGGATATATTTAAAGTTCAGTCATATTAATGGATCTTTTCTATTATACCATACCATTATCATCTAAGAACACAAAAGCTGTTAACACATGACATACCTGATCATCATCACTACTGGCTACCAACAGATGTATCAGTCACAACTAATGTATTCTCTAATAGTGTCCTGGAAAGAGCTGTTTCACACCTTTGGAGGCTGACATCTGCACCATGTAGAAGTGCAAAAAAAAGTGTTTAAGGTCTGAATTTACTGTTGCCTGCTATGTGCATTTGAGAAAACATGCAAGGATTGCTCAGAGGATAATTTTGAGGGAATCAGAGCACATATTAACTGTTGATGTGAACATTTTAAAGTTAGATAAGTTTGATTGATAAGTACATACATGATTGACTCATACTTTTCATGAGTGCTTGAACCATGTCTTAAACTTATGTGCATGTCCCATAGTGCCGGGCACAGCCCGAGGTAAATTGCATGCTCTCAGTATGTATTTGATGACAATTAATGTTTTACTTTACACCTGCATCAAATCAAAATATTAATTTAAAAAGTGAAGGGTTTTTGACATTTACATCTCTTGACTTCCATATACCCATACCTCATTTAATTTCTTCTTTGAAAAAATAAAGTAGTATGGGACTAACCTGAAATAAGAAATATGCAAGAATGCTAAAGACAATAGGTAACTTAGATTTCACATTTGCAAGTAAAATGGGTGGTTTGGGAATTAATTTACGATACTAGTAAGGCTCAGAAATACTGATTGGGTTAATTTTGACCTTTTATGGGTATGTTATCTTTTCTTTATATTTTGGGACCATGATATTCAGACAGTAGAAATATAGACAATAATATATGAAGTCACAGGAATGATAGATCAATGAATAAGTGCTTGACTTTTTTACAATGATAATCTCCATGTCATATTTATTTTCCCCAAATAATAATTAGCTTTATATAAATAATACACTTTATTCCCTTGCTAGTGGAAAATGATGTTTGATATTAAGGAAAGGTCAGGTATCATGAATGGGAAACCACAATGAGCATTGCCTTTAAGGATTATTGAATTAAGAGGTACATATATTTGACCAAGTATAGAAATCAAATAACTGCCATGTTAGCAGTGCCCTTTTACATGCCATAGATTTATTGACATTTACTGAATATAAAAAAGATTTGAAACTATGAGGGTTTAGTATGCATCATGATGAAAAACCTAATATTACCTCCCTGAAGGTTATATGAGAGCATTTTCTTTCTCTCTTTTTTAATCTTTATTGTTGAAAGTATTACATAGTTCATCCTTTTCCCCCCATTAACCTCTTCCAGCCCACCCCCATCTCCACCCCCAGGTCCTCAACACCCCATGGGTTATGCATATATGCATTTAAGTTCATTGGTTGATCTCTGCCCACCCACCCTCCCCTGCCTTCCCTCTGAGTGTCAGCAGACTGTTCATGCTTCTGTGTCTCTGGGTCTATTTTTGATCATCGGTTTATTTGGTTCATTAGATTCCACATATGAGTGAGATCATGTGGTGCTTATCCTTCTCTAACTGGTTTATTTTACTCAGCATAATACTCTCCAGGTCCATCCATGCTGTTGCAAAATGGTAAGAGTTCTTTCTTTTATATTGTCGCATAGTATTCCATTCCCACAACATTTTAACCAGAGTAAATTAACCAACTGATCGGACATCAAGCTGGAATATAAATTTAACAGAATATTTACTTTTAGGAAATACACAAAATTAAATTAGTTAAGTCATTTATATCAATGTAGTTGTATCTGTTGACCTAAATAAAAGTTAAACCCACTTTACACCCACATGCACACACCAACATAAATGTTTCATGGGCCTAAGCAGCACTTTATATTTTAAGGTGACAGATGAATTCTGCAATTCATAAGAGTATTTACTGCTATAGATGTCATGGCAGTAGCTTTCCTGCTGAAATGAGAAAAAAATTATCCAATTCCACACCTATAGGTGCCAGATCACAGTGTAGATTTTATATCCAGAACTATCATGTGAGAAGTTAAAAGAAATATATATATATATATATATATATATATATATATATTTCAAGGTTTTAGCATATTTACACTCACAATATCATTTTTCCCCTGATAAACACAATTTCTGGCTTAGTTTTGAAGTGTCCCATTTAATTATAAGCATATTTGATCAGTGAAAAATGTTTTTGCAGAGATCAGGAAATTCAAAAGACATAAGAATTTTTATAGTTTTCAAATGTCAATCAATTTGGATAAGTGACTTATGGGGCCAAATTGTTTTATGTTCATCAGATTTAGTGATACCCATGTTCCAGGAGTTTTAGAAATGTTAATTAAGACCTCCTTATGGTAATACAATTTAATCCCAGCTAAAGGTTCTTGTTTGCCATTACCTGAATGATTACATGGCTTTTGAATCTTATGAAAGCTTGGGACTCCTCTGAGAGAATATACATTCAAATGTATAATGATAATATTTTATGTAAAATTGAACCAAATATCCATAACATAAGTGTCATTTGCCTTATTTTATCCAGTAATACATCAAAGCAAGAAAGTTGGGAGGGGTTTGTTTGTTTTTTAAATATTTTTATTTATTTTGTTTTTTATTTGTTTTTTAAATAATTTTATTGATTTCATAGAGGAAAAGAAAGGGAAAGAGAGATAGAAAAATCAATGATGAGAAAGAATCATTCATCAGCTGCCTCCTGCACACCCCTTAGAGGGGATCGAGCTCAGAACCTGGGCATGTGGCCTTGACCGGAATCGAACCCACAACTCTTCAGTCTGCAGGTTGTGATACTCTATCCACTGAGCCAAACCAGCTAGGACAAGATAGTTGATTTTACAGTCTGATCAATGCTTCCCTGTCTCAGGATCTGTTTTTGTTCATCAGTTTGTGTTGTTCATTATGTTCCCTAAATGAGTGAGATCATGCGATATTTACCATCAAAGCTCAGAGGGAAAGTAGGGGAGGGTTGGAGTAAGGGGAAGAGATCAATCAAAGGACCTGTATGCACCCATATAAGCCTAACCAATGGCCACAGACACCAGGAGGATGAGGACATGAGTCGGGCAGGTTGCGGGGGGGAGTAATAGGGGGGTAAGGACACATATGCAATACCTTAATCAATAAAGAAAGTTGGTTTTAAAAAGAAGGTGGGAATTGGATTTTTATATTACATTTTTTAAATCTGCCTTTAGTAGTTTTTGTCATTTTATTTTTTTTAAACCTGTATGTGCCTAGTTTGGCTTTGTTCAGTTTTCCTCAGAGAAAAAATGAATCATCATGAGATTGTCATATTTAACAACCAAGTGAACTTAGTGGTGATACACTAGAAAGAACCGTAGCTTGAGATTTAAGAAACTAATTTCTAAAATGAACTCCACTGTCATCCAGTTGTATATAGCTTTGGGCAAGTCATGAAACCTCTCTAGACTTTGTAGACATTGTTCATGAATGTAATAAAGGGAAGAAATTGGAATAAATCATTCAAAGACATCTATAATAATAAAAGCATAATATACTAATTAGACTGGACAGCCGAACAATCTTCCGGATGTCCTTCCAGATGACCTTCTGAATGAAGCCATGGTGGCAGGGGCAGAGGCAAAGGCTGTTAGGGGAGATCAGTCAGGCAGGTGAGAAGTTAGGGGCAATCTGGCAGTCAGGCAGGTGAGCGGTTAGGAGCCAGCAGTCCTGGATTGTGAGAGGGATGTCTGACTGCCCTGCAGGATCAAGTGTAAACCAGCAGTCAGACATCCTCAAGAGGTCCTGGATTGTGACAGAGTGCAGGCCGGCCTGAGGGATCCCCACCCCCAACTTCTGTATATGAATTTCATGCACCAGGCCTCTAGTTTATTATATCAGGGCTTGCTTAGTGTGTACTTGCCACATAGAAGACTCAAAGAGAGATAACTCAGATGCATAGCTTTTATTACCAAACAGGGGTCCTATCCTGAAGCTGCTCTCCTACTTAGAAGAAGTAGGCTGAAAAAATAAGGAAAAAAAGCCAGCATCAAGCCAGAGGATCCACCCCGTTAGTTGCCTTTACCTCAGGCACTGCCCTTATCTTCTCAGCCTTCCAGAGTTAAGGGTCTTCCATATCCACCACTAACACACACATACACACACACACACACACACACACACACACACACACACACACATGCATGCACATGTTATTTCCAGTCTTAATAGAAAGTGATAGGCAGAATATTGTTCTGTGATAATCCCATTGGAATATTTTTATTCTGAAACTTATCAGTATTCATTTTGTCTACTTCATGAGCCCAATTTAAGTAATATAACTGTGGAGAGGAGTTTCTCAACATTTACAGGCCCAATGATATCTTTGAACAGTTCAAAATTAAAGCAGAATCATTACATACACAACTCTATAATCAACCTGTGTCCTTGTCTCAGTTTGGCCATTTACTTGCTATCTGAGCAAACTGAGCAATTTGCTTGATTTCACTAAGCCTCACTACCCTCATTTGTGAATTGCAGATCATCTGAGAACTTTCGCCCTAGAGTTATCTATAGTATATCTGGACTTTGACCCATGTGTCCTTGTCTCCATAATCCATATTCTTTCACTCTACCCTGCTTCCTAACCTACCAATTGTTGCAATCTTCCTCCCAATTTCCACAAAAAGAGTGGCTATCTCTTTGACTTACTTGACATTTCCTAGAGAAGAATATAGAAGCCACATAGAATAGGATTTTTTTTCTTTAAGTAGGTTTGGTATGCTACCAAATAAATATTCATTAAATTACCTGCCTTTTCGAGCACCTGGTACAGTGCCTTATCTATTATAGACATTTAATATAAGTATGTCCAATGAATAAATTATCTACATATATAAAAGCCCAGTGACTCAGAATGGTGAAACAATCAGAATGACCCATGGTTATGATGTGCATCCAGCCTAATCTGGGCTCCAATTGCCCACCCCCAGCTGGCCTGGCCCCTGATTGCCACCTCCTACTTTGATTGGGGGGCAGGGCAGGCTGGCCAACCTCCTGAAGCCCCTCCCCCCCAGCTGGCCTGGCCCCAATGGCCCTCAACTGGGGCCATGCTGGCTAGATCCACCCATGCATGAATTAATGCACTGGGCCTCTAGTAGTAATATAACATACTTCTTATTGTGATGATGCCATCATAATGGTGGTAGTGGGGGTGAGTTCCAAGTTTCTATTTTTCTAAGGTATCTTCTACTGAAATAAGGTAGAATATTTATGGTAGTTTAACCAAACTACAACATAATTTCACTACCTCTATTTATATATTAAAATATGAAAAAACAAATCCCTTGAACTCAGTTTTGGTCACAACAAAAATATCCAATATGTTATTAGTAGCCCCCATGCATTTTTGCCTGGATATGTATTTGTCAGCAATCCCAAACTCCGGATTCTGCTTTCATGATGGGATTGAAGAAGCACCAGGTATGGGACCTTTCTCAGAATTCCCAGAACTTCATGGCTAACAGATAGGCTCTGGAACCTTACAGCCTAGGTTTCTATCTAACTCGCCCACTTGTTGGCTGTTAGCCTGTATAAGCTGCCCATCTTCCCTAAGTCTTGGTTTCCTCATCTCTATAAAAAAGACCTAGATCTTAGCAATCTTGTGAGCCTCAGTTACATAACATGTATAAACTGCATATCACAGTTTTTACATAAAATAAGTTCACAAGAATATTAGCTATTATTAAGTATTACTAAGATCAAATGAATCTATATTTCTAAAGTTTCAGTCCTTTTAAATAATTTTCTAATTTCAGGAAGAAAATTTAGAAAATAATTTCTATGTTGCAACCTCCCCAAATATATCCAGATATGAACAGTTTAATAGCTTAAAAGAAATGCAACTTTTAGCCAAGACCGGTTTGGCTCAGTGGATAGAGCGTCGGACTGCGGACTGAAGGGTCCCGGGTTCGATTCTGGCAAGGGCATGTACCATGGCTGCAGGCACATCCCCAGTAGGGGGCGTGCAAGAGGCAGCTGGTCGATGTCTCTCTCTCATCGATGTTTCTGACTTTCCCTCTCCCTTCTGCTCTGTAAAAAAATCAATAAAATATATTTTTTTAAAAAAAGAAATGCAACTTTTAGAGTTGTTATTTCTTGGACAATACATTGGTAAGTTGCAAAATATTTTTTTCTCCAAAGACCTTAATCAAAGGAGAGAGAGAGAGAGAGAGAGAGAGAGAGAGAGAATATCTGATAACATTTAAATGGGGTAGTGGGATTTCAAGTGACTTTTACTGTATTCTTTTTTATATGGCCTATTAACCCATTTATTTTTCCATAATTGGCACTTGTTAAAAATGGTAGCTCACCTCTGCCCAGAGTCATTATCACACATTGATTATCAGTCAGCACCTTAGAGGGATCCGTTGCCAGTCAGAGACAGGAAGAATCCTCACTGGATAGATGTGTGGAGGCAAGTGGAAGCTGAGGGGCTGGAAAAATTGTTCTAGGAAAAGGGGAAAATAAGCCATCTAGGGTGATGATTAAATGAAGCAGGGTATGTCAAGGGCTTAACTTGCCCCTTGGCTCACAGTGAATTCTAGTACCAATGATAGCCTACCTCACCTATGACTAACCATCACAAATTCCTTTTTTAAGAAATGAAGACATTAAGTAGTTTGCCCAAGGCCACATATATGGAAGAGTTAAAATATGACACCACATTGATTTGAATCCAAAGCCTTAATAACAATAAAATAAAATATATTTTAATATTTGCATCTGATTCACCACTTTTTAAAAGAAAGCTATTTGTGAATCTTTATGTAGCCCTCACTGAAAAACAAAAAAACTTGTTGAATAGCATTGTTCATTTTGCCGATAAAATGTCAAAGCTAAGTATGTGCAAGTAATTTAAAATCACATAGCCAGAGTTGGATCTTCAACCACAATTTCTCAGTCCAGTGTCTTTCCAGTACATCACACTGGCATCATTCATTAATTAATGGTCCACATACAAAATATTAAAAGTAAGTCTACATAAGGGTTCCTCATCCCATAACACACCAATTAGATTGAGAAATAAAATGTGAATGCTTAAAAAAAAAAAAAACCTAAGATCCTTTTCCTACTACAGATTAGCAAATACAGGATTAAATATAATTTTTTAGTCCTCATCCTAGGATATATATTTCTTTTTAAGAGAGAGAGAAAAATCAATGTGAGAGAAAAACATTGATCAGTTGCTTCCTTTATGTGCCCAACAGGGATTGAAACCACACCTCAGTATGTGCCCTGACAGGGACTCGAACTCACAACCTTTTAGTGTATGGGAGGATGCTCCAACCAAACTGAACCATCAGGCCAGAGCTAAATATAATTCGCTTGTGTGATTATAACTACTCCTCAAACATTCCTTCCACCTCCATTTCTCCTATATTCAAAATCAATTCTAGAAGAAGGAATATATTGGATGCATTTTGTCCATTACCAGTCTGTTTTCACTAATTTTGAGATTCCTTTCTTATTTTATTCATTTAACATTTATTAAATCCTACTAATAGCCAGACTCCTGTACCAAGCACTGAGGCAACAGTGTTAAATATGTATATATATATATATATATATATATATATATATATATATATCTTTTTTAGCGAGTTTACCAATTCTTGCAATGTTTATGGAAAACTTTTAGTTTAGTAAATAATAAAATGAATTGGAGTCTGGTTCCTAAAACATCCTAACATTTCCTTCTCTTCAAGTCTCTGCTTTAAGAGTGAGGCTGCATTCAGGGTAGCTGTTTGTGAGACAAGAGAGATTATTATCACAGTCCATTGTGATGACCTTCACTTTATCATTCCTTTCATTCCTGATTAATGTTCAGTGGCCTTGTCAGAATCTCTCCTCTACTCTGCCAGTCTGCCACTTCCAGACCTGTTTCACCTCACTTTTCACTGCCTATAATGAGTTCCAAGATTTCTAAACATTGTTTGTGCAAGCTCAAAATAGTGCTTCTTATCAATATACTGATAAAAATATGAATGTGACTGATTGTGATACTAATCAAGGATTAGAAAAGGGAGTAGTTCCACAGTGGTTCCTTCATTTCACTCTTCATGTTGATTACAATCATTTTATGCTTCCAAACATTAGCCCAACACAGAACCAGGTGAGACTGTAAATCTTGATGGAGCCAAATAATTGTGTCCATCTCCATGATCGTTCATCTGAGGAAATACTTGTTCGTTGCCTTAGTAATTTCCTTGTGCTCATTGCCCAAGTCCCTGAGGTCGGTGATGTGACTGCAGCTGGGTCTATATATCTACGGCTGTCAAAGCACAAGGTTATTCTGTTAACATCGTCATCCATGTGAGTGGGAGATGATTCACCCTCACTTGTGTGTCTTCATGATCTGATCATCCCCTGGAAAAATGTAATAAATTTTTGCATGTGTCATCCTAACATTATGGGATCTCTCAGAGAGACACTGTTTGCTTTAAACTAGAGGAGACCAAGTCTTTATTATGTTTCAATGGATGCTAATAAGTGGCCATCTTTCAAATTCATCACCAAGTTATTCCACTACCCATATCTAATTTCTTTTAAAATTTCCACTAGTCTACAGGATTTGGTAGGAAAGAAAACAATTGCAAGAGTTGCCATAGATTTTATACACTGGCATATTTGTTTCTGTCCAAAGTCATTCTTAAAACATGGGGTTGTTTCAAATGGCCCATCCTAATCATCTGAGGTACTGTCAGATGTTATGAATTATGTGAGTCAGCTAGTCTTCAGGCAGAAAATTTGCAAATGGAGATCCAAATAGAACCAGAGTGCTTACGTCTGTACTCTGTAAACTATGACTCTCAGATTCCAATTTCATTTTTTAATAATCTTTTCTAGGTAGGAAAAATTACATGCATATTTATCTACATACTTATTTTAGAAATTGTCTACCTCGATGGTGGTGTTGCTGTATCACAATTAAAACACCTCTCAACATATGGTCAACAAATGTTTTAATGCCATCTAACTGGACAAGACATTAAGTTATTAACTGATAATGCAGTGATCAATGACTACCTGCTGGCTAACTTTGAGTTCACAGGAATAGAAATTAAGTGACAATTAAGAAAGGGCAAAAAATGCTCAAGGCCTCAAGAAAGTCCTTCACTCTTGCAGGTTTTGCTTTTGGGCTAACTGGCACAAAGCTGGAAATGTAGTAACAATAGTAAGCAATCCCATAGCATTCACCATGTGCCAATGTTCTAAGCCATCCCTTACTCCACCCATAGGAAATATTGGTATCCTTTCTTTGCAGATGAGGAAATTGAAGCACAGAGAGATTATGTCACTTGACGAGATTCGGATAAACTCCAAATAGCAGAGCCAGAAATTGAACCTGGACAATCTGACTGACTGCAGTGTCCATACTCTCATTTAAGTCTGCTCTTAACCTCTGCATCTTAACATGCCCCCTTCTTCCACCTGTTTTGAGAGTTTTACTCTTTTCTTATTCTCCCATCTCATTGCACAAATTCCTATGTCTGGAATGCTCTTCTCCCATTGTTTTTTGTGGCATAAACTCCTACTTATCTTACAATACTCAATGCATTGAATTTAAAAGAACGCTCCTATAATTTTTTCATCTAAGTTAATTGAATCAATGTACCTCTTATGTGTTCCCATAGTGCCTTGTGTATATAGGTGTATAAAACAACTAATATTTATTTATGTGCCAGGCTTTAATGCCTTTCCATGAATTGTTTTGTTCCATCTTTGCAACAACCTTATAGGGAAAGCACTCCATTACACAGAAAGAACATTGAGGCATAGTGATAATTAAAAATTTATTTAAAATTCAAAATAATTGCCCTGGTTGGTATGGCTCGATTGGTGGGAGCATTGTTCCATACACTGATAAAGTCTCTAGTTGGATTCCCAGTCAGAGCACATACCTAGGTTGCAGATTTGATTCCCAATCAGGGCACATACCTGGTTTGTGGGTTGATACATGGTTGAAGTGCTTGCAGGAGGCAATCGATCAATGTTTTTCTCTCACTCTCTCTCCTTTCCTTTATCTCTAAAATCACAAAAATTAATAAATAAACATTTTATAAAAGATCAATTCATGGTAATTGGGAGAGCCAGGATTCAAACTCAGACAATCTGATACCAAATGCCTTGCTTTTAAATACCATGTTCATATTTATGTTGCACATGCACACAACACACACACCACCCTATACACTCAGAATTAAGTCATAATACTTGCTATATTATGTTTCTCACCTTTACTGACAGCATCTTGAAAGGGAGAGCCATGATTTATTTGACTTGTTCCTACCACAGGGCCTAGTAAATAAATACAGCTTGAAATCTGAACTGCTGTTTTTCTGACTCTTCTTTATTGGTTTCCTCCTTTTTTTCCTTTAGATTTTTACCTAACACTTCTTCAGTCTTAGTCTCTCTGTAGGTGAGACTCCCTGCTATGGCTTTAGCCCCTGCCTATCCTATATAATAAAACCCTAATATCCAAATTGACTGTAGGGTGGAACAACTGGTTGTTATGATGTGCACTGAACACCATGGGGCAGATGCTCAATGTAGGAACTGGCCTCTGGTGGTCAGTGCACTGCCATAGGGGGAGTGCTGCTCAGCCAGAGCCAGACTCATGGCTAGTGAGCGCAGCAGTGGTGGTGGGAGCCTCTCCCACCTCCAAGGCAGCGCAGGACCCCTCGGGGAATGTCCAACTGCCAAAGTAGGCCCGCTCTCGAAGAGAACGGGCCTAAGCTGGTAGTTGGCCATCCCCTGAGAGGTCCCAGATTGTGAGAGGGTACAGGCCAAGCTTAGAACCCTTCCTCCCAATGCACAAATGTCGAACACCTGGCCTCTAATATACTCATATTTGTCAAAGTACCAAGACTGATGTCTTCGGGAATTTGCCCTTTTTACTTTTATCCACACTGGTCCCTCTGCCTGGAATGCCTTTCTCTGACTTGCCAACTCCAAGTCCACTTAACTATGAGCTTTGTTGAGTCCCTGTGTTCTTCTGTATTTTTTCATCCATTTTTTTATGTTAGCAGACCTTCTGATTTGCTAAGCAGCAATTACATGTTTACCCACATCTTTTCCTCCTAAGAGACTATCAAAAAGAACTGTGCTATCTTCATTTCCAATCCTGGTTCCTAGAAGAGAATACCTTGTGAAATGTGCTTTAAAAATTATTTAGTAAGTGAATGAAAGAGTAAGTCTGAAGAACATATTTTGACTCATAGTACATTTACAAAAGGATGCTTTTTATTGGGCAGTTTCTGTTAGTGTTCTATCATTTTACAATGAAAGTAGTTTGAAGGCGTTGCCACAAATAAATAGTATGATATTAACTTTTTTACTTCAAAGTATGTAAGATCTTTTATATAAGCATTTATTTCATTCTGTCTTTTTCAATGTATGATTACAAATACGAGACACATTAACTTTATCACTAATATCCCAGCTTCTGCCCGCCGTGGGTCATGGGGTTTACATCAATGCTTTTGGTACAGAGCAATTTTTTTTCTCCCTACCAGGGTAGCAGGGTCATCTGATTGGACTTTCCATGGTCTGGCTGAATAGGAACGGAATTAAATTGTAGTGTAAAAGGAAATTACTCATTCTAAGAAGCATTCACATATTATCTATAGCCAAAACCATCTCTGACACTCATTTATGATTAAAATTAAAACTTAAGAAAGAAGGGGAATTTTGTCTGCACTTCTATGAAAATAATGTGAGGACCCAATTTAATCAATGGTAAAAGTCTGTGGCACACCAGATAAGAAAATGGTTTCTCAATGGTGCTTCAGTGTTTAGAAGCATACCCAGGGAGACAAGGAGAAGAAACGCGTGCCTGGATGTGAGATGGTGTGTCAGCACTGCATTCTAGAACAAATTTTGTTTAGTTTGATGCCCAATAAGTTCAACTCACCCAGGCATTCTCTCATGGGAAGTTTTCAAAGAGCAAAGATCTTTTAAAATGGAACCCTAAACATCTTAAAGAAGAAGTCTTCTTGAAACAAAATCATTCTTCACATTGTCAATAAGCATGCATTGCTATGCTTAATTTTATTTTTACCCTAGTTGCAGTCGTATATTTGAAACCCATGTGCATTTTCTATGCTAATGGGTGGTCAATGAGTGGTGGAAAATATAATAATTTCTTGTTAATGAAATAAATTAAAGTTGAGGTAAAATGCACACTTAAAGCATTTCAAAATTACACAGCCTGGCTTAAAAAGTAGGCTGAATCTTCTGCCTGTAGAGGAAATAAAATTAAAATGTTAGATTTAAAAGGAAACTCAAATTGATTGTTAGGAATAGACTTTTTTTTTTTGAAAGGCCGTGGAACTATTTTAGTTCCTGTAATAAATATAGCAGCACAGATAGTTTAAAGGAGAAAGCTTATAGATTTATTTAAAAGACGTGTCATCTCTTTGGCCTCTTCACACAGAGCAGATAGAACAAAAATGATTTATCAGCTAGGCTATTTGCCTGTTAGAAAATTGTGATTTGTTTCTTAAATAGGCCTATTTTTATATTTTTATTTTATTGCCTGGCATTTAAACCCTAAGTTTCTTCAAATACCAATTTTCTCAACTTCATGAACATTTATATTTTCCTTACAAAAACAGCTTTTTTAAAGTTTCAAGATTATTACTTTATTCAAGTAATAATCACATCCAAGTATAGTCTCTGACCACAATGCTTTGAAATTAGAAATCAACTTCAAAAAGAAAGTTTCAAGTAACAGTTTACTATCATCGTTTTAATCTGATTCTTAACATTTTAATGGAAGTATTACTTACATCACATTCATGTGATCACACTTTTAGATGATGTGATATTTCCATGAAAATGTGTTTGTGCAGCTCATTCAAAGTTATATACAATTATGCACCCCTTTTCATATCTATCTCTTAAAACCCAGCAATAGTGCCAAAGCCGGTTTGGCTCAGTGGATAGAGCATCAGCCTACAGACTGAAAGGTCCCAGGTTTGACTCAGTCAAGGGCATATACCTTGGTCGTAGGCACATCCTCAGTAGGGGGGTATGCAGGAGGCAGTTGATTAATGTTTCTCTCTCATTAATCTTTCTAACTTTCTATCCCTCTCCCTACCTCTCTGTAAAAAATCAATAAAATATATATTTTTTAAAAACACACCAATAGTAATGGAGAAATAGAATCAACAACTATAGTAAATGTTTATAATTTTATGTATTTCAAATAAAAATTTGAAATAAAACAAATAAAAACTCAAATCTTAAGTTTTTATATTTTTTAGAACATGTGAACTTTATGAAAATTAGTTATTTCCTGTGGGAAAGAATTGGAGATGAGTAGAGGTTAATGCTGTTCAGGCAAATGCATTCAACTCAAATTGTGTTGCAGACTATCTCTGTGAGTGGAAAATGACTTTTTGAATTAGTGACAAATTTCCTGGACATCAAACTTGCAAAATAAAAATTATTTTAGACTCAGCTACAGGGCTGGAATTATAATATGCTGAGAATAGGTAGGTAAGGGTAAACAACCATTTTAGCAGCAACCAAAATTTTCTGCAGGAATTTTTCTCCTTGGTAAAATCCTTATTATAAACACACAAGTAAATCTATTTTAAAAATCACTTAAATGCCCATATGTTTTAGAACCTATGTTGAAAACTCATAGAAATTACAACAAATATTGAGGAATTAGAATTATACTGGAATTGATCACATGGTGTTTGACAACTTTCTATTCATTTTATAATATTTTAGAAGAATTTGCTTGACCTTGTCTGAATTTGGCTATGCTATTAATTGATATCAAGTTATGTCTTCACTATGATTCATGGGTTACTTCAACATTTTTACAACAAATGATAGCTGGAAAATTTCCATATGACAATTTGAATATAATTTTAAATCAAAATCAAATTTACTTGGGTCAACCATTTCAGTAGCATAAAAAATAAAGTAATTTGCCGAACCAGTTTGGCTCAGTGGATAGAGCGTCGGCCTGCGGACTGAAAGGTTCCAAGTTCGATTCCAGTCAAGGGCATGTACCTTGGCTGCGGGCACATCCCCAGATGGAGGTATGCAAGAGGCAGCTGATCGATGTTTCTCTCCCATTGATGTTTCTGACTTTCTATCCCTCTCCCTTCCTCTCTGTGAAAAATCAATAAAATATATTTTTTTAAAAATAAAATAATTTAACAAATTCTAATTTTCCACTAAGTGACTTTGTTTTTTATTTATTTATTAATACATTTAGTAAGTACTTTACATTTGATATTTTATCTTTATAACAGCCTATATGGTCAGTATTATTGTGTCCAGCTTTATAGATGAAACAAATTAAGGTGCACAAATGTAAGACAACTTCTCTTCTAAAAGACAACTAGGAAGTTTGAAATTTAGATTTGAGCTCAGCTCTTTCTGTTTGCAAAATCTGGCTCTTTATCGTAGCATCAGTGTTTTCCAAATTGAATGCTGTGTTTTTCTAGAAATGTTTATAACATCTGGACTATGTTGCATATTTTGTCTTATAACTTCAATTAGCATTTTTGTTAATTTTTTTCTATAGTAATTATACAACGTAAAATTTCTTTATTAATTTTTGATCGATAGACTATTTTAAACAAAAGTATTATCTGACTCAAATAAGCAAATTTGGAACATTCGAAATTAAGGTCAGCAAATTTAGCCTTTTAAGTTCTTAAAAATCATAAAGCAATTATTCTGTATGAAACAGTTATTTTTAAAGTGAAATTCACTTTGTAGATCATGTAATTAGTGATTTTCTTCCTCTTAACACTTGTACTTATATCAAACAACTAAATAATGTTTATAATCATTTTCTCATTTATAAAAGATCATTTTCCTTTGCATGTACAATTTCCCCAAAAAAGTAAAATTAATTATGTTTTATGTTTAATTTTATCCTATACAATTTGTTGTTTTATTCTGAAGAAAATAAAATGACTTATCTTTCATGTTTTACTGAGAGTTTTGGAGGCTTAATATAAAGTCTTTATTTTATTTTATTTCATTTTTGCCATCATGTCCTCTTCGACCTCTACTACCCCAGCCTCCGCGCAGTCACCACACTATTGTTCATGTCCATGAGTTTTCTCTTTATTTTCTTTTTTGCTCAATCCCTCCACACACTCCCAACACCGCCTATCATCACCGCCAGCGCTATTGGCCTACTCTCTATCTCTATTTTGCTTAGTAGTAAAATTTATTCATTAAATTCTACATATGAATGAAATCACATGGAACTTGTCTTTCTCCGACAGGCTTATTTCACTTGGTATAATAGTCTCCAAGTCCATCCATTCTGTTGCAAAGGGTAAAATTTTCTTTCTTTTGATGGCAGAGTAGTAATCCATTGTGTAAATGTACCACAGCTTTTTGATCCACTCATTTATTGATGGACATGGGCTGCTTCCAAATTTTGGCTATTGTAAATAATGCTGCAATGAACATAGGGGTGAATATATTCTTTCGAATTAATATTTTGGATATCTTTGGAAATGTTCCCAAAAGTGGAATTGCTGGGTCCTAGGCAGTTATGCTTGAATTTTTAATGTTTATATGTGTACTAGCTATGTACTGCTGTGTAGCAAATTATATCTAGACTTAGAGGCAAAATCAACAATGAACATTTTTCTCTCTCACCATATGTATGGGTCAGAAATCCAGGAGGGGCCTTGCTGGGTGGCTCTGACTTAGTCTCTCATAGGGTTGCATTTAAGATGTCAGACAAAATAATAGGCATTAAAAAGCCTAGCCAGGCCAGCAGCTCTGGTGTGCTGAAGCTGGCTCACATAGCTTACTAGTATAAGAGAAGAGTCTTAAATTTTCAGGAATTTCAAATATACTCATTATTAAAATTAAATTATATTAAAATCAAAAGTAATAGTCAAAACTAATCACTTTAAATAATTTTACTGATTTATGGCATTTAATACTTTTAAAGTAACTTTTATGTCTGTGTAGAGGAAATACTATAGAGCTGTGTGCCACTGTGTATCTATTCCCAACTCCACATTCTGTGACATAAGTCACTAAGTTAAAATGGGTCATGGTACGAGTATTTATATAGTAGAAAGGGGCAAACATGTTAACTTGAGGCTTGATTTAATATTTATCGTAGCCTAGACTTCAGAAAATAATGCAGAAAGTGTTAATAATGCAGAGAATCTATAAGTGTGTTGTGTCCATGGGTATCATATTGTCAATACCATAAAAATTTGAAATAGTTTTCTTACTATTTTAAAACGCTTTTCCAATTCAACAGAGGAGTCATTTGTGCTATTGATGAACAAGTGAATTTCCAGTTTATGTGTTTGTTTTTCTACTTTTGTGGTATTCATTAATATGAACAAAAAATATTAGCCAGCACTCATCACAAAAACACATTCATTCATCAATGACATGGGTGACTGCTTTTCTGAATTGACTAGCAATCAAGCATTTATTCAAAATCTGATTTTGAGACACAATTGTTGGCAATAACTTGCAAAAGGTGACATTGATTTTTGCAAGGAATAGGTCACAGTGTAGTATAGGTATATTGAATTTATGAAATGAATATTATATATTGTATTATTTTTGGTAAAATTTATGCTACAGATTTTTAAAAATAATGAATGTGAGTGTATATGCATGTACAGATATGGAGATACATACATTATTTTTCAGAGAACAGAAAAACACTTCCCACCCTACCTCTGACCTAACTGCCTTCCCTTGTGGCTCCTTCACATGGCTGGGCAGTTGGGGCTGGTTGTCGACAAAAGGCCTCGCCATGCAGGCCTCTCCTCAGACCGCACAACGTGACATCTGGGATACTCCCTGAAGGACAAACTAAGAAAGGAAGAGCCAGATGGAATTACACATTTTTCATGATTTAGCTCTAGAACTCACACAGCATATTCTCTCTTTCTTTGAGGAAAAGCTGAATCTATGGCTATTCTAAAAAAATGGTTAATTATATTGAAGTCACTACTATTGGTTATGTCTCCCCAAAATTTATATATTGAATGTATTAGGAGGTGAGGCCTTTGGAGAGGTATAAAAAGGCTGGAACTTTATAAACAAAGGTCCCTTGCTCTTTCAACCATGTGAGATTATAGTGAAATGTCCATGTATGAACCAGGTACCTCTGCTTCACCAAACACCCAATCCCCTTGTGCCTTGACCTGGGACTTCTTAGATTCCATAACTGTGATAGACACATTACTGTTGTTTATAAGCTACCTATTTTATGATATTTCTGTTATAGCAACTCTAATGGACTAAGTCAGTTACCGACCTGGGGCCACATCCAAGAAACAGAGAGATTCTCTCTCTCTCTCTCTCTCTCTCTCTCTCTCTCTCTCTCTCTCTCTCTCTCTCTCTCTCTCTCTCTCTTTCCCTCTTCCTTCTCCCTCTCCCCCCTCCCACTCTTATCCAAGAGTAAATTTTATCTCAAGAACAGCTGCCAGTATTCCAACATATAATAGTTTTGGAAGAATCACATTGGTCAAATAGGTTTTAAAAGCCTTGCATCTTGCTGTATTGTCCCATCTATTCTTATCCCCACAAAATGATTTCCTGAAAGTAGTTGGAAAACAAATATTATTTATATTAAAGCATTATAAAAAATACATAGAAAGCACAATCTCATCTTTATGAATAGTAATACCCACAGAATCTACATAGCACCTGGCAAATTTAGGTGAACTACTTTTTCTTACTGGCCACACTGTCTTCGATTTACAATTATTTAATGAAAGAATGAGTGGTGGGGGAGAAGCAGGGAGACAGAAAAGAACAGAAAGGAACTTTAAATATATGATATCAAGTTTAAGGCTTAGGAAAAATTTAAATCATATCTTAAATTTTGTGGGTAAAAATCTAGACATTCAATTGAGAGTATTCTACTCACTTTCCTAAGTACCATTTCAAAAGATTTGAGCTTTTGTTGAATCTGCTCTTGGATTTTGAATTTTATGAAAAAATAATTTTTTATGTTTCTAGCTTCTATTGTTTCACATTTGATTTTCTGTGACAAGATATAATAATACTTTGCTTTTCCATAACAGTAGCACTTTGCTTTTCCATAACAGTTTCTGCAGCAAGTTTATAAAAGTATTTTCTGTTAACCCAAAGTTAAACTGCATGCTGAGAAATATGAGATATTTAGTGTGGGGAAGGAAGGTAAAGGATATGGACAGAGAACTACTCATCTAGGAATGCAATGCTTCCTACACAGGCTTCCAAAATATTTGGAAAATGAAAGTTATCCATTATACTTATGTTGAAATAGATCACAATCATATTTCTTGAAATTGTTATAATTTTTCACTAATGTAAAGACTCACTTCACATTTGTGGCATTTTTTTGTTTGGGTTTGGTTTTTTGTAAAAATAATTTTTATTGATTTTTTTGCAGTATAACTTATATTTAATAGTAGTACATATGTTTTCTTCCCCCTCCATTATCCTCCCCCCAGCCTCCCTTACCCCCCAGTACATGTCCCCACCTGCCCCCCTCCCCACCCCTGTGTCTTTCATTCATTGGTTATGCTCATATGCATGCATACAAGTCCTTTGGTTGATCTCCTCCAGCATCTGCCTCCCATCCACCCCAGCCTTCCCCCTGTAGCTTGACAGCCTGTTCAATGCCTCCCTGCCTCTATATCAATCACTCTCCCCTGTTTCTTTTCTTCAAAAATATCTTGCCTCTGCATACTAGAAATAAATGTATAAGAAGAAAAAATATTTGAGTGTCGGTTTCAATGTCCAACTGTTCTGAGTCCGTTTCAATGTCAAATAGTTCTTTATGTGTACATGTCAGCAATGATATCCAGATGGTGGACACATTGTGGCCATGCAAGATCCATCCTCTCTGGTTTGGTTCTGGGCCACCTGCAGCCATGCACAGCTGCCAACTGCTAATATGGCAAGGTATAGTCAGTGTCCCCCATCTCTGGACCGTCCTTGTTACTGGAACAGACCCGTCAGTTCCTCACTGTCTCAGGAACCCACACGGTCTTGGAGTTGTTCTCTAAAAACACACAAACACATTCTCGACCAAAAGTTAACAAGAGGATCCTCTCCGCAAAATAGACTTGGGATTCTTTTTATTTTTGCCTAAATGATTTTCCTTTGGCTTATTTTGACACCATGTGTGTTTTTTCATGGGTGTCCTGCTGTTGGCTTTACACATTTGTGGCATTCTAATCCCATAATTAGAAGGAATAATTTGGCAAACTAACTTTACCTCAATAATGGGTCTGTATTCAAACCCTACATGTTCCACATGTTTGATTGTTACAGCATCAGTGCTGTGGACTGAATTCTGTCCCAGCCCCTCTTCCCCAGTTATATGTCGATGTCCTAAACCCAATGTGGCCATATCTGGAAATAATGTCTTTTAGGAGGTGATTAAGGTAAAGTGAGATCACAAGGGACTCTGATCCGATAGTACTATGGCCAGTAACAAAAGGAAGATACATCTTTTTCTTTATCTTTGTCTCTGTTGCTCTCCGTTCCCCAGTGTGAATGCATAATGAGACGGTGGTCATCTATAAGCTAGAAAATGGTCTGACTAGAAACCAAATTGGCTAGTATCTTCATCTTAGACTTTTCAGTTTCTAGGGCTATGAGAAATTTCTGTTCCTTAAGCCACCCAATCCATGATATTTTTGTTATGGTAGCCTGAGCCAAGACTGATATTGGTATAGAGATGTGGTGAGCTATTGTAACATATACCTAAAAATATGGAAGTGACTTGGAAATGGAGTGATGAGTACATGCTGAAAGAGTTTGAGGTGAATGCCAAAAAAGCTGATATTTTATATGTAAATATTATAGTGAAGGTAATTTTGGTGAGGGCCCCACAAAAAAGAAGAAAGAACAGAGAAAGCTTCCATCTTCTTAGAGAATGTATACATCATCATGAACAAAATATTAGTATAAATATAAACTTAAGAGTCATTCTGGTCAGGTCCTAGATGGAAATGAGGAACAGGCTAATTCAAACCAGATTATTAATTATTAGAAAGGCAATTCTTGTTATAAAGAATTTTGTTGTCAAAGAATTTGGTTGAATTGTGTCTTGGAATATTATGGAAGGTAAAACTTGAGAGCTATGAAACTGGATATTTAGCAGGGGAGGCTTTTAAGCAAGGTATTGAAGATACTGTTTGGGTCCTCTTACTGCTTATAGTAAATGCAAAAGGAAAAGATGAATTGAAAAAGGAACTCTTAAGCGAAAGGAAACAGAACTTGTGAGATATAGAAAATTCTCAGCTTATCCTATTGAAAAAATGAGAAAATTTGTTCTCCCTTTTCTCACTTTCTCTTTTGTGCTCACTTGGTGTTGAAGAATACACTAAGTGTATGGCTGAACAGCCATTTGACAAAACCTCATGGGTGCAGAACCTGGACTTAATCACTCATCTCAGCAAATGACAGCAACAGAGAATTTATAGCAGCAGAGACACTGCTGCTTAAAATAAAGAGGACAGGGAAAGGACATATTGAAGGAAGCCTATTGAACTTCGGTGAATATGTAGGAAAAACCATGGAGGATTTGGCTGCAAACATATGCTATTTTTCAAGAAAAGAAAAAAAAATGACCCCAAAGAATTCAAGCATTACCTAGGCTGCCCACTCCCACCACAGAGCTTAAGGGGAGGGGCTGCCTTGCAGAACCATGGAGAAGACATTGCCACTTATGGGGGCCTGGGGAGCAGAGCATCGAATTAAAGAGCATTAGAGGGGGAACCAAGATGGCAGCATAGGTAAACACCTGTACTTGCTGCCTTTCACTAGCAAATCAAAACTACAACTAAAAGACAAAACAACTATCATCCAAAACCATGGGAAAGCTGGCTAAGTGAAAGTTCTACAACTAGAAGTAAAGAAAAATGCGCATTGAGACTGGTAGGAGATGTGGAGGTATGGAGAAGCACCAAAGCCCCACTGAAGCAAGTTCTGCTCCATAAGGGTGTCTCCTGTACAGCAGTTTTGCCAATGTAGACACAACTGGTCCTCACACCCAATTGGCCTGTAGGTCAATCTCTCCCAGTGAAACCAACAGCAATCAAGACTTAACTACTGCAAGACTGTGCACACAGCCCACAAAGGGTGCACCAAGAGTGTCCACCTGAGCCACTGGGCCCTATAGGACACCTACCACACAAGGTCACTCTATCAACACAGGGAAAGCAGCCAAAATGCAGATAAAAAGAAACATGTCACAAATGAAAGAAATGGTGGAAAGCAAACTACTGGACATACAGTTCAAAACAACAGTTTTAAGGTTACTCAAGAATCTGCTAGAAACCTTTGAGGAACTTAGTGAGAACTTCAAGGATCTTAGTGAGAATGCCAAAAAAAATGGAAAAGGACCAATCAGAAATTAAGCATATACTGACTGAAATAAAAAATAATATATAGAGATCTAACAGCAGACTAGAGAATCCTAAGAATAAAGTCAAAGATTTGAAATACGAAGAAGCAAAAAACACCCAACCAGAAAAGCAAGAAGAAAAAATAATCCAAATATATAAAGATAGTGTAAGGAGCCTCTGGGACAACTTCAAGAATACCAATATCAGAATTATGGGTCTACCAGAAGAAGAGAGAGAGCAAGACACTGAAAACCTATTTGAAGAAATCATGACAGAAAACTTCCCCTACCTGGTGAAAGAAATAAACTTCTGAGTCCAAGAAGCACAGAGAACCCCAAACAAGAGGAATCCAAAGAGCACCACACCAAGACACATCATAATTAAAATGCCAAGGGCAAAAGACAAAGAGAGAATATAAAAGCAGCAAGAGAAAAACAGTTAGTTACATGGGAGCACCCATACAACTGTCAATGGATTTCTCAACAGAAACTATGCAGGTCAGAAGGGAGTGGTAAGAAATATTCAAAGTGATGACTAGCAGGAACCTACAACCAAGATTATTACTCTACCCAGCAAAGCTACCATTTAGAATTGAAGGTCAAATAAAGAGCTTCACAGACAAGAGAAAGCTAAAGGAGTTCATCACCACCAAACCAGTATTATATGAAATCTGAAGGATATTCTTTAAGAAGAGGAAGAAGAAGAAAAAGGTAAAAATAAAAATTATGAACAATAAAGTGACAACAAATACATATCTATCAACAAGTAAATCTAAAAATAAAATGAATAAAAAAATCTGATGGACAGAATAAACTGGTGAATGTAATAGAATCAGGGGCATAGAAAGGGACCAATGGAGCGGACTGACAATTTTCAGGTGGAAAGGGGTGTTGGAAGTGCAGAAAGAGATTGGACAAAAATCGTACATCTATGGACAAGGACAGTGAGGGGTGAGGGCATGGGGTGGGGTGGGTATCAGGTGGAGAGGAGCTATGGGGGGGAAAAGAGGAACACCTGTAATAATCTGAACAATAAAGATTTTTTTAAAAAGAGCATTAGAGCGTTAAGGTCTATTGCATCTTAACTTCTACAGCTAAGATAATACATCACAACCCCCACCACCACCACCACTACTACCAAACACACACACACACACACACACACACACACACACACACACACACCACTAATTTAATTTAGCTACTACTGGTGCTTTAAAACAGGATCATGACAAAGCAGTTCCCTGGGATTGTAATGTTTCTTAGTGCTAAGCTGGATCTCACTTTAAAGTCATATATATATTTCAATATATATTGTTGAAAGTATTACATATTTCACTTCCTAAAATCACCCATCTCTTTTATATCTATTTCACTTTGTTCATAATAAAAGGTTCAATATGTGTGTTAGGTCTATACAGTGGGGTGGGTATGTGAAAGGGGGAGCAAAGATAACTTTGTGAAAAACCTGGTTTGATTTCCCTCAGCATGGCTAAATAAGCATAAATAATGCAAATTCTTGAATTTGAGAGCCAGATGTTTAAAACGTCAAAAAAGAAATGAAAACAAAACCCAAAATATACAACAACAAAAACATTCACAATAAATTGCTTTCAAAGACAACTTCTTTCTGCCCTTAAAAAATTAAACTTGTGTTTAAATTAGGACAGCATAAAGTATGAGGTGGCCCAGCCAAGTCTTTCTAGTGTAATCCTGGGAAACAGTAAGCAATTATATAAACCAACCATCTGAGCGGAAATGGTAATTAAAGTAATGCAGCTGTAGGCTTCATTGATTTATGAATTTGTTTAATGATTCTTGTTCGGAGCAGCAAAAACTATTATGTGTTCACTGGTTTTAAGAGAATATGTAACTGCATGACCTTTTGCTACACCCATGCGAGTAATCTGCAATAATACTCTGAGAGTTTCAAGTGGTCACACTCATTTTTGATTACACTTTAAACCACTTTTTTCTTCATTGAAAAAAGTTTTATGATTGTGTATTCATAACTATTGATTGTTTTGGAAAGAATCATGGCAGCCGAGCAAAACTGCCTCTTAAGAGCTAGGGTTAGGCTTAAATCAATGCAAGCAAAGCCATTAACCAGGCTGAGGATCTTGGCATTGGGCCCCTGCAGGCCTCACTCCACAGTCACTGAAGAGGTGTCTGTAACCAGTTGCTGCTGGACAAATGCTTGGTGGCAGGTGGTTGTTCTTATCAGAGAATTTCTTTGTTTATGTGGTGTTCAGTCACAAGCTGATCTTTCTATTCATGTCTTGTGGTGTAAACTTCCTTGTTTGTTTTCATTTCTTTTTAACCTGGCAGACGGAGACTTTAGCACACAAACTAACCTGAGAAGAAGAAATGGGAATTTAAGAGTAACTGATGACAAGCAGTGTTAGCCCTCCGAATTTTGTACTCTTTAAAAGCCTCTCTCTCTCTCTCTGACTGACTCTCTCTCTCTCTCTCTCTCTCTCTCTCTCTCTCTCTCTCTCTCTCTCTCTCTCTCTCTCTCTTTCAGACACACACAGACACACACACACACACACCAGCATTCATTCATTCAGTAAACCCAAGCATTCTCACATCAGCTCATCTGCAGATAAAAGAAAAATATGAGAACAGCCAATTTGCCATATCACATCAAACCACACATTTATCTACCAGTATTTCGGTACACTTTGCCTCTGGGAGTGACCAGTTTCTAATGCTTTACAAGATGTAGTTAGAGGCAGAGGGAAATAAACAAAAGGAAAAATACTTTCTTCACACATGCTTTAGATAATTATTCCCTAGTCAGGATAGCACTTCACAATCTCTATTCTCGTGCTCTTTCATCTTTTGCATTTGCCTCTGTACCTTCCTATCTCATATCAAACTTAAAATAATCACTGCAGATGCTATTTGAGTATTCTGGAAAATATTTTGGCAAGCTTACAATTTATTACTCACCTTTATTTCATTTGTCTTACTTTGAGATTTGCCACTGTTGAAAAGTCCATTGCAGGAATGAATTTTTAAGGGGAAAAAAAGAAATGGCAACTCTCTTTGATTTAATTAGTGCATAACTATATGCCACTCCACTTTCTCCTTGGGATGTGTTTTATTCAATGGTACAGTGCTTCAACCAACCTGAGAATGTTCTAACAATAATCCATTTGTTTCTTGCTATCAGAACTTTGTACAGAACAGTGTATGCAGAGGTTTGAAATTGATAAAGTTGTTATTTATAAGACATGTGTCCTTTAACCAAGATTATATTGGATCTTCAAGGATTTCAGGAAAAAGTACCCAAAATTATTTTTGGAGACTATTTGGAAAGAATTGACAAGATCTGAATCTCATGAATAAGCTAGTGTAATAACATGAAAGACTGATGAGAAACCAATTGAAAATATTTGAATTTAGGTTTCCTTTCATCCATGTAGAATAGTTCAGGCTCCATCAACAGAAATGTGGTCGGGGGCAGATTACATGAAGTATTATATAAAGAAAGCACAGAGGTACAGTCTATAAACATAACATCTTTCAATGGTAAATATTAATGATAATAAAGCAGGATTTAGATATTTGACAACTCTAGTATTTGATACAGCAATTTTAACATTTTAGTGTTTTTTAATATGTAGGTATTTGCTTACCCATAGGCATGTGTAACTTGACTGTGATGCAGCATTAGACAAATGACTTAAATGTTGATTTTGTAGCGATAACATGGGTTTGCTATCAACATATCTCTGATCATAGAAACATTTTGCTCATTTTTAATGACTAATATAACTCAAAGGCAGAGTTCTAAATTGCCAGTACCCATTAGGCTTTCCATGAATAAATTCAAAGTCATAAAAATAAAAATACTTAAAATCTGGAACATATTTCGCCCATGGTTATTACAATTTAAAACTTGGTCAAAATTTGACCCTAAATTATTTGACAGTGTCCCTTTAAGCCTTTTAAGGGTCACTTAGCATTTCCATTACAAATCTCGACTTTCAGAGGTTTAATGCTTGGCAGTTTAAAGTTGCAGGAGTCTGGAACTTATACAAGTTGTCAGGCCAGATGTTTTTTATTTATTTGTGTGAGATTTTTTAACCCTTACTTTTCTGTTCACTTGTGTTTCTAAAAGAACACTAAAACTAAAAACTTTAACATTTTTATTTGTCTGTGCCAGAGCTATAAATATTTTCATTTATTTTTTAATAATGATTTTTATTGGTTTTAGAAAGGAAGGGAGAGAAAGAAAGAGAGAGAGAAAGAGAGAGAGAAACATCAGTGATGAGAGAGAATCATTAATTGGCTGCCTCCTACATGCCCCACATTGGGTGAGGATCAAGCCCTGAACCCAAGCTCATAATTAGACATGTGCCTTGCCTGGGAATTGAACCATGACTTCCTCATTCATAGGTTGATGCTCAACCACCGAGCCATGCCAGCCGGGCAAATATTTTCATTTAAAAATATGATAATAAGTAGGGAATTGCTCTCTACTCCATGATGCAAATAAGTCTACCCAAGTCCAGAATCATTTACATATAGTATGACAAGACTAATAAACAAAAATGAATTTTTAAATACCAAAGAGAAAGTGCAACCTAGATATACTAAACCCAATAGGAAGAAATCCTATTGAATAGACAAAGGTCCGAAGAACAAAATGATTTCAGATTAATTGTGAACAAATCCTGGGTGTCCTTTATTCGGTATGTAAAACGTGCACAGAGGTGGAAGAAGGTGTGACTACTAGAGGAAAGATGTGGAATGCTTAGAGTTAAAGTGAAATAATGGTTTTAGTGCTTACATTTTCAGCCAATAAAAAATAATTGTTATAGTGTACTTGCTTTTTAAGAACCTGAATGACTACATAGGTGACAAAGTTATAAACCCCTTTAAATAACTGACAAGTGTCTAAGTCGGTTTAAAAAGATTAAGAGTAGCTCCCTTGTTCTAAAATTATACAAAAGTGCCATTTCACTTTTCAAGCAATTTGAAAGCCACTCATTTCAGTGGCAGGTAGCCAAAACACAGAAGCCAGAGAATGGCAGCAGGCATACACACATTAGAAGCTGTGCTGCTTCTAACCTCAAAGGCACAGCTTCAATAGATTGTACAGACAAAAGAGTCACAGCAAAGATCTGCGCGAGGTGCGTGCATGGGCTCTAGGTTCTGGCTTGCTCTGACTTACCCACACCGATTGCCATTATTGAACTGAACTCTGGATCCTGGATGCCAGTGTGCAGTTGCTGGCAGGGGAGCAGAACTTGCACTCCCAAATACCTAAGGAACAATATTTCAAGATGCCAGTGGACATTCTGAGGGAATGTAGATGAATTTTAGTTTCAGGAATATTTTTGCAGTTTATAAACCAACAACATATCAATTAGAATGACACAAAGTCTGGAAACATACATTCAAGTAAATATTCTGTTTCTTCTCCGTACCCAGTGTAGTTGAAATATAACTTTGAACAACCTTCAGCTGTAGCTGTAAAAAGTTGAGTTTGAACAGCCTGAAATGGTGTAAAGAATAATTTAAGTCATAGGTGAGCCAGTTAGTCAGGGAATAATAATAAAACCCCCGGTGGGAGTTGACCAAACAAGAGAGTCTTAGGAAAATTTGAAAATCCTGTTATAACTCAAAGTTCTACCTTACATTCTTAAAGTCAATAGTGGTTAAAGAGTAGTGATGTTAGTATTTTTTGCCATCCCTCCCAATTTAAAATATGCCATGTGAGAAAGAAAAGCAGTATTTTTTTAAATTTTCTTTGGTGAACTTTATGCACTTGTTTAGTTCAAGGCCATTCCTTTTGGACATGTAGACAAAACTAGTAGCCATGTCAGTAAAGAGAAAAGAGTGTTTATGACTTTTTGAGTAAAAAGAAGCCTTAAAAAGACAGCATTTAAATCAGTGTTTAAGAAATAGAAATAGAAATATTTACTCAGGTAAACAAGTCAGGTTAGGAAGTTAGATTGAAAATAAATAAAACTAATATTTCTAAAATATTCAGATTTGGTAGTAATGATGTAACCTAAATTGAATATTGGGGTTACTAGGAGGGCTAGAAGTAATAATAGCTAACATGTAATGAACGGGTACCAAATAGTGGGCAAGAGTCTGCATTTTTATGTGTATTAGTCATCACAAGAACCTGATAGCTAGGTGTCATTGTTAATCTCCCTTTACTTGCCGGGATTTTCTCCCAGGGAGTCTCATTGCCAGATCTTTGCATGTAAGCACTACCCATACCGCCAGTAGAAATAAAGGACACTGGACTAACAGGAAAGGATGAAAACACAAGAGTTTCAAATGCCCTGAGAGACAGTCCAAACGGGGTCCTTTTACTCTATAGCAACTAAGGAGCTTTTCAAGATTTTTGAGAAAATGAGTATCACAATTCAATTTGATTTTTGTCCAGATAAAGGACAGATGGAGAAGGGACAAGCTTGGAAAGAGAGCAATCATAGATTATGTGCCTCCAACCATACCTGAGTTTAGAAAGATTCAGATTTGGGGCTCCCGACCATACCTGCAAACAAGAATTTGGGGGGTGATGGGAGCTTTAGTAACTGAAACAGCAAGAACGTTAGAGAAAGGGGAATGAATTTGAAGAGAAATATGCAAAGAGGATTTTACAGGGCATGATGATTGACTGGAAGTAGAAAGATGAGATAGAGGAAGAAGTCTAGGTTGTCTCCAAAGTTGGTGCCTGGAGGTTCTTTGGAGAGCAAAGTCTTCAAACTGAGAGAACCCAAGAGGGAGAAAAGTGAGACTGGGATGCATTTCAAGTGGCTTTGGGGTGATAGTGTGGAGATGTCAAGGAAGCTGTGGTTCTGGAGCTCACTAGAGAAGTCTCACACAAAGTTACAGCTGAGCAGTTGGTAAATACCAATGAATTGATGGTAGTTGAAACCATGTGAAAGAAAGGAGGATTCCTGGCATAAAACATGTGGAATAAGAGAAGAGCATTGAGCATAGGGTAGCATTCAGTGGGTGAGAATTAAATGAGGAATTTGAGGCGTGTTGGAAATGTAGAGTTGAAAAGGGAGCAAAATAGCATGGAAGACTATGGTATGAAATTGTGGGAGAAACATGATGCCTAAAAGCATGGAGTGTGGAGTGCAGCAGACCTCTATTCAAATTTATTGAATAATTGCTATGAGCTAGCACTATGTAAGCACTTTATATGTATTATTTTATTTAACCCTCCCAAATAACCCTATAAGCAAACTGCAGTTACCAGTTTTATCTCATAGATAGGGAAAACAAATCAATATTAGGAATTTATTCAATATCACTTAACTAGTTAAGGACGAAACTAGAATTCCATTTCTTCCCCAGAGCTAAACTAAGCACATGCCATACTACCTCTGTAAATTTATTCTTCAAATGCAAAGCCATGTAATCTTGTTGAACATTGTATTTCCTTGCACCTAATCCATTACCAGAAATGGAATAGTTTCTCAATAAACATTGAATGAAAAAAAGAATAAGGGTTACATATTACTGTCATCATTTCTCTCACCAGTAAGTCCCTTCCCAGAGTGTTTTCCACTAACCTTATTTGATACCAGCATCCCTCACATTTAGATAAAAAAAAGCCCCAGGCATGTCCCCTTCTCCTGTATTCATACATTTGTCTGTAACGTTTCCCTAGAATTTATTCTACCCTGTCTTGTGTAATCAATTCCCTTTTTGGATTCTTATATCTTGCTTCAAAAAGGCTGGTGTGGCTCAGTGGTTGGGCATTGACCTATGAAATAGGAGGTCAGGATTTGATTGCTAGTCAGGGCACATGCCTGAGTTTTGATCTCAATTTCCAGTGAGGAGTATGCAGGAGGCAGCCATTTGCCAATTGATGATGTTTCTCTTACCATTGTTTCTCTATCTTTGCCAGAACATTGCTGTACTTCTGTATTCCTCAGGTCAACTAGCTGCATGTCTTTTACCAGAAAGATCTTTATAATTGTCTACTGATTGATTTAAATGGTTAATATCAGAATATTAAATGCCACTTAACCCATGATTGTATCACAAATATCATGATTTTCCTTCCATCCTTTTCAGTAAGATTGTAAGGGATGTAAAATATAGTTTTTAGGAAAAGCAACTGCAGAAGAAAAATTACATGCCAAAAATTCACAGTTAGTCTCTATAATGTTCTTTGCTACTTACCATTACAGCAGACAGGCTTTTCTATGCTTTCATAAATCCCAATTTTCATAGCCTTTAAGTCTTATGCATTTCAAGTTATATTCAGTTGAATCTTGGCATATAATTTTCAGAATTTCAAATATTTCCACATATATATTCTCTTAATCTATAAACTTGTTTGAATATATGGCACAAAAGTACATTCCCAAGTGCTTCAGTTGCCTAGTTGGATAAGATAAAAGTGAAGGAGTCTAATTGTCCATAAAAGGAACGTAATGCCTGCTTGCCTTTGGGAAAGAAAACAATGCAGTCCCAGAAAGTGTACTGCAGACAAAATATGCAGAACCTTTCATGGGAAGACAAGATGTGATTAGAAGCAGGATCACCCTGAGGCCGCAGCTTTGCTTCTCTCACACACAGCAGTTTCTGAATTCTCACAGGTGTTTTGTGACCATTAAGGGTGGCTTTTTATCTGCCATTACCCAATTAATGGAAATCTACTCCCTTTCAGCCTGACCTTGTCACTGTCTTTATAACCCCTGGACTAGAGCATAGCTCTGCATTTATAGAGATAACATTGACAACTGCCTAAGCCTCATCTTATGCAAAATTAAGGAAAAAATGTTTTCTTATTGCCACCATTACTATTTTTTTCTTCTGATGTTATTCTTTTCATCCTGGGTAGGATATGAACATTTTTGCTTTAGGAACCTTAATCAACTGCTTACCAATTGACATGAAATTATCCTATTGGGTAATGATTTGTCAGTGGGTAGAAATTAAAGAACCTAAGATAGCACTCCAGGACAATTCTCAAATGCCTCCGTCACTCCCATCCCTAATATTTATACAAATGTTCTCCTCAATTAGATATAAAATGAACTAAGGGAAATGGTATCATTTCTAACAGGAATGTTACCCCCCCCCCCAAAAAAAAAAATGAAGCATGCTACACTCAACCTAAAATTTCACTGAGGCTTAGGTGATAACTTGCAAAATGCTATCACTTCTTTCAGGGAGGGGAAAAACTCTCAAATCACATCAAACAAAGAGTGTGGATCAATGAAACCAATATGGGATTTTTGCCAGGAATGGATTCAACTTCTGTCTCCTCTGCTTACTGCATGACCTTGGGCACACTACTAAGCTAGAAACTAATTTTAGTTGAAAGGCGAACTCAAAATATAGAAAACAAGAAAGAATAAGGAGAAAAGTAAGAGGGTCACATCCAATTCTTTGTGAATGAATCCTGGTTATTTTCTCAGTGTTATGGAATGATGTGTGCTGGAGTCTCCTAAACAGAAGACTTCTAAAGAGCTTCTCTGTGTCGCCTCTGTCTGTCTTCAGGGGAGCATTAAGAAGGTTTCTTTTTGAAGCCCATTGAGAGTCACGAATTTCCTTTCATCTAAGATACTAGGTACTTAAAGCTCATCTGTCCAAGAGATGGCTAGTTAATGGCTGCTCACACCCAAAGACCTTATGAGAAAGAACATAAACATAGTGAGGGTTGTATTCCAGGGATGGCCCTCCTCTTCAGCCTAAAGGGTCAAACTGAAAGAACACAGAGTCTTTGGGTGTTGTTCATAGTTTGCCTTATTCTTTTTTTTAGGATTTGTGTTTACAGGCAATGGGAGACTCATATTTTGTGATCAGGCTCCCAGATTCTCTCTAGTTGTTAGCTTATAAATGTCACTAGGGGCCCAGTGCATGAATGTATGCACCTTGAAAGGAACTGTGGGCCTCAAGGTTGTGGTAGGTACAGAGGCAGATCTTGGCCCATCCACCACACTCCCACCCAGACCTTCCCACTGTGGCCCTGGTCCCCTGTATGCCAACAGCCCCACTCCCACCACCGCCTCTCAGGGGTGATTGTAAAAGAGCCTAAAATAAAGGGGGTGAATGTAGAGGAGCCTAAAATAAAAAAGGGTGAATGTAAAGGAGCCTAAAATAAAAGCTTATGTGTTTTGGGGAGGCAGGTATTATATTTTCAGGCATATCCTAAAAATAATTACCTTGCTAAGCCCTATATTTACTAAAATCATTTATCTTCACTCTTGTACTAGAAGTATTATAGAACAACAAGAGTTTGTCCACTGGTACTGGCAGAGCCAAACACTAAACAAGAATTACAATGGAGGAGTATTGACTATGTTATTGATGAATGGAAATCTAATGCTCAAAAACCCAAACTCACTCCCTGATGGTTACTGATTATATAGGGCAAAATCATATGATACCGTGTATTAGGTATTCAGGATTGTGCTGGGAGCTGATTGGCCTAAGATGAGATAAGGGTAATGAATCATTTCTTCAAGTCTTGAACACAGCTCTGAGGTTTATTCCAGTGTCTTTCTTTTAAGTCTCATAAGAAAGTATCCAGAGGGTCATTTCACCTTACAGCCTAGAAACCGAAACATAATTTGGATCAAGATGTGATCTTTAGCCTGTCAGGTAAGGGCTACTCTCTTCTGCTGGCTGTGGGTTTCTGATTATCCAGAAAAAAGCTTGGTGAGAGAGAGAAAGAGAGAGAGAGCGGGGGGGGGGGGGGGGGGAGAAGAAGATTAAATAGTGGGCTTAGTAAAATCTCTTAGTACAATTTTTTTTTAATTCAGACATGTCTTATATTTAAACTTTACAACAAAGATGTGAGATAAATAATAATACCACCATTTTATAGGACAAATAAATAAGGTTGGCAGGGTGGAGAGTGGTGGAGATAAAGAGAAGGTTAATGAGTAAGTTGCCTATGGTCCTACCACCAGGACCTAATAAAATCCATGTACAAATTCAGATCTCCTGACTCTAATGTGCATTCCCTTTTCAAGAAACTACTGTTCATATGAAGTTATTTAGACTCCTTAAGCCTTAATTCATTCATTTACAAAATAAGGATCGTGGTTCAAAATGCTCTTGTGAAAGTCAAATAAGTAAACATGCTTGATAAACATTAGAATGTTATAGAAATATGGGTTAATAATAAAATAAATTAGCAAGTGCTGAACAACAACTTTTTTCATATAAGTTATTACACCTATTAAACTAAAAGGCAGTTATTAATATTAGCTTTTTTTTCTTTTTCTTTTTCTTTTCTTAGATAATAAAGCCCTCCGGTGTGGAAATTAGACCTCTAATTCTTTTGTCAACATAATTTTTAAAATAATCACAAAAGTTAATTTGTGGAAATGGTAAATTTTACACTTTTAAAACTGTGTGACAGAGGGTGAATTTCTAAGGCAGTGTGGGTAAAGACAGATTTTTCCTAAACAAGTATGAGAATATTTTTCCCACATCATATGAATAAGGTGCAGTGACAGATAGCAGTGACCTCACCTCTCTTGAAATGAAGGTGCCTTGCCAACTAAGTTGAAGATGCCATTGCATGCCCTGTGTGCTCAGGGTACAGTACTAGCAATGTATCTACATTTTCTCACTGATGGTGTCCTAGATTTTTGTGGTAATAAATTCAATATGAGTCTGAATAATCCCAATTCAAAAACATATATGTGTGCACTGGAAACTGCTTTTGTTCTCTTTAATTCAGTTTTCTTTTGAAAATTTCATTGATAGTTTTATTAATTTCCATTGATAGTGTAAAAATCAGCAAGAACAAATAAAAGAGCCTTGTTTTTTATTTGTTTTTCTTGCATTTTAGAGATCCCCTAATTCTTTGGAATTATGTCCTTCGGATATCATGAAGATACCTTATTTGTATTAAGCACCTATTGTTGTCCTTGCCTAAATAAAATTATTAAAAAAGGCCTGTTGAAATCATAATGGGGAAGCAAGATATTAATCATTCAATTAAACAAGGTTTAATTAAGAATTTTAATAAGTGCTATACAGGAGAATTACCAGATGATAAGAGAGAGATCTACTCCATGGGATTAAAGAGATCCCTTACTGAAGAGTTTTTATGCATATATGCATAACCCATGGATTCAGAAAATAGGGTGGTGAAGGCCTGGGGCATGGGGGCTGGGGGCAGGCTAAAAGAGGAATGAGGAACATATGCAATACTTTCAACAATGAAGATTTATTTAAAATAAATTTTAAAAAAGAAAAGTCCCTTGAAGAAGTGATACTTGAGCTAAAATTCAAAAAATGGGCAGGAGTTAATTAGAGGAAAAGGACAAAGGAGAAGGAAGAGAAAAATTCGTTCAGGGGAAAGATACAGCATATTTAAAATCCCTGATGCGGAAGGGCCTTTGGTTCTCCCAAAAAAATTAAAAACAAGTCTGTGTAGTTGAGAGAAATGTGGAAGTATGGCATATATAAATGAAGATCAGATCATTTTTAAATATAGACTCTTTTTGAACTACAAACAACTATATAGGCTTAATAATGACTGTAATTACTTAATACTTAAATTTGATTTCTTCATTCTGGTGCATTTACTGAGCACCTGCCATAGTGAAGCACTGTACTGCAAGGGTAACTGGAAATACAGCAGTGAAGAAGGCAGAAATGGCTTCTGTCTACATAAAGCTTGCAGTCTATACTTCCAGTCCATCTTTGGTGACCTATGCTCTTCAAAGGAGGATTTAAGTCTAGCCATGTAGAGGTTACATTTCATTCCTTCATTTTGTGTACCCCATTCTGCTTACACTTTCTAAAAAGAAGCTCTGCTTCCATGTACATGTAGACTATTCTACTATATGGACTAATTCATAAACAAAATTTTTTAATTAATTGAATTGTATGTTTTGCAAGCCAAAATGTAGGTATGTGGGAAAAATAGTGAATTCTGAAGCTTAATGTTTTAAATGTAATTTGCTCCTAGAGTTGGCTTAAGCATTTACTGGAGACTCATGATTGTTCTGCTCATTTATTTTTCCACTAGATTATAACTGTCTGTACATATCTGGGTGTAAGTCCCCAGTAGTTAAGATGAACTCCTGGGGAAATCATAAGTGATTTATGTTCTGAGAATAGCTACATCAGTTTATTAATAATAAGACACTCATCAAGTCCTTGGCTTCAGAAAAGGCTGATTGTGTTGTTTTGCAATGAAGATTTAGGCTTTATTCCTAATGCCTTCTCCAATCTTCTGCCAGTAATTGTAAGAGAGTGCTATGTAAATCACCACCCCAAGTAGTATAGAGAAGGGGGCAAGTCTAGCTATCTTTCTGAACTTGTAATTAAATTTCTATTACCAGCCCTGAGTTCTAGCATTATATATGCACTAGAGGCTCGATGCATGAAGATTCATGCAAGAATGGGCCTTCCTTCCCCTGGCTGCTGGCACTGCCTTCACTCTGGCTAGAGCAACCTTTCTGCCTTCCCATATTGCCCAAACGCCCGAAGCGGCTGGGGTGGTGTGGAACAATGCCTATGTCATAGTTGCAAGCATCCTGCCCCACCCCCTGCCTCTTGGCACTTGTGTATGCAAATTAGTCCATCACCTTTGTTGGGTTGATTTGCATACTCACTCCTGATTGGCTGGTGGGCATCCCAAATGTATGGTAATTAGCATGTTACTCTTTAATTTATTAGGTATATACTTGTCATTCTACTTAAGTATCTAATAGGTATCGCAAACTTAACACAGACCAAAGCAGAACCTTTTATTTACCCACATATATCTCATACTCTGAATCTGTTTCTCTCCTAGTCTTCCACACTCAGTGAGAAAAGCCACCATTCTATTTTTCTAGCCAAAATCTTATGAGTCTCCTGAATTCCTTATACTTTCAACATCCAATCCATCAGCAAGTGTTTTAAGCTCTACCTCCAAAACTTACCCAGAATCTGTTTTCACAGCCATCTGTCAGCACTGTAGTAGATAATAATCCTTTTCATATAGCAACCAGAGTAATCATTTTATAGTAATGATTAAATTGTGTTTCACCTTAACTTACAACTTGCCTGTTACTTTCTATTTGCATAAAATCTGGATATTTGACAAGGCCTCCCATGACTCTACAAGATCTACCCTTTGCCTAATTTTCCCACTTCATCACTTCCATGCTTTACTTTTTTTGATAAAAGCTTCATTCATGCCAGCTATTTTAATATTTCTTGAACAGTTTAAACAGGGCCTTTGAATTATTTGCTTTTTTTGGACCTCTTTGTCTTCAGATCTTTGCTTGACTAGGTCATTTGATACTCAGTTTTAATATTATTACATCAAAGAGAATTTTCTCAACCACAAAAATGATGTAGTATCTTGCTCATCCAAACTATTCTCTAGTAGATTTCATCTACTTTCATTTTCTGCATTGTTCTTTTCATAGATGTGCCTGTTTTATGTCTATGCCAAGTAGCATATGAATATATGATAATAGGAACCATATCAATCTTTTTCATGTCTATATGTCCAAAACCTTATAAAGTAATCTGTAACTATTGATTAAAAGGAAGGAGAAAGAAATAAATAAAGGAAAAAAGAAATAAAGGAACAAAACAACAAAGGAAAACAGAAAATAAACAACTGGTGTGTTCTTAAAAACAAGTTGGCATGCTTTATCTCTCACATCCACTGTTCAATCTAGCTATGACATAGGAAATAAAATATTTTTCCCAAAGCATTTTAAAAACATTACAATATACCCTAGGGATAAAGTCTACTTACCCAATATCTATTTTAAAAAACTGAGTAGTAAATTGTGGATGAAAGAGGAATGCAAGTAACAAGAGATAGAGAAAAAAAGAAAGAAAGAAAGAAAGGAAGGAAGAAAGAAAGAAAGACCCAATTTTACACTGTTGAGCAATGTTAGTTGCATTATCTTGTTTCCCCTTTTATTATATTAATCAAAGAAGAAGAAGAAGAAAAACAACAAACCACAATGACAGCTCAAATGCATGTTTATTCTATTGGGTATCATTCATTAGATGATACACTAGGCTACATTCTCATAGTGCATATTATTCCCCCTGAGCGGCACTCCATTGATTTCAAAGTCTCTAAGCTGCCATTTTAGAGACTGCTGAATGGAAATATTATAATGCCATTTGGGATACTCTAACGTGCTTTTTAGAAAATTAGTCTCTCAGTAACACTCCAACTTACCCTGATTGGGGTTTGGGCTACATTCTTATTGAGAAAAAATGGCTCTCCTGGCACTTTAAATTTGACAAATCATATCAGAGTTCTTGCTCAGGACTTTATTGATTCTACAAAGGGTGGCCCAAAGCTGTGAAGAAGTCTGTGGGCAAGTGCTCCCTAAACACAAAGACTCTATGTTTTAAATCACTAATTCACAAAGGGGACTGGTACAATAGAGACATTCAATAAATGTTAGTTGAGTAAGTGAATGAATCAATCAATATTAATTTCTATATTTTTAGTAAAGAAATGAGCAATGTGCCTTGTCAATCTGATTTTCCACTTCAGGTATCCAAGAGCAGAATAGAAACTTCCTTTAGAAGTCCAAAAAGGTATGAACACTTTTCCTCTATTTTTCTATACAACATTTATTTACCACCTATTGTATGCAATGCATTGAAATAAACACAAAGCAATAAAAAAATCTTTTACCTTAAAAGAAAATTTATTGAGAGAAAACCCTGTGAAGACCCATACATATCTTTAAAATTTTTCCTGCCTCCCCTAAAATAATTCCCTGATCTAGTAGAGAACACAATTTTTTTTTTCAAAAACACAGTCCCTATTAGTACTGCCCTTGATTACTTAAAAGCCCTTGATTTATGTTTAATTAAAATATAGAACCTGCTGAAACCGGTTTGGCTCAGTGGTAGAGCGTCAGCCTTCGGTCTAAAAGGTCCCGGGTTCGATTCCAGTCAAGGGCATGTAGGGGGTGCCCAGTAGAGGGTGTGCAAAAGGCAGCTGATCGATGTTTCTCATTGATGTTTCTGACTTTCTATCCCTCTCCCTTCCTCTCTGTAAAAAAATCAATAAAATATATTTTAAAATATAATAATATAGAACCTGCCCTAGACAGTTTAATTCAGTGAACAGAGTGTTGGCCTGTGGATCTAAAGGTTCTGGGTTTGATTCTGGTCAATCATGGACCTGATCAGGACATGTGCAGGAGGTAACCAATCCATGTGTCTCTCTCACATAATGTTTCTCTCTCTGTTTCTCCCCCTCCCTTCCACTATATCTAAACATAAATGGAAAAATATCCTCGGGTGAGGATTATCAACAAAAAGAATACACAGCCTATTCTCTCTTCAGGGTTTAATAGACACTGTGTCTGGATTAAGACATCCCAAGAGCTAAAGATTAAATGATACTTTTTGATCCTCAATAGGATTGCATTCTCCCAGATACTTTAGTATGCTGTCCTAGGTTTTCATTAGGTATTTCCATAGTATCACATCAGAGGAATCTCACCTTGACATTTAATATAGGGGAGATTTTTTGGCATGATTTTTTTCATTATATTGCTCTGTGTTCCCTCTGCTTATGAAGTGTGACATGAAAAAATTTTTCAAAGCTAAGAGTGAGTTAAATCCTTGCTTCTTTCAAATAATTATTTTCATTATATTCGTGATAATATAACTTTTGCAGCTGCCTTTTGATTTTTTCTTTTGCTATCAGAAAGCTTAGTGTTGGAAATACAGTAAAACTTTAGTCATTAATGGAATTACATTGTCCTCATATCATTATTCTAACTTCTGCACAAGATGAGGAAATAGAGGTCTTCAAATTTATATGTAAATTTTTAATGAAAGCTAATTTCAAAAAATATAAGATATATTTTCTACTTTTTTAAAGGAATAGGGAGCAAGTGATCAGTACAGATAAAAAACTACCTCCCCTCGTGAATTTATATTCCTTATATCTTTCCTTGCTATTTTCTGAGAATGAGAATTGAGGGAAGAACACCCACCCTTTGATCACTCAAATGATCGTATACGGCACTATTTTGTTACATTTCCTTATCATTTGTTTTTAGATACAAAACTTTTCTTAAGTTATTAAAATATTTTCTCAAATAAACAAGTAATATTCCATTATTATTATTATTATTATTATTATTATTAGATGTATATATATAGATTACTTAACCTATTCTAACACCTTAATTTTGCAGGTTGTTTCCTATTCTCTAATCATTGTAACCCTGGTATATATTGCTTTTATTAGCCCATAAGATCTTCCACCACTTTTTCTGTTAGATTATTCCATATATATATACATATATATATATATATATATATATAAAACTTTATTGTATTAATCTTTCACTTAGCAGTTATGTTGTTGCTATATCTATTTGTTTACTAGTGGAGATTTATTAAGCAAAATGAATATTTAAGTCATTTAAGGATTTTGTTGTAATCACTGATATAAAAATGCATTACAATAAGACAAAATATAATAATGCATAGTATTCCTGATAGCCATAAAGATCAAGAGTAGGAAACATTGATTTACTATTGGAAAAGGAGGCTTTCTTTGATATTTCAATAATCCCCTTGCCACAGTCAAGCATGCTAAAGAGTAACTTAGATATTATTCAAATGAGGCTATTAATGAGTCAATTCTATGGTAATCCAGCTGAATAATTTTTTCTCTAGAGATGGCTATATATAACAAATTTTCCATAAAATTTGATAATTGTTAAAAAGTGACCTAGTACAGAATTACCCTCCCTCTGAGGGAGTACAAAATAATCAACTGGGTAAAATTCTCACATAAGAGTAGTCACCAGAAAGCTTAAAGCTATGTATAGCCTGGACCTAAGCAACTGGTTCATTTGGTTAGATAAATAACAAAAATCATCCACTATGTTGCTAACCAATTAACTCATTAAATGTTATCTTGGTGGAGCAATAACAGTGTAACATAGCTGTGTTTTATTTTATCATTTCCCAATTCATAGAGGCAACTTTCTTACTTGCAAGTTATGAGTTTTTCTGAAATGTGTTGGCTATATAATATTGCTTTTTTATACTGTTCTGAGGAAAACAATAGCCTAATAATGGAAACCTCTAAATACAATAATATTTTCTCTGTAAATATTGACTGTATTATTGCGTTCCTATTTCTAATATGAAATGGAGAAGGTCCACTGGAAAAAACTTTTTCTGAGAGTATTTAATTGACAGACATATATTTTTTGTGAGAGTAAATATTCTCACTTTCTGTATCTATAGAAGACTTAAGTCATTTCTCAGCCTTTGTCTTCAGTTTGTTTTTGTTTTAAACCATCTATTATTACAGTTTTTTGTTGTTGTTGTTGTTCTCTGGCTGTCCCTTGCCGCCTACCACTCTAAATAAAGCCAGACTGAGGAATTATGGGGAGGTGAAATTTTGACTAGGACAAGGAAAATATGAGGCCTGAAATTTTCTATTTTTGTTATTATACTTGAGGCCTGATGCACAAAATTCATGCACATGGTGGAGGGGGACGGGGTGTCCCTCAGCACAGCCTGCACTCTCTCCAATCTGGGACCCCTGGAAGATTATCCAACTGTCGGACATCCCTTTCACAATCCAGGACTGCTGGCTCCCAACTCCTCACCTGCCTGCCTTCCTGATTGCCCCTAACTGCTTCTACCTGCCAGCCTGCTAACCACCTAACCACTCCCCTGCCAGCCTGACTGATGCTTAATTTCTCCCCTGTCAGCCTGTTTGCCCCTAATAGCCCTCCCCTGCAGGCCTGGGTCCCTCCCAACTGCCCTTCCCTGCAGACTTGATCGCCCCCAACTGCCCTCCCTTGCAGGCCTGGTCCCTCCCAACTGCCCTCCCCTACGGGCCTGATTGCCCACAACTGCTCGCTTGTAGGCCTGGTCCTTCCCAACTACCTTCCCCTCTGGCCTGATCACCCCCAACTTCCCCCCTCTGCCGGCCTGGTCACCCCTAACTGCCCTCCCCTCTGGCCTGATCACCCACTACTGACCTCCCTTGCAGGCCTGGTCCTTCTCAACTGGGATCGGGCCTAAATGGGCAGTCAGACATCCCTCAAGGGGTCCCACATTAGAGAGGGTGCAGGCTGGGTGGAGGGACACCCCCTGTCCCCCATGCATGAAATTTTATTCACCAGGTCTCTAATAAATTTATAATTAAAATATTTGTAATTTGGGATATTATTTCCCCCTTGAAATAATACTGTCTAGAGATTTAGCAAAGGAAAAATCTCTATTTATAATTACCATAGTATAAATGTTTCAATACATATACTGGTAGCTTAGTAATATGATTCAACTTTTGCATTTATTCAAACTTAGTTGAAATCTGTTGGATTTTAGACAATACCATTGACTTTGTATGACCTTTCTATCACTGAGGACTAGCTATCTAATTTTCAACACATTATTGATTTTTCCAAAAATTGTTTTTGTTTGTTTTTCCCAATTGGGAAATGGTGTAAAATATCTGAGAGAACTGTTTTACAGACTGAATGTGTCTGTTAACTTATTAGTAGAGAGCGTGACTCACCATGTGTTGCAAAAGAATAGTTTCTTTGTATTCTCTGCTACACTGGTGAGTTTTTTTTTGCTTCAGCTAAATAAGGGAGAAATTAGAGATCTTAAGTGGATTTCCAACAGGTATTCTCATACCTTTTTCTTGAAAATTATCTATGAATATCTTTTAAAACTGTTCTTTTAGTCACTATAAATTTCCTGTATGTTCCTTATTTCAATAATAAGAGCACTGGCTACTGCAGTAATATTTAAGAGTAAGTCATGTAGGCAGAAGGAATCTCATTCATCTCTATCATCTTCATGAGCTCTTAACTAGGAAATTCACCTGGGTATGTACAAATGGCTCCAGGGGGAAAAATAGTAAATCCAAAGTGGCAAGATCTGTTTTTGTTTTTGGTTTTGGTTTTTTTAATCCTGAAGCATATTTGAAGAGAGAGAGAAACATCAATTGTTAGAGAAACCTTGATCTATTGATCATTGATCAATTATCTCCCATAAGTACCCAAACCAGGAATCAAACTTGCAACCTTTTGGTATGAGACCATGCTCCAACCAACTAAGCCACTTGGCCAGGAAAAGATGAGTTCTTTTTAAAATCACATTTATTTAATGAAGCAGGTTCAGACTGGCAATGGAGGAGGAACCAAGATGGTGGCATAGGTAAACATCTGAACTTGCTGCTCTGCACAACCACTTCAAAATTACAACTAAAAGACAAAATGGATATAATCCAGAACAAGAAGGCTGGCTGAGTGGAATTTATACAACTAAAAGGAAAGAGAAAAGCACACTGAGACTGGGAGGAGGTGCGGAGGTGCAGAAGTGAAGTACGAAGATATGAAAGCATGCACGGAAAAGAGCTGGCAAATGAGTACGCAGTTGTCTTGTTCAAACAAGAGAGAAATAGAAGCTCCCAACTGCTCTAAATGCCAGTTCTGGGTGAGACTCTGGGGACCCAGACTCATATGGGGAGAAATTGGACTGTCTGGCATCAGGCGAGATCACAAGGGTGGCTTTCTCTCAGAAGTGCTTGCAGCAATCATTGTTCCTGCACAGTGCCACGGTACACAGATATGACAGGAACTTTTCGGATCAGGGCTAACAGTCAGCTATTGCTGTTTGCTCCATCCTAACGATTTCATGAGATCCTGCCCCACCCAAATTATAACCCCACCCAAACTGTGCACAGAGGCTTTTGCATATGAATGACCTGGCCTTTTTATGATCTAAAACCTAATATACTACAGCTGGGTCAAAGAGCCCAAAGAAGGCCCAAAGCTGGATAGCAGCTTGCATTGCTTCACAATTGGGTCTCATCTGGGCACCTCCAAACCACAAACAAAGAGGAGGAATCTACAGATCTCTTTGTAGCTCCTGCTGGGTGGTCTCAGGCAGTGGTTGACTTTTCACCTCCTTGGAGATCCAAGAGCTGGTGTACCCAGTGGTCAGAGTGAGACCATCCAGATTACAGTTTTTCACATCCATAAGATACACACTCAGGGGGCAGATTCAATGAGTGCCAAAGCCCCACTGAAGCAAGTCTTGCCCCATAAGGGTGTCTCAGCACAAAAGTTCTCCCATCATAGATACAACTGATACTCACAGCCAATTGGCCTGGAGGTCAATTCCTCCCAGTGATACCAACTTCAGTCAAGGCTTAACTACAACAAGACTGTGTACACAGCACAGAAAGGGGTGCACCAGAGTATCCATCTCAGGTAATTAGGGAGGCTGGACCCTCTAGGACACCTAGCACACAAGGTCACTCTATCAACAAAGGAAAGCATCCAAAATGCAGAGACAAAGAAATAGGTCACAAATTAAAGAAATGGAGAAAAGCAAATTACTGGATATAGAGTTCAAAACCATGGTTATAATGTTACTCAAGAATCTTCTAGAAACCTCTGAGAAATTTAGTGAGACCTTCAAGGATATATAAAAGGACCAATCGGAAATTAAGCATACACTGACTGAAATAAAGAATAATTTATAGAGATTCAACAGCAGACTAGAGGATCCCAAGAATCAAGTTAAAGATTTGAAATATGAAGAAGCAAAAAACACCCAACCAGGAGAGCAAAAAGAAAAAAGAATCCTAATATATGAAGACAGTGTAAGGAGCCTCTGGCACAACTTCAGGCGTACCAACATCAGAATTATGGGGGTGTCAGAAGAAAAGAGAGAGCAAGATACAGAAAACCTATTTGAAGAAATAATAAAAACTTCCCTTACCTGGTGAAAGAAATAGACTTCTAAGTCCAGGAAGCACAGAGAACCCTAAACAAAAGGAATCCAAAGAGGACCATACTAAGACACGACATAATTAAAATGCCAAGGGCAAAAGACAAAGAGAGAATATTAAAAGCACCAAGAGAAAAATACTTAATTACCTAAAAGGGAGTACCCATACAACTGTGAGCTGATTTCTCAACAGAAACTGTGAGAAATCAGGGGTAGATAGGAATGCAAGAAATATTCAAAGTGATGAATAGCAAGAACCTATAACCAAGATTACTCTAGCCAACAAAACTATCATTTAGAATTGAAGGTCAGATAAAGAGCTTCACAGATTTAAAAAAAAAAAAAAAAGCTAAAGGAGTTCATCACCACCAAACCAGTATTATATGAAATGTTGAAGGGTATTCTTTAACAAGAGGAAGAAGAAGAAAATGGTAAAGTTAAAAATTATGAACAACAAATACATATCTATCAACAAGTGAATCTAAAAATCAAGCGAATAAAAAATCTGATAAACAGAATAAACTGGTGAATATCATAGAATCACAGGCATAGAAAGGAAGTGGACTGACAATTCTCAGGGGAAAGAGGGTGTTGGGGGTGCAGGAAGCAACAGACAAAAATTATACACCTATGGATGGGGGGTGGGGGTTAAGGGCAGAGGGTGGGGTGGGAACCCAGTGGAGGGGAGCTATGGGGAGGAAAGAAGTGGAACAACTATAATATCTGTGCAATAAAAATTACTTAATTTTTTTTAAATAAAGAAGTAGGTTCAGTGCACAAATATCTATAGTAACAGGCCAGAAGCTTTACAAAATCATCGTTACCAGAGAGTAATAAAACAAAGAATTGTAAAATTAGATGCAGAACTTACTTCATACAGATTCTAGGTTTGCTAATTAGTTTACTTTCTTTCTTTCATTCTTTTTTCTTTCTTTCTTTCTTTCTTTCTTTCTTTCTTTCTTTCTTTCTTTTCTTTCTTTTTACTTTACTGTTGGCTGTCTTTATGCTTTTCACTGGCCTATGATCACATAGTCTTTTTTATGAGGATTTTAAGATTTACTCTCTTAGCAATTTCCAAATATGCAATATAGTATTATTAAGTATAGTCACCATATAATACATTACATTCTTATTACTTATTTATTTTATAACTGGAAGTTTGTATCTTTTGACCCCCTTTAATCAGTTTACTTACTCCCCAACTTCCACCTCTGGCAAACACTAACCTGTTTTCTGTATCTATAAGCTTGGTTTGTTTTGTTTTAAGTTTCACATGTGAGATCAAAGATTATTTGTCTTTGCTTTATTTCACTTAGCATAATGCCCTCCAGGTCCATTCATGTTAGAACAAATGGCAATATTGCATTCATTTTTATGGCTGAATAGTATTTCATTGTATATACATGTTATATTATTTCCATCCATTCATTCATTGTTGGATATTTAGGTTGTTTTCATATCTTGACTATTGTAAATAATGCTGCAATTCACATGAGGGTGCATATTTATTTCCAAATTAGTGTTTTTGTGGAATTGCTAGATCAGATAGTAGTCCTACTTTTAATTTTATTAGCAACCTCCATACTATTTTCCATAGAGGCTGTACCAATTTACGTTCTCACCAACAATATACAAAGATTTTTTTTCTTCACATCCTCAGCAATACTTGTTATTTCTTGTCATTTTTTATAGATATACTCTAAAAGGTATGAGTGGGTATCTTATTGTGGTTTTAATTTTCATTTCTCTGATGATAAATGATATTGAGTATTTATTCACATACCTGTTGACCATATGTAAATCTTTCAAGGAAAGATTAAATTTATAAAAATGTCTGTGTATGTCCTCCACCCCATTTTTTAATCAAATTGGTTGTTTTTGACTATTGAGTTATATGATTATTTATATATTTCAGATATTAACCTCTTATCACATATGTGATCTGCAAACATTTTCCCACTGGGCAGGTTATCTTTCATCTTTTTTTTTATACATTTATTTCTAGTATGCAGAGGCAAGATATTTTTTTTTCTTTTTTTCTTTTTTTTTAACTTTTTTATTTTATTTATTTTATTTTTATTTATTTTTTATCTTTATTGTTCAGTTTATTAATTACAATGTTTTCCCTTTTTTATCCCCCTATATCTCCCCTCCAGCCTGTACCTATCCCACCCTCACATCCCCCTCCCCACTGTCCTCTCCCATTGTTGCAAGATTTTTGTCCAGTCTCTTGCTGTACTTCCCACCACCCTTTTCTCCCCAAGAATTGTCAGTCTATTCTCTCTCTATGCCCATGTTTTTGTTATATTCACCAGTTTATCCTGTTCATCAGCCTATCAATTCACTTGATTTTTATGTTCATTTGTTGATAGATGTGTATTTGTTGTTCATAATTTATATTTTTACCTTTTCTTCTTCCTCTTCTTAAAGAATATCTTTCAGCATTTCATATAATACTGGTTTGGTGGTGATGAACTCCTTTAGCTTTTTCTTATCTGCGAAGCACTTCATCTGACCTTCAATTCTGAATGATAGCTTTGCTGGGTTGAGTAATCTTGGTTGTAGATTCTTGCTATTTATTATTTTGAATATTTCTTGCCACTCCTGTCTGGCCTGCATTGTTTCTGTTGAGAAATCTGCTGACAATCGTATGGGTGCTCCCCTGTAGGTAACCAACTGTTTTTCTCTTGCTGCTTTTAATATTCTCTCTTTATCTTTTGCTCTTGGCATTTTAATTATGATGTGTCTTGGTGTGGTCCTCTTTAGATTCCTATATTTTGGGGTTCTGTGTACTTCTTGGGCTTTTAAGTCAGTTTCTTTCACCAGGTGGGGGAAGTTTTCAGTCACTATTTCTTCAAGTAGGTTTTCATTAACTTGCTCTCTCTCTTTTTCTGGCACCCCAATAATTCGGATGTTGGCATGCTTGAGGTTGTCCCAGAGGCCCCTTACGCTATCTTCAATTATCTGAATTCTTTTTGTTTATTGCTTTTCCAGCCGAGTGGATTTTGCTTCTTTGTATTTCAAATCTTTGACTTGGTTCTTGTGGCCCTCTGGACTGCTTTTAGGACTTTGTGTAATATTTTTTTATTTCAGTCTGTGTATGCTTGATTTCTAGTTGGTCCTTTTTTTTTATCTGTGAGGGTCTGGTTCGTATCCTCAGAGGTCTTGTGCATTTCCTTGAGGGTCTCATTCATTTCCTTGAGGGTCTCATTCATTTCCTGGTTGGTCTTGTTTATTTCCACGTAGTTCTCATTAAGTTTATCAGCCTTTTCTAGGAGCCTCTTGAAAAGCCTTATAACCATGGTTTTGAACTCTATGTCTAGTCGTCTTTTCTCCTCCATTTCTTTCACACATGATTTCTTTCCATATCTCTGCATGGTGGCTGCTTTATGTGGTAGATGTCTTCTAAGGGTCAGTGGCACAGCCTCCTCAGTTACTTGAGGTGGGTACTCTTACTGCAATCCTTTATGGGTTGTACAGTATTTTTTAATTTAAACCCAGCTTGTTGTTGTTAGCCCTAGGAGGGTTTGACCTCCAGGCCAATTGGCTATGCAGGGAAACTGTTCAGGTTGGATGGGTGGAGTCTCTGAGCTCCACAGGCAGCCTCAGTGTCAGCTATGTCTTGTCCTATGCTGCGCTCGCGCGTGCGGGTCTCTGTTGGATGGGGATGGCTGCATGTACTTCCAAGAGAAAGCCGCCAGTCTCTTCCCGTATGCACACCCAAAGTCTTTCCCAGGGTTGTAAAATAGGTGGTTTCAGGGACCAGGAGACAAGTTTCCAGGGGCAAGTTGCGCGTTTGTGCAAACGTCTCTTCCCAGCTACCCGGTTTCTCCGTAGACTAGGAGACCTCTGCCGCGCCCGGCTTCCAAGGTGTGTCCCCCGGACCTCAGACCTCTCTTGGCACTGGGGAATCTGTGCAGTGCGAGCCGAGATCTTGGTTCTCCTGTCTTTCATCTTGATGATTTCTTTTGTTATGAAGAATATACACTTTAACATATACTAAGAAGGTATTTTTCTGTCAATCTTTTAAATTCTCTGGCCTCAGATTTGACATGAAAATATTTCTAACTTAAATTTCATATTTGAACCATGGATTCAACTAACCTTCCTTTGAGATAAAACAACATGAACTGCTTTGATGTTTTAAGTTTAGTTTTATATATCTTTTTAAGCTATCTAAGGAATTTTGATACTTCTTTTCAAATCTATGACCTTGAGAGCTTCCCATCCATTGGATTCTTTGCCATAATACTTTTTTCATTCTTCTTCTGTTCTCTTTATCATTTCTGTCTCTCCTCCTATCTATCCTTAAGTGGCATACCTCCAGTGGTTTATTAATAATTCTATCCTTTTTTATGCTATGTGTTTTCTTGATGTGATCTTAATCACCCTTTATAATTTATAAATTCTATCACTATTAACTTTTCCCAAATTCCAGACTCATATAGTCAACCTATTATTTACAGTTATACAGATTCAAAATGCCTAGCAACTTTCTTACCAAGCCTGCTCTTTCTGACATATCTCCTTTTCTAGTAAGTGTCTCCAATTCCCATACAGTTGAACAAGCCTGTAACCAGGCAATATTCCTAACTTGTTTTTCCTTTCCCTTATCTAATCATTTGCCAAGTCATCAATTTTCTCTCCTTAATACTTTTCAAAACGGTTAGCTATCTCAACCTCCATTGGCCAAACCCTCCATATTGCTTCTTGTCCTATTCCTCTCTATTCACTAAACATCTGCAGGAGTGGTTCATCTAAATGTAAATCTGAATATATGAATCCATGGTATAAAATCTTTTAATGGCTCTTTGCCACCTAAAGCCAAAACTACATCAATGGCATACAAAGAACTTCATCTGATCCCTAACAATTTCAATGTCTGTCTTTAATGTCTCTACTTTACACTTCATATTTCTATAAAACTGAACTACTATTAATTTTCCCCATTATTTCTATACCCCAATTTTCCAGCATACCACTGTTCTATTTTCCTTAATACCACTGAGTATACTTTACTGATGCATGACATGTGTGCACTTACATTTCTACATGCCTGTCCACTTGAATAACTTATTACTCAACCCCTGTTCAGGCATAACTCCCTTACAAAAACTTCTCTATCACTATAAAAATCCTATAAGACAATCCTCCTGAACCCCCAGCAAGTCTTAGTCTTCTATATATTTCCATGATTGTGTGTGTGTGTGTGTGTGTGTGTGTGTGTGTGTGTGTGTGACAGAGACAGAAGAGATAGTTATATATAAAACAAGAGAAATAGGGCAGGAAGTTGGAGAGAATACACAAGTATATATTTGAGGATTGATAAATTTAATATTTGGCAACAATAATCCTACCTAATAAAAAAGTAATATGAAAATGACCATACCTTTGATACACCCACCGGCCACGCCCACCAGCCAACCATGAGTGATATGCAAATTAACCCTCAACCAAGATGGCTACATCCACAGAGAGCAGAAGGGAGGCTTGGGTTTCCCCGGTGACGGAGGAAGCCAAGCTTTCTACACACATAGGCAGCTCCAGGCCTCCACTCAATGCTACAAAGTTTCAATTATAGAAGATACATAATCCCAACAGAAATGGTGGCAGCCACAGAGCTGGAGAGAAGAGGAGGCTAGGGTTACCCCTAACAATGGAGAAAGCCACACTTCTGCAGCCCTGGCCAGCCGAGGCCTCTGCTTAAAGCTACAAAGTTTCAATTATAGAGAGTAAATATCCCAAGAGAAATGGCTACAGCCATGGAGTGAGTAGGAGGCTTGGCTCCACTCCAGGCTACAAAGTTTCAATTGTAGAACATAAATTAATCCCAGATACCAGGGCCTCTGCTTGGGTCACCAGGGGGTGTGGGGGCCTGAAAACCACCTTAGGCCCCTTGCCAAGGCCACCCATGCCCCAAGCGAATCCCCATCCTGATCCAGGACACCCTTCAGGGCAAACCATCCAGCCCGCACCTATGCACCAGGCCTCTATCCTATCTAATAAAAGAGTAATATGCATATTGACCATCACTCCAACACACAAGATGGTGCCCCCATGTGGTGAAACATCCTGCCCCTATGTGGACACAAGATGGCCAGCAGGGGAGGGCAGTTGAAGGCAATCAAGCCTGCAGGGGAGGGCAATTAGGGGTGACCAGGCCTGCAGGGGAGGGCAGTTAGGGGCAAACAGGCTGACAGGGGAGCAATTAGGAATCAAGCAGGCTGGCAGGGGAGTGGTTAGGGGGTGATCAGGCTGGCAGGTAGAAGCGGTTAGGGGCAATCAGGAAGGCAGGCAGGCAAGCAGTTGGGAGCCAGCAGTCTTGGATTGTGAGAGGGATGTCTGACTGCTCATTTAGGCCCAATTCTACTGGTTGAAGAAGGTACAGGCTGGGTGGAGGGACACTCCCTGTCCCCTGTGCATGAATTTTGTTTACCAGGTCGCTAGTAAATTTATAATTAAAATATTTGTAATTTGGGATATTATTTCCCCCTTGAAATAATACTGTCTAAAGATTTAGCAAAGGAAAATCTCTATTTATAAATGACATAGTATAAATGTATTAATACATATACTGGTAGCTTAGTAATATTTTTTGTTTTGCTTAGTTGGTAGATCCTTCTTTAAAATGTATTACCCACTTCAAGTAAATACTACAATATGTTTAACTGCATGCACTTTTGACAAATGACTCCTAAAATATAATGATAGGAAGGTATGTTTATTCTTCTATCAAATTAGATAAATCAGAAATTTTAAAAAGAAAGTGTACTTGTGTTGTACTCAAGGCATTTAAAAAGAAAATGTGCATATACATTACATATAATATGTACTTACACATACCTATATATTCACGTGTGTATACCTGTGTGTATATACAGACTAGAGGCCTAGTGCATGAAATTCATGCATTCGGGGTGGGGGGGAGCACCCTCAACCCAACCTGTGCCTTCTCATAATCTGAGAGCCCTCGGGGAATATGTGACTGATGGCTTAAGCCCAATCCCCACAAGCCTAAGACATCAGTAGGACATCCTTAGTGCTGAGGCAGGAGAGACTCCCACCACCACCACTGTGCTCACCAGTCATGAGCCTGGCTTCTGGCTGAGCAGTGCTCACCTGTGGGAGTGCAATGACCACCAGGGGGCAGCTCTTGCATTGATAATATGCTCCCTGGTGGTCAGTGCGCATCACAGCCACTGGTCATTCCACCATTCAGTTGATTTGTAGATTAGGCTTTTATTATATAGGATATGCATATAATATACAAATACACACATATATAAAAATATAAACACACATTAGTTGTCTGAGACTAGTGACTGATCACTTGGCAAAATGCAACATTTTCAGGGTTGTTTTTTGTTTGAGTTAAGGTTAAAGGATTTTGCACAAAGCATGCAGATAAAGTCTACTTCTGGCAAAATGCATGCCTCACTATACAGGGCTATTGTTCTTCTTTGAAAAGCAATCTTGCTTCAGCTGAATGGATGACCTTATTCTGAAGTGATTGGCTCACTTGAAAGGCCATGTATACTTCCTTTTTTCCATGAGCAAAAAAAAAAAAAAAAAAAAAGCTAGCCCAAATCAATTTATATTTCCCATGTATATCTAAAAAAAAAAAAAACCCCTCTGGTTTAGAAAAACTATGGCAGAAAACAAGTCACATAAAATAAGGCACCATTGAACTTGAATATTAATTTGCATGAAGCACTTGTAATCTTACAGGAAGCTCTAGCGTACTTTGGTATTGGGATTAGATATTTTTACTTATTAATTTCTTATTATCAATAAGCTTTTGGTACTAAGGTGTTGTACAGTAAGTGAGCAGCATGCAATGATTTCCACACCCAGTGAAATAGCCTCAAAAGATTCTTTTTTATAGATGATGTTGTCAGTTAGTCAGGTTCCATAGCACCCATACTTTACCAAAGAAGTTCCTCTCTGTATTAGTCCTACCTTCACCTGCCAAAAAAAAGAAAATGCACAGCTTTCTTCATTTTGCAGTCAAACAAAGTCATTTGGACACAATTTGGAGGAGAATTGCCAGAGTAAACAAAACAAAAAGAATTTAACTTAATAATGTTTTCATACATTTAGATGCTTTTCTAGAGTGTATGACTTTAATTGACTTTTACCTTTTTTATGCACTACAACTCCTATAGGAGAGATTGAACTTTGGCAATGACACAGAATTTTAAAGAAAAGATACAAAACTTTAAGAGTCCAAAACTATTAAATCTCTACTAGAGATTTTTGGATTTTTATTTTATTTTGTTGCTTTTCACAAAACAGCACAATACTTATTGTTAATAAAATAATCCTAATTTTATCTGAGATAATGGTTTTGTCAGTTTTAGGGGAGACAAAATTCTAAACAACATGATTCATTAAAAGCTTATTGTGTATCAAAACAACTGAAATAATTGCTATTGTTTTCACATGGAAACGATTATATTCACAACATTATTTGTACAACTAAAGACAGGCATCCTAAAGATACTTATGTGTTTGATTCTCAGAAGACCCTCCCTGCAAAACCAGCTTTCAGATATTAAGCTCTGACAACAGTTAAAGCTCATCTAGCCATCAGAATGCTTAAGGCAGAGTATTTCAGAAATTTTAAATGATTCCAATCCTTTTAGAAACACACTGTAGCCCTTAAAATCATCTCATCCCTCATTAAATATGGTTTTACCCCCTTGTGCTTTTAAAAACTTCATTTTATGTAATAAATTTTCATTTGAAAATACCAAAAGAATTAAGTTACTCAAAGTATAATAGAATTGTTGATATCAGAGATGAGAAAAACGTATTAGGCCTATCCTTTGAAGTCTCATGAAGGACAGTTTTCAATATAGAGTGTGACTTGGTGAGCTCTCTAGTCTAGCATTTAATGGGAATTTTCAGTATGCTAATAAAATACTTTAAAAAATCTATTTGGGCCATGTGTGCCCAAGTGAGGCAGATGCTAGTGGGAAGTAGAATAAGCTCTTATTTTCTGTAGTTCATTGATATTGGCTTTGAGTAGAAAGGCACTATCTTTAGGGTCTTCAGCACTCATGGAACTATTAAAGGAACCAAGGCCACTATAACCAACTACCTTTCCCTGTCATGCTTCTTTGGGTGACGGCCATGGGGATAAAACATTAGTGTTCTGCTCAAATTTGGTTAGCTATTTTCTCAAATTCAACTTTTATGTAACAAGTTATTTTTTTCAGTTTTTTATTTTTTATTCTTTAAAGTATTACAAATAGTAGTACATATAGTTCCTTTTTTACCCCAGCCTCCCCTACTCCCCAGCACATGCCCTCACCTGCCCCTCCCCTGCCCCAGTGTCTTTTATCTATTGGTTATGCTTATATGCATTCATACAAGTCCTTCCGTTGATCTCTTACAGCCCCAGCCCCCCACCCTCCCCTGCCTTCCCACTATAGTTTGACAGTCTGTTCAATGCTTCTTTTACCTCCATTTTTTTCTTTAAAAAAAATCTTGAATCTGCATACTGGAAATAAATATATAAAAACAAAAAATGTTTGAGTCTCAGTTTTAATGTCCAACAGTTCTGAGTCCCAGTTTCAATATCAAATAGTTCCTTATGTGTACATGTCAGCAATGATATATGGATGGTGGACAAATGGTGGCAATGCAGGTTCCCCCATCTCTGGTTTGGTCCTGGGCTGCCTGCAGTGAAGCACAGTTGCTGACTGCTAGCATAGCAAGGTGTTGTCAGTATCTTCCATCTCTGGACTGTCTTCGAGGTTGGAACAGACCTGTCAGTTCCTCTTTGTTGCAGGAATCCATATGGTCTTGGAGTTGTTCTCTGAAAATATACAAGCATATTCTTGACCAAAAGTTAATAAAGGGATCTTTTCTGTAAATTAGACTTGGGATTCTTTTTATTTTTTCCCAAATGATTTTCCTTTGGCTTATTTTGACACCATGTGTTTTTTCATGGGTCTCCTGCTATTAGCATTACAAATGGAAATTAATTTTCTGAACTAAGAATTTTCTAGATGTAATTTACTTACAGGATATTTTTCCTTACATGATATTACCCCACTCTCCCCCCCCCCTTTTTTTGATTAATGGGGGTTTTTGGAAATTTTAATTTTTGCACAAAAATATGACTGCTTTAGGTTCTTTGCATGTTAGGCAATTTTATGATGAGATGAACTACTAATAGAAATTTTAGTTAATATTTTAGGAACAGCTTTTTTTCCAATACACTTAAATTTTCTTAAAACTTTTATGTAAAAAGTTATTTAAACATATGACAAAGAAATGAACTAGAGCTGGAGAAAGGTGGTTAAAAGATAAAAGGTAGAGGCCAGCCAGCATGGCTCAGTGGTTGAGCATTAACCTATGAACCAGGAGAACACGGTTTGATTCCCAGTCAGGGCACATGTCCAGATTTCAGGCTCCATCCCCAGTATGCGGTATACAGGAGGCAGCTGATCAATGATTCTCTCTCATCATTGATGTTTCTATCTCTCTCTTCTTCTCCCTTCCTCTCTGAAGTCAACAGAAATATATATTTTTTTAATTCTTAAAATGAGATGGAGAGTAGAATAATTATGAAGGAAAGGCATAAAGGAAAAGTATATTTATGGAATTAAGCCTGGATTTCCAAAATTGTTTCCATTAAAAATATTAAACATGTCAGCTGATATTCTCACTTATAAACACTTGCTTGTTTTGAATAAAGTGAGATAAGATATGTAAAGTATCTAGCACAACATAAAATATGCATTCCATAATTAATCACTTTTGTTTTTTATAAATGAAATGTTCTGTCAGATGTAAGACATAACCTGATACAGTATAAACATATAGCCTTAAATCTCTGTGATAGTTTCTACTGTAATCGTCTACTAGAAAACATAGAGGCTATTTGTCAGAAAGTATGCCATGGTTTTGAATAAGGAAACTCATGTACTTTATCACATAACCATTCATTCACTTAATCAATAAATCCTTATGGAACAAATCATCTCTCAAACATTGTATTAATTACTGGGCACATGGAAGAGATCAGAAACCTCAGTGTGTTCAAATTCCAATAAAGGTGACAGACACAGAAACAGATAAACAAAGAACAAAGGAGTAAGTGCTGAAATGGAGGTGTGTTGTTGGGACAGCTGAAGGGCAGTCATGTGAGAAGGGTCAGCAAAGGAGACCTCATATATTGAGCCCTCGGTCTCCTCCCAGTAATAAGCTGTAGCCTAAAGAAATATCTTAAATACTACACACCAAAGTGAAACAAGCAACCTATTGTTTTTGTGAAATGGTAGGTTATCCTTAAATCTGCAATGTCAGTAAGACTTTGTACACTCTGCATCAATCAATTTTTTTAAAAAACTGGAAAACTATTATAGCAATACTTCAATTAATAAATCATCTGAGAATAAAGATGAATAAGGTCAAACTCTGTTTAGAAATAAAAAGTGAATTAAAATCTTCATAAAGTATGCAAAGGAAGTTTAGTGTCTCATAGAACTCAGGAACCATGTCCCCCCTAGATCTGAAGGTATTTGGCAAATCCAAAGACTCTCCCTTTAAAAAAAGAGGTCAAGAAAGTCAATCACAAGGGAGAAATAATCAATGCAGTCAACTTGGTATTGATTCACACACTACTCGCCTCCATTTGTTAACACCTGTACAACCTGCCTCGCTTCTCTGTGGCTGGGCTGGCTGCTTATAATTTACTATAAGTTTCAATATGTTGGCTTCCTATACTTATGGCTTTTTGATTAATTAATTATTTATTAATTTGCTGTTTGTTACCCCATCTTCTTCCAAAAACTTTAGTTTTTGAGATAATTATTTTTATGATGGTTTCATAATAAACATCACGCCTATCAGAATAATACACATCAACAGGCACGTGAACAAAGGTTTTCTTTCCATACAGAAACCCTTGAAGCCAAAAGGTACTTGCCCACCACCTCTGTGTATGACTAGTAGTGGGCAAACTGCGGCTTCGCAAGCCACATGTGGTTCTTTGGCCCCTTGAGTGTGGCTCTTCCACAAAATACCATGAGAGAGTGTGCACATACAGTGCAAATGAAACTTTGTAGCCCATGCACAGAAGTTGGTTTTCGGTTCTCAAAAGAAATTTCAATCGTTATACTGTTAATATTTGGCTTTGTTGCCTAATAAATTTGCCCACCACTGGACTAGGGCATGGATTTATGATTCACTCCAATATTATTGTGGTCAGTTGCTTCTCTGTGCTCCAGAAGCAGGTTGACAATGACGGAAGTATAATACTATTATTTTCTTATGCATGTAGCCTATTCCAATAGTTATTAAACTTTACCACACATTATCATGCTTTTCCAAGGGGACAGGGTTTGTTACAACAGAGCTTCCAAGAATTTCTGATTCTGTGTGTCTGAAATTGTATCTTTCTAATGACTTCCATGTGATACTGATGCTGCTGTTTGGGGAACTATACTTTGAGATTCTCTATTCTATCTTGGTAAATACCTAAATGGTAGCAACCAAGTCTTGCCTCTGTACAGAACCTTTTAGGAAGTTCTCAATACATGTTGCAAACATTGGATTATTGAATGAATAATTGCACCTGGTTTAGTGCTTCAAGGAGGAAAAAATAAATAGCTCCTGATTCGACTTCTCAAAATGCTGGCCTTTGAAAAACTCTAAGTACAATGAGCCTGAGGGCAAGACCATAGTGAGAGCTGAAAACATTCCAGTGGAAATGTCAAACAACATTTCAATCTTTGGTTTTCTCAGTGATAGACAAATGAACTTCACATAAATTCCTGGCAAGATTCAAAATGTATTACTATAGGGATGGGTGGTAGAAAAATAAAAAAGGAAGCTTCAAATAAGAAAATTTTGTAAGTTTATTAAGGACAAACAAAGGCTGATAGCTGCTTTTTTTTTCCTTAGCAATGTTATTTACAGAACATATAAGGGAGATACAATATGCATACAGTATCTGGAACCACAAAAAATGCCTTCCTTCTCATATACTACCAGTACATGCTATTTTTAAAAGCAAGAATACATCCTTTGGCATTCCGTTAATTAGAACAAAGTGACCCATATTGAATCCTACACTTACCATGATCAATAAAATCAATGAACTCATTTTTTTAATTCTATAACAACCACATTATTACCAAGAGAGCAGTAAGTACCAGCTTCCACTCTCTGGTGGACTGGCCTCTGCCACTTCTGGCATTGACCCTGTTCATTCTTCCATTTATTATACTAAATATTATAGACATACTTTGCTTTTCTTCACAAGTCAATCTACAAACTTCTAAAAATTCCATTTTATTCAGTTCAAAATAGTGAAGCCTAAAGTTTGACATACTGGTTTATTGATAATCTATTCCAGAGAACCATTAGGCATTTACCCAGCTGCCTGTGGACTAACTTTCACTACTCACTTTTTCAGCCCTGAGAAGGGAACAGCAGAATACTGCCAATCAAGAAAGCATTGCCTAGTGGCTTGGTAATCTGGGGCTTTTTCCAGCCTGCTTTGTGGAGGCAGCCCAGACACCATAGTGCTCCCAAAATGCTGATTGGGTTAACTAAACCTATAGCAATTTCACAAAATTGCATGGTATAAAACCTTACTAATTAAGAACCTACTACTTCCTTTCTTTTTTCCCTTCCTTCCTTCTTCCATTTCTTCCTTTCTTCCTTACTCCATTCCTCCTCATCCCCTCCCTTCCCTCCCTACCATTCTCTTCTTCTTCCCTTCTTCTCCCCCTTCTATATCTTCTATCAATTACCTACCCCTCAACATTATGTAACTTGGCATGAGGGCCACTTTATCTGTGCCTGACAGGAGATGAGCACTCTAAGAAATGGCCAGTGTTTTCATTGAGATCCCACCAGACTGAATGTGGCCTGTGACTATTGGAGGTACAGTAAATTCAGGCAGGAATTGCCAACATTAAAAGCACAGTGCTTGGTCAAGAAGATAAATGCATATCTTTTTATATTTATCAAAAGCAACTAAACCAGAGCACAGAAATACATTATATTTTCAGGAGTGTGTGTTGGGGGGAATGAAATCAATCACAGGCAAATATCTATACTAATAATAGTGGAATATGCAAATTGTCAGGGACACCATCACAGTAACAGCAATGGCCAAACAGCAGGTTGCATGGGGTGATCAGGCTGGTGCGGGACGGGGCAGTTGGGGGCAACCAGGCTGGCAGGCAGGTGGTTAGAAGCCAGCAGTCCTGGATTGTGAGAGGATCAGGCCTAAACTGGCAGTTGAATATTCCCCAAGGTGTCCCAGATTGGAGAGGGTACAGACTAAGCTGAGGGACACCCCCACCTCCTGTGCAAGACTTTTATGCACTAGGCCTCTAGTATAAAATAATGAAAATAAAATTGTGAAGTTACTCTGACAGCAAGAAATTGCAGGAAAAATACTCAGTACATTGTCTGCCATTGAATAAAATGCTCAGTAAATGGTACCGTCATCATCATCATCACCTTCCTTATCTTTTAGCTATTATCAGTACCAACATTTGCAAAACCTTAAATTAGGGCCAATTTTGTTAAAACCATCTCCAGATATTGGCTGGATGTTGCTTGACATATACTCACACGAAGACAGCATGAAAAGTGTTATCCAAGAAGCAGTTTAGATTGGAAAACCCTCAAGTTCATTGAGGTTTATACTACCTCTGAGGTTCAGCCTATGTTCGAGTTCATTGTTCGGTTTCCCATAGGTGTGATAGATTTGTGATGGAACAATATGTATGAATATTTTTAATTGCCTCACAATTGTTCTTCATTTAGAAAATATCTTACTTTAAAGTGTTATGCCTAATTCTTAAAAACTTGAATAAGAGAAAATGATGTGTTATTCATCTCACTACTTTAATACTACATATCTTATCATTTTTGTTTATTTCATTTTGAATTTTTACACACTTTTTAGTCATAACTCTAATGTGCATACCATGGTGTTTCTCATTACATATATTACAGTGATTAAGAGTAAATTTTGTCATCAGAACGCCAAGGTTCAAATTGTAGCTCTGTTGTCGATGTAATCTTTACAAGTCTCATAACCTCCCTGAGACTCAATTTCCCCTTATGTAAAAATGAGGTGATGTAACAATAACAGCATATACCTCATTGTGAGAACTAAATTAGAGAACCCATGTGAAGTGCTTCCTGCTATGCCCAGAACATAGTACTCCATAAACATGCATTTTAGTGTTTGAGAGTCGTCCCTAATCTTTTGACACACTCGAACCAGTTGTTAATAATAATACAATATTATAAATGATCTTATAGGTAGCAAAATTTCAGGTTTACACCATTCTTCCTATCAATGAAAATTTTCTTTTAACTCTTTTGCTGATGCAATAATTGAAGGCTAGTGTCATGGTTGATATCTGTTCATATCACCCTTAGCTGTTTATTAAAATTCTTACTTCAATTTAACTAAAAGAGATAGTGTATGTCATGCTGGCCAGATTTCTTCATTCAAGCTTTTCTCTGTTATCCCTTCCCCCACCACCCAGCCACCTTCACCCAGGATAGCTTCAGGGACAGAACTGCAGGAGGTAAGTTGCTATGACACAGTTCTCTCCTTTTAGTCCACATCTCACACTTTCCCTAACACATAGAAAGACATAACTTTTACCAAATTGCTCACTATTTATATTGTATCTCTTTTGACGTAGCCTTTTCCTCCCCATTTTATTGATTTACAATCACTTTATTATACAAGACATTCTTTATAAGCACTAATTTCTGGGCTCTTTATTCTTTGCCATTCAACTGTCTATTTTTATACCACAGCCATAGATTTACTTATTGTAAGTTTATAATATGTTTTGTACTTGTGATGGTTGCTTCAGATTTGCTTTGATAGTCTCAACTGTTTATTCATTCTAAATGAATGTCATGTTAAAAAAATGTTTTAAATTTCCCCCAAACCTCCTATTTTATTTCATTTACATGAAACATATAAATAACTGTGAAGAATATATTACACATATAAATGAGGTTTGATAATTTCATCTAGAATGTTTTATTCTTAATTTAAAATCTTAATATTTTTTTATTTTCATCATAAATTTTACTTATAATGATAGCAGCTATAGTTTTAATTTTCATACATGATTTAGAGATTTCTTTTTAAGATTATGCTGGGTTACTGATATTTTTTATTGATGTTTTGACTATGACTTCCTTTAATTATATTTCTAGCTTTATATTAAATGGAATTATATTTTAAGTTATATTCATAATATTTTATTTCATGTAATTCTTTGTGGATTAGACAATATTTATACTCCATTTTTGGTTTTACATTATATTGGTTAATGATAGTGGGGATCCTTACCATATTCCTAGGTTTCACCATGAAATAATTACAGGCTGTTGGTTTAAAATAGTGACTCTTTATAATGTTCAGAAAATAGCATATTCCTTTTCATATTTTCATGAAGAACGTCTGTAGGTGCTTTCATTCTCCTTTCCAGCACCTTTGAAATAAAATATAATTTTATATATATAAACGATATATCACCACCAATTTGGTAATCCTATACAAAGAAAAAACAAAAACAAAAACCAATTAAACTTTTCTGACTTGATTTGTGCTGAGGGAGGTCATGCCCTTCATTGGGCATGATTACGATTTCTTTGTTCAATAGCAGTTTAGGTTTTCTCCCTTAATATTTGTTTTTTATGTTTTACTAATTATTGCGATAAATGAATCTTGTAGATATTCTTCCTAAGTTCTGGCCTAAATGAGCCATTCTGTGCTTTAAGGTTCTAAATAAGTCTCCGTATAGCATGGCATGTATTATATCATCATCATTACATAGTATTCTCCAAGGGGAGCTATTCTGCTGCTGTTCATCAATAGTTAGCAATGCCTCTGCTTTCTCACCAAATCACATCAACATTTATAGCTATAAAGCAGGTATTGTTTTCCTCGTCCTGATTAAAATTGTTAAATCCTCCAGATTCAACATATGGTATTTTTCAATATCCCATTATTATTAAGACTACTATTTCTATTCTAGTTAAAATAATAACAATCTGGATGTCCATTAACGGCTGGCTAACACACCATAGGATTAGCTTTTGTGAACTACTTGTTAGGCATATCGTGTACCTGGTGACCCATACATGCCTGAGATAAAAATGGACTGTTTCCAATTTCATGCCGTTGTGTAAATTATTTGTTTTCTAAAAAGCAATGTTAACTTTGGAAATTTATGAGGAAATATAACCCAAGCAAATAAAAGGCGGAAACTGGGAAATTTATTTGATAAAAGACAACATTTAAAGAAACACTGAAAAATCAAAAAATTGAATTGATATAATAGTTTTTATCTTAAGATCCCAGGATTATCAGGAGAAATAGGAAATATGAACTATTTTATTTAAGTGTGTTGAAAGATATCAATTTATTAATTTGATGACAAACCATGAATCTTTCTATAGGGTTCCTAGCTAATTATAGTCTAGGGTGTTTCTATTTATCAAAGAAAATTTCTAAGATTCTTCCTCCAATATAATTTTCTAATTACTTTACTTATGTGTTTAGCATTTACAATTGCCTATGTATTCATTCAGGCTATCTGTCTTGAGCACATAAAAGTCGGGCACTGTGCTAGACTTTGAGCACATACCAGTGAAGAGAATTCCTCAAGCTTCCAATATTGTTCTCATTCACACATCATCTTTCCATTCATCACTTTCCATTCATCACTTCAACTGTATTTATTAAACCATTTTTGGAAGATAGCTTACATATATAAAAGAGCTTAATTCTCTAGACTTGTTTTAAGTAGAAAACACAACTCTTTTAATATTTCTTTTAAATTGATTTGTTTATCAAAGTGATCAACCTGATCCTGTCCCATTGAAACATTTCACCTAATGATGTAACAGCTAAAAAATGGCTTTTGGGTTTTGAGTGTCCCAAAACAGTGGGATGAAGAGAGAGAGAAGGAGAGGAGAGGGTGTGTGTGTGTGTGTGTGTGTGTGTGTGTGTGTGCATGTGTGTGTCTGTGAGTGTGTGTCTGTGTGGTTACTCAAGCCACCACAGGTGACCACATGTTCTTCATTATTTAACAACAAAAAGTCATCCAGAGAAGAGTTTGCCAAAGATGATTGGCTTCTCTGATAATTAAAGAAATGCAAATTAATATAACCATAAGACACACTTTATAAAAATCTAAAGGCTTTTATATTACTCAGTCTTATCCAAAGCTTAGGAAAGCAAAGTCTTTGTTGACTCTTGTGGGAAAACAACTTGGTACAACAATTCTTAAAGGAAATTTAACAATGTCTATTAAAACTAAAAACACACCAACCCTTTCACTCATTATTTTATTTTTATGAATTCTTTTTTAACAAAAATTATTGTATAAATGTGCAAAGACATATGCAACAATGTACATTATGGCTTATTTATTATAAAAACAACCTAAATGCCTATCAGGTGGTTACTGTTTGGATAAATTGTAGTATACTTATACCAAGAAACATCATAGAGCCTTTAAAAATAGTCTATGTGTACTATATGTTTGGAAATACGTCTTTTAAAGTGACTTAAAATAGGTTGCTGATGGTACAATATGATTTGCATAGAAAAAGATGTGTGTGCATGCATGTGTGCATGTGTGTATTTGTATGTGCTTATGACTAGAAAATTACCAGACAGATATTTAAGAAACCCTTACAACTCATTACCTGGCTAGAGAGGGTTGGCAGGTCTAAGGCGGTGAGGGAAAGAAACTTATTTTTCAATTTGTGTCTCTTCTATTGTTTCATTTGTTTTAGCATTTTAAATTAATCCTTAAGTAATGAATCATTTCATTTTTGAGTTATAAAATATGTAAAATCAAATGTACTATTTCTCCCTCTGTCACTATAATTTTATACATTTTGTATGTTTTATGAAGTATTATTGATATGTGATCTGAAACATTTGAGTATTCTGTCTATTAATCTTCTCATGCTGTCATAACAAATGCCACAGGCTGGGTAACTTAAACAACAGACATTTATCTTCTCAGAGCTCCAAGATCAGGGTACCAGTAGGGTTGGTTTCTGGTGGGACTCCTCTTTCTGGATGGCAGGTGGCTGCCTTCTCACTGTGTGTTCGCATGACCTTTCCTCTGTGTAGGAGGAAGAGAGAGATCACTGGCATCTTTTCCTCTTCTTAAAAGGATACCTGCCCTGTTCAATCAGGACTCTACCATTATGTCCTTATTTAACCTCAAATACCTCTTTAAATGTTCTATCTCCACATACAGTTATACTGAGGATTATGGCTTCAATATATGAATGGGAGGGGCTATAATTCAGCCTATATACCTTCTGACTATTGAAAAATACTTTAAGTGACAATGTAATCAAAGATAACTAATATGTTTGAAAATGCTGCTAATTGGCTAGAAAAGCTATTTCATAATGTATCTGTATATGGATTAGGGTAAAAAAAACAGATAGCTATAAAATGTATCAAGTTATTTTAAGTGCAAGAGATTTTAAAAATAGCTTTCATAGTTAGATATAGATAATATTCTCTACCAATTGTTAATGTTCATGAAAAAAAATGACTTTATCTTCTTCCTATTTACTTTGAACACCATAACCCAGTTGCTACCATAACCTCCACAGTTGTGCAACATGATAGCAATTTGTAGTTAGTTCTATATATGTTGCCTGAAGTTAGGTAGTCTTTGATAAATATATAAAAAGGAGACGTGTTATTCCATTTCTTTGTTCTTCTGCTACACCTGAAATGAATACTTAAGTTTTATCAATACTATTTCCACATATTCTTTTATTATGTGACTATATAAAAGTGATTGTTTTATACATTTATTTTAAACGTACTACTTTTCTTTAGTGAGAGATGGCTATTGGGGCATGGGTGGGTACTGGAAAATCATAAAGCCATATGAATATAAGCTTAGTATGAAAATATAGATTTTTAAACTGCCTTTATTTTCCTGAGTTGAAATATATTGCAAAGGCTGGGTGAAATGAGAGTTCAAAAGATGTCACGTTATTATATTTGTAAAACATGAAAATGTGATCTATTAACAATAACTGGTTGATGGCAAGTAAATTACATCAAAAGGGGAAGGAAAATGAAGTGTCATATCAATGAGAAAGAATAAACAGAAAAGTGATTTAGATAAACATAGAAATGTATTTCCTGATACGTGCAGTTATTAAACATTGTTCTGGAGAAAGTGGCAAAGAAAAAATTCATAGATATTACTCAATGAAGCTGGAATGCCTGTTTTAGAATTAGATAAAGTTATGGTAATCATTTATGATCATTGAAAAGTGAGTTAACAATTTATAATAATAAACATATAATATCTTATTAGACGGAACGTCCTTCCTATTGAGCTTCCAGACAAAGCCAGGGCTTGAAAGGAAACCTGGGTCCCGGGTGCCAGAGGGAAGCCAGTGAGGGCAGCTGGGGGAAGGAAGGTCAACTCTTGCACAAATTTCGTACATCAGGCCTCTAGTGTGTTAATAATAAAATATGCGCTATATTTAACCGATAACTAAATAAAAACTAAATAAGGCTCTGCAATATTTATATCAAGATAGTTCCTTGAAAGAAAAGTAAGGACACGAGGAGCACCAAGATGGCGGCATAGGTAAACACCTATTGTTCTGCCCCGCACAACGATTTAAGAACTACAACATAACAGCAGAACAGACAGCACCCAGAATCACCAGAAAGCTGGCTGAATAAAAACTCCACTAATAAAAGGAGTGGCGGGAGTGCAGCCTTTCAGACAGAAACTGGTTAGGAGCTGTCCTGGTCGCGCGCGGGCTGGGGCTGGAGCAGCACCCCCGGCCGGATTTCTCCTACGGGGAGGGAGGAGATGTCCCACTACATGGACTCCCCAGCACCAGGCAAGGTCCAAGATCCGGGACATGTGGAGACGTCCCACTGCACAGATTCCCCAGTGCCAGGTGAGGTCCGAGGTCTGGGGGACGCACCCTGGAAGCAGGGCACGGCAGAGGCTCCTAGTTGCAAGGGTCGTGCAAACCCCCGACTTGCCCCCTGGAAACTTGTCTCCTGGTTCCGGAAACCATCTATTTTACAACCTTGGGCTAGACTTTTGATGTGCAGGCACATTTGGGAAAAGGCAGAGTTGTCTGGCAAGGGGAAGAGAGTAGCGGCTTTCTCTTGGAGGTGTCTGCAGCCATCCCCATCCAACACAGACCAATGCGCGCAAGCGCCACATAGGACGCAGCTGATGCTGACGCTGCCTGAGCAGCTCAGAAACTCTGCCCATCCAAACTGAACACAGTCTCCCTTCACAGCCAATTGGCCTGGAGGTCAAACCCTCCTAGGGCTAACAACAACAAGCTGGGTTTAAATTCAAAAATACTGAATACAACCCATAAAGGATTGAAGTAAGAGTACCCACCTCAGGTAACTGGGGAGGCTGAGCCACTGTCCCTTTGAGGATATTTACCACATAAAGCAGCCACCATGCAGAGATATGGAAAGAAATAAGGTGTGAAAGAAATGGAGGAGAAAAGACGACAAGACATAGAGTTCAAAACCATGGTTATAAGGCTTTTCAAGAGGCTCCTACAAAAGGCCTATCAACTTAATGAGAATTACCAGGAAATAAACAAGACCAACCAGGAAATGAATGAGAATTACAAGGAAATGAATGAGAACCTCAAGGAAATGAATGGGACCCTCAAGGAAATGAACAAGACCTCTGAGGATACGAACCAGACCCTCATGGATAAAAAAAAAGGACCAACTAGAAATCAAGCATACACAGACTGAAATAAAAAATATTACACAAAGTCCTAAAAGCAGTCCAGAGGGCCACAAGAACCAAGTCAAAGATTTGAAATACAAAGAAGCAAAATCCACTCAGCTGGAAAAGCAAGAAACAAAAAGAATTCAGATAATTGAAGATAGTGTAAGGGGCCTCTGGGACAACCTCAAGCATGCCAACATCCGAATTATTGGGGTGCCAGAAAAAGAGAGAGAGCAAGGTAATGAAAACCTACTTGAAGAAATAGTGACTGAAAACTTCCCCCACCTGGTGAAAGAAACTGAGTTAAAAGCCCAAGAAGTACACAGAACCCCAAAATATAGGAATCTAAAGAGGACCACACCAAGACATATTATAATTAAAATGCCAAGAGCAAAAGATAAAGAGAGAATATTAAAAGCAGCAAGAGAAAAACAGTTGGTTACCTACAGGGGAGCACCCATACGATTGTCAGCGGATTTCTCAAAGGAAACGATGCAGGCCTGACGCGAGTGGCAAGAAATATTCAAAATAATGAACAGCAAGAATCTACAACCAAGATTACTCAACCCAGCAAAGCTATCATTCAGAATTGAGGATCAGATAAAGTGCTTCGCAGATAAGAAAAAGCTAAAGGAGTTCATCACCCCCAAACCAGTATTATATGAAATGCTGAAAGATATTCTTTAAGAAGAGGAAGAAGAAAAAGGTAAAAATATAAATTATGAACAACAAATACACATCTATCAACAAATGAACATACAAATCAAGTGAATTGATAGGCTGATGAACAATATAAACTGGTGAATATAACAGAAACATGGACATAGAGAGGGAATGGACTGACAATTCTTGGGGAGAAAAGGGTTGTGGGAAGTACAGCAAGAGATTGGACAAAAATCTTGCAACAATGGGAGAGGACATTGGGGAGGGGGAGGTGAGGGTGGAGGGTGGGATAGGTACAGGGTGGAGGAGAGATATAGGGGGATAAAAAAGGGGAAACAATGTAATTAATAAACTGAACAATAAAGAAAAATATATATAAAATTTAAAAAAAAGAAAAGTAAGGACACAATTCTATTTTTCTAATCTAGATTTGCTGTTAAGTAAATATAAAGATTTACTCAGAAGTGAAAGGAATAGTCCCTGCAATCATTGCTAAAGAAAGTGAAAGGTCTGCAAAAACCAGGAAAATAAGTGTTAACTTGAAGTCTGAGACCACATAGTTCAATATGTTTCTATAATTGTCTAACGTCCTTTAGGAACTTGTGACTAATTACCAAAAAAAATGGCTCCAGAGCAATCTTAATTTGTTTTCTGTTTAAATAGCACAATCTATTAGGTTTCAATATCTCTAACTTGAAAAAATTGTATTTCTTTTTCCTTGAAAAATTCCTGTTCTTAATCATAAAAAATGACAAGTACAAGGTCAAATTCAAAGGTAATCTAATGACATGTATGACTATTCTTCTATCTAAATGAAATAAAACAGACACAGGCTCTTTTATAAAGGGCCTAATAGAATAAACCCAGTAAGCAGGAAAACATTTCATTTAGCTTAGTTTATTTGACCTTGGTTTCAAAGGTGACCAGTAGTCCTTAGTGTGTGGTAAGGTGGTAATTGAACTGGTTTTGTTTGCTACCCTCCATAAAGCCTTCTCTCAGTACTTTTTTGCATTCTTCACCAAACATCCTCAAGATAGGTTTTTCTCCTCTCCTCTTTCGTAATCCCATATTAACAAATCCCAAAGCAAGACCAAATGAATCATTTGCCATGATTTTCTGTGGTGTCAGAAAAACAATCTAGAAGCATATGTTGTCTTTGTTTTGGTGCCCTGTGGTTTTGGTGGCCATGCCTTACAAAGAATGTATACTAGGCTAATAAAAACACCTTAAAAGGGATGATATGATATGTGTATACCAAGTTTAAACATCTTTGACAAATGTGGTGTGAATAATAAATAAATAAATACTCATTGAATCAATGGTCATAATGAAATATGGCTCTTGCTACCCTCTCATGAGGAGAAGCACACTTCCAAATTGCCCCCTGTGATATCTCCCACCATCTCTACTCTCCTTGATACTGTCTTTTTCTCTTCTGTTGTTTCTCAATATTTAATCAGTATCAGATGAGGGTAGCTGAGACCAATGTTTTACCATTGCTTTGAGGAGTGGTTAGTCAACATGCCATAATATTAGATAATCATGGCTTTTTAAAATTGATTTTAATATAGTTTTAACTTTAATGGAAAAGGATCCTTATTTTCAGAATTAATTTCAGCTAGTATTGCTTCTGATTTAAGATTCCACATAGCATAACCTACTCAAATGCTGGTATTATTGGAAAAGCTTGAAAATAAAAAGTAACTTGGCCTATGTCAGATGACTGTCTAACCTCAGAACCTATAGTCTAATCACAAATTAGTTCATTTCCAAGGTTATTTGCTACCTAGCTGCTAGGCACTGTATCTTGGGCCCTCAGCAATTTTACAATGAAGCAGGTATTATGCCTTCCTTTCTTTTTATCTTGTCTGAGAATAGGGAGTATTTCTTTAACTGAGAAAAAATTCCAGCCCTTTTCTCTGCAAATAATACCTTTTTCATCCACTCAATTCTCCTCCAGGATTCTAACATATACTCGAATCATTCATGCTATGTTATATATCTTTATGTTTCTTCTATATTTTTTCCATCTTTTTTTATCTCCATGCTTTTTTCTAAATAAGTTTTCTGATCTACATCATCAGACCTGTTAAATCTATCCATTGGATTTTAATCTTGGTTTTTGAAGTTTTCTTTCCTAAAACATGTTAAGAGAAGATACTTCCAATCTTCTCTATCACTTTTTATAGCTCATATTCCTTGGCAGCTCTTTTCAAACTTGTCTTTTAATTCCTTCATTGTGGCTATAGTACTTTAAGTCTCTGACTGAATCATTCCAATGTCTGAAGTCTGTGGACCTGCCCCTCTGGCTGAACTTTTTCCTGGTACTCACTCATAGTGCCTGTTTCCTCAGCCAGAGGCATTCCTTGAAGTCTTGCCTAGAGGTGTCTTCCTCCTGACAAATATATGTTAATTTCTGCCAGACACCTAGAGATGCTAATTGTCTGGAACCATGTCAAATCAAGTTCATAGAATGAAAAAACCAGGACCACCAAAGCAATACATAGTGTAGGCTGCAAATCCATAAAAATATTGGCTATAACTTCTTTAGGACAGTTGTTTTTCTCTTTCCTCTCTCACCTGCTTCATGATGTGCCAAATCAACCCTAACTGTGGTCTCTGAGGAGCAGGGGATAGAAAGGAAGGGACATGGTTATTGCTGGTTCCCTTGTTTTTTGAGATTGGACCTATTGGAGCCCGGCTCGTGGATGTCGTCTTACACTCCATTACTTGGAGATCCTCAAAGTGTCTGCCAAATATAGCTCTATTTTGACAGAATATAAAAGCACCCTTGGGGCAAAGGCAACTTAAGCCCTCTGTGCTCTACTTGCTTCTCTAGTTCCCCATTTTTTCTTCAATTTTGTCCTGCAGACCTTGCTATCTTGTCACCTCTCAGATGCTTTAAAAGAAACTTTTGAAGATTTGGTTGTTGTTGTTGTTATATTCAGCAAGAATAATTCTCTGAGAAATGTAACAAGTACTGAACCATTCAACATTCAATAATATATCCATTATTGAAAAGAGAGGCCCTTATAAATAACAGGGACAAGGTATTTTTCCTAGAGAGTGCATTCTAACCAGAGAATCATACCAAAAAGGACTAAAAAGACAAGTAAAGTGATTGTGAGTTATGACAAGAACTATGAAGAAAATAGACAATGAGCTGAAATAGATATTAATGAGGAATGCAGAGAAGGGCAATATTGAATAATAGCTTACTATTTTTCTTAAATTTAAAGAAATTGGAAAATCAACAATAATCTAGAAAGGAATGTAAGATTATATAGAAAAGTTGAAGTTAAGTGCCTTGTGACAAATGACTTAGGCAAAGTATGATTTTTGGTTTAAGAGGAAGAGGCCTGGCTCAATGGTTGAGCATCAACCCATGAACAAGGAAGTCACTGTTCAATTCCCTGTCAGGGCACATGCCAAGGTTGTGGGCTTGATCCCCAGTGTGGGGCATGCAAGAGGCAGCTAGTCAGTGATTCTCTCTCATCGTTGATGTTTCTCTCCCTCTCTCTTTACTCCTCTCTGAAATCAATATATATATTTTTAAGAGGAAGAGGTCTGAATTAGGAAGGGAATTTCAGGGATTGATACCTTATGTCATTTGCCCACTGAATGATCTTGGGAAAGTCAGCTAATCTATTCAATATCATTCAACCACTAATTACCTGCGAAAGGTTTTGCTTATCTATAAATGCAAGTCATTCTGCTTAGCCCTGGTCAGTGAGAGTGAATGTGAAAGTGAGCAAAGCATAGATACTTCACTTCTTACAATATGGAGCTAATATAAGGCCAAAAATACAATGCATATAATTTCACATCTGCTCATCTGGATTCTAAATCTTTACTCTGCAGTTTGTTTGACCTTGCTTCAACCACATACTCTGATAGTGCAGATTGTAGTGGTGGTTTTCACAGTGGGTTCCCTGGAAGACATAGTGTTCCCCTGCCACCCTATTACCCCTCACTCCACTTTAGGCTGTCCCAGAACAAGGCAAGAAGGGAGTTGAGTTTTCATTCTGATATCGGAAGACTTCTGCTTTTATCATCCTAATCTTAGGCTTTCCTGTAACAGTTGCTGAGCATGAACAAAGAAAGGTGCAGCTAACAAATATTTGTTTATATATTTGTTTGTTGAAAAAGATAAAGGAATTGAAACTGTATGAGATTGACTTCTATGTTAGTGATGAAAGAACTATGGGGGAGCTGCAGAGTTATTGCCAAGGATATTCCCAATAGAGCCAGGTTTCCAGCATTAGCCATTGGCAGATATATAGGTTTTAAGTGGGGGATATATAGGAATGTATCACATATATGAGAGAAAAAGAGATATTACTAAATACATATGCTATTTTGATTTTTTAAATGCAAATAACTCATGCTCATAAGGAGAAAATTCAAACACTATAATAGGCCATAATATGAAAAGTAAATGTCCCTCTCTATCCCACTCATTTCAATTTATTACATATTCTTCCAGCATTTTTCCATACTCTTCTCAACATATTTGTGTAGTTTTTTACACACAGAGGGAATTATACTGTATTTTCCATGCTTCAAGTTGACGTTCTCTCTTAACATAGTTTGGATATTTTATATATCAGTAGGTATTCACCTGCCATCTTCCTTTTTAGTACTGCAAAGTATTTCATTATATAAATGTAGCATAATTTCTTTAACCAACCCACTATGGGAAAACATTTATTTTACGTTTTCATGGTCTATCTTCAGGTGTTCTGTTATTACTTAGATGCTGCTAAAAACACCCTTTAGAGTACCAATTTTGAATAGATGTGGGAGCTGCATTTGGAAGCTGTGGTATCTTTTTTCAATCAGGGGCTAATTCAAGTACAAATACTCATGACAATTTTTGACACTTAAAGGAAACCTTCCTCCAAAAAATTATTTGGAAACTAATGAGTTAGAAATTTATTTTCAGCTTTAGTTTAACATATGTGCTTTTGAAATATAACAGGCAATCAAGTTTGTTAACAAATGAGATAAGTGAATGCCCTTATCTGAGATTCACTGAAATTAATTCATTGATGCAGCAAACTTGTATTTAGAGCACTTATTCTGTACTCAAGATTGGTGAGACATGAATAAAAAAGGCCCTTTGCTTGTAACACTATGGGAAAGACAGTCATCTATAACAATACAAGCATAATATGCTAATTATACAGGACAGCCAAACAACCTTCCAGACATCATTCCAGACGTCATTCTGGATGAAGCCGCGGCAGCAGGGGCCAAGGCAGAGGTGGTTAGGGGAAATGAGGCAGGCAGGCAAGCAGTTAGGGGCAATCAGGCAGCCAGGCAGAGGTGGTTAGGGATAATCAGGCAGGCAGGTGATCAATTAGGAGTGGTGAGGCAAGCAGGCAGAGGCAGTTGTGGACAATCAGGCAGGCAGGCAGAATGGTTAAGAGCAATCAAGCAGTCAGGCAAGCAGTTAGGGGTGATCAGGCAGGCAGAGTGGATGGGGCGATAAGGCAGGTAGGCAGAGTGGTTATGGGCAATGAGGCAGGCAGGTGAGTCGTTAGGAGCAATGAGGAAGGCAGTCAAGTGGTTAGGGCAATCAGGCAGGCAGAGGCAGTTAGGGCCAATCAGGCAGGCAAGGCAGAGTGATTAGGGATGATCAGGCAGGCAGGCAAGTGAGTGGTTAGGAGCCAGTGATACCGGATTGTGAGAGGGTACAGGCCGGAATCCCCTTCCCCCCTTGCAGGAATTTCATGCACTAGGCCTCTAGTGTTAATATAAATTGCAATGCAATGTAGCAAATGCTACATGAAAGAGCTGTCTTGTGATTTTTCTAGCCTCCTATATAATAAAGAGGTAATATGCAAATTGACCCTCATGCCATCACACAAGATGGCCACCTCCATGTGGTCAAAGATGGCTGCCCCATGTGGTCAAAGATACCCACCACAAGATGGCCGGCAGGAGAGGGTAGTCTTGGGCAATCAGACCAGCAGAGGAAAGAAGTTAGGGGCAACCAGGCCATCAGGGGAAGACAGTTGGGAGGAACCAGGCCTGCAGAGGAAGGCAGTTAGGGCAACCGGGTCAGCAGGGGAGTGCAGTTAGGCATGACCATGCTGGCAGGGTAGGGCAGTTGGAGATGACCAGGCCAGCAGGGAAGGGCAGTTGGGGGTTAACAGGCCAGCAGGGGAGGGCAGTTGAGAGTGACTGACCCTGCAGGGGAGGGCAGTTAGGGGTGACCAGGCATGCAGGGGAGGGCAATTAGGGGGTGACCACATGGGCAGGGGAGGGCAGTTAGGGTGACCAGGCCAGCAGAAGAGGGCAGTTGGGGGTGACCGGGCCAGCAGAGGAGGGCAACTGGGGTGACCACACCAGCAGGGGAGAGCAGTTGGGGGCAATTGTGCTGGCAGGGGAGCAGTTAGGCAATGATCAAACTGGCAGGGGAGTGATTAGAGAGTGATCAAGCTGGCAGGCAAAAGCAGTTACAGGCAATCAGGCAGGCTGGCAGGATAGCAGTTGGGAACCAGCAATCTCAAATTGTGAGAGGGATGTCTGACTACTGGTCAGACATAGGGATCAGTCCTGAACTCGCAGTCAGACATCCCCCAAGGGGTCCCAGATTGGAGAGGGTACAGGCTGGGCTGAGGGACATCCTCCGCCCCCTGTGCACAAATTTTGTGCACTGGGCCTCTAGTTTTAATATGAACACTGAAAGGGATGAAGTAGAGCTCTGCTCTCTCTATGTAGGCAGGCATATTTAGGAACTGTTCAATGTTTTTTGCAGAAGGGAAAAAAATAACAGAGAATTTGACAAACAAGCTTTAGTTTTCTTGTACTTTGCACTCATTTCCTGTCTGTAGGGATATTTTTTTCTACTCTTTTCCTCTCTAGAAAGTCCTCTGATTTTTTTTTATTATTTATTTACTTACTTATATATCTTTCTGTGCTGTTTGAATGCATCAAAGGTTTATCTTTGCGGAAGTCTGACGAATTCGGACTAATGTTTGACAGTTTAGCCAGTTATACCTCACTCTTTATCCAAATCTATACCACATTCAGTGCTATTTATATATTTTTACTGATCAGAAGGTGCCTATTGGTTTCTTTTTCTGGAAAGGAAAAAGTATTTTACTCTGATCAATCAAGATTTGTAATGAATCAATAATAATAATAATAATAATAATAAAACAACAACAACAATAATAATAGCTATCAGATATCCAACCCTTACCACTGGGGTAAGTGTTTTAATTACTGTACTAAACACTTTATATATACTATCTTATTTTATTCCTATGGCAATTATCTCCAATATACTCACGAGAAGTATGAGGCATGGGAGAAGGTAACTCACAGTCATACAAACTGCAAACTACAAAGCCAAAATTTAAATCCAGGTCTATCTAATGCCATTGTGCAAGGTTTCAACCACTGAACAATACCTCTATAATTAAAGGTTATTTCCTAATCTGAATCATATCAATATCTAGAAACCATGTGTGAAAGCACGAAATGTATTCCTTGCCCTTCAGCCCAACCCACCCACTCTCCACCCCTGCCACACACACACACACACACACACACACATACACACACACACACACACACACCATTTCCTGGACTTAAGGAAAACCTCCCTTCTTCAATGCAAGGAGTAAAAATAAAGTTTACTTTAATAATGTTTTGAATATATATGAGATATTTAAGGTTTATACCTATTTTCCCATGTAACTTTGCAGCCTTAAGGTCTTATGAATACTAAAGCCTCATTTATTTTTACAAATTTCTACTAAATTATACTGGAGGGGCAAGTTAATGTTAACAAAGGAACTAGCTTGACAGATAAAGCCCCAGGGAATGAATATATATATATATATATATATATATATATATATATATATATATATATATAATCTATATTAGAGTATTATTACTCTAATTCCACATCCCAAAATGCCATATTTGGATTAGCCAATCACTTTTAGATAAGCAGGATCTAAATTAGCAATGAAACACTTGGTCCAATATCTCTGCTGGAAGCATATTATTAAGAGACCAAGCCCACAGAGAACCAAGATGGTAGCATAGGTAAAACACCTATCTTGCCGTCATACTCAGCAATTTTAATACTACAACTTAACAAAAGAACAAACACCTTCCAGAATCACCAGAAAGCTGGCCGAGTGAAAATTCCACAAATAAAAGTGAAAATAAGACACTGTGACTCGGAGGAGCGGCGGCAGACAGCATTGAAAGATTCGCACAGACAGAGGTTTGGAGCTTGCGCCAGTGGAGAGGGTGGGCTGCTGATAACAGGCCAGTTTTCTCGAACGGGGAGACAAAGACGTCCCACTGGACTGATTCTCCAGATCTGTGCGAAGTCTAGGGAACCAACCCACTATCATGCTGGCTGAAAACTGGACAGTGGGAGGGCACACCGAAGCTCGGGTGCTGCCGAGTCTGCCGGCTTGTGGAGAAGGCAGCTTGTGCCAACAGCTCAGCTGCTTGACCGCACAGAGAGCGCTCTGTGACTTGCCCTCTCATTTGGGAAACCGTCAGACTGCCTTGTTTTACGACCCTGGGTGAGACATTGGGTGTGCAGACTCATTTGGGGAGAGGCTGAATTGTCCGGCAGCTGGTGGAGCTTGGCAGTGGCTCTCTATCAGAGGTGCTGGCGGCCATTGCCACCAACACAGAGTTCCTGGGGCTGCACAGGGCAGAGCTAACACTGTCTGCTTGGCCCGGAGACTCCGCCCATCCAACCTGAGCACAGCTGAGCTTCAGAGACAATTGGCCTGGAGGTCAACCCCTCCAAGTGCTAACAAGGATTAACCTGAGCTTAACTTCAGCAAGACTGTGCAACCCATATCCACCTCAGGTAACTGGGGAGGCTGAACCACTGTCCCTAGTAGGAAGTCTACCACACAAAGCTAATTGACCCACTCAGGGAAGCAGCCACCATGCAGCCACCATGGAAAGAAATCAGATGTGAAAGAAATGGAGGGAAAAAAAACGACTGGACATGGAATTCAAAACCACGGTTATAGGGCTTTTCAAGAGGCTCCAACAAAAGGTTGAGGCCTATAAGGAAATAAGCAAGACCGCAAAGGAAATGAATGAGTCCTACAAGGAAATGAACAAGATCCTCAAGGATATGAATGAGACCTGCAAGGAAATGATCAAGACCAACGTGGAAATGATCAAGACCAATGTGGAAATGAATGAGTCCTACAAGGAAATGAAGGAGACCCTCAAGGATATAAAGGAGACTCTCAAGAATATGAAAAAGGACCAACCAGAAATTAAGCATACACTGACTGAAATAAAAATATATTATACAAAGACCTAAAAGTGCTCTGGAGCACCCCAAGAACCAAGTTCAAGATTTGAAATACAAAGAGGTAAAATCCACTCAGCTGAAAAAGCAAGAAACCAAAAGAATCCAAAAAATTGAAGATAGTGTAAGGGGCCTCTGGGACAACCTCAAGCATACCAACATCCGAATTATAGGGGTGCCAGAAAAAGAGAGAGAGCAAGACAATGAAAACCTATTTGAAGAAATAGTGACCGAAAACTTCCCACACCTGGTGAAAGAAATCGACTTAGGAATCCAAGAAGTGCACCGAACCCCAATATATAGGAACCCTAAGAGGACCACACCAAGGCACCTCATAATTAAAATGCCAAGAGCAAAAGATAAAGAGAGAATATTAAAAGCTGCAAGAGAAAAACAGATGGTTACCTATAAGGGAGCACCCATACGATTGTCAGCGGATTTCTCAACAGAAACGATGCAGGCCAGACGGGAGTGGCAAGAAATATTCAAAGTGATGAACAGCAAGAATCTACAACCAAGATTACTCTATCCAGCAAAGTTATTATGCAGAATTGAGGGTCAGATAAAGTGCTTCGCAGATAAGAAAAAGCTAAAGGAGTTCATCACCACCAAACCAATATTATATGAAATGCTGAAAGATATTCTTTAAGACGAGGAAGAAGAAAAAGATAAAAGTGTAAATTAGGAACAACAAATACACATCTATCAACAAATGAATCTAAAAATCAAGTGAATCAATAAGGTGATGAACAGGATAAACTGATGAATGTAACAGAATCACGGACACAGAGAGGGAATGGACTGACAACTCTTGGGGAGAAAGGGGGTATGGGAAGCGCAGCAAGAGACTGGACAAAAATCATGCAACTATGGGAGAGGACAGTGGAGGGGGGTGAGGGCGGAAGTTGGGATGGGTACCAGGTGGAGGGGAACTATAGGGGGGGAAAAGGGGAACAATGTAATTAATAAACTGAACAATAAAGATTTTTTAAAAAGAACATATTATCCTATATAATAAAAAAAAAGAGAGAGACCATGCCCAAAAATATTAGGGAACTACGTGTTTAACTATAATCTTGAAATCCAGTAGAAAAGAGTGCCAACTGGCAAGCTTTTCTTATTAGTTCAGCCTCTCTTGCTTATATAATGTGGTGGGGGTAAACCATTCCTGACTCATAAAATTAGTCACCTAATAGAGACCATAGCTATCAATGAGTTAGAAAATCTTTTGCAAAATCTTGCTCTGATATAATTCATGCCATCTAATTTATTCATAATGTTTATCTGAAAACTGACAAGTGTAACTTTTAGTGCCCTATCCAACCAAATCATGCTTCGATAAAATTACTTTCCTTTTTCATTGTTTGTACACATTTTTTTGATTGTCTGATAACATCTGCACATGGGAATGTAAATTTCAGCATTGTTGATGTTTCCAAATAGTTATAAGTTCCAGCTGTTAATCCTTTTCTCTCCAATGGAGACCTAACATTACAAAGGAAAAGAAAAGAAAAAAAAAAAATATATATATATATATATATATCTAGTTCCCCAGTATCTCATTGCAGAGGAGAAAAATTGTACAATAAGAATTCAATTAGCAATTACATTTTAAGAAATCAGAAATTCTCAACAAGCAATATTTAAATTTTCCCAATTGTCTTTATCATTTTGGGGTAGGGTAGCAATCAGTGATTACAACTTCAGTACACAAAAAGTTCATGACCCAGAAAAACTATGGTACATCTGTAGGATTTTATGGAGAGCATTCTCTTAAATTTCAAGAACCTTTATAAAATAAGCACCAACTTTTTCATAGGTGAGGCCTTCATCAGCTAAACAGACCAAGTTCCTATGGCTCTCTGAATGAAATCTGTGCAAATTTAATATTTGGTTAAGAAAGAAGATTCTACAAGTTGCTCCTCCCTTTTTGATTATTTAGGATTATTCTCTGTATGTGTTTAGCAATGAGGAAGCCTATATGATTCAATAGATGTTTTCTATTATCCATCTCCACCTTGTCAGATCCTTATACAGTAACCTAGCCAAAGTTTACTATTGAGTAGAGCTATAATAAATGGATGCCTAAGGATGATAAGTAGGGATTCTACCCCGTATAATTCTAATAAAAAAGTAACATGCAAATGTGACAGTACCTTGGCTCCTGATTGGCTATGCTACCAGCCAATCAGGGGCAAGGGGTTGGGCTGAAGGTCAGGACCGAGAGGCATGAGGACTGGGCCCTGTGGGTGGAGAGGAAGCAGTAGCAGCTGCAAGTGCCACGTCACCAGGGCCGCCTGAGCTTGGAAGCAGCAGAGTCATGGTGAGCGTGAGAACGCCTGGGCCGCTCGAGCTTGGAGGAGGCCAGGACGTGGGGCAGGGCAAGCATAGGAGCACTGCTGCCTGAGCTTGGAGGTGGCCGGGGGGTGGGGGAGGGGTCAAGCGGGGCCGGGGCATGAGAGCTGAGGTGAGTGCCCAGACCCTGGGGCCGGGTGGTCACAGGCAGCTGGAGCTGAGCTGAGCAGGGAAATGGCTGAGTGCCCAAGGCCTAAAGCCTCGCCAGAAGCTTTAGGCCTTGGTCAGGCTGGGGGTGAGCCATCAGTTGGACATCCCCTAAGGGCTCCCAGTATGTGAGAGGGGGCATGTTGGGCTGAGGGACACCCCCCCTGTGTATGAATTTCATGCACTGGGCCACTAGTAGCTATATATTAGTCATCCAATTAATAATTTATTACCTACTATGCTAATACCAGTGTCCTCATTTTGAGAGTGTTCGTGAGATTACTTGATTTCTGAGAATTTTTTAATCAGCTTCAAGAAATGCTTTAATCATCTATTATATAACTAAGCATCATTTTCAGCTACCTACTCAAACTCATTGTGTATTTGTGGATTGTCTATTTAGGGGAATAAAGCTCACACAATTGTGTCTCATTTTGAACTTTTCAATTTAAAATAAAATCAACCCAAATGTATATAATGCTTAATTCACTAAAAATATGCTCCCCTTAAAGATAATCATCGGCTCATCCATAAAGAAGACATAATATAGTAACCAGTCTTTCTCTCTAAAGGATTCAAAGCAGATTTTTTTTTTTTTACAATTCCAAGGGTAGTAATTAAATAGATATGAATTGGCTAGAAAAGACAGTAGATAAAACAGTTCCTTGCAAAATGGTAACTAGCCTACCTTTCTTTCTTCTCAAATATCAATAAAATCTAGCCTGTTTTCCTGACTAAATGAGAAGATAACTCTCTCCCTGTACAATGGGGTTATGACCAGATCCTTGCTGTTTTCTTAGTCTGGTGCTTTTTCCATTGAGTGTGTCATCCACAAACAGACAACACAGTGTCTGGGAAATTGAGGTCAGGAGAGAATATGCCACTCTGCCTGCCAGGCTCCTAGTATGTTATTTCACCTGCTGGTTACTGAAATTTCTCTCTAGTCCAACAAAGAAAGTGCTTCCTTGATTAATCACATATGAGTTCCTGCACCCTAGGGTCACGAGGTGAAGGTTCCCTGATACATAGCAAGGGAATCCACCACGTAAAGGTGACATTACAGCTTCCTTCTGGTGTACACTGTTCTAACTTACAGGTTCTAACCACAGCCAGCTTGCTTTAATAAGATTACAGAAAGGGACTCAACTCAAAACTACAAAATACAGCAAAAAACTTTAACGTTTCATTTTGAGCTCCCAATCTTCTTCTGAAACAAAATGATAACTCATGTTTTTCCTTTTAAGTGGACCTTGTTCTCTCTATATATTTTTTTCAGTTTTCTTAGTATTATTTTTCAATATTACTACTTGAAACAACAATGAAATGGCATTGTACACAGAACACTCTTATTCACACAGCTCCCAGAGGCATTGGTAAACAACCAGTCTTTCTTCCCAAATAACCTTGTCAGAGGCCTGTGACTTTTGATTATTTATCTGGCAAACATTTATTATTGAGCAGTTATCTTACTCTATGCTGGAACCATTCTAGATGTCAGAGATAAAGGAATGGGAGAACCAGAAATAATGCTTACAAGCATGAAGCTTTCAGTGGAGTAGAAGATATTCATTTCCTAAAAAATCATTTTTAAGTGTCTAGTAACAATTGTGACAGGTATAAGACAGAAAGGTTTATTCAGCTGAAGGAAGATCTAACCAACAAGTATGATCTACTCAGAGAAATCTGAGAAGATGTCCTTGTTGAGCTGACCTTGGTAACAAGCAATTAAGTCCACAATAGAAACAATAAAAAATGAAATATCTATTGGGATTTGCATGACACTTTTCTTCAGTGATAATACTTGTAGGTTCCTATTATCATAATTAGTGTTATTGGCAAAATATGTACTATTCAGATAGTCGGGGGGGGGGGGTGGCAATTGCTTAAAAATAAGAGTTACCAGAAAAAAAACAAACACTTTTACATACTAACTGCAATTTATGTGTCTATATTCTCATCATATATCTACCATTCCTTCCTAAAAATGACAGAGATTATAGACAGAGAAAGTCAGCATCTTTGGTTTTTATCAGGTCTAATAATAGTATCTTATTTGGTAATTAAAAATTCCTGGGTAGATCTCAAGCCCTATTAGCTCTCTCAACAGCACAGTGAAACTTGTAGCCCCTGCAATCAGACATACAGAATTCCAACTTTTTTGCTGCAGTATAAAAGATCTAGGCTAATTGGCCTCCGGTAGTTTTACATCATAGGATTATTTTTTAATCAGTGAAAATCACAGACCCTCTGAATTAGGACTTCACAATAGAATTTTCACCTACCAGATGTATGATCTTAGGCAAATTATGTTAACTCTTGAGAATTCAGTTATCTTTGCTTTAAAATGAAAATAATGGTTTTTATCATAGAGAGTTCTTATAAGAATTAGATGAGAAATTTTTAATCAACATTTATCTTATGCTAAGTATGTCCCAGACATGTTCCAATAATTCCCCAGTATTCACTCAATTCATCCTTATAACAAACCTATAAGGAAGGTCCTCATGGTTTTTTATATATGTTATATGTGACCCAGCCAAGTCATAAAACAAGATTAACCCAAAATGTATGCTCTCAGCCACTTCACTCAAAAGCGTTGAATACTCATAAAGAAAGCACTGGAAGAAATGGCTGAAATATTGTAAGCATTAAAAAAGTTAATTACTGCTGAAACCGGTTTGGTTCAGTAGATAAGAGCATCGGCCTGCAGACTGAGAGGCCCCAGGTTCGATTCCGGTCAAGGGCATGTACCTTGGTTGCGGGTATATCCCCAGTGAGGGGTGTGCAGGAGGCAGCTGATCAATGTTTCTCTCTCATAGGTGTTTCTGACTTTCTGTCCCTCTCCCTTCCTCTCTGTAAAAAATCAATAAAATATATTTACAGAAAAAGAAAAAAAAAGTTAATTACTGTTCTGTTCTACTATCTATATATCCACTAGAGGCTTGGCATATGAAATTCATGCACTGGGCGTAGAGAGGTTTCCCTCAGCCCAGCCTGCATCCTCTCCAATCTGGGACCCCTCAAGGGATGTCTAATTGCCTGTTTAGGCCCGATCCCAGTAGAATTGGGCCTAAACGGGCAGTTAGACATCCCTCTCACAATCCAGGACTGCTGACTCCCAGCTGCTCACCTGCCTGCCTTCCTGATTGCCCCTAATTACTTTTGCCTGCCAGCCTGATCAGCCCCTAATCACTCCCCTGATTGATGCCTAACTGCTCCCCTGCCAGCCTGTTTGCCCCTAACTGCCCTCCCCTGCAGGCCTGGTCACCCCCAACTGCCCTCTCTTGCAGGCCTGGTCCCTCCCAAACGCCCTCCACTACTGGCCATCTTGTGACGGCCATCTTATGTCCACATGGAGGAAGTCATCTTTTACCACATGGGGCATCCATCTTGTGTGTTTTAGTGAAGGTCAATTTGCATTTTCTTCTTTTATTAGATAGGATTAGATAGCATAGAGGCCTGGTGCACAGGTGGGTCTGGCTGGTTTTCCCTGAAAGGTGTCCTGGATCAGGATGAGGGATCCCTAGGGATGTAGGGTGGCCTGCGTGAGGAGCCTGTGGTGGTTTGTACTCTGGCCACACACCCCAGTGACCCTAGTGGAGTCCCTGGTATCTGGAATTTATTTATCTTCTATAATTGAAACTTTATAGCCTTAAGCAAGGCAAAGGCAGGCCAGGGCTGTGGAAACTTGACTTCTTTCATCACCCGGGGCAATTCAAACTTCCTACTCTCTCCAGCTCCCGTGGCTGCCACTATTTTTGTTGGGATTTATTTGTCTTCTATAATTGAAACTTTGTAACCTTAAGCAGAGGCCAAGGCAGGCCAGGGCAAGAGGAAAGCTTGCTTTCTTCGTTGCCGGGGGAACCCAAGTTTCCTGCTCTCTCTGTGGCTGCAGCCATCTTGGTTGGGTTAATTTGCAAACTTGCTCCTGATTGATTGGTGGGTGTGGTTTGTGGATATAGCAGAAGTATGGTCAATTTGCAAATTATTCTTTTATTAGATAGGTTGTTCTGTTGAGTAATTCTTCCAGCTTCCCCTAGATTAATATTTTCTTGGTGGAAAATGAAATCTTTTCTTCCTTTTCCTTTATTTCTTCCTCTTAGTCTTTAATTAAAATTATAATTTTCTCTCCGTTTTCTCTCTCCAGTGCACTCTTAGTGATGGATTCCTCCTAACAGACAGATATGTGCCATCTCAATTTTAATCTCTCTATATATAAAAGACTAAGCAACCATTCCACCATTCAACTGGTAGCTATGACATGCATTGACCATCAGGAGACAGATACTCAATACACAGGCATGGAAACATGCAACAGATCAAAAAATCTCAAAGGGAAGGGGGAAGGAGAGAGGATAGGAAGAAATTAACCAAAGATATCATTAGGCATATTAGAGGCCTCGCCTGTGGAGATCAGGCTGAAACTGGCAGTCTGACATCCCCTGAAGGGTCCCATATTGCAAGAGAGCACAGGCCAGGGTAAGGTACCCCACTAGTGCACGGTCCATGCACTGGGCCTCTAATCCTATCTAATAAAAGAGTAATATGCAAATTTGACCATACCTTCGCCACAAGCACAAGCCATGCCCACCCACCACGCCTACCAGCCAATTAGGAGCAAATTATGCAAATAAACCCCAAACAAGATGGCTGCCACCACTGAGAGCAGGAGGGAGGCTTGGGTTTCCCTGGCAATGGAGGAAGCCAAGCTTTCTGCCTGTTGTTGCCTGCCTAAGCTGCCACTCAATGGTACAGAGTTTCAATTATGAAACATACATAATCCAAAGGCAGCCACCGAGCTGGAGAGAGAAGAGGCTAGGATTTCCAGGGCAATGGAAGAAGTTAAACTTCTGCAGTCCTAGCACCTAGCCCTTCACTCTAGGCTACAAAGTTTCAAACAGAAATGGCTGTCACCACAGAGCGAGCAGAAGGCTTGGCTCCACTCCAGGCTACAAAGTTTCAATTGAAGATATACATTAATCCCAAATGCCAAGGCCTCCACTTGGGTCGCTGGTGGGCGTGGCTGGCCTGCAAACCTTCACAGGCCTCTCACCCAGGCTGCCCCTCACCCCAAGGGAAACCCCACCCTGATCTGGGACACTCTTCAGGGCAAACCAGCTGGCCCCCATCCATGCACCAGGCCTCTATCCTATCTAATAAAAGAGAAATACGCAGATTGACCATCACTCCAACACACAAGAGGGCTGCTCCCATGTGGTCAAAGATCCTGCCCCCATGTGGACACAAGATGGCCACCACAAGATGGCCAGCAGGGGAGGAACATTGGGAGGTTCCAGGCCCTGCAAGGGAGGGCAGTTGGGGGTGATCAAGCCTGTAGGGGAGGGCAGTTAGGGGTGACCAGGCTGGCAGAGGAAGAAAGTTGGGGGCAAATAGGCTGGCAGGGGCGCAGTTAGACATCAATTAGGCTGGCAGGGTAGTGGTTAGCAGGTGATCAGGCTGGCAGGCAGAAGCGATTAGGGGCAATCAGGGAGACAGGCAGGCAAGCAATTTAGAGCCAGCAGTCCTGGATTGTGAGAAGGATGTCCGACCCAATAGGATTGGGCCTAAATGGGCAGTCAGGCATCCCTTGAGGGGTCCCAGATTGGAGAGGGTGCAGGCTGGGCTAATGGACATCCCCTGCACCTCCCACACACGAATTTGGTGCACTGGGCCTCTAGTTTTATCTAATAAAAGAGTAAATGTGACTATACCTTGGCTCCTGATTGGCTATGCTACCAGCCAATCAGGAGTGGGGGATGGGGCCACACAGTGTGCAATCCTGCCTCTCTCACCGCCTCCCCACAGCCTGGGGAACAAGTGCCATGGACCTGGGGAGCGGACCCTCTGCTGGTGGTCCTGGCAAGCCTGTGGTGTCAGTTCCCCAGGCCCCGCAGAGGCATGGCAGGAAGGCCAGCCACCACTGTGCTTTGTCTTGGGCTCCTGGGGTCCGAGATTACAAAGGGCACAAGCGCGGGGGTCCCAGATCACTGGTGTGCATGTGAAGGGTGGGGCAGAGGGAGACCGGGGAGCCAGGGGTGGGGGAGGGGGAAGACTGACTACCGCTACACTTCACTGCAGGCACCGGGGTTCCCAGATCTTGAAGGGCTTGTGCACATGGGGGTTCCAGATCGCCATGATGGAGGGGCCAAGGCAGAGGCCGTTAGGGGCCGTTAGGATAGGAAGGCAGTTGGGGGTGATCAGGCCAGTAGGGGTGGGCAGTTGAGGATGATCAGGCTGATGGTGGGGGGCAGGTGGGGCCGAGCAGGCCGGCAGAGAGGACCAGTTGCAGAGTGGTTAGCAAGCAGAATGGTTAGGGGTGATCAAGTAGTCAGGCAGGTAAGCGGTTAGGAGCAGATTGCAAGGGGGTTGTCCAAGTGCCATTGTAGGCCTGATCCCACAAGAATCTCAGATTGGAGAGTATGCAGGCCGGACTGAGAGACAACCCCACGTGCATGAATTTTGTCACCGGGCCACTAGTTTTATTATAATAAGCTAGTGGAAAAAACAAAAATACTGTAAGATATTCATAAGCTTATATAATATTTGAATTCAATGTAAACATGTCTTTTAACAAAGATTCTAAAAGACATGTTTATAATCTCAATTTTCAGTTACTCTTCAATAGTGTTAATATTTCAATACTTGTTGTAATCATTATTTTCTCAACATAGAGATTACTATGTTAGTCTATGCCACAGAGGACACAAATTGCCCTGAATTTTATGATGGTTCAGTAAAAAGTCTGAAAGCATATGCAAGTATTTTCTGAGGAATACCCAATATGTAAGGGATAGCATGCTTTTAAAACTAAATTTCACTGAGATATTATCACTTATTCAACACCATGAAAAACATCGGGACATTTAAGTCTTTTTTCTTTTCTGCATGTGCATTTGCCAATGATTTTGTGTTAACTTAGAACTGGACGATCTATTTTGGATAAGACAAGACCTAGATTTCAATCTACTTCCACAAATTTGGGAAACTATTTGAGATATTGAATTCTGTTATGTCATACTTTAATATCTCACATTTCCTCAAATAATAATAAGAGGCTGTTTTCATAAGATTTTTTGCAACTTTCCAATAAGTTAAAAATTAGTTGACTAATCTTCCCTCCCTCCAAAAGTCATTGTGGAATCATGGTTATGGCATGTAAGGGAATTGTTCTTATATATAATACTTTTATTTCATTTCCTTTTAAAATCCAATGAAATGTTATCTCCTCATGAAGAGTTATAAAATTTTAGTCTTCTTGAAAAAGATAATTAATCTGAGGTTTCAGACACATATTTAATCTATTAGGAGAAAAATTGCCCATCTCTACTGTAATTATCTTTAAAAAGTTGGAGATGAGACTTTTAAAAAAATTTTTCCATAGATTAAAAAATTTTGAATATTGCTGTCCTCTACTGAGAACAGATCAAAAGGAAGTATACTCTTCGCTGCAGTATAAAAGATTTAGGCTAGAGAGAGAAATGGCCTCTGGTAGTTTTTACATCATGGGATTTTTTTTTTAATCAGTGGAAACCACAGACCCTCTGTGTTAAGGGCTTCACAATAGAATTTTCTCCGTTCAAATACAATTTAGGTTTAACACTGTTTTGAGGTAAGGCGTGAACTGAATGACATCTTAGCCTCGTTTGATCCCTCACCTTGAAGGACTACATGGGACGGTATAATAGCACCGATCTCGAGTGGAACCAATTTTGCTAAAACATCTGAAATATACTCTTGCTAAATAGTAACACCTGGTCATACAGAAATTCCCAAGGAGTCTTTGTTCCCAGGGGATTCCTCAACCCAGTTTTCCGCTCCCGGGGAGGCTTAGGTAATACAGCTCTGGTGGGAGAGAGGAAAGCGGCCAGGGTCCAGCCTCTGGGCTGTTCTTTAAATAGCACTGCTCCTTAGCTCTGCTCACTCTCAGGTTTGACTACAATGCAACTTCAACCATTCCTATTGATATTTTTCTGTTAATTAAAAATAACAAACGACATTGTTGTCTGAGAGGAGCTGTGCTCTCTCGGTGGATGCCACCAGAGCCTGAAAATCCCAGACTTTGGGGAAAGCAGAACTCTGCTCCCCACTCAGCAGCATCTGCGGTATGAAAAGGGGCTCTGGAGGTTAAAACCAATTTAAGCTTGTCAGTCTCTAGGCAAACGCCACGGAATCGTCAGAAACAGCTTGTGATGAGGGGGTGTAGAATGAAGTAAGCTCAGTCAAGCTTCCGGGTTAGATCATTGAGAACACTGGGATTTTTTTTTTTAAGTTTATATATTTATTATTGTTTGCTTGTGTTTTGTGTTTGGTTACATTTGGCTTAAGCTCCTTATTCTCCGTCTGGTGTCAGTTGAAGAAATGTGTACTTCTATGAGATATATTTCTTCCCGTTTCAAGAAATCTTCATAGAAGAGCAGTGAGCTGTTAGCATCTGTACTTGGTTTCGGAGACCTTTGATTAATAAGGACCACCCTATTGTTCATTTGTTTGACATGTGGAAATATTTGTAATCTGTTCCTGGTGAGAGAGATTTCAGCAAGGACCCGGTTTGACTTTCAGACCCACGTTGCCAATAAAAACCAGCCTTCTGAATCCAGGAAGGTTAGTGGGGAACAAGCAAAGGTGTTTTATCCTCCCCGCCCCCGCTCCTGCAAACACCAACACCTGTTAGAAGTGAGGTTGAAACGATCCTGTTGGAACTCAGAGACAGAGACCCAATTCCAACCCGAAAGAGGCTCTGATGTACGGTGTATAATGAGAGCTGGAGACTGCCCACTGCTACACGTCATTATCATTCAGATCATGAAAGAAAATGAAATGGTTCAAGCAGATAACAGCTGTTTTTATTCTGCTTTTCAAAGATTCTCTTAAACTACCTGATCTCATTGCTTTTATTTAAGGGTGAACACTCCATTGTAAACATAGGAAAGATGCATTCTCATGATGTCAGTAATAAAAGCATGTATAAAGCAGCATGTGTATTCTGGAAAGCTAACTAACCATTAAAGCCAAGAAACATAGTCTGGCACAAATCTTATTATGTGTCCAAGAGGACTTGATGGTATGCACATAAGAAAATGCAATGAAACAGCGGGAAAGAGAAAAAAGGGGAGGGAGGGGAAGGTGGCAGAGGGTTGGTGTGCACAATTTTTTATCTGTGAGATGTTGGCAAAACTAGAGAAAAGCAGAGCTGACAAGATCATCTGAGGAAAGGGTTAGCAGAGCAAGTAAAATGCAGGCAATTTGGTTTCTGTTCCACTATATACTGTATGACAAAATCACCTTTTTACATTTTTATCTATTAGCTATAGACAAAAAGTCTATTACAGTCGGACACAAGAAAAAGAAAGAGGCCCAGTCTTGCTTTTATCAGGAGTTTAGATCTCTTTGGGGTTGATGTACATCCATTGTGTATGTAATTACTGTGATCATTCTTATAAGCATTTGGTGATGCTTGCTTGAGAATTTAGCATCACACATTGCTCATCAGAATTTTGTAAAAATAAAATTGTATGCCAGGGAATTTTAACAGAGTAAACATTATACTTAGCCAGGCTAATCGATATTCATCATGATTTTTCATTTTTGCAAAAATGGAGCAATAAAATAGGCAATCTTTGCAACATGTATATATGACAATGCTCAGTTTTTCTTCTTTCTTCAGAGTATCCTTTATGAAATGGGTCATATGTATTAATTAGTAGTAGAAATAAATTATTATTTTACTACACTTGATAATAAACATTTTTGTGTCTAAGAAAAGAATATATATGTATGTATAAATGTAAAGTTTACAGCTAATGTTGGTTTATGACCCACATAAGTCATAACATTAAGCCAAAAGATGAGTTTAAAACTGGGAATGTATTGTTCACGCGCTTAAATTGGTGCTTAATAAAAATGTAGAAGGCATTAACAATGTGGTGCTAAAAAAATTTCTGTTCACCTGCACATGAAATACAACTGCCCCCAAGGTGTGCAATTTTACAAAGGCAGATTAATCTCTTACCTGCCCAATGCCCAAACTATAATGTATTTCAACGTTGAGCAATATAAACTACTAACTAGGAGGTTGTTTTAGGTAGTTTTGCCAAAGGAACTATCTAATGAATGATTTGGATTCTTAAATTATAGCTGGATTTTCTGCTCTTAGATGTTCATTAGTTTACATAGAAGGGGCCATTGAAATAAAGTAGCACCATATTGTACCACTATATGACTTTCTATTTCTTTGACTCAAATAGGAAATAGTGTGGATGCTTTTGATACTGTGAAATGGCATTTTCAGCTCTGCTAGAAACAATGGTCAGATTGAACTGCAAACATTGTTTATCAGTGTGAAAATATTGATTCCATGGACTTGTGCTAAAATACAGCAATAGTGTACACACATACAGAGAGAGAGAGAGAGAGAGAGAGAGAGAGAGAGAGAGAGAGAGAGACAGAGAGGGGGGGTTAGTATCCTTCCTAATGACTTGTCTTAAACTAACATCCTATCATGTCTTAGTCATTATTAACTAAGGCTGTGTGAGTTTTCCAGGTTGTGAGTTATCTGGATTCCAAACTTTAGTTCTTTTTTATTTTCTCCTAAGCACCTGGGTAGGGTCTCTCCTCACTGGTGTAGCCACTACTAAAATAAAAGTACAAATAAGAGGAGATTACACCCACTACCCCCAAGGAGGGACACAAAAAGCGCATACATTTATAGTGATTACCAGCTTTCAATAGCTAATGAATAAATGATTTTAAACAATGAACAGAAAAGGTATTTTTAATCTGCTAATAAATCTGAAACCCAAAAGCTAAATAGGTTAGGTAGCAAATGGTAAGCCCTGAGTATAGCTCTAAATTCCGAAGATCATTTCTATTTATGGCATATTAGATAGTTGCATGGCTATGGAACAGGGAGTTAGATGCCAAATGAATAACAAGCTTGAAGGCTGAGTGCCAAGTGACTTTAAACATCTGTGAAGTGAACATCACCCTGAACCAAGGCATGCTACTGTGCTGAAAACAAGTATTGTTACTGGTCATTTTCTTGCTTTACACAAACTGCATCTCTTCTGATGGGAGCAGGTGTACCGATGGCTTTGTGAATCGTCATTAATCACATCACAAATGGATGCCCACCCCCCCCCCCTTTTTTTTGGTAAATCCATGCAAACAAAGTTACAACTTCTTAACATCTCAAAGAAAGAAACCTGTGATTTGTTAGGGAGGTGGGATGAATTTCACCTTCCCACTTCTCCAGGATTCATTGCACCTCAAAATCAAGTGAGCGGAGGCACTTTGAAAATATGCCCCTTGTACCCCCTGCCTTTGGTATATTAATGACTACAAGATGTTGAATGTGTATTTGAGCAGAAAGAAGAACCTGCTTCCCAAAGGGAAAAGAAAACTGGGAACAGACCCAGAGGAACAATAAGTTAGTGACCGCGTCTCCAAAGCTCTGAAGTCAGCACGTTCCAAAGCTTAGCAACAAAGTGTAGACTATCGTATGCTCTCTACATCAAAGGCAGCACAAGCACGTTCTCTCATGATGGCTTCAGAACATGACTGATTTTTCATAAACAGGTTATTGTTTTTTACATTGGAATTCATGGTATCATGCTAACAATTGCTTAGCATCCTGCCATTGCCTTTTTTGGTTCTCACCATTAAATCTTTTACTAGCCGGTTTTTGAAAAAAAGAATTAAAGAGAGAGGGTCATTGTATGTCTGGCCATGCTTTGAATTTAGGTTCCCCTTTAACAGATGGGGTAGAGCAAAAATGGCCTGCTTTCGAAATGCTTATTTTTGATTTTGAAGCGCTCTGCCACCCACGTGCTGTTCTTTCAATTGTCTCATTTTCCCTCCACACATCCATGATGCAGATTAGCAGAGACCTCCAAGCCTCAGGCATCAAAGGAATTAGGTCAGACCCAGAAGAAATCAGGTTGCAGGCAAGAAAAAAAAATTAATAAATAGGAACTATGTGAGCCTGGAACTTCCATACTCTTTCAGACAGAAGAAGTAGCCCTGACTTCAGATATAACAGTATTAAGTAATTGGTATGTGGGGGAAGGCAGAAAAGATGTTTGAGAGACCATAGATTTTAAAAGTCTTAGCAACATGACGATACGCTGAATCTATTCCAAGCTAGTCTGTATATACTGCTTTCATAGGCTGGCTTCTCAGCCTTTAAAGAATATTTGCAATTAAAAATAATTCCAGGAAAGCTGAAACCGGTTTGGCTCAGTGGATAGAGCATCTGCCTGTGAACTGAGGGGTACCAGATTCAATTCCGGGCAAGGGCATGTATCTTGGTTTTGGGCACATCCTCAGTAGTGGGTGTGCAGGAGGCAGCTGATCATGTTTCTCTCTCATCAATGTTTCTAACTCTCTGTCCCTCTCCCTTCCTCTCTGTAAAAAATCAATAAGATATAAAAAAGAAATATTAATTCCAGGAAAGAGTCAATGCAATATCTGTTTTTCTATCATTTAGGTGTTTGTTTGTTGGTTGGTTGGTTGGTTTTTTTAAAAGCTACTTTGTATTTGTATTTCATCTGAGATTAGTGGTCTTTTAAATCATATATTTCTATGAAAAGTTCATTTTATGTTAGCATTTTTAATGTTTATTTACTCAAATAGCATTACACTATCTTCTTTTGGGTTACTCTAAGGACAAAAGAAAAGAGAGATGGGTTTTATTAGAAAAGGCCCAAGTTTTAGTTTATTCTTTAGATGACCATTTTAGTTGCCATTATTACTGCCTCCGAAATGACTGGAGGAATATTTTAAATTCAGCCTATCACATTATTCAAGGGCATTCTATGAATAGTTGCAACCCAGAGCAAATTCTGGCAAAGATGCAAAGACAGCCTATCCAAGTCAGCAATAACATTCAAGAGCATTTTCCAGAGTTAGCGAATGTAGATGAGAATACTTATATATGATCATTCATACTATACAAAGTATTTTGGGAAAGATATTTTTTACACTTCTTAGATTACCCATTATGTATTTTCTAAGCCTTTTAAAGTGTAGGGTGGTTGTTTGTGTGTGTGTGTGTGTGTGTGTGTGTGTGTGTGTGTGTGTGTGTGTTTTATGATGATGACATAAATGTCTGGGTGATGCTGATCGCATTTACATCCTCCCAGAAGCCCCATGAGAGAGACACTAGAATCATTACCACCCCCATGTGTGATAAGAAACTGAGGCAAAAACATTAACAACTTTACCAAGGCCTCAGAGTTAAACAAAATTTGAACTCAGGGAATGTAAATAAAGCTCTAGTGCTTTGTCTATCTTGCTGAAAGCAGTTTTAAGTTTTAGAAAAGGAGAAATCTCTATAGCTTTTGAATGCAATAAATCTCAGCTTGTGATAGCCAACAGACATACCCTCAACCTATTGTTATAATTATTATTATCAACTAGAGGCCCGGTGCATGAAATTTGTGCACTCGGGGGGTCCCTCAGCCCAGCCTGCCCCCTCTCACAGTCTGGGAGCCTTTGGGGGATGTCCTTTACTGATGGTTTAGAGGAATGGGGAGTGGACCTAAGCTGCAGTCTGGCCTCCCTCTGCAGGAGGTGACCAGTTGGCCAATTGGGATCATGTGGGCAGTGAGAGGCTAGCCCCACTACCAATTGCACCACAGTCACTGGTGACCTCCCTCTACAGCAGGCAACCCCAGCAGGCCTATCTGGGGACAATACTGGGAAGCCCTGTCCTAAATCACCCCACCCCTCCTGCCCCCCATGACCTCCCTCTGCAGGAGGTGACCAGTTGGGCCATCAAGGGATAGTGCCAGCACCCATCAACCCATGGCCGCTGGTTGACACAGCCTCCCCGCCCTATCACCGTCCCCTCCCTCTGCCAGCTGGCATGTGCCTTGGCTGGCCTGGCGACACCTGCTTGATGCCCCTCCCCCCCCCCCCACACACACACACACACTGACCCAGTTGTTCCACCATTCAGTCGATTTGCATATTACACTTTTATTACATAGGATTGCTTTATTTGGAGGGAGATTTATAGACCAAAATGAGCTCTAGAAGGAGTGATTTTCAAGGTGTGGTCCTACATTTTAACAGGCAACCCAGATGAGTGTTTTGCATTGTATTATTTGAGAGGATCTCTTTTGAAGTGTGATGCTTCAGTGAAGAGACATTGGCTCATTAAAATTATGCCTCTGGCATAACCACATTCAGTATCTGGTTTTTATTGTTAAAGATTGAGCACTTAGCCCTAACTGGTTTGGCTCTGTGGATTGAGTGTCTTCCTGTGGAGTGAAAGGTCCCAGGTTTGATTCAGGTCAAGGGCATGTATCTTTGTTATGGGAACATCCCCAGTAGGGGATGTGAAGGAGGCAGCTGATTGATGTTTCTCTCTCACTGAAGTTTCTAACTCTCTATCCCTCTCCCTTCCTCTTTGTAAAAACCAATAAAATATATTTTTCAAAAAGATTGAGCACCCAATATCTCTTTATCAATCTATATGGGCTCATAATGTTTCCACATCTTGAAAATTGCCATACTCAGAGAGCATGGAATGACTTCGATAAGTTTTTTTAAGGGATCATGCAGGAAAGCTAATTTAGGTGATAGGATTGTATAGTAGATGTATACTATCCTAGATTAGGAGAAAATATGACACATTAGCCTTACATAGTGGTGGCTGAAGGCAGAAAAACTAATGTTGCAGAAAAAAAAAGAGAGAGAGAGAGAGAGAGAGAGAGAGAGAGAGAGAGAGAGAGCACTAAGTCTGTCTTCTGTCCTAATTGTTTGGCTATTGCTGAATTAAGTAAGCTCCCTTACACTGTTCCTTTTCCTTGATACCTTCTCCCAATTATTAGAATCACCCATTCAAGGAAGTTGGCCAAACTGGAAAACCTGGGCTAATACCATTTGTTTTGTTTGTTTTCATCCCTGTGTAATCAGCCAAATAGTCTCATCAGGTTTCCTCATAAACATGTCTCTGATCCACTGCCTCTGTCTAGTCCTAGTTGCCAACATCAGTCTCTATTTTGGGCGGGCCCAAAAACACTGCAGCTGTCTAAATTGATTCTTCCACAACCACCAGAATGGTTCACTTAAAATGAAAGCAAGACCAGGATGCTCCCATGCTTGATATTTTTCACTTTTCCTCCTTCTGTGGAATAAAAGCTAAGCTCCCTGCTATAGTATATAAGACCCTAGTGCTCTGTCCTCTGCTTACTTCTCAGGCCGCTGCAGACCCAAGCCTGACTTCTACAGTGCCGGCAACCACGGGCAGCCGGGACCTGGGCCTGACTCTGCCCCAGCACTCCCCCGCCCCCCTACCTGTGTCTGCTCCAGGGCTGCCTGAGCAGACACAGCAGCGCAGCAGTTTGGGCAGGCCCCCCTGTCTCTGTCTCTGTCTCCATTCCTAACCTCATCTGCACATGCAGCCTCCTCCTTACTGGTCATGACTGTTATGGCATCCCAGCCTAATTTGCATATTACCTATTTATATAGAAAGAGATAAGTTAAATTTAAAAAATAAAAAACTAATGTTCTAGCTGACATATGGAGGGATTATTTCATGTCAAATATACATATGTATATAAATTAATTTAATGTGTACTCTAAGAGATATAACGTTATCATCCCCAGTTGAAGAAAAGGAAATGAAGTCAGAGATATGGAGTAATTTCCTATAAGTTATCAGCTTAGAAAGGAGAATAGCCAGGATATAGATCCAAGAAGTCTGGTTCAGAGTGAGTACACAGAGTCATTAAGCTCTACTGCCTCTTCAAGTCAGTTAATTGAATCATTATATCCCTTTGTGTATAAGAGAATAGCATATTGTTAAATGATTATGTTGTTGAGTATAAACAATTAGCAATTATTAAGGACATGGATTTTTGGTTGTTTTTTGTTGTTGTCCCCATTTTCCCCTCCTGTGCCTACCCCCTCCCAGGCCCCACCCACCCACCCATCACCATCCTGTTGACTGTTTCTATGTGTCATGCATATATGTTTTTGGCTGACCCCCTCACCTTCCTTTATTCATTCCCCTCTGACAGCTGTCTGTTCCATGTATTCATGCCTCTGTTTCTATCTTGTTCCTCAGTTTATTTTGTTCATTAGATTCCACATATAAGTGAGATTATATGGTATTTGTCTTTCTACAACTGGCTTATTTCACTTAGCATAATACTCTCAAGGTCCATCCATGCTGTTGCAAAATGAAGCTTTCCTTTCTTTTTATGGCCGCTTAGTATTCCATTGTGTAAATGTACCACAGCTTTTTCATCCACTCATCTATTGATGGGCACTTGGGCTGTTTCCGGATCTTGACTATTATAAATAGCTCTGCAATGAACATAGAAGGATATGTTTTGCATTGGCCATTCTTCTTGTATTTAACTACCTTTATTCTTTACTATCTAATTTTTCTTCCTTATCTTTAAAAATTCAGTTTTAAAGTTAGCCTCCCCAAATCCACCAATCTGGCCCATAATCCATTCTGTCCCCATACACACATAGTATCATAGCATCAAACGCACTGTGTAATATTGATCTTCTTAACTTTCTCTCACTGGACTCTCAGCTCCTTGAGGAAAAGGGCATCATCTTCTATGTCAGTATTTCAGCACTAACAGCATCTGTCATGTGGGAGATACCCAATACAGGTTGGGTTTATGACTAGATGAAAAAACAAATGTCTAAATACTAGAAGTAAAATGTAGATAAATACTTTATTGAGATGGATGATTGGAGAAAGGATGGATGATGGATAGGTGGATGAATAGAAATGTAAAAGAATAAGTGACATACATATAGGGAACCTATAAGTCAGTCCAATGTATCTGCCAGCTTTAAAGGAACAAAGCTTCTCGGGCATATTTCTAAAAAAGGAAAAGAAAAAAGAAAGAAAAAATTTTTAAACTGACACATTTTCCTACTTTATCTTTAATACCATTCTTTCTTCCATTGTTTCCCCTTAATAGCTATTAATGATGACTTAGCAAGTTAGTGACCAATTTGCTCTTAAAATGTTCTCTACTTTTTTTTTCCCTTTTTTTTCCCCATGTGTCTCTCAAAGCTTATGAATGTGATTTCACTTCTTTTAAGCCAGACATCCTAGATACCTTTTGGATGAGGAGCTGCAGTGCATTCCATCCCCTAGCTATTTGACGAAAGCCCTCGCTTCCCTCCACCATTTGTCTGACAGGTGCTACTAGAAGATTTGGCGTTTGTTACCACTAGTAGATTTAGCAGGGAAGCAGCATGAAATCCCAAACCTGTTGCCAAGTGTGAATCTTCCTTTTCAGAACAGATATATCTTTCTGGTCCTAACAAGGAACAGACAACATAATATTTCCAATATTTTCATATTACACCAGTCTAGGTGTCAGATTATATTTACCAACCTGACAGATAAAAAAAATAATGTTTTCCTCATTTCCATGGCATTGTTAAAAACAAAACATTAATTTTACCTTTAAAGAAAAATGAAACTACATGCTACCATGATGGATGCCTTTATAATGCAATTTGTGAATATAATCTTCTGTTAAAAATATAATTACTAGAAAAACATTTCTACGTGAAAGATTTAAGGTTCTTTATGACCAGAGAAAAATTATCCACTGCTTTGAGCATTGCATTGGACAATACTGGCCAAAGCTTACACATAGAAAGGCAACTAAAGATTGGTCTTTTACTTGAAGTTAACAGTTCACTGTTGTTTGTCAAGAGAAAGAGTTTACTGGAATTTCTTTACACTACCAGATTGCTTCTCCTTTTGGATGCGATAAATTCTTTCCCACAGTGAAATAATGTCATTTCTTCATTATTTTTTCACATCTTGATAAAGAACCTACCATTTGTGAGGTACTACAGTGTTATGTATTTTCTGACTAATGGTTAGTTAAATGTCTTGCTGAAACTGATTTGGCTCAGTGAATAGAGCATCGGACTCTGGACTGAAAGGTCTCAGGTTTGATTCCAGTCAAGAGCATGTACCTTGGTTGCGGGCACATCCCTAGTAGGGGGTGTGCAAGAGGCAGCTGATCAATGTTTCTCGCTTATCGATGTTTCTGACTTTCTATCCCTCTCCCTTCTTCTCAGTAAAAAATAATTTAAAAAGTCTTGTTTCTTTCTTACAGTGTTTTTGTCTCCAATGATCTAAGGGTGTATGACCACACAAACTTGCCAATCAAAATCTCCAAGTAAAATAACATTGGGGGCAAAATATATGGATGTGAATTTATTTTAACTGATGGCAATCGTAGTCCCAAACTTGCATAATGTTAAACTACTAGAAATTTCAGTCTGCTAAAGAACACATAGATTCAAATTGTTGTTGGTTGCTATTCATGGCAGGAAGGGTGACTGGTTATGTAAATTAGAAAATATGCAAAATCTGCATTTGAGTCTTGTTGTTCTTTTGCTTAATCAGTCAAATCTAAGCTTATAAAATTTACTATTGCCAGTATATGGGTGTTTGGGTGCAAGTGTGTGCATGAATATATGTCTGTATATATATGTGTGCATAAATATATGTTAAAACATAAACATTTTTAACTATGACAATGCATTTGCTTCAGAAATGTGTTAAGCTTATTTTGAGATGCAAACAGCAAAGGAGAAAAACAGAACCACATAACCACTAACTATAAAAAGTTTGTGAAAGTGGCCTGAATTAATTAATATACAAAAGTCACCATAATTTTTAAAGGCTACCAAAATATCTTTTTAAAACAAATTAAAAATTACAAGTTGGAAAATGCTTGTGGTTTATATAAAAAAAAAAAATCCTTTACATCTGGCTTGCTCTGTGCTGACACTTATTCTTGCAAGTCCCGTGAGATGCTTTTTAAACACCTTCACCTTTCTTTCCTCAGTTTCAGGGGAGAAAGGGTCCCTTCAACTCCTGAGACAGTAAATCACAGTCTGTGTGGTGGTTCTCAGAAGACACTTAAAGGACTGAGTTGGATGCTCTACATAGCACTCTTGCCAAAGGAGTTCGGAAATGACTTCCAGCTTCCCACAGTAATAAAATGGCACTGTTTGGCATCTTTAAGGTAATAAAAGTGATTTTTTTTTCATTCTCGAAAGTGAGAAAAGAGGCCTGGTTGTTTTAAAAACTGATTAAAATTCATGTGTTTTCCTCAAATTATAGAGCATGATATGAGCACACTTACATGTGAACATCAGACCTCCTCGGACAGTTATTCTATCCAGCTCTCCGAGAGAAACAGACTGTGCTAGTTAGTGGGTGGGTGGAGGGGAGCCTGGGAAGACCCGTCAGGTGCTGTGAATACTGAGGCCATGATTCAGTAGGTGGCACTCTTCTCTCTAAGTCGGTGGGGAATGAATGAGGAGTGTGCTCTTTGGAGGATATTTTGTTTGAAGGAAATGTCTCAGAAGTGTGTAAGTGTTTCTGGCACTGTGAAACAGCTGCTGAGTTTAATCACAGACTGGATATATTTTGGTGATGGGAAAAGCACTAGAAAACAGTTTTGTGTTTTTAAGGAAGGGCTATATAAGGCACTGTCATGTGTCTAACTGTACAAGACATTTTTAAATTCCGTTTCACTCTCCTTGCTGCCATTTCAAAGGAAACTCCTTTGTGATTACTGTTTGACTCATTGAGTCTGGGAGGAAGTTTGATCATCTTCCACTTCCCATCTGGCTATTATCCATAAGGCACCTGCATCTCTGGGGTATCCCCTAGACTAAACAATGCTACCAACTGCAAACAAACATTTCGGAAAGCAAGGCCGCCTTTCAGAAAAGGCTCCTGAGCATTCGAGGCTTGTCAGCCAAAGTCACGAGATACAGCTCTCTGTCCTTACTTCAACTGCACCCAAAGTAGAAATTATCATTGTTTTAACCAGAAAAGACAAGATTGTTACTTTTTACATATAGTCCAACGCACATTTGTCTCTGTTTATAATGCTGCAATTAGAAGGCGATTACAAACAAATTAGCAGTACAGGGAAGAATTTTTAATGACTTACTGACTTCAATTATTGCCAAATACCTTCATCTACCTGTCACATTCTTGATTAAGAGACACCAGTGTCTGTATTTGCATAATCTCTTTGTTAAAATTAGGCAGTAGTGCCCTAAGTAGCTAGGGGCAGGTCCATTAATTAAGTAGACAACACTATTAAGAGATTAAACAGATTATTACCTAAGAAGCAGGATGTAGACACACCTAGTTTAACAATAGTAGGGAAGGAGGTGTCCCTAACAAAGATATGATAGGAGGAAAGGGAAATACTACTGCTCTTAATAATGGTCTGTAAACACTTGAGTACATGTTTATTAGCTTATGACAGCTCGATTCAACAGAGAGACAATTAGATGTAAATGCTAATGCCTTTTGCTCACAAATACTCCCAATAGTATGACCCAAATCAGAGCATCTGACTTCCCTGGGTAACCATCTGTGATAAAAAGGAGAAGGTTTTCTCTGGGCTAGCACTGAAATACCAATGGAGGCAGCATTCCTGCAGCTAGTCCTTGACCTTCACCTTCAAGTACATATTTATGTTAAGTTATGTAGCCTCCAAGCAGACACATGACAGAGGGTTAAGAAAGAAAAGTGTCATCCTTGATACACTATTGATCATCCATAATATCCAACACAACATATTTGTAGACCTGCAGTTGACCTTATCCCTTTGTAATGTAAATTAGCCTTTTTCCCCTCAATATTTTGAGCTATGAGCTTTTCATGGCCAAAGACCATATCTTGTTTAACTATGAACAAAGTAAACAGTCAATACATGTTTGCTGAGTGAATGAGTAGATGAAAATAAGTTTCCCATTTTCCTCATAACTGAAATAAAAGTAATCTTACTTTTAGAAAATATATTTATAAAGGTCAGAATATTCATGTTCTTGATTTTTAAAGTGTAATAATTTTATCCTGAAATACAAGAACTATCTTGTGCCTACCAAAAAACAACCTTACTGCTTAAAAATATTAAAAGTATAGAAAAAAAGTAATAGCTAGCAAATTCAACATTTCTATTTTATCTCTTATTTTATCAGGCACTTACTTGAAAGCTTATGATTACACTTAACTTGTCCCTTGTTACCTCCTCTGTAGCTTAAATTATTTATTTATATTCTGTTCCAAATATTATAATATACATATAGTAGATAGAATAATTTCCTTTGAAAATTCCTAATTGTGAATTTCTATTCGAACATGTATATGTCATATCTAGATATTTGTCTTTGCTTAATGAATAAAATAACATTTATCCTTTTATTTAACATACTAGAGGCGGTGCATGAAATTCGTGTACAGGGGGTGGGGGGAGCAGGGGATGTCCCTTAGCCCGGCCTGCACCCTCTCCAATCTGGAACCCCTCGGGGGATGTCTGACTGCCCATTTAGGCTCGATCCTGGTAGGATCAGGCCTAAATGGGCAATTGGACGTCCTTCTCACAATCCAGGACTGCTGGCTCCAAAATGCTCACCTGCCTGGCTCTCTGATGGCCGCTAACCACTTCTGCCTGCCAGCCTGATCACCCCCTAACCACTACCCTACCAGCCTAATTGATGTCTAACTGCTCCCCTGCCAACCTATTTGCCCCTAACTTCCCTCCTCTGCTGGCCTGGTCACCGCTAACTGCCCTCATTTGCGGGCTTATCACCCCCAAATGCCCTCCCTTGCTGGCCTGATCGCCCACAACTGCCCTCCCATGCAGGACCTGGAACCTCCAATGGCCCTCCCCTGCTGGCCATCTTGTGTCCACATGGGGGCAGGATCTTTGACCACATGGAGGCAGCCCTCTTATGTGTTGGAGTGATGGTCAATCTGCAAATTACTCTTTTATTAGATAGGATAGAGGCCTGGTGCATGGGTAGAGACCAGCTGGTTTGCCCTGAAGAGTGTCCCAGATCAGGGTGAGGGTTCCCTTGAGGTAAGGGGCAGCCTGGGCGAGGGGCCTGTGGAGGTTTGCAGGCCGGCCATGCCCCCCAGCAACCCAAGTGGAGACCCTGGTATCTGCGATTAATCTATGTCTACAATTGAAATTTGTAGCCTGGAGCAGAGCCAAGCCTTCTGCTCGCTCCATGGCAGCAGCCATTTCAGTTTGAAACTTTGTAGCCTAGAGTGGAGGCCTAGGTAATGGCAGGCTGAAATCTTGGCTTCCTCCATTGCCAGGGAAACCCAAGCCTATGTTCTCTCCAGCTCAGTGGCTGCCGCCATTTCTGTATCATTTTTAATTGAATACTTTGTAACATTGAGTGGAGGCCTAGGCAGGAAGAAAGCTTGGCTTCCTCTGTTGCCGGGGAAACCAAGCCTCCCTCCTGCTCTCAGTGGTGGCAGCCATCTTGGTTGGGGTTTATTTGCATAATCTGCTCCTGATTGGCTAGTGGGCGTGGCTGGTGGGCGTGGCCTGTGTGTGTGGCAAAGGTAAGGTCAAATTTGCATGTTACTCTTTTATTAGATAGGATATTGTGTAATTGCTTTCCCAGTGCAAGATAACCTACCAAATGCAAGGATGCAACAGAAATATTCAACTTTTCTTTATTCCACCTGTTTCAGAGTTAATCCCACAAGTTTACTTTGATTTGGCCAGTGATCCAAAATAATCATACTGGCTAAAGATTTTCTTTTAAAGAGAGTGATTCTGAAAGTTGTTCATACTTAAGAAGCATCTGTGGCCATGTATGTAGGAAAGCAGGTTCTGAATTTCATTCTCCTGGAATCAGGCTCAATAGACGTGGCATTGAGCCTAGGAATCTGCAGCACTTCTAAAAAGTTTCCCAGATAATTCTCTGGCAAGTGATTCTCAGAATATGCATTAAGAATCAGTACCTTGAGAATAAAAGAGATTTTTCTTTTCAGACCATTCTTTATTCTAGGTACAACAAACATCTTCTTTCACTTCCTCATTTTTTCCTATAAAATACAATTACACAGAATCTGTTGTAACCCAGAAGGAATACTGTAGGATAATTTTTGCCCCTGTAAAAGAGGTAGAAATATAAATGAGAAAAATTAAATGTGATGTTTTAAAAACATTGTGATGATGAGAAATATATTGTGCCATATTTGATGCTAAATTGGTAGTTGTTTGTGATGAAAATCACCAGTTTTGGGATATTAATGTTCACTATCATTTTACAAAATAATTTTCAAAAGTTTCTCACTAGGGGCTTTCCTTTAGTACTTTGCTTTCTAATTTTCTCTTAAAATAATCCATTAGGTACCAATGCGAGTTTTTCTTATTACTTTAGAAGATAGTAAATAAGAGAAGTGATAGCTGTTTTCCTCCCTGTGTCAATAACAACTCACTTTAACCTCTTTAAATGAGTTATTGTTCTCTACAAGTCCTTCAGTAATGTGGCATCACGTCATGGGTTGTGAACACAGTGACATTATTTAAGGTCAGGGTAAATAGAAAATCTGTGACGGGCTTCTACTTGTTACATTAGGGTCTGCCATTCTCCTCAGGAAATGTTGGCCTATTGTTTCATAATTTGAGTTCAACACATAGTTTTCTTGCTTCTAAGGTGGATAGATTATTTATTTAACATTTGATACATTTCTAAAAATTTTTAATTTGAATATTGTCATTGTGTGATCTGATGATTTTTTTTTATTATTATAAGTCAATATTCCCCAAGCTGCATGGGGAGATTTAGGTTGATATTAAGCCCAAAAGCCACTTCCAGTCAAATGGGGCACCATTTAGATACTTCCTTTGCATTAAAATATCACACTTACTTTTAATTCTTTCCTTCCTTTTTCAAAAGACATTTTAAGAGGCTTATTTGGAAACAGTTCATATTAATAGGCAATTGTGAAATGTTCACAATTTCATTGAGTGCTCCAGTCCCATTCACCTGAATAGTCTCACTCACTGAAAACTGAAATCTGTTCTAGCTATTTGTGAAAACATCATGTCCTAAAATATCTATCACAGACAAATCTGTTAGGGCTAATCAAAATATAATGAACCAGAATAGCTTCCCCTCTAAAAACAAACAAGAAAGGAGTAAATTTTTATTTTGAAAGTTTAAAAGGCTAAGTAAATTTGAAAACCTGTTTAAAATATATACTTCCACATGATAATATGCCCTAGGGCCTGGAAACAATTATAATAAAATTTTGTGGAGAAAACTCCCACTGTTTCTGTGGTGGCATTTCTGTTATGGTTCAAATTAGAACTCCTGTAAATCTTGGAATTGAGTAAATAGGGAAATAAAAATCTCATAAAATACCTGTCTGTATTCAGGCTGAAAGAATGAATTTGGGTAGGATTCCAAATCAGACATTCTGATGTGTTGGAGGTTGATACATTTATACCTGCTTTCAATTTGTGGCAACTTATCTAAACAGATCCAAGTTAAAATAGAAAATACACTTTGATCATCCCTTTTTAAGGAAAATCAAGATAATTTTGGCCCAATTCCCTACATTAATGTATCCATTTTCCCACATGGAGTTCTGTTAGATGCTGCAAATAAATAAGCAACAAAAAAGTTTTTCTCTACAAATAATGAGGAGGCTGAGAATCTAGGACATCTATGAACTAGACAAGCAGCAGACCAGGCAGTGGACAAAGGAACTTTCTCCTGACAACTTACCCCTTTGACTGTTTCCTTTTCAGCAACCTCATACAGGAGTCTTCTTTAAATGTCAAAATTGCATAATTATAAATGTTCTGTAAATTATCTATCTACTTGCTGAATGAAAAATCCAAAATACTAAGCATCATCAAACTTTGGCAAATGCATAAATACATCTAGGACAGCATTTTCAAATGATGCAGAGACATAAATACATATGCTATGGAACCATAAGCAAAGCTATTTTAATTTTTTTAAAAACCTTTAAGTAGGAAAAACCCTGGAGGAAAGGGCTAACTCTGCCTTTATGAATAAAAATTGCTGCTGTGGGGTAGAGAGGAGCCATACATGTCATTTTAGTCCATCTAATCCCAGCAGAGGAGACACCACTCAAGTTAAGTTTCTCACAGTGAAAACATGTCACAGTGAAGGTAGAACTGCCTTTTTTGTCTTCCAGGAGCATATGTTGGAAAGAGAAAATATACTTTGTCTACCAGAAGCAGGAAAGGGATTAAACAGAGTCATGACGGGCAGCAATTGTTGCCTGGTGGGCCTGTAATTGTAATGAAAGTTCATAATCCTCTTCTTTTCTCATAAACCCTAATTTACAGATGTTAGATTTTTTCAAGGAAAAAGGAAATAAAATAAAAAGACAAGGAAAGAAAATAAAAAAGAGGGGCAACCTAACCTATAATCTGGTTTCCAATTGCTTACCAACAATACCAAAGCAAAAACTGGTAATTAAATTAGGTAATGCTTTGGATGCTAAGATGTATTTAAAGCATTCTATTTGATAATATTAATACTGTAATTCTCATCAGCATATTGCAGAACATCCTTCCTTAAAAGACTTCAATCTCATTAAATGTCTATCTCTTATGCTTTAGTTTTTTGAAAGGCTTTTTTCATGTTAAGTACTTTGTCTTTCTGACTAACAATCTATGCATCTATCCAAATATCTACCTCTCTATATATATGTAATTATCTTCTAAAATCAGAAGGAAGCAGCCTTTGTAAATACCTTTCCAAAAAGCTTCCACACTAATAAAAGCAAACAGAAATGGTAAAGAAATGAGTTTATCTTTCAGGTTGAAACCAGAGACACCTCTACCCTTTCCATTGATTTTAGCTCAGCATGATTTTCCACATGTTTCCTGAGTTTTCTCAGTGTTCTTTTGATAATGAGATAAAGTGCATAATTTTGTCCTCCAACACTGCAGAATGATGTGAACACAAGGACTTTTGATTTGAAAATCTTTATCTGGCTTAATTATACATTCTGTCCAGGACTCCATTGATGGGAAGTAAACTGTTTCTCTCCTTCAGTTTTTTAGAGGAAAGGCCAGATGGGTCCAGTAGCTAAAGCTACCAAAGCAGCTCTCCTAGGTCATTGGTGAGAAACTCAATATTATTGCATCCCTAAAAGCATCTGCTTCTGCTTGAATCGGAGTTATGAAAGATGACCTACATTAAATGGTCAATCATTAAATATCAGCTGAGTAAAAGCCCTGTGGTCTGTTTCCCTGCTTAAATCACTAGCATCTGCCTTCTCACATGCAAAGAGTTGCTCTTTACAATCATGCAGTGAAACACAGGGCCAAGGCTGTAACCACACACAAAAACCTCAAAGAGCATCTTTTGGGTTTTCATTTGGTGAGTAAATGATCATTGGCAAATCTTCAGCGGTGGAATGAAAGCGCAGCCTTGCATTTATCACAGCTATAAAATATTTAGGAATACATAATCCCTTTAGAGCCTCATTTTTCTCCTATTATGTGTTTATTCCTCAGGAAAAGAAAAACAACTGTTTAAATGATGTCCATCTAATACCTTAGATTTATTGCAAAGCCTACAATTTGCTGGTTTCCTTTTACTATTGATCCTCCTCTTACCGCTGGTGATGTGAGCCTCATCTGTAGAGGTAGAGCTCATACTGATCCAAAACTAATATTGTGCAATAATGGATACCACAGAACAAGGCTCCAGGACTTGCTCTCATCTAGACATTCTCATTTACTTGAATTGGGCAGCAGAATAATCTCAATGGCAATTACAGCATTAATATCCCGACTGAGATTTATAGCAGTCCTGCATACTCACATGCAAGCAGTTTCTTCAGACAGTAGTCTTTCTTTCTTCTTGGGCTGCGTGTGCTTTCATGGCGCTGTGCTCTCCTGTGGGTCTGCTGTGTCCATGAAAGTGTTGGCACTCTCATTATGGTGCCATGCTGGATGCCAGTATTGTGGCAAAATACCAGAGGTAACCATAGAAAATTCCAACTATGTATTCCTTTTACCTCCCCTGAATATGTAGTTCTGAAATAAATTTTTTAAAAAAAGAAAATCTAGTATTCACTTTTAGATTTCCAATTAGTCATCTTTCTTTAGTGTAAGGCAGACATCAGGAGTTGCTATTTTCAAAATTTGGGGAGAAAACACGAAGTTTAATAGCATAGAATATGATCTACCAATCACTTTTATGGTTTGCTCATTTTGAAAATGTATCCTGTCATGTCATTCCCACACTTGCCTCAGCTGTGAACATATTACCTTCTATAGAGAATAGAAAGACATCTCTAAAAATTTCTTAGTTTTACGTACAGGTTCATTGCACTCAACAGGTGAAAGGAAGAGTTTTCATTTCTATAAAGGAAATCATAAAATGATCTCTATCAATCATGAAACTGTTTACTAATACTGATTAGTACCAAAATACCTGAATTCTTCAAAAGAATACATATTTTTATATTCATCCAATTTCTTTGTTATAAGAATTACTAGTGGCCCGGAGCACAAAATTCATACGGGGAGGGAGCGGGGGTTCCCTCAACCCAGCCTGCACCCTTGCCAATCAGGGACTCCTTGGGGGATGTCTGACTGCTGATTTAGGCCCCATCCCACATCGGACGTAAACTGGCAGTCGGACATTCCTCTCACAATCTGGGACTGCTGACTCCTAACCACTCACCTGCCTGCCTGCCTAATCACCCCTACCTGCCCTCCCCTGCCAGCCTGATCTCTCCCCAACTGTCCTCCCCTGCTGGACTGATCTCACCCCAAACTGCCCTACCCTGCTAGCCTAATCTTTCCCCCAAATGCCTTAAAAAACTCTCCTCATCCCCACCTTAGCAGGTTCTGCCTTCCAGTTCACCCAGATTGGTCAGTTTCTATGCTAGTCAGCATTCAAAAGCTCTCCCTCCTAGGCAGCCATTTTCTCCTCATAGTTCACCCAGATTTGGTTCAGCATTTCCGGGCCTATCTCCAAGCCTGATCAAAGAGGCAGGGCTAATCAGCAGCCCCAGTGGAGGCTCAGAGAGAAAGAGAGGCACACTGCTGGCCAGGCCTGGAGAGAAAGAGAAAGCCAAGGGCTGATCAACAGCTGCCACAGAGGCTATGGATCAGACCCTGCTTCTCTCTCCAGACCTCTCTCTGCGCCTGATCCGCAGCCCCCTCAGTAGTCAGTGGTCGCCACGGCAACCCAGCACTGACTGCAGGACTGACTTCCAGTGTTCAGTTGAGCCTTCAGTCATTACAGTCACTGCCTTTTTATATGGAGAGATTTTTTAAACTATCTAGGTACATTTTATTATAAAAACAATTTTTTCATTGCTTTATTAATTAGCACCTACATCCAGGGGAAATATTATGTGACATCTTGTATGCACAAATTCATACTAACTTTTAGGGAAGAAATAATTATATACTCTTGTAAGAAATCATAAGGATCTGAAAGACCATCTTATTGTGCAACTGTAAGCAAATTATGTATCATCTTTGTGCCACTATTTTCTCACTACATTAATGGGAATAATAGTGCCAATCTCACATATGTGTTAAAATAAAATAAAACATGTGAGGTGCTTATCATAATACCTGGCACATATCAAACTCTTAGAATAAGTGAAATGTTTTTGTCTAAAATGTACTCTTTTTCTGCATAATCTATCTCAAAACTATCATATAGGTTACCATGTATCCTATGGCCTCTGCCATGCTATGGCAGATGCCTTTTTACAACTTTTTCCTTGTGTTTTATTCACTGAAAATCTTTCAAAAGTTAACCAGTGATACCAACTTGCAGATATGTTATCCAAAAAACATATAGAGTATGTGGCTGCCTCTTCTCATATCTGAATAGGGAAACAGAAAATATAAGAGTGCTGTGTTTTAGAAGAAATATAAATCTGTAAGCTGCTGGGCATGATTTTGCTAACATAAAAAAGTAGAGATAACAATTTTGACAAAATTAAACTTACCTCTATGTGACATAGTTATCCCCATGTTAGCTGCTTTTAAGGTTTATATTAGTAAGCCTGTATTAATATCCAGGTCAAACGAAAGATAGCTGAATATTATTTAGCAGCATTGCACGGCAGATTGAGCTGGCTGACACATATGCCAAAACCACTGTCGAGAATAAGCATGTCAAACTCATAGCCTGTGGGCCACATAGCTCATTTATTTGGCCTGTGTTAGCTTTTGAGTTTGACATGCTTGTTCTAGAATACAGAAACAAGACATAAACCTACTATTCAATACTATCTTGTCATTGTGTTAAAAAATATATCCAGACAGCCCAGAATATTCACTAGATGGAACTGAATCTCTAAAACTTGAAAGGGTTTGTATAACTGAGAGGAAAAAACATAAATTAGTCATATGGAATCTGTCATTCTGATGTCGAATACTGAAAAATCTAGCACAATTATAAGCATTGTGGAGGCACTGATTCTTCTGCATCTTTGTCAGTCAACTTCCTCTTATTTTGTTATTCTCATAATGTTACACATACATATGTACTGTACAAGCAAGATAGACCTTTAAGTTCTCCATGTTAAAAACCTGAAATGTTAAAAGAAACCACTTAATTCTTAAGCCACTTTGACCAATTGTCTAATTGTCATTCAACAATTCATGTCAGTACTGAAGCCAAGGTGAAACTGCTCTTTTAAAAAATATAAAGCCAATCTTTAAAGAGCTTTCCAAGAATGAAAGGACCCATTGATCTTCCCTCACTCTCCTCCTGAAGAAAAAGTGATCTATCTATCAACCAATGTATGGGGCTCTCTATATAGTTAAAAGTTCTTATCTATAACACAGTAGTCAAAAACTTCCCAAGGACAATATATTTTGGTGTCATCTTGCACATTATCTTTCTTAAGGGCACTTCCATTTCTCTTCATTTCTGGAGGAAGATGAATTTTGTGTCTGAACATTCCAGACCCATGTTGCTTGAAAAAAGTCAATTGCACATCAGCATGTCTGGAAGTCCCGAGCTTGGTTGTCAGAGAATCCAAAAAAAAAAAAAAAAAAAAGTGTGAAACATCACCCTGAACAGCCACCTGTTGAGTGTTTCTCTGACAGCTGATTCTCTTGACCATTGCAAGTGGAGACAATCACGAGAGGCACGAAGGCAATGCACAGGCCTCAGACACAGAGGGAAATTCCGCGTGCATCTTTGGAACAACATTGTTTTTAATTGCACCATAATGATTTTCTCACAGACACAGTGGTATGTAGTGTAGTCCCAGAGCTGATTTAAAGCACACAATAAACCACAGTGCAGCTGAAAAGCCAACTGAGACTTCTTAATGCCAGGAAAGTTCTTGTCCTACGTGAATACTTAAGAACATTTTCACCAGCTACTCTGTCCACAATCCACTGTTACAAAATATACCTACTTCTGTTACTGTATCAGGACAGTTTTGAAAAGTAAACGAACATTTTAAAATTTCAAATAGCAATAACGTGAAGCCTTGGCTGTGTTTTTAATTTTTGTGATATAATCACAAAATAAGACAAGTTCGTCGGCTGGGAGATGGCTCCAAATCTCACTTTCCTGATTTTTTTTAACCAATTAACATTTTGCGTCTTACTTGTCAATGTAAGTCTTCTCTGCCTGACTGCCTGATCAGTCTTCAGTTTTTACAAAGCATTGTCTGACACAGCCGCTGAAATGGCATTGAGACGATGGAGTTGGCTGGTTAGACATTGAAATCCTTATGTGTGTTTTTTTAAAATAGGAGCAATTAATAACAATCCTAGAGGCTGCCAGGGTTTGAGGACCCAATATGGGCCCGTTCTTCTCTCAATACTTCAAAAGCTTGGACTTGAAAGATTCCAGTCAAAACGTCACTTTGTGCAAAGGTCTAATACTCTGTTTCTGGGAATTCATTTGTCAAAATATGATGGATTAATCAGCAGAGGCTTTCTAAATTCCCCAGCCCCTTTCTATTCTGTGGCATAAAAGAATGAGAAAAGAAAAGCAGAGAGAGAGAGAGAGAAGGAAACTGTAAAAGATCTATACTTACACACATTCCATTAATTTAATCAGCATTAATATAACACATATATGTTTATCCTATTATGTGTGTGTATGTATATATACACACACATAATAGGATATATATATATATATACACAAGACAACATACACACGTGCCACACACATACACATGCACATGCATGCGAGTATGTACTCTAAGCTTTCATTTTCTTTACCAATTGCCAGATATCAGTTTTTTGTGTACCATCTTGTTACTATCTGTTACTGCTACTCAGAAGTGCGGCAAGAGCAGATATTAGACGCAAATTTAAGAGCAAACAAAAATCTGTGCAAAAATTGTGTTAGGTACACTTGGGCTGATTTTCTATTTGAGGAGGGTGGTGGGCAAGAGGGGGGAAATTACCTAAATGAACCTCCCAGGCTAGAAGTGATATTTTTCAGGAAAATTTTTGAGTCACTTATCCAGAACACCAGATGGCACAAAAATTAGGAATATACACTTTTGAAACCTACTATCTATATCTGTGAACTATACATAATGCATTACAAGAATAGTTTTTTTCTACAAAGACCCTTTCTCCTTGGTAGGAACTTCGGTCTGTGAACCTGACTTCCCAGTTCCCACTGTGTTATAGTGAATAATTCTGAAAGGTAATAGTTAATTGTGCTGTCACCTGAAGGCTACCATTACTTTTATTTTAATTGAATAGACCTTTACACTCTACTAGTAAATAAACTTTCTCTTCTTGTGCTAAAAAAAAAAAAAAAATGCATACATTATTCAAGAGGTGTAAAGAGCCAGGAAGGCTAAGAAATCATGCCTAAAATGCCTCACTCAGTAATTTGGGGAGGAAGAAACAGGGTGTAAATACAGCTTCATTCTGTTTAAGGAATATGTCTTATCCTCTAAATCAGTCCTGGGCATGATTTCAGCCTCCCACCCGACCTAAGAAATATGACTCTCACTCCTGCTATTCAAAATCAGCTGCAGTAAAGAATTCACGCACCAAATGTCTGCCTCCTTCACTCGTGCCCGGACCTAAGCCACCAGGATTCTTCAGGCTCATTCTTAAAACAATGGTTTCCATATACCAAACAGCGCAGGGTCTGCATACATGTTTTTGTCCACAATAAAATGGGAAAAGTAAGGACCATAAAATTACACACATTTATAAACAAAACAAATATGTGCTAAAAACCTCACAAATACCAAGCAATATTTTGGGTAGTGGGTGAAAAGATGTGAACAAATGATATTGTTATAGATGAAAATGGGGGATCCCCTTCCCCACTGAATGCTGGGGGTCAGGTCCTTATAGTGTTACAGAAGACCAAGAAAATACCAAGCACCCTTCCTAGAGAAAGGAAGGGACCCTGTTTATTAACATTAGTGGGCTCCGGGAATAATTTCCAAGTCAGAGTGAAGAAACAGGCAGAGAGCTTGTCTATACATATCCCATTGGGGTCTTTGTGTTGCAGATATGCCCTCTGCCCCCCTTCCTGGCCCTGCAGGAAGGCCCCAGGTGTCAGGCCACATCCCATGGTCTGTCCTGGCATCAGCATTGTAACAACCCTCCCCCACCTCCCCAGGGCAGCGTATTGTTCACAGTTCCTTGGCCTCTGCATTTAGATAACAAGTTCTGCAAGACCAGTTTCCTCTTCAATAGTATCTCAAGAAAATTAATTTTCTGAGACTTGCTCAGGAGGGTGAGTGATTTTTATTTGCATGAAATTATACCCCTTGGCTTCTAACATCCCATTGCCCTTAATCTAGTCCTGGAAGATGTGCATCTGGGAATTCAATAGAGCTAAAAGCAAAGCCAGAATCCAGTTGCTGTTCCATGGTGGAGTTGGTCCGGTTTAGCATTAGGCTAGTTGCAGTCCACTAGTCCATTGTGTGTGTAGCTACACACAATGGACTAGTGGACTGCACATAGCTATGGGTCATGTGGATGAATGCAGGAGAGCAAAGAAAGTGTACCCCTGCCACAACAAGCCCGAGAGTCCCCAAAACACAAGAGCACAAACTCCTTTGTTTAAGAGGTTAAATATTCCTGTGCTTGTGATGGCCAAATCTATTCTGGCCAATGACCTGTTCCCAGATGTGACTGACAGACAAATAGCTTCCCTATTTCACCCAGACGTTAGTGGCTTCCTCGGGAGCGTTACACTGCAGCTTCCTGGCAAAGCTGCGCAAATGTCATGCCCATAATATCTGGCTTGCCCTTGGCTCCTTTCTAGTTATTCATAACAGTATCAATATAAGGCATGACCTCATGAACTTTAATATTGACATGGAGGAGATATATAATAATCAACAGATAAGCGGCGTAGAACCTTACAATAATAACTAGCCAGGTTGTAACGTCTACTGGAGGAAGAAATAAAGAAAAATAAGGAAAAGGAGGAGGGATGGGAATGGGGAGAGATGAAGTGAGGAAGGGAGGGTGTGTCGGCAGGAGGTCTGGGAGGAGGGCCTTACACGGTGCGGTTTGGGATGCCCTGCCTCTTGTGGTTACATTTGAGTGGAGAGCTCTGCCAGCGTCCCAGGCAACAGATTTCCAGTCAGAGGAATGGCTGGTGCAGAGTTGATAAGGCGGGAAGGGGCTTGGCAGGCGCGGGAACTGGCTGTGTCTGCAGGCCTGCGTGGTGTGTTGTGTGAAAGTTGCCAACTCCTCATTCTTGCTAAGGCTGCCTAGTACTTTGAGACAGGGCTTTCCTCCTACCTCCACCCCCACTGATGTTAACATAACCTTTCTTTAAGGAATGATGTAAGAATTCAATGCTGGTTGTGTTTTTGTAATAGCCTAACTTGGCAATATAAAACGTTGGCAACCTTTCTACGTCGTTCTCCCCCCCCCACTCCACCCCCCACCTCCACCTCCAACTAACTCGTGAAACACAAACCTCTGTTCAGCGCTGGCTCAGAACAAGGCCCCGGGTGTGCCAACTCTCCCTGCGTGTCCTCGGACAACGCCCTCTGAACCCGCCCCGAGGTGTTCGCTTTATTTTACCGATGCTGGGGCTTTCTTACTGTCCAGGTTTGTTCTAAAAGGAAAAGACACATCATGCTTCCCCCCAAAAATCACATTTTATAGGTTTGGCTCATTTTCACTTGTTCTAACATGAAAAAGTGGTAATACAATGAATCCCCTGATTCTTTCGCAAAACAGCGTGTCAGCAGAGCAGGTTCGGGAAATGGGGGCCTCCCAAGCTCTTTTACGGCCTGACATCAAAATTACGTTGGGATGTTGAGAGCATCGGGGCCTCCTCCCCTTCTCCGGCTGCCCCCAGGATTTCCAAGAGATATGCTGATTGTTGTGTGTTTGTGTTTGGGGGCTGAAGAGGAGAGTCTGGAGCTGTTCTTTTTTTTTTTTTTTTTTTTATCTTTAAGAGAAAACCAGATATTTTCAAGGGAATTGACTAGTAGTGGCCAGCCTCACAAAGAAACCCCACTAAGCCTAACCACAACCTGACAGAATGAAAAGTGATTCCAGAGCTGCCACTCACCACAAATCCCCAGGAAACCAGCTGAAAGCGGTCGAGAGGCTGCTGAGCAGCAAGGGCCACAAACGTGGCCCCGGGAGAATCCCCGGCTCCCATTCACATTCAAAGTTGCAGAGTGGGGGAGGGGTGGAAACTGGAGAGGGAATTAGCCGCCCTGTGATCACTTTCAGGGTTTATGATGGAACTGATTTAAAATGCAAAAACCGCATTCCTTTGTAAACACAGGAGCAAACTGGAAGCTGGGAGGAAATGGGATTTCATTTAGTGATTTTCAATTTTAGGATTTAAGTGGGGACGGAAAGAACCACGCTTTTGATTTTTCCAGAACTGATATGGCCTATTCTTTTTTCTTTTCTTTTCTTCCTTTCTTTCTTTCTTTCTTTCTTTCTTTCTTTCTTTCTTTCTTTCTTTCTTTCTTTCTTTCTTTCTTTCTTTCTTTCTTTTTTTTGTAGGTTAATATTACTTCTTTGGGCATCAATGCTAACAAGGCAAACTTCCCACAGAATCTGACAGAAGGGATGAATACCTTGCCCTTGCTAATGGTTAATTTGTAGTGGCGTGTGTATTTCTTGAATGTTCATGAAGTTTTCTAATTCATCAGCACACAATTGGGCTCTTTTTTCCTCCCTATACACAGAATGAAATGCCGAGGGGGCAAGAGGGTCAGGGTGTTATTTATCCCTCAACCCGTGTATTTACTACCCAAAAGTGATTGCTAACTGTTCCCTACCTCGGGAACAAAATTGTGCTTCAGCAAATAATTGAGGACTGACCACCCTTTAAAATGTGCCTAACTGTTGAATGTGTCGCAGATTGCATCAAGCCACCGAGATGCTAATCTAGCGCACGTATGTGAAGCACCCCTGGGAAACATATATTTGGGCTGATTGCTGAGTGAACGTGACTGTTAGGATTATGGAGCCCAGGCACAGTGAAGAAAAGCAGCATCGCTTTTCTGACGGGAAAGTAAACAATAGGGCGATTGTCAGCTTACACAGGGGGACCAGAGCCCTGCTGCTGCGGAGCTGTATGTGAAAACCAAGATCAGCACGCGGTCCTGATGTTTTCTTCTTGGGTTTGGACGTTGTCAAGGATTCAGATGAGCCACCCCAGTGAGTGTGCAGGAAACAAAACAGGATATTCTTGTCTGAGGGCTGCTTTCTGTAATTATGTTGATTTTTTTATGCAACACTTGAACTTTTAAAAACTCAAGGATGCATAAGAAGTACTCCAGAGAATAAGTGATTGCGATTTTTGCCTTAAGTGAAATGTTATCGTGCGTTCTTAACAAAATTAACTTGTTTGTATTTGTGAGTGGGTCTGTGTATGGAGTATACTTAGACCTTGCTTGTTTGGTCTCTCCCCCTCACCTCTCCACCCCCATTTTCCAGCAGGAGGTCAAGTTGTCTTTGGAACATCCTATTTCCTGCTTGGAAAAGGCCCTGGATTGTATAAATCTGACAGGAAAGTTGCAAGGATACTAGGAGTTTCCCCTGGCAGGCTTGAGGAGGGGAACTGTGTAGCTTCTACAGAGTTCTTTCCTCTGAGCCATCATGAGCTATTCCATTGTGTGTATACAAAGTCTCAGGATGCAAACAGCTAAAATAAACTGTAAATACCCTTAGGAAAAATGTCTTTGGAATCATCCGTGGCCCTGCGTGGCCCATTGCACTTTTAATTGTTCTTCCTTGCTGAGGAAGGAACAGCTGGCTCCACAGATCCTTGATTAATGCTGCATACTGCAGATATCCGGTGACTCCTTCCCCATCCGAATGGCAGTTCTCGTATTAGTCAAGAGATGTAGCATATTCCTATGCCAAGAAATGCGATTTGGTGACAATTATTAGTCCTTTAATTTAGCAAAATTACTTTATCGTCCCATTCTTTAATCAAAATGCCATGCAATTTCCTTTTTCACTTGAATAATCCTCATCATTTTACAACACAATGAAAAGATTATAGATTAAGTCAGGTCAGTCTCCTTCATATACTTCTTATTTTTCTTAAGATTTCAATCCACATAAGGTCACAGACAGCACAATACTTCCAGGCCAAGGACACAACAAGGTTCCTTTACAAAAGTACCCCGGCTGGGCAGTCATATTCCAATGGCAGTGTGCGCTGCGTTTTAACTGCTGTGATTCAATGGAGAAAATGAAATTAAAATAGTCGGCAACTGCCAAGTTTAGTCAGAGGCACCCTGGGAATGCTGATCGAACTCCCAGGGTAAGGTTAGGTAGGGTAGAATTCAAAATAGTTCTTGTGACCAGTCTCCCAGGGTTTGAACCTAGATTCTACTATTTGATGAACAAATTACTTAACAATTCATTCCCTTGGTTTTCTGGACTATAAAAGAAAGATTATGACTGTTCCAATTACTCATTCCTGCATTAACACCCCAAAGTTTAGAGGTTTAAAACAACTATTTATTAATGTATCTGACTTTCATATGGATTAATTAGTGTATGGGAGGAAAACAATTTATACAATCCTGCTAGGTTCTTTTGAGTAGTCTAATCATTACATTGGCATAAGACCAATTAACAGTAGAAAAACAATGAGCTCCACAAAGCCCGGGGAGGCTCCCAATGCTAGTTGAGGTTTATATGCCATCCTGAATTCAGAAGAAGGGGCAAGGGATCTGTAGTTCCAAAAGGAAGCCAATTCATGGGAAGATAAGAACCAAGTGTTTGTCATGCCATGAGAGGCCATGGAAAACAGAAAGGACTTTGAACAAACAGGCCCTGTCAGGCTGCCCCAGCTCCTCACACCCAGCCCATACTTTATATAGTTATCTCTGGTGACCAGCCCTCTATTTAAATTTATTTAGGCAGTTCAGAGAGAGATAAAGGTTTTTGTTGAGTCTACTGGGTCTTAAGTGACTTTAGCTCAAAGTAGTCCACAGGCCAAAGGGGCACATTTTGGGGCTGCTCATTCTGAACCCCTTCACTAGGCACAATTGAGTGTTTTTCACTTGGTGGTGTCATTCTGGGACAGCCCAATAGCAGCAGGAACTGGAGGCCTTTGAAGGCCTGAAGGGTTTATTGGCAGGTTAGTTGTACACTGGGAGCCTTCTTGGGGCTCAGTTTACACCTGACCTTTTTGGGTGGCTTGAGCTTTCTCATAGAATAGAAATCTTAGCCTGACTTCTTACGTGGCAGCTCAGGGCTCTGAACATACAAGGCAGAAGTCTCTAGTCTACTTAAAGGTGAGGCTCAGACCCATTCATCAAGCAAGTCACTAAAGCCAACTCAGATTCAAAGGGAGAGGAGATAAACTCTACCTCTCTGTCTTGAGGAGTGGATAATAATTTGCCACCATCTTCAATCTACCACAAATACAATATTCACCATATAAACTTCTATGAAAATAAATGAATTAATTTGTATAGTGTACTTAGACCAGTTTCTGGCAATCTATCTATATTATAAAAGGACTGTGGTCACCAGGAGGTGCATGGAGCACATTTCCCAGTGCTGGCAAGAGCAGGGGAGGGGGTCAGAAAGGGAGGGGCTGCTCAGCAAAGAGGGCACAGCAAAGCTGCAGCAGGTGAGCTGGGCCATGCATTGAAGAAGGTGTGGGGGATGGACGCTGAGGGGGGCAGGGTCAGGGAGCAAGATGCAGGTCTCCAGGAGGCCAGTGGAGGTGTTCCCACTGTGGGGAGAAGGGAGGCAGGGGGAGGTGGCGCATAGGGGAAGGGCATGAGCTGGAAGTGTCCCAGGGCACCAGCAGTGTCCACAGAGTGTGCGAGGTGTCCCGGGGTGGCAGACATGGCCTTGATGGCAGGTGAGGCCTAGGGGACCCTACACATGCACAATTTAATTGCATGCCTCTTGTCCTATTTAATAAAGGAGTAATATGCAAATTTGATCATACCTTTGCTACAACCACAAGCCACACCCACAGCCACGCCCATCTGCCAATCAGGAGCAGATTATGCAAATAACCCCAACCAAGATGGCTGCCACCACTGAAAGCAGGAGGAAGGCTTGGGTTTCCCTGACAACAGAGGAAGCCAAGCTGTCTGCCTGCCATTGCCGGCTTAGGCCTCCACTCAATGCTACAAAGTTTCAATTATAAAAGATTCAGAAATTGCAGCAGCCACTGAGCTGGAGAAAACAGAGGCTTGGGTTTCCCTGGCAATGGAGGAAGCCAAGCTTTCCACCTGCTGTTGCTGGCCTAGGCCTCCAGCCAATGCTACAAAGTTTCAAACAGAAATAGCTGCCGCCATAGAGCGAGCAGAAGACTTGGCTCTGCTCCAGGCTACAAAGTTTCAATTGTGGACATAAATTAATCCCAGATCCCAGGGCCTCCACTTGGGTCGCTGGGGGGCATGGCCAGCCTGCAAACCACCACAGGCCCCTCTCCCAGGCCAACCCTCACCCCAAGGGAACCCCCACCCTGATCTGGGACACTCTTCAGGGCAAACCAGCTGGCCCCCACCCATGCACCAGGCCTCTACCCTATCTAATAAAAGCGTAATTTGCAGATTGACCATCACTTCAACACACAAGAGGACTGCCCCCATGGGGTCAAAGATCCTTCCCCCATATAGACACAAGATGACCACCACAAGATGGCCAGCAGGGGAGGGACCAGGCCTGCAAGGGAGGGCAGTTGGAGGCAATCAAGCCTGCAGGGGAGGGAGGGCAGTTATGGGTGACCAGGCCAGCAGAGGAGGGAAGTTGGGGGCAAACAGGCTGGCAGGGGAGCAGTTAGACATCAATCAGGCTGGCAGGGTAGTGGTTAGCGGATGATCAGGCTGGCAGGCAGAAGCGGTGAGGGGCAATCAGGGAGGCAGGCAGGTGAGCAGTTTGGAGCCAGCAGTCCTGGATTGTGAGAAAGATGTCTGACTGCCCATTTAGGCCCAATCCTACAGGGATCCTACCAGGATTGGTCCTCAATGGGCAGTCAGACATCCCTTGAGGGGTCCCAGATTGGAGAGGGTGCAGGCTGGGCTAAGAGTCATCCCGTCACCTGTGCACAAATTTCATGCACTGGGCCTCTAGTATATATATAAAACCCTAACATGAAAATAGACCGAATGTTGGAACAACCAAACAACCAGTTGCTATAATGTGTGCTGACCACCAGGGGGGGCATGTACAGAACACGGTGGACAGAAGCAGCAGGCAGCATAACAGAATATGGTGTGTATCGGCCACAGTGGGATGGTAGAGCAGGTGAGCTGGGAGGGCAGACCAAGACAGGGCGCCAGTCGCTATCATTGGGTTGAACTTCTGGTGATTACTGAAAATTCTTTGCTCCCACACACCATGGTCACACCCAGCACCTGCACCTGCTGCTGGCCCTGGCCCCACTTGCACCCACTGCCAGCACCAGAGCCACTGCTCTCACCCGCTGCCATCACCCAGCACTGGCCCCGATCGCCGCCAGTCCTGATTGCTTGGTGCCATCAGTGGGTGTGTGTGGCACCTGCTGGTCCCAATAGGTCCTAAGGGCTTCTCGATCTCTCCCTGCTCCTGAGGAGCTATCAGGGCTGGCAGCAGCCACTTGTACTCACTGCTGGTGCCAGCCCCAATCGCTCCATACCATCAATGGGTGCAAGCAGGGCTAGCACCGTCAGTGAGTGAGAGCATAGGTGGCAGCAGGAGCAGAGCTGCCAGCAGACAGGGGGCTGGGGATCACAGGGGGAGGGGCTGGATGGGGGCTTAGAGGATGCCCTGAGACCTGCCCCTGTGCCCACTGCAGCCTTTTAAGGTGCTCAGATTTGTGCACTGGGCCTCTAGTAGTAATATATTTTCAATAAAAGTTGTTATTCGTAGTATTTTCTAGCTCCTTACCCCATTTTAGTTTTCTCCTTTGTATTTATTACTAATTCAACTTACTTTTTAATTATGTTTACATATGTGTATGTACGTGTTATTTTCTCTCCCTCCCTTCTAAATATAAATTTCACATCCACAGTGGCTTCTTGTTTTTCCAGGGTCTAGAAAAAAGTATGCTATATAATGAGAGGGCTAAAAATACTTGCTAAATTAATGAATGAATACAATAAGGAACCTCTATTGAATACATACCTAGAAGAAAGAAATATTTTTGAGTTTTTGATTGGGAAAATTGGGAATACGATTGGGGTGGGGGGAAGATTATGAGCAGAGAGGTTGACATTCTAATTTATTTAAATTTATTCAAAATTAGGATCAATATCATCTCTCATCTGGACAATTTTAAACTGAAAATATTTTAGGAAACACAAAATATATGAACAAGACCTACTTTGCCTCCAGAATAGCTGATCACAGTTGGGATCATAAAAAACAACAATTGTATTTTGCTATTGACAGGCCTTAGAATCAGTCACACCTGGGTCTAAGGCCTCTCTCTCTGTGTCTGATGTTTGCTTGGTTCTTGACATGAAAGTTTTTGACTTCTCTTAGTTTTAAAATCTGTAAAATCAGACAACAGGCACAGCTCGTGAGGTTCCTGTGAGCATTAAATGCAGCTGAAAAATTTTTCAATAAAAGACCTGGATGTGCCGAGACTGGTTTGGCTCAGTGGATAGAGCGTGGGACTGTGGACTGAAGGATCCCAGGTTCGATTCCGGCAAGGGCATGTACCTTGGCTGCGGGCACATCCCCAGTAGGGGGCGTGCAAGAGGCAGCTGATCGATGTTTCTCATAGATGTTTCTGACTTTCTATCCCTCTCCCTTCCTCTCTGTAAAAAATCAATAAAATATATTAAAAAAAAAAAAGACCTGGATGAGCCCCAGCAGTTGTGGCTCAGTTGGTTGAGCATGGTCCCATGAACCAAAGGGTTGCCAGTTCATTCCTGGTCAGGGCACATGCTCAGATTCTGGGCTCAATCCCCAGTGATAGGCAAGTGGAAAGCAGCCAATGGATATTTCTCTCTCTCATCCTCTCTTTCTTCTCTCTATAAAAAATCAGTGAAAACTCTTTAAAGAAAAAAACCTGGATAATTGATAAAAATGTACCAATCCCTCAAAATATTAATGATAAGTAAACTTTATTGACATGAATAAATTATATTTATACTTTGTATTAGAGTGGACGGGTTTTCAATTTTTATTATTTAAAAAAACTCTTCCCATGTTTGCAAACACAGTAAAATATATTAAAATAATATTACATTGACTTTTTTACTAACTCAACATTGGAGATGTGAGTATATTGATTCATGAACTGACCTTTTTACTCTACCAGTATTTGACACAGAAACTGAAACAGAATATAATTAAGTTTTAACAACTATGTTGAAAATAAATGTTTAAACTTGTCAAGCGAAATTATCAAAGGAAGTAAACATCATATCCAAAGAATGACTTCCTAGAATTCAAGGGGAATTTCCCTGGCACCACCCCGTTAGTGAGGGTGACCAAAGTAAGTTACTTAATCAACAGATGGTGATTGTTGACGGTTCAACAAATTCAGAGCACAGAGCACTCAGAACTTTGGGGGATGTTTAAAGGAAATTGCCTTTTGTTTATAGAGCTAAGTATTTCAAAATTAATTTATTGACGAAAATGGAATTGAGAAATCTAACAATTTATTTTCTCAAAACATGCATTTATAGAATAGAACCCCAATCCAGTTCCCATTTTCCACAACCAGAAATTGTGTCTGTTTTCTTTTTTGACAAAATTGCCAAATACTTCTTACATTGAAAGACTTCTCTAGAACATGTGGAAGATACAAGATAGGAAAAAGAAAAGAAAATAATAGAAGAGAAGAAAGGAAAAAGATGCTACAATAAAGAATCATATTTTAAAAAGGAAAATATTCAGCGCTAATATGGAATATTGCTGGTAGCCAGACAACACTGCATATATTTTTTTCTCCAAGCAACAAAACATCAGAACTGCCACATGGCAGGCATACATCAGGCCTCCGACATGAAGGAGAATGTACTTGCAAAAGCCACAGCATAACATGGCAAAATTTAATCAATTTGTTCTTGTTTGGGTGAGGAGGACCCACAAATACAGGACTCACTGGTTTGATACCAGACAGTGGTAACATTAAAATATTTAATGTACCTGACAAATAATAGATGATTAGTAAATATTCGTTTTCTTCTTTCCTTCTTTCTTTTGAATTATCTTATCTCACTTTTTTGTCCATTACTATAATGCCTGAGCTCTATAACTAAGAGTGGGCTGGGATCACCTTATGGTTCTTTATCCTCATGTAAACACACCTAACATGGTTAAATATTAACCAATGTTGAATGTGGTAGGTGATTGACCCAGTCTAGAGCAGAATGAAGAAAGCAGGGGCCAGGTGAAATAAATACAAATTAAATTTATCTGAGCATTTCCATCGTTCCATATTTAGTTTCTTCATGATCCATGTATTACAAAGATAAGTTTGTTAGCACTTATCTTTCTATGAACCCCACCTAACATGAAAGGGGAAAATGCTTATTATTCTTTATCAGGATCTATTGGATCCAATTATTTTAGGTTTCATATAAGCAGATAGTGACATTCCTGCTAGTGCTATTGTCATTATACAGATATACTAACAAAATGTTTTGGGGATTTTGTTTTTTTTCTCTCCTTTCAGACTGCACCCCATCCAAAGAATGTGTTTAATTCTACTCCTTAAAATAGTAAATACAAATGTTATGAATTTCCAACAAAAGGCATTTATAAACTTTTACCTTGTTACTTCCATATTTATAGTAATAATAACAAATGTCCCATAGTTTAGATTTTAAAATTTCATTTTTATTGACTTTTGAGAGAGAGAGTAAGGGAGAGGGAGAGAGAAACATTGATCTGCTGCCTGTGAACCCAAAACCAACCCGTGGGTGCATGGGATAACACGCAACCAACTGAGCTACACTGCCAGGGCTATACTTTGGATTTTAATTTGTTCAATTTGTCAAACCAAGACAAAAGCCCTTTAGGGGAATTTCAATGTCCAGTCTATTAATTCATTTCATGAACAAAAATACCAAGTTCACTCACTTAAAAAGAGTCATTTCAAGGGTTAAGAACAGATGAGATGGGTGTGCGGATAGTCCCCCGAAATCACAAATGTATAAACAAGAGAACTCATTTTTCTCTACTTTTTTAATTAAAAAAAATAATAATAATAATAAAGCTTTTTTTTTTAACACTAGGCAAACAGTGACTGATTTAGTCTCATAAATTTACATATCTTAAGTAGTTCAGTATTCAGGCAGAGTAGATTAACAGTCATTGTATTATCATCTAAAGACACACACACACAAAAAGGAAAATAATCCAAAGTCATCTGGTTAATTGGAGGAGGTGGGGAGGTGAAGTTGCTCCCATTAACTTCTCCTGGAACAGTTACAAGATCCACAAAATCGCTTTTTAGTTCTGTCATTCATCCTGTTGAATGGGTGATATGTTTTCAATTTAATGATAATTACCCTTTCTATTTCTTTGATAATTGTCCTCTCTATGATCATTTATGGAGATTCAAATTATGAATCAAGACAAGACAGCCAGAAAAATATTATGATTGTCCTTTCTGAGGCCACAGCAACTCAAGTACCACTGCCAAAGTCTGAGGTTTGAAGCTATTTTCATTTGCATGTTTCTGTGCATTTTATTTTAGAGCCCAATAGTTTTATTAAGAGGAGGTTGCCTGATAGTAATAGAACTGAATGATGATGAATTACAGAGAGTGTAGGTTTAGATCCAATTCCATAGTTACAAGATTGTATTTAGTATTTGAAATTAGAGACTTGCTCCTCTGTCTGAAAGCAATGGTGAGGAGTCACCCGGAAATGTTCACCTGGTTTCCCGAGGAGGACATTGCCTAACTCTGCTCCCCACACCACAGCCTGGTCACCCCCACTACTCTTAGCCTGCTTGTGGAATAGACAAAACACACACTATTCTCACTAAATATGCTCTGATGATCCACATAATAATTGCACTAATTCATAACTGAGCTTTTATCTAAGATTCCTGGGACCACCTCCCCAACCTAAAGCAGGATAAATAAAAACGTGCCTTTAAGAAATGATTCTTTGAGGTGATAACCATGATGTCCTGGTGCCAGCTGGCACCTACTCAGGAGATAATACTGTTAAACTTTCTCCAGTTTGGCAAGCTGTTTGTTTCCCCAGAAAGCTTTTAGTAAAAATTAATTATGTTTTAAATTAATACACTATATCAAAAGCAAAAGTAATAAATACATAGAACTCATCACATTCTAATGATTGCTACGCCCTGTGTTATGCTCTGTGTTCCTGAGGCTGCTTTCACCTAATGGTGTGACACAGAGTACCTCCTCCCAACTCTGCATCCAGTAACTTCCTATCAGTAGCTAGAAATCAGCAATGGTATTTATACCACTGACAACAGCAAATGCTAGCAATCATTGCTTTTACCCCAGAGAGCTGGTTGTTACACATTTTGCAACCTGGCCCTGGGCAATAATTTCATTCTGTGAGAGAAAGGACCTTGGAGCTGGGATGACCTGGGTTTCCTTTTGGCTCAGTGAATTAGTAGGTGTATGATATTGGATAGTTGACTTAAACTCTCAGTCATCATTTTGGCACTCACTCTTACTTAATCCCTTTCATATCTCCCCACTATTTTTAGGATAATATCCAAAATCCATAGACTTTTCTCCTTATCTTTGCCCCAGATTTATTTATTCCTTGAATCTCGCAAGTTCCTCCTGCCTAAGGGCTCTCAAATCCAGAATGCCTTCTTTTGCCTTTTTGTCCTAACTTCTACCCAGGATGTTGGCCTCCATGGAGGTATCACTTTCTCAAGGCAGGTTTCCCTCAGAGCCAGCCCCTCCATCTCCTACATAATCGTTAGGACTTTTGATATAGGCTCCCATAGAATGCTGAACATTCCTTCATAACACTGGTCAAAAAGAGTAACAAAATGTTTGTATAAGTGGCCATTTGCTTAATATCAAAACCCACTCTTTCACCTATGTTTCTCCTACATGTTGCTCTAACTCTCAAGTTCAGCCTTATGCCCTTGAATGTTTGCTTTGCTAATCTGCAGGATTTCTCTTTTAATAAGAGCAAGCCTCTTTTCAAAACCACTCACTCTGCCCAAGACCTATGACAGCATTGCAGTTAAGAACAGAGACTCTAAGGGAACCAAGATGGCGGCTTAGGTATAACACCTATCTTGCCGTCATGCTCAACAATTTTAATACTACAACTTAACAAAAGAAGAAACACCTTCCAGAATCACCAGAAAGCTGGCCAAGTGAAAACTCCACAAATAAAAGTGCAGATAAGACACTGTGACTCGGAGGAGCGGCGGCGGACGGCGTTGAAAGATTCCTTCAGAGAGAGGTTTGGAGTGTGCACCAGTGGAGAGGGCGGGCGGCTGAAAACCGGCCAGTTTTCTCGAACAGGGAGACAAAGACGTCCCACTGGACTGATTCTCCAGCTGTGGGCGAAGTCCAGGGAACCCACTATCACACGGGGTGAAAACTGGACAGTGGGAGGGCACCCCGAAGCTCGGGTGCTGCTGGGTCTCCCGGCTTGTGGAGAAGGCAGCTTGCGCGCGATCAGCTCGGCTGCGGGACCACGCAGAGAGCGCTCTGCGACTTGCTTTGTCATTCGGGAAACTGTCAGACTGCTTTGTTTTATGACCCTGGGTGAGACATTGGGCATGCAGTCTCATTTGGGGAAAGTCTGAATTCCCCGGCAGCCAGTGGAGCTCCACACCGGCTCTCTCAGAGGTGCTGGCGGCCATTGCCCCAGGCACAGAGTCCCTGGGGCTGCATAGGGCGGAGCTGACGCTGTCTGCTTGGCCCGGAGACTCCGCCCACCCAACCTGAGCACAGCTGAGCTTCACAGACAATTGGCCTGGAGGTCAACCCTCCAAGTGCTAACAACGATTAACCTGAGCTTAACTTCAGCAAGACTGTGCAACCCATATCCACCTCAGGTAACTGGGGAGGCTGAGCCACTGTCCCTAGTAGGAAGTCTACCACACAAAGCTAATTGACCAACTCAGGGAAGCAGCCACCATGCAGAGACATGGAAAGAAATCAGATGTGAAAGAAATGGAGGAAAAAAAAACGACTGGACATGGAATTCAAAACCACGGTTATAGGGTTTTTTAAGAGGCTCCAACAAAAGGTCGAGGCCTATAAGGAAATAAGCAAGACCACAAAGGAAATGATCAAGACCAACGTGGAAATGAACGAGTCCTATAAGGAAATGAACAAGACTCTCAAGGATATGAACGAGACCTGCAAGGAAATGATCAAGACCAACATGGAAATGAATGAGTCCTACAAGGAAATGAAGGAGACCCTCAAGGATATAAAGGAGACTCTCAGGGATATGATAAAGGACCAACCAGAAATTAAGCATACACTGACTGAAATAAGAAATATTATACAAAGACCTAAAAGTGCTCTGGAGCACCCCAAGAACCAAGTTAAGGATTTGAAATACAAAGAGGTAAAATCCACTCAGCTGAAAAAGCAAGAAGCCAAAAGAGTCCATAAAATTGAAGATAGTGTAAGGGGCCTCTGGGACAACCTCAAGCATACCAACATCCGAATTATAGGGGTGCCAGAAAAAGAGAGAGAGCAAGACAATGAAAACCTATTTGAAGAAATCGTGACCGAAAACTTCCCACTCCTGGTGAAAGAAATTGACTTAGGAGTCCAGGAAGCACACCGAACCCCAATATATAGGAACCCTAAGAGGACCACACCAAGGCACATCATAATTAAAATGCCAAGAGCAAAAGACAAAGAGAGAATATTAAAAGCAGCAAGAGAGAAACAGTTGGTTACCTATAAGGGAGCACCCACACGATAGTCAGCGGATTTCTCAACAGAAACGATGCAGGCCAGACGGGAGTGGCAAGAAATATTCAAAGTGATGAACAGCAAGAATCTACAACCAAGATTACTCTATCCCAGCTAAGCTATCATTCAGAATTGAAGGTCAGATGAAGTGCTTCGCAGATAAGAAAAAGCTAAAGGAGTTCATCACCACCAAACCAATATTATATGAAATATTGAAAGATATTCTTTAAGAAGAGGAAGAAGAAAAAGGTAAAAGTGTAAATTAGGAACAACAAATACACATCTATCAACAAATGAATCTAAAAATCAGGTGAATTAATAAGCTGATGAACAGGATAAACTAGTGAATGTAACAGAATCACGGACATAGAGAGGGAATGGACTGACAACTCTTGGGGAGAAAGGGGGTGTGGGAAGTGCAGTAAGAGACTGGACAAAAATCATGCAACTATGGGAGAGGACAGTGGAGGGGGGTGAGGGCGGAGGGTGGGATGGGTACCAGGTGGAGGGGAACTATAGGGTGAAAAAAAAGAGGAACAATGTAATTAATAAACTGAACAATAAAGATTTAAAAAAAAAAAGAACAGAGACTCTAAGGCTAAGTTCTCTACATTGGCATCCCGACTCTATTGCTTATGAGCTGTAGGGATGAAGCAATCTCTCTGTACCTCCATTTCTTAATTTATAAAATAGGGTACATAACACAATCTACTTCCTGGTAGTTGTTGTGAAAATGAAGTTAACCCCAGTAAATTGAGTGTGGATCCCTTAGGGATCAGTATTTAACTGCTATTATTCCTAAACTCTTTAACTCTAGCTGTGCTTTCCCCTAATGATGTCATTTCTCAGAGCACCCACTTCTACTGGGACTCATTTTCCCTTACCTTTAGTCCATCAGAAGGAAACGCGGATTCTAGCTCTAGTTTCTCCCTAATTTATAACCTATACTTCCAGTTACTTACTGTCATTTCTGACTTTTTGTCACATCAAACACAAGGCACCACACCCAAATTCATCATTACCCCATCAATCTAGTTTGTTTTTTGACATCTGTATTTCTGTTAATAGCATCCTAGTTTCTTCAATGAGGCTCCAATTTGTAATCTATGTCTCTTTCCTCCCTTTACTGCATATCTCAGCAGTTCCCAATTTCTATTGATTGTCTCTGAAATACCTCTGGCATCTTTTTCTTCCTTTTAATCCCAACTGCTCCCACCTACACCAGGTTCTCATTAATCTCTTTTTTGTCTGGACTATCATAGTAGCCTACTATACAATTTTCATAACTTTAGACTCAGCTTAATGTAACAAGAAACATTCTTCTAGAATTAGACATTTTCAGAACACACTTCTCTCTCTCCCCTCCTCTCTCTATCAGTTGTGTGATGTTTTATGTCTCCCTTTTGTCTGTGAAAGCCCAGATCCTGACCAAATTTACCTCTGTATCCTCTGTGTCTAATAGTCCTAAAAAGACTATTTACTGTTAAATTTCTTCTTCTTCTTCTTCTTCTTCTTCTTATTATTATTATTATTATTATTATATCAGTATGCTATATTATTAACATAGTATATTACTTTAAAATAATACTATTAAATTTTAAATATTGCTAAAATTACTTGTGGGATTATTATTGAATAACTCCACTTTCTGTCCTGCTCTGATCTATAGTGCATACATTTCATCTATTTCAGTTGGATTTCTGGTTCATTCACTCTCCTGTTCAAACATCATCAGCCCTTCCCAATTGATTGTCTACATTTCCATTCTGGAATATGAGGTTCCACATTAGGAGGTAATTTGTGAAAGCTCATTCCACTCAGAACATTCAGAGTTGTTGTTTTAATTAGAGAAGTGAGGATATTACTTGTGATTTCAAAAGCTTCCTCAAGCTATAACATGCAGGAAAGCAAAATTGCTAATCTTTCCTTATCAGTTTTACAAGCCTCTTAAAACAGAAGGTACAGTTAGTTAGGAGTTTATCATCATCATCGGGGCATGAGGATACTAATCAGGGAGAACAAAGTGAATTTTCAAATAACAAATTTATTAAGGCTGTAAAGTTTTCTCAAAATGTTATAAAAATAAATATTTCTTTTGGATGTAAAGAATAACAATATGATACTCAAATGTACCTCTATTTTACTTAAATTTGTTTCAGTAATGATGAGATGTCACTAGATGTAGTTTTTTTCCAAACTGGCTTCTTTTAATTCTTGAGTTTTTCACATTGAATTATGTACTCTCTTCCTTGGTATATACTCATAATTATACTTTTTTCTTTTTCATCTTGATGATAAAAATATAATTTTTTCTATTACTTGGAACTTATTTTTTCTTGCATATCATAGATTCCTCCCTGTTCCTCCTCCCCCTTCCCCCCTAATTATAGTTTAAAGAAGAGTCTTTCTCTAAAAGGCACATGAAAAGATGCTCAACTAATTATCAGGAAAATACATATTAAAATTACAATGAGATACTACCTCACATCTATCAGAATGATATTTGTCAAATAGACAAAAAATAATGTGTTGGCAAGAATGTGAAGAAAATACACTTGTTCACTGTGTGTAGCCAGTATGCAAAACAACAATGTTTTTTCAAAAACAAAATTAGATCTACCATCCAACCCAATAATTCCAAGGTTAGGTATGTATCTGAAGAAAATAAAAACACTAAATAAAAAAGACATATGTAACCCCTTTGATAATTACAGCATTACTTACCATAATCAAGATATGAAAGCAACCTATGTGTCCATGGGTAAATGAATGGAATATTACTCAATCATAAAAAAAGAATAAAATCTTGCTATTTGTGACAACATGGATCAACATAGAGAGCATTATGCTTAGTGAGAATAGTCAGAGGAAGACAAATACTATATGATTTCAGTTATGTGCAAAATCTATAAGAACAAAACAAATAACAGAATCAGAATCATAGATACAGAGAACAAACTAGTGTTTGCCAGAGGAACAGAGTTAGAAGAGTGAATAAAATAGGTAAAGGAGATTAAAGGGTACAAACTTCCATTTATAAAATAAATAAATAAGTCACAAGGACATAACAACAAAGACTACAATCAATAATCCTATTTAATAAAAGCGTAATACGCAAATTTGACTGTACCTTCACTACACTATCAACCAATCGGGAGTGGGGGGGCGGGGCCAAGCATAGCATGCGGGGCGGGTGGGAGGCTGTGGGAGCATGGGGTGGGGCTGAGTACGGCTGCAGGCACCGGAAGTCCCAGGTCGAAGCCCAGCCCCAGCCCCAGCGGGCGATCTGGCACCCCCCTGCAGCCCACAGCAAAGGCTGGCCACCTTTGTGCTTCCCTGCGGACGCTGGAGGTCCCAGATCGCAGCCCAGCCCCAGAGGACAAAGCCATGGAGGCCAGGCCAACGCAGAGGCTGTTAGGGGTGATCAGGCCAGGAGGGAAAGGCAGTTGAGGGTGATCAGGCTGGTGGTGGGGAGCAGTTGGAGCCGAGCAGGCCGGCAGAGGGGACCAGTTGGGGCAATCAGGCCAGCAAGCAGAGTAGTTAGGGGTAATCAAGCAGTCAGGCAGGTGAGCAGTTAGGAGCAGTTTGGGAGGGGGTTGTCTAAGTGCCAGTTTAGGCCCGATACCACAGGGGTCTCAGATTGGAGAGGATGTAGGCCAGACTGAGAGACAATCCCTCTTCGCCCCCCACATGCATGAATTTTGTGCACCAGGCCACTAGTACAGTAATAATTTGGTATGGTGACAGAGGTAACTAGACTTACCATAGTGATCAGATCACTTCTCAACCGAACAGCCAAACAGCAGAACAACCACCAGATGACCTTCCGAACGACCTTCCAGATGTAGCTGGGGCTGCGAGGGCTGAGGCAGTCAGGGCTTCGAGGGCCTACGCTTGCATGAATTTCATGCATCGGGCCTCTAGTAATGTATATAAATAGTGAATCACTATGTTATACATTAGTTATATTTCAATAAAAAATAATATTTTTAATTGAGTTTGTAAGTCCTGAGTTTGCATTTTTTTAATACTGTTACTACCACTACATGAGAAGTTACTCAAACATCTGCTTGTTTATTAAAATGCTATTGTTTTGAACTTGGAAATTTTTCTGAAGAAACTGACTTTAAAATTTGAAGAAATTATACACAGAGCAAATCTTTTTGAAATAGTTTTTATTCAACAACTGTAAATAAGAGTAGTATTCAAAGGAGACTAGTGAGCTGAATCCTGATAAACAAGTCATTTCAAACTTTAGCAAAAAAATAGTATCTTTTGTACATTTGACTACACTTGGTTAATGCGCCCCTCATTAGGTTTACTCACAAAATTAGTACAATCATCATCCCTTATTGACAGTTTGCTTTCCAGAGTTTATCTATGGTCAGTAGTGATCCAAAAATATTAACTGAAAAACTCCAGAGATAAACAATTCATAACTTTTATATTATGTGCTGTTCTGAGTAGTGTAATAAAATTTTGCATTGTCCTGCTCCATCACTCTCCCACCTCGGCTGTGAGTCATTTCTTTGTCTAGGTTATCCATGCTATAGAATACAATATGATATTTTGAGATAGAAAGATCATATTCATGAAACTTTATTTTAATATAGTGTTATAATTATTCTATTTTATTATTAGTTATTAGTAATGTACATAAGTAAAAGCATTAAAAAGGCAGTATTCTTCACAACAGGCTTCCATCAAGGATGTTGAAGTGATATTTATCAACCATTTAAATCAAGAAATCTCCAACTGTGCCTTATTTATAAATTAAGCTTTATTAAAAATTTAGAAATAAACATTAGCATTTTACTACTTGCAGAATGTTTTTGACTGGAATGGAAAGGTTGAACATAAAGAGAAAGCTATTACTTGGTAATAAAATAAATAATAACTGTTTGAATAGTTATAATCAATAAATAATAAATATGCATACTACCAAAAACAAACAAGTTAAATTAACTATGCTAATTTTATTCAAAGAGAGATAAATACCGGTATGCATCAAAGTGGGATGATCTGGAGTCCTCCCATCACCAGCCTGGATGAGGTTAATACTAGGGAGTGAGAAAAATGTTGAGTCCCATTTACAACTGGAATTTGCAGAAGCAGAGAGAAGTAGATAATAGCATCTGAATACAAAGATCCTATTACCATTATTAAAAAAATAATAGTAAATAACATTTCTTCCTGTCTACCACTGGTGAGGACCCACTCACTTTACTTTAGAAAATATATTTCTTTTGAACCTTTAATCATTGGCAACTGATATTAAACTAAGACAGGTAAACCATTTTTTTTTTTTAATGCTTTGGAGAAAGAAAAGTTGAGAACTGAAAAAGAGTGGTTCTCAAAGACCATTAATGCAAACAAAACGTTTGAAATAATCTGTGCATATTTAATATATGGCCACTTCAGATCTGAGACAGACAATTACCTGAGAAGAAAGAAAATCCTCTGAGCCATTTCACTTTTTACATTTGAAATGTCTCAGGAGTTCACATTAATATTAACTTTACCAACTCCCCTTATTCAGGTATATTCCTCGAATGCACCCTCCCTTCTCCGCAGGGAAAGATTTGCTTCCTGATTTGCCCTCACATCTGCATTTACCAGAGGAACAGATACTAAGCTTCTAAGGGTCAGAGTCCGGCGTTTTCCTTCCTACCCTAGAGCAGAAAGAAAGGGGGTTCCGAAGCAACGGTGGGTGGCAGCTTTCCAAGGGCTGGCCTGTTCTCTTACATTTAAAGTAAGCAGGTGGTATCAATGGGCTATCTAATGACTAACAAGATAAGAGTGCAATTGATCTGTTTAGTAACCCTTTTCCCCAGAAGTAGCTAGCCTGCCCCTCCTTCCTGAGCTTAGTCACATTCATTGTTCAGTTTCAGGAATAATTTTAGACTCTTTCACCCTCTTTGTCTAAGCTGATACTTAAAGCACAAGGGCACAAACACTGATATTCCATCTCATCTAAGTCCTCCTCTCTGAACGCCAAACTGCTAAATGCCTTTATAATTGGAATCTGACTTGAAACAACAGTTAACACTCATGTGAATGCATCTGCAATACTATCAATATTACTTTTACGCTGACTTTGAACTGTAGGTTTGTTTGTCTTCCTTTTCCAGGTCGAAGACCACTTACCCTAAACATCACAACTAATGCTGAAGAAAGACTATGGAGTCTACCTAGATGCTAAGGTAAATGATTAATTTCAAAGTAAGGCATAATGGATTCAGTTGTAGTATGAATTCCAGCCTGTGTAAGTGCGTTGTGCTTTATCTATTGAAGAGTTTCTGAGTTATGGTACTGGATAACCTTTTAGGAGCAGAGGATAGGATCGTGATTCTGGACAGTGCTGACAGAAGGACAAACTATGTCTGTGGGTTCGCTCTCTTCAGCGACAGGTTATCTGTTGTATATTGCATAAGTTTACCTAGATTTCTTACAAAAGTCTTCATGTGATCTTAGGAGGCTCCTACCCTGAAGTATATCAGGACATCACAAATCACATTGTCAAGTGGAGAGCAATTAGAGCTGTCATTTTTGTACATGAAGCCTGAAATGATTAGGATGTATTTTTTTTTTTTTTCACATGTAGGAAGAGATACAAAACATCCCAAGGAGGCTACTGTGCTACAGGTGGTGTTAGATGAGGAAGTATGGGATGAAGGGATTTACAGAGAATGGCCTCATGGTATTTCTCTTTCTCTGAATCATGGTCATCATTTGCTTTTCTGTTTGTTAAATAACTGTATATTCCTGAAACTATGGATTCTACATTAAGGTGGACTGTAGCAAAATGATTAATAACCAAGATTCAAAGCCAACCTAAATTCAAATTGTGGTTCTGCCATTTACTGGTTGATACACCATGGGCTTCAGTTTTCTCATCTACAAAAGGGGAGAAATAACAGTAGAGGTAAAGCACTTGAAATATTGCCTAGCGAACCCTAAATTCACTGATTAACTGAAGCACTTCTATTCTACCTCCTCACATTGTTTCAGTTTTTCATTTCTCCTTTAGTCCAGAAACTCTGTGGTTGTGGGAATTACTAAGGGAACCAAACTCCCAAATCCCTTTTAGCAGCCTCCCTCCCAAAGGACATATATTATACCTTTCATGTAAATGCCAGGAAGGAAGATAATTGGCATTGCCTTGCCCTTTGCATGGATCCCTGGCTAGCCCTAGGTAGTGAGACGGGGAAAGTGACCCACAAGCAGGGAGCCTGCCAGCTCGGAGCGCCCTATAGTGGGAGAAGCAATTAGAAGGCGGCCTTGCCATTTCAGAAACATGCAAACGTCAATTGGCATAGAGTTTCAGGAAGCAGCATAACAAGAAACCTACAAAACAGAAAGCCTTTCAGGGGAATGGAGGCACCGGGCTTCCAAATCACAAACGGATGATTCTGATTACCATTAGAATTTAATAAGCCTAAATATTGAGAGAGAATGACTTCATCCCTCCAGTAGACCTGCCAATACTCCATGTTTCCACTCGCAGCCCTCTTCCACTTTTCAGAAGCTAAACCATGGTGCTCATTGGTCAGAGCATGCCATCTCACCCCCCCCCCACCCTCCACCACTAGCAAAGGCATATTTCTCCAATCTAGCACCACCCTCCCCACCCCCAGTTGCCTGTCAGGACTGAAGGTAACAGATCAGAGAAAAGAAAATTACACTAGTGTATGACATTTTACAGAATCCTGCGACACCTGGATTCAATCCAAAAGTAGTCAATGACTGCTCTCTGATTTGGTTTTCTCAGCCCCAAAATGTAATTTGTCACTGTTCTAGTTCCTATGTTAATTTTTAAGATAAAAATATGTGAAAGTAATCTTTTAACACCCGTAATGATATGGTTTGTTTAATTTTATTTAGATATTTGTTGAAAATGCTATCATTGATTATGGCTATATGTTTTATTTTAATAACCCAAATGCAGAAAATGTATTATGAAGTTTAAACAAGTCATATGGTAAGCCATTTAAAGACTATTAATTTGAATAAGAAGACCTAAAGTTAGCATAATTTTAATTAACCATACTATCAAATACTCACTATTAAAAACATTTAAAGAGGCAAAATTTGGCATAGAAAAATAAAAGATATATCTCCAAAAGACTAGGTATTAATAATTGTTTTTTATTAGAGGAGAAAATTATTTATAAAAATAAGAGATACCATTTCCCACATTAATTCTTCCCCAAATTTCAGTGTGAATATCCTTTTTCTATTTTTAAAATATAATCCAGTAAACATACCATATCTCGATTAGTACAATCTTGAATGGTAATAACACCAATATTACTATCTTAACAAATATAATCTTGAGTATAACACCACTATAATATTGACAGCAAGACAAGTAATATCTATGGTAGAAAGGATAATATGAGCTATTAAGGCAATGTTTTAGGTTAATATTTCAGCAATTTAAAATTGTTTTATGTTAAAATAGTTCAGCATAACTTTTCTGAGGTTTTTATGCTTAAAGAAACTCTGATTGCTATGGCAATGTAAGCAACATGAATGAATACTGTCTATTCCTGTAACAGGAAAAGTGTCACTGTTATAAATACATGGCTAGGACAGCATTTCTGGGTTCCAGTCCCAAATCTGCATCTGAACTTTCTGAGTGATCTTGAGCAATTAGCATCCATCTGAAGAAACAAAGGAGCCTCAGAAATGAAGGCTGATTTTTTAGGAAACACTTCCAGCACACATTCTAGCATACACTAAATCCACATTCTGCCGTCAATCTTAGCTGACACCTGTCTGCCCACTCCTCTTGCCCCACTGACCCCATCATTTCAAGAATGGAAGGATTTGTTTAAAATTGAGCCTCTTTATTATCACTTGAAACTTTAAAATTACCCCCAAAAAAGTACAAATTAAATAGACTTTTTAGTCTCACCAACTAGTTGTTTGGAGACCTTAAAAAAAAGTCACTTAACTCTAGCCAATGGGTTAGAGAGTCATCCTAATGCATGAAAAGGGTCATGGGTTATGGGTTGGATTCCCAGCCAAGGCACATGCCCAGGCTGCAGGTTCAATCCCTAGTTGAGACACATGCAAGAGACAATCTTTGTCTATGTTCCCCTCTCACATGGATGCTTCCCTGTCTCCCTCTCCCTTCCTCTCTCTCTAGAATCAATGAAAGATATCTTTGGGTGAGGATTACCAAAAAAAAAAGTCATTTAGCTAATTTTATTGAGAGTCAATCAGCTGCTCCACAACAAAGTAGTATATAAAGAATATAAAATGTGGCTCCTCTGCTGGGGAGGAGCCTACAACTGAGGTAGGTGCCCTTGAGTGGAATTGAACCTGGGACCCTTCAGTCCATAGGCCAATGTTCTATCCACTGAGCAAACCCAGCAAGAGCACTCATCTCAGTATTTTGTGGAAGTGCTAATGGAACAGGTGGGATCCAAGATGTGATTTAAGAATGAATAGAGTTTGGAATAAATAAAGCTTCTCTGGAAAAAATAACCAATTGTCCTATATTTATATTAGCTGGGGTCTATATAATGAGGTGTTTGACTAGTGAAAGCAAAGCAGATGAATATTGGAAAAGGCTGGCATTTTACCACAAAAGCTAGGAAAATCCACCAAACATGTCTTTCACTCTTCCATGCCAAATGAAATAATTATCCCACCAAAATCCCAAGTCAACTGGAGTACGGTACAAGGTTCTCCCCTCAGATTGCAACTGTGAAGGTAACAGAATGGGTGTGTGTCAGAGACAGCCAGAGCTCTGCTCATTGCTGCTCTGAGTTGCTTTGAGTGCAATATACAATATTCTTATACATTTTTTCCAACTACACCAGAGAAGGTTCCTTCTCAAACCCTGTTCCTTGCACTAACAGTTTAGAACTTAGTCCAAGTTCCTTCTTTATCTCCTGCTCATTAGTTGCAGGTGTCAGGTCCAAGCCTCCGTGCCTGAGACTGGACCTTCTGGGACGCCAGGTCTTAGGCGAAAAAGCCATGAGAAGTTGTGGGTGTACAAGAATGAGTCTTGATTACAAAAGCCAGTGGCCATATAGCCATTAGACAAAACAGTCCTTCACAGCAGTCCTATTTAGGTAGGCAGCCGGACACTAGCTGGTAAATACATATTTTTCTCATAGTAGCATTAATCTCTGTACCCACAGTTATTATCTGAGCAGCCGAATGCTGCCCCCTAGACTCACTGCCTCACCAAGTAGCAGCACCTGAGCTCTCTGCCTCAGTAGCTTCTCATGTCTCCCATGTTTCCAGTCTGGTAGTTATATCCTCTGGGCCTACCCCAGCTTCTCTAGCACACTCTCTTCCCTGCACACTGGCTGGTTAACATGGTCACTATATCTGAGCTCTCTAGGAGCTCTTAGACTTACACTGTAGCAGTACTGGCTCTCAACTCAGTCTGAGCTCTCTAGCCTAGTCCCTTCTCCTCCAGCACACTCCTCTGCCCAGCACACTGGCTGGTCTCTAACTTGTATATTATTCCAGAGACAAAGAAGGCTTCCTTCCAATCATTACATCAATCATATTTTGGCTACAGGAGGGCATGCATGTGCAGTACACCGTGGAATTGTTGTGCTTGTGTCCTTGCACTTGTTTATGGTATCTTAGCCTAGATGCAGAGTAGCCTTGGACATTCGGTGTACTGACAAATGGTGTACTGGGCTTTAATTGACCTTGACTTTCAAGTGTCTCTGACTTGGTTCCCACAGTGTAATACTCCTTCACTACAGAGATTGCAGCTGAGTTAAGACCCAAATGTTGGGTTTAGGTAAAAAGTTCACTGACTAATCCATGTATATGAAATAGAAACCTAAAGTCTCAGAGGCTCATCAAGTATAAGCATTCTCTCACTGAGGACTCAGTCTCCTTAGCTCTCCTGCTGGCCCATCAGTTTTTTTTTTTTTTTTGGGGGGGGGGTGTTTCTGATCAGCTCCAAATTGCACCACTTGGGGAAGAGAAAACTAGTACATTGACGATGATAGAGAAAGATTTGAGAATATAGATGAGTCCATTTTATACCTAGTTCTATGAATTAACCATTTCCCATTGAGGAAAAAATAAGATCATTCTTATATTAATAATCCAAAACTTGACTCACACAAAGAAAACTCAAATTCGGTAGTTTCTTAAAACTCTAAGTTGCATTGTGTTGACACACTGTGAGTATATTCATGACAATAACAATTATACCTATCACTTATTAAGAGTTTATTGTATATCTGGCATTGTTATATACTCTAATGTATGTATACCTCATTTAATTTTTTAATATAATTTTTAGATTTTATTTTATTTTTATTTTTTTATATTTTATTGATTTTTTTAGGAAGGGAGAGGGATAGAAAGTTAGAAACATTGATCAGCTGCCTCCTGCACACCTCCTACTGGGGATATGCACACAACCAAGGTACATGCCTTTGACCGGAATCGAACCTGGGACCCTTCAGTCCGCAGGCTGACGCTTTATCCACTGAGCCAAATCGGTTAGGGCCCCTCATTTAATTTTTACAAAATTTATATTAGGAAGAAGGTATTTTTCCATTTTAAAGATAAATAAAGAAGACTCAAAATTTTAATATAATCACATTTAACAAGTAGCAAATGGCAGAGCTAGGATTTCAACCCACGCTTTTCTGAGACCGAAGACCTTGAGCGGTACACTATCTTTCTTTCTATTATGTACACTGCCTTTCAGACAATGCTGCCTCCACTGTCTCATGACACTTTTCTTAGATGGTCAGGTATACCAGAAAGATGACTGAGCCGACAGTTTTATTGCATGTATGTGCATTAACATCAACCAATACTAATTATTTAGTCCCATGTAGTCAGTGAATGTTTTGCAAGCAGATGGGCTAGAGATTCAGAAAAATCAATGAATATTTGACTAAGTAAGTGAATTATGAAGAGTAAAAACATTATACGTGCTTTTTCTTGGAAGTAAGGGGAAAGCTATAGTCTTAATAAAACAAACTCAAGGCTAATGACTTAGAGCCCCCTAAAGCAGAAATCTAACTGACTCTTAAGGTTTTGCTCATTCCATAGACATATTTCCCAATGGAGTTTTTTAATTCTGACATTTAAAATACAGAATCCTGTCATGGCTCTTTACTTTTAGATTCAAGGCCAGTTTACTTCCTAATCTCTTATTTATTATTCACTTTCATATAAAGTTCACTTTGCCTTGTTTTCACATTCTTTATGTTCTTACATACTCTGTAACAGACTATTCTCACTGTCTTGATGATTGTTACATTGATCTTACCTTTTCTTCCTTATGTCTGTCAAATTTTCACACTATTCAGCTTCCACAATCTGTAGTTCTGATTTTGCCCACAGCTTTTCTAATTAATTAAATATGAAACATTGTAATTCTTCTATGGAAATCATCTTTTCTTTCTAGCCAAAGGCATTACCAGTGGTAAAATGTATTCATTTTGTATATAACAGAACTTTCAACCACTAGATTGTACTTTTTATTGATTTTTTTTTCTGGTTAAAATAGAAATGCTATTGTAGAAGATTTATAAATATCAAACAAACCAGAAAGTAAAAGCCATTGTTTATGCCAGCACCTTAAGAAAGCATTGTTAACATTTTATTATATTTCTTTCAGTCTTTAAAAAAACACACACATACAGTAAAACTTTCCCTGCCTTAATGTATTTTTGTTTTGCTTTGCTTTTCCTAAAATAAGGCCTTCTAAGATTTAGATTCACCCAGTTTTCTGGATTCATAACAGCCAAGTAGCCAACCAGAGGGTTGACCATTAACAGACTTGGCAAAGAAATGACTCATAAATGTCTGGAAGTATTCCTATTTCTGGGCTTGTTTACAAAGATTTAACTCCTATATGCTCCGTGTTCAACTCCTGGGCAATTCTTCTTTGTTTCCATCATGTGTTAATTGCCTGTAAATTAAAACCACTGTTTTACTTTATAGAAGCTAGAAAAATATATCAACATTAGATTATATAAAACATGGCATTACAAAATAATACATCTGTCTTCTTGATTTTTAATTAAATTATAGATCTAAAAATGATTTTATGTTTATGTAATATAAATGTCCTGTGTGGGTTTTTCTTCTCTGTTTGTGGGCCCATCTTAACTGTATGGAAGAAGAGCTATTCTTATTCAACTTGTACCTTTAGAAATCTAGCCTTTATATCCTCCCAGTTCATTTTATCAAGAACTCATCTGGTAAATATACATTGTCTGAAAGCTTAACTTTCTCACTGTGACTAACCTGACCAGTGTTGGGGTCCAATTTTTATCGTTTAGTCTATTTGGAAAGACTTTGCTCTTAGATAATTGCATCTCATTTGCTTCCATCTATTAAAAAAATGGTTGATTATTCCATCTAGGTTTAGACATTTATCCTGTTCAGTTTTGTTTGCTAATCAAACTTTTAAAGATACTAACTTTTCACCACCTCCCCCAAAAAGTATTAAACTGCAACCTCATAAGAGAAATGGCTCCACAGTCTTACTGAACACCTTTCTCACAATTCCCTTGATACCAAGTATATTCTCAGTACCCAGCACATAGCATATCATCATTAGCTATTTGTGAGTGAATAAATAATATTCTCCAAGGCATCAAAACCCACCCCCAAGCAAGTAAGATGACCAACTTATCAGAGCTGAAAATTTTCATAGCTTGGAAGAAATGCAAAACCCTTTTCTTCCACAAACAGATCTTTCCATAAATGCTACCTATCAACAACCCCTTGCCTATGAGAATTTCATTTCTCACACACTTTTTTTTTCTCACAAACCAAGTAACAGAGATATCAGAGACTAACCATGTTAAACCCTGAGTCTAGAGCTGTTGCTTTCATAGTGTAAATCTTACGGACCAAGATAAAGGAGCTGAAATATTAGCACCAAGGAGAACGAACCTGAGGACTGAACAGCTGTGAGTGTTGAGGTTCCCCAGGCAATGGGGGTTCCATAGGACAATCGTGAGGTGTCAGGGCAATCAAGACACAGCAACATTTTAAACTGCAGACATTCTGCATCAGGGCAGATACTGCAGCCAGAGGTCTGTGTTTTATTGAAGTCTAAAGTAATTCCCCTTGTTTTATGCTACTGAATGGTTCATTTGCTTTGGGAGCCTCAGGGGGTAAAAGCGAGGGAAACAAATTAAGTCAAAACTGCAAAGACTTGTTAAAACTACACAAGGTGTGCCTAGCTCTCTTATGGTTATATGAGACCTTAGAAGAAAAAAAAATCTGTGGGAATTCCACCCCTGACTTGCTCCATAACAACTCTCAGCTGATTAAGTCAACCTTTGAAACATGCAATGAAAACACAGAGAAAACCTAACTTAATATGCAATGGCATAAACCAGTCATTGTTTCATTTTCTGGAAACTATGTTGGTAGCAGGATGAGAAGTAGATTAACAAAAAACATCTAAGAATAACAGACCTTTCTGTAATCAGTTAAGTTTACTGATTAATGAAGAGCCAGACTTTGATGTTAAGAACTTGATGTGCAGTGATTCTGAGCATGTTCCTCTATAAAGGCTGCCACTTAAGAGTTCCAATGAGGGACCCATAGATATGCTTAAGGAAAGAAGGAATAGAAATATTTATGATTTCTGCACCACCCAACATACACAAAAACACACCCTCACCTAATCCCTGGCTATAAAACTTTATTTATGTAGTTGTAAATTGGGAAATCTCAGGCATAAAACTCTGTCTATTAAAGTTACAATGGGTTAGTGGACTGATGAATGTGGGAATCTTGCTGATTTTTGCTTTTTTTCTGATAGTAAATGATATGAAGTCATAGGGAAACCATAACTCTAAAACCAAAGAACAATTTTCTAGATGTTGGTGGCATCATTAGCAAAGTTGTGATGTCCCTTCAGGACAAAACATATAAACATTCTCCTGTCACTTACAATTGTGTCAAGGAGGAAACCAAAATGAACTTGCGAAGTCATCCACTAGCTCAATTTTGGAAGAAAAAAAATCACTCTTTGAAGGAAATAAAATCAATCCCCAGGTCAAATTAAATTTTGACTACTCTGTGAAGCTTCAATACACAGTTCCAATAACAATCAGTACTTAGGACTTAACGTGAAGACAAATAATGTTTCATTTAAAAGAAATTGAATGAGAATGACTGACAGAGAAAGTTTTGATGCTATTTTGTCATTAGTTAAAGTTAAATCATGCCATTATTGGCTCCATCATGAAGATCTCAATTCTCAATCCTCTCATTTTTCTTCCCTCCCACCCCCCCACCCCCCACATGCAGTAGGAGCCCTTTGCCTGGCTGGGCTTGTCTCTTCATATTATTTAAACCTTGTCATGCAAATGTATCATAAGTGTAGCCTGAAGACTTTTGTCTCATGCAAAATTTAGCTTAAATTCTACTGTTATGAAATACTTTGTTATGCATAAAACTTCTGTTTGGTTTGCTGACATTCTTCTTTGTCGGCTCTCCTGGTGATTCATTATCTTGTGATATAGATTCCCAAGTATCATCTTTGTATTGATTTGTATATCTTTAATAACCACTCCACAGAAGATGGCTCCACTGGTGTCATTGATCGCATCAAAAATTCAAGGCTTACAGAAACACTAGAGGGCTAATTGGTAGCAGAACATTTCAGACTTAATCTTAATGCAGTCTTAATCTTCTGCATTAAACCTACCTGAAGGTTTCCTCTTGCATCAGACAAGGGGAAGTTTAGTGCCTCGTTGAAAAACACCTGGTGAGAGCATTCAAGAACATCTAAGTATATGGATTACAAACCTGAAAATGTCACTAAACAAACTTTCAGAAAATAAGAGTGCAAGGTTCTACGCTACCGTGAGAGAAACTGCAAGCAGGGAGTCCGAATAAGTGAACAAATTAATCAGGCTTAATTGGGGGTCTCCGGGAGGGTTCACAGGCTCAGGGGGAATGGAGCCAGGGAAGCTGCACCCTGTGACTGGGGTCAGGGGAAGGGGAAAAGAGGGGACCCAGCCGGACCTCCTCCAGGACTGCCTGGGAGAACAGTCCGGGAGAAAAGGTGCCACGTGGCGCACCGAGACACATTTTAACGGCCAGAACAGGCAGGGGTTGGGCTCAGGGCGGAATGGGAAGGGGTGGGACACAGGGCACTCTGGTATGTGATTGATTGGTGGCTCAATGTCTCTGTCAATTACATCATAACTCCGCCCACCCGTTGGGGGAGGGTACCTATCAAAGAGCAATCCGTTCATCTGGAGCCTGCACCACTGGAATGCTCCTTGCTTTCCTTTGTATCACTTCTTTCTCCTCCAAGCCAGGTTTGCTTATAGGTTTTAGAAGCAAAACTGTGAAGGCAAAACCCCCATAATTCTAAAGCATGTGCCACCCTGGAAGTTGATAATTTCCCAGTGTCGCAATGGCAGGGATTCCTTTGCAGAAACTCAATGAACATCCTGTTTGGGTAAATGACTTTAAACAACCAATTTAGGGCCAGCAAGTCCAGAGACTCAGTGTACAACTGGGCATATGCACCCCACTCCGTTCATTGGCTATCCAGATCTTTAGGTTATTAGAAAGTTACCCGAAGGGAGAAGCAGGTACTCTATGCAAAGCTGAAGAGTAATCTGATTATAAAGTTGGAACTTGGACTTACAGTATTCTTTCCTGTCACTGTATCAAAGCACAGGTGAGTATAACCTGATACCTGCCCTAAAAAACCATACTTTCCGAAGTCTATGGATGGAAGGTGGGAAGGAGACTGGGACATATTTGATAATTAACTGGAAGGCAGGATGTACAAGGATATGTACTTTGGAATTGGTCAGTAAATATTCTATATGAAGCCATATATATATATATATATATATATATATATATATATATATATATATATTAAAGTGCAGCCAGAGCTGCCATGAGAGAGGAACTGCCTTGCCTGATGTCTTATGCCTCAAACCTTTGGAATGTTAAACAGAAAAAATAACCTTTGGATGGGGACTAAGACAACGCTGTGTCTCAAACATCTATCTGCAAAGGTAACAAAACAGCAGGTACTATAATTACTGGACTGATGACCGCCAGGCTGAAAATTAAAAACACTGTTTAGAACTAACATCACTATGTTGTTTTCTTCACCAATAAAAAAATGCTTTCCGTCTACTCATCTAAATAATCTCCTCCTTTTTCTCATAAGTATCTATTGCCTTTGTCTCCAAATTGAAAGATTATGTGAGCTTCTGCCTGAATTAATGATTCTCAAGTAGCTATTCTTATTGATCTCAAATATACACTCGTTTGTCTCTTACTTTGAAAGACCTTTTTATTTTTAAGTTAACAGGCCAAATCTTAGTTTTCCCACCTCCAATATTCTGTGTTGTACACTTGGAAAATTGCTGTCTCTCTGAAGAATGGTGACATTTAAAGTTTCCTCCTCATGATAATAAAATGTGCAATGGTGAGTACTGGGCATGTTATTTATGCACCCAGTGGTGTGTTACCTATTAAAAGACAATAAAGAAGGAAACCATGTGTGTGTGTATCTTTTTTTCTCCCTGTAAAAGTTCAGGAAGTATTGTAAAAGGAGGTGGAAAAGAGAAGCAATTAAAAAAATGTATATAAATATATTTTCCTATCTAATAAAAGAGTAATATGCAAATTGGCCATACTTTCACTACACCCAATAAGCCACGCCCATAAGCCATGCCCACAAGCCAATCACAGGGTGATGGCCAGGTGCCCAGGCTCTTTCTGGCCCTGAGGTTAGGCCGGGCCGGGCTGTGTGTGGGGCCAGCCAGCTGTGGCGGGGCCCTGATCACAGGGCCTTGTGATGGCCAGGTGCTGGGCTGGGCTGTAGTCAGAAGAAAAGAGACACACTATACACAGGAATAAACATAAAGATTACAAAAGATTTCTCATCAGAAACAGTGTAAGTGAGAATATAGTAGAGCAACTTCATTAAAGTACTCACAAGGGGGAAAATTCTCTCAATTTATAATTCTAGACTGAGTGAAAATATTTTAGAAATAGTTGAAAATATTTTTATGTTTAAAAGATTGAATTTTTTTAATCACCTGCAGGTTTGCAGTGTAAGAAATGTTAAAAGAAGTCCTGTAAGCAGAAATAAAATTTTGCCAAATACAAATAATGATCTATAGTAAGAAATGGAAAACACCAAAGACAGTAGATGCATAGAAAAAAATATATAATAGAAGTTTCTTATTATTTAAATATATTTGAAGATAATTACTGTAACTATTTAAACAAATAATAATGTAATGTCAGTTTTATAACATCTGTGTAAGTAAAATACATGACAACAATAGCACAAAGATTGCCTGGGAAAAATGAAATTTTGTTACAGTGAAGTTTCTATACAAGATGTGAAGTGGTAAAATATCCACTTGAAGATAGACTGTGACAAGTTAAAATCTTATATAATTAAGAGCTAATATGCAAATATTCATCACACCTTCATGCCTTCATGCCATCATGCCATAAGGCCTCAGACACTCAACACTGGGGAGAGAGGAATGGGGACCAGACAGGCTACGTACTAGGAGAGGAACAAGCCACCCACTCCATGGTCCCAGATGCCAACAGCTGTGCCTGTCTCTCTGGCCCAGAAGAGGGACAAGCCACCTGCCTCACAGTTCTGAGCACCAGCAGTTGCACCTGCACCTGCGGCCCAGGAGAGGGACAAGCTGCATGCCCTGTGGTCCTGGGTGCCTGTGGCCACATGTGGCTACAGCCAGCCTGAGTGAACCTGAGTGAAGCTGGCCCAGGTCCTGGGTGTCTATAACTAGCCAGAGGGAGGGAAGCCTTGGTCCCAGGTGTGGGGCAAGGCAGTGACAGTTAGGGGCAATCAAGCCAGCAGGGGAGCACTTAGGGGTGATCAGGCTGATAGGAGAGCAATTAGGGGTGATCAGGCAGACAGGCAGAGGTGGTTATGGACCATCAGGCAGGCAGAGGTGGTTAGGGACAATCAGGCAGGCAGGCAGGCAGGCAGAGGGGTTAGGGATGACCAGATAGGCAGGCAAAGGCAGTTAGGGGGGGATCAGGCAGCATGCCAGTAAGCAGTTAGGAGCCAGTGGTCCTAGATTGCGAGAGGGGTGTCCGACTGCCAACAGTCAGACATCTCTGACTGCCAAAAGCAGACATCCCCGAAGGGGTCTCTGATTAGAGAGGGTGCAGGCTGGGTTGAGGGAACGACCCCTCTGTGCACAAATTTTGTGCACCAGGCCACTAGTATCTAATAAAAGAGCAATATGCAAGTTGACCATACCTCTGATACACCCACAAGCCATGCCCACCAGCCAATCAGGAGCGAATATATAAATAAACTCAACCAAGATGGCTGCAGCCACAGAGAGCAGGAGGGAGGCTTGAGTTTCCCTGGCAATGAAGGAAGCCAAGATTTCTGCCTGCCCTTGCCAGCCTAGACCTCCAACCCAGGCTACGAAGTTTCAATTATAGAATCCCAACAGAAATGGCAGCAACCACTGAGCTGGAGAGAGGCACAAGGCTAGGGTTGCCCCCTGACGATGGAGGAAGCCAAGCTTCTGCAGCCCTAGGCCTATTTTCCAAGCTACAAAGTTTCAATAATAAAAGATACATAAATTGCAACAGAAATGGCTGCCGCCATGGAGCAAGCAGAATGCTTGGCTTCGCTCCAGGATACAAAGTTTCAATTGTAGAAGATAAATAAATTCCAGGTACCAGGGCCTCCACTTGGGTCACTGGGAGGCGTGACCAGCCTGCAAACCATCAGAAGCCCTCGCCTAGGCTGCCCCACACCCCAAGGGAAACCCCACCCTGATCCAGGACACCCTTCAGGGCAAACCATCTGGCCCCCACCCATGCATCAGGCCTCTATCCTATCTAATAAAAGAGTAATATACAGATTGACCATCACTACAACACACAAGATGGCTGCCCCCATGTGGTCAAAAATCCTGCCCCCATGTGGACATCAGATGACCACCACAATATGGCCAGCGGGGTAGGACAGTTGGGAGGGATCAGGCCTGCAAGGGAGGGCAGTTGGGGGTGATCAAGCCTGCAGAGAAGGGCAGTTAGGGTTGACCAGGAGAGCAGAGGAGGAAAGTTGGGGGTGACCGGGCCTGCAGGGAGGGGCATTTGTGGGAAACCCAGGCATACAGGGTAGAACAGTGGGGGGTATCAGGCTCTCAGGGGAAGGCAGTTAGGGGCAAACAGGCTGGCAGGGGAGCAGTTAGGCACCAACCAGACTAGCAGGGGAGTGGTTGGGTGGTGATCAGCCTAGCAGGCAGAAGCGGTTAGGGGCAATCAGGAAGGCAGGTATGTGAGCAGTTGTATTGTGAAAGGGATGTCCCAGATTAGAGAGGGTGAGACTGGGCTGAGGGACACCACCTCTCCCCTATGCATAAATTTTGTGCACTGGGCCTCTAGTATATTTATATAGAGTGTGTAACTAGATAGATAGATAGATAGATAGATAGATAGATAGATAGATAGATATCCTGGCCACATGGTTCAGTGGACTGAGCATCAATCAATGCATGAAGAAGTTGCTGGTTCGATGACCAGTAAGGGCATATGACCAGGTTGTGGGCTCGATCTCCAGTAGGGGGCTTGCAGGGGGCAGCTGATTGATGTTTCTATCATCTCTCCTTCTCCCTCTCTCTCTACAAAATCAATAAAAACATTTTTTAAAAATAAAATAAAAGCTCAACTATTTGCATAAAAAGTGTATATTCATAATGTTTTGGGCAAAGTTTAGAGCAAAGAGCTAACCATTGTAAATGTAGCGTGAATCATTGGAAGAAATTTGGAATTTAAAGGCATTGGAATTAGGGTGAGACTTTAGAAAGACTGGAAAGATGAAGGGATTAATCAGGGATGGAGGCTATAGTGAGACAAAGGTCATGGTGAGCTCTTAATGTTTAGCATTCAGGTATTTGAATTTGGGGAGTCAAATAAATTTTAAATAACTAGAAATTGTAGTTACAAATTTCAAAGTTTCTCATTTTAAAAATGAGATGTAGCAACCTTATAAACAAAATAATAAATATGGAAAGGTCTACACAATTAATTTAAGTGTTAAATGCAGTGTTAGAATTTATTGCTAAGATTATATTCAAGGTGTTACATTTACAAAATAAGCATGGATTTAAAATAACTTATTAGGATATGATATTTAAGAAATGCCAAACACCTGTATAGTACAAGTTATTTTTCTATCGAAGTCATTATTCCTGTTTCATAGTTATTTGCTTCGCAGAATTTAGTCATGTATCTGGTCTATAAATACCCATTTGTTGGTGCAATTCAATTTGGACTTTTATCCTCTTTCCTAAACAGGCTACAGCTTTCACCTGAGGAGAGCAAGACAGCTTTCAAATTAGGAGAGCAAAGCAATTTCATTATAGATGTTTTCATTTCAACTCTGTGTAATCCCACAAAATATTTCCTGATATTGCAATTTCTCAAAGAATTTATCATCTCACTTTCTGGCCTTCTTCTTTTGTATTTTATATTCTTCCTCTTTTGCTTTCTCCCTCCTTTTCCTTTTTTGATATCTTTATCTCTTTCTCTAAGTTTTTACTGCTTTTTCTCCACTTCACTTCCCGGTCTCATCTCCCTTCATTCTTTCTTCTTTTCTTTATCATGTTATTACCTACACTGAAACCCAATGCATGGAATTGTAAGTTTGATTCAAATGTTATTTATCCTTTGGATATTTTTAAAATAACATTCCAAGGAGTCCCTAGGTAAGGCACTAAATTCATTTTCCATCTTTTACAAGAAATGTTTATGACATGAAAGGGAACAAAATTGTACTAAATGTAGGTCCTACAAAATTCAGTAAGAATAATTTTCCAAGTGCTGAAATTTTTTCTTTTTCTCTTAACCTTTACCTTTGTTATTCTCCAGTATAGCATAAACTATTAAAGTCTCTGTGTTCCTCAATATAGAAAAAAAAACACTTTTGCTCAATAGTAAGTTATTATAGAATGTAAACATTAATTTTATATGTTTAAAATGTTAAAATACTACAAAAAATATAGGTCCTGACTCTTAATACACTAGAATAAAAGTTAGACATTCAATACTAATCAGCTTATTGTTTCTGAATTTTTTCTCTTCTTTTTAAAATTAATACTATCTATTCCATACCACTGTCATAGAATTAAGTTTTTACTTATTGATACAATATTACTATTAACAGTATTTGATTATTGACCAGTGAGCAATGGCATAGAATATACTAAAGTTTCATTACCAAATACATGTAATTTTTCTTTATATTGAATTTATCTTTAAAAACTGCAAAAACTACAAAAGTGAGACTTAACAGTGTTTACCAGCCAAATTAATTTTTTAAATATTGATTTTGTATATAACGTGGCCAAGAGATGAAATATGAATTTTTTTATATTTTCAAAGCATTTCCTTTTCAGGATTTTTCCCTCTGATCACAGCTGTTAAACTCTCCCACTGGAGGCCCCACATCATTCCACAGAGAACGCCACCTCTGCAGTCATTATTGACCCCATCCTTGAGAGCAAATCACAAATACCTTCAGTTTGCCACCATGGAATTTATGTAACTTCATGTTGTAAGTTGAATCCCCAGTGGACAAAACTGGCATCCTAACTTTCAGTCAACTGATAACATTAACTACCACATATTGAACAACTGCAATGTTTTTACTTGTTTTATCTTGAATTCTTATAGACACCCAATATGAGGTTTTATTATCTTTATCATATAGATGTTATAATAATATACTACAGCCCCAATCATGAAATTTGTGCACTGGAGGGGTGTACCTCAGCCCAGCCTGTATCCTCTCCAATCTGGGACCCCTCTAGGGATGTCCGACTGCCTAACCTGGGCCTAAACTGGCAGTTGGACATCTCTCTCACAATCTGGGACTGCTGGCTCCTAACCTCTTGCCTCTCTGGCTGCCTGATTGCCGCTAACCACTCTATCTGCCAGCCTGATAGCCCCCTAACCACTCCTCTGCCAACCTGATTGACACCTAACTGCTCCTCTGCCAGCCCGATTGCCCCCAACTGCCCTCCCCTGTCAGCCATCTTGTGGCAATATGGGGGCAGCCATCTTGTGGTGGCCATCTTATGATGACAGGGTGTGCCTATCTTGTGACAATGTGGGGTGGCCATCTTAAGATTACATGGGGCAGCCATCTTGTGATGCGAGGGCATGAGGGTCAATTTGCATATTACATCTTTATTATATAGGATAAAATCCTATCTAATAAAAGAGTAATTTGCAGATTGACCATCACTCCAACACACAAGAAGGCTGCCCCCAGGTGGTCAAAGATCCTGCCCCCATGTGGACACAAGATGGCCACCACAAGATGGCCAGCAGTGGAGGGCCGTTGGAAAGTTCCAGGCCCTGAAAGGGAGGGCAGTTGTGGGTGATCAGGCCAGCAGGGGAGGGCAGTTCGGAGGGACCAGGCTGGCAGAGGAGGGAAGTTGGGGGCAAACAGGCTGGCAGGGGAGCAGTTAGACATCAATTAGGCTGGCAGGGTAGTGGTTAGTGGGTGATCAGGCTGGCAGGCAGAAGCGATTAGGGGCAATCAGGGAGGCAGGCAGGTGAACAGTTTGGAGCCAGCAGTCCAGGATTGTGAGAAGGATGTCCGATTGCCGGTTTAGATCTGATCCCAGTAGGATTGGGCCTAAACTGGCAGTCAGACATCTTTCAAGGGGTCCCAGATTGGAGTGGGTGCAGGCTGGGCTAAGGGACATCCCCTGCCCCTTGTGAATGAATTTCGTGCACTGGGCCTCTAGTATATAATATAAATACATTATTATATTTATTGTGTCATATTTATTATATAGATGGGAAAATTGAGAACCAGATTAAAACACACATACGCAGAAACACCAATGTTGCCCAAATGTACAAAGTCAATAATGCTCCACATAGACTTTCTGTTCTGTTTGGCAAATATCTATGTCTTGCAAGATAGCAGTTTCCCAATGATTAGTAAATGCTTTGATTCACTTTGTTTTATTTATTGTAGTAAGAATATTTAACCCAAGATCTAGCCTATTAATACATATTTAAGTGCACAATACAGTATTGTTAACTATAGGCATTATGTTGTTGCACAGATCTCTATAATTAATTCATCTGGCATAACTAAAACTTCCCCTATGTATTAGCTATGCCTCTAGGGGCTTGAAGCTTCACCCCTTTTACTTTACAAATGATGAGCAGAATGATCAGAAGCAGGACTAGAAAACTTGTATTTCCTGGCTCCTACTAACTTGCCTGTGAAAGCTGCTTCTAACTAGGCAAAAGACATGTTAGGACAAGGGCGATAAGCAACATTTCTGTGCCTGTCTTCTCTGCAAAGTTGCTGGAATTCTTGCCACTTCAGAGCCATCTATCTAGCGTGCCTCAGTCAGGTATATGTTTTATATCCTGTGTGAGAAACAGCAGTACTTATGCAGATGTATGACAGCATCTGGTCAGAATTTAGCTGAGTGAATACTTGCCCCTGGAAATCAAATACCAGCACAGGCAGACCCTCCTGCTTGCCCAGGGCAGCATCCACCTAAGGGGCCGGGAGAACTGCCAGATCCAACGCAATCCAGATGTCCCCTCCATCTCCTCCTCTTTCACCTACAACCATCTATTGTTTGCTTTGACCCTTGGCAATATTTATAAGTTTTTAAAGAAGTAAAGGAGCCCAGAAAATAGAACTAAATATGCTTTTAAATAAATGCATCACCCATTGAGTAGTTAAAGCTTTAAAAAATCATTTTTTTAGTCTTTCAAAAAGTCTTATTTTCATTATCTTTTTTAAAAAACTATATCATGTTTTTGTAATATCTGTGGTTGAAGATTTAGAAAAGTGTATTGTATGGCTTAATTTTCAGATTGGTTAAGGCAATTTTGGGGGAAGCACTATCTCACATGTCACAGTGTGAATAATGTTCCAGGCACCTGCACGGATTCCAACTTTTTAATAGTGCTGTCCTTTTATTATGTTTTACATTGTAATCATGTGGATTGCTTTGGGTAGCTCCCCAGTAAAGTATCTTGTTTTATCTTTTCAAAACAATTCCCCCCCCCCACTCCTGCTTAGCCATGTCATGTAACCTCTTTGTACTTTAATATCTATACACACATACTTCAGAGAGATAAAAAGATAAAATGTTGTAAATGTGTTGAGAGCTTCTGATGATTCTGAAGTAGTAATCAGTCCTTCAAAGTCTCCCATATAAAGATCGCTTTATAAAATAGAAACAGGTTTAGGGGAAGGACCTGGACAGGAATGAAGGAGTAAAATAAACTTAAAACTAGCCAACATAAATTTTTAAAAGCAGAAATAAATATCTGGTAGCCCAACCAAAAAAAAAAAAGAGGGAGGAAGGACTCAAAGAAGAGAGAGAGAGAGAGAGAGAGAGAGAGAGAAAGGAAAGGAAAAGTTAGCTTTATTCGTTCTGATTGTCATTCACAGTAGGTGGACAAAAATGCACACTTAGATGCAAACTTAAAGAGAGATGGTAACTTCTGGTGATTAATTTTTTTCCTCCGAAATCCACAAATGTGGATGTGACTTAAAGTTACCAGGTCAAATAGTCTGTCTAATTCTTACTCAATGATTCTGTTCCTAGGGACAGACTTTGTTCATATTAGCAACTTGCCCCTGTATTATTAACTCTTTTAATATTTGGCCTTTATGACTTTCTGATTGGTGAAGATCTAAGAAAGCTATCCATATTCTGAAATAAACAAGCTGTTGTGTTTCTTTTGTAAAAAAATCATTTATGGACGTGTGTGGCGGGGGGGGTGTAGGGTTGGTAAAAAAAATTAACATAGAAAGATAAAATAAGTTATATAAACTTTGTATAGAAATATAAATAATTATTGTCTTCGAATATGTATGTAACAGGGGAGAGTTGCCATCCCAGCATGTGCCCTGCTCAGGAATCGAACCTGAAACCTTGTGTTGTTCAGGATGACACTCTAACCAACTGACAGGCATGGAGTAAATTCTAAAGCCCCCCCACCCCCCATTAGCTGCATTCCTGGTCTCTCTGAAGTTCAATGTTCTCCTCAGTAAAATGGGTAGAATAATCTTTGTGAAGTTTAAATCAAGCAGAAGACCATAGACAAAACATTTGATATTGGGTCAGCTTATGTCATTTCTTCTTACTGAAATTTTTCTTTTTTCAAAATATTTCTACTCTGGTTTTTTTTTAAATGAGGATTCCCCAAACTAAGAACTTTGTTACAAAGCTGTTCTAAAAACAGCCCTGGAAACTCAGATCTGCAGCTGTTGTCTGATTTCCAAATGAGGCAAGGTGCCTCTTTGGCCCTCTTTCCATCTCCCTGAACTCTAAAGGTATTGGGAGCAATTCAGCCTTGTTTTTATTTGTCATGGATTCTCTTTTTGTGAGACAGTTATGTAAATTACTCAGTGAAATATATAGATAGCAAATGAACCAGAAATGCAAGAATCCCCTGCCCACTGAGCCCTGAACTACTTCCTTCATGAGGTGCTGCTGAAGCTCTATCAGGAGATTGATGTGTGTGTTTCAGTTCCTTGCAGGAAAGTATCCTTAGTGTCATTACTTACTATCAGTAAGAATGAAAATAACATCTCTGCTCTCATTAAAGAAAATGGTATTAAAGCCAGCTTTAAACCTGTTTCTCATATTTGTCCTGATAACATAGAAGGGGCAAAAAGTTTATTCTCTCTCTCTCTCTCTCTCACTCAAGATATAAGAAAGCTATCCGTATTCTGAAATAAACAAGCTGTTGTGTTTCTTTTGTAAAAAAATCATTTATGGACGTGTGCGGGGGGGAGTGTAGAGGTGGTAAAAGAAAATTAACATAGAAAGATGCAGTGGTGTTTGGTTAGCATTAGGTACTTTTAATGTAATGATTCAAAAGTTATGAAAACATTGAAGTGTTCCTAAAAAGTCAACTTTTTTGAGAAAAAAAAACTTGCTCTCTCTCTCTCTCTCTCTCTCTCTCTCTCTCTCTCGATGCAATCAACCAAGATAAACCCTATAACAGCACCTATATCTCAAGGAAGAGAATCTCTCACACACACAATCATATTATTAGGGTGTTCCAACAGCAAATCTTTTTTTTTAATCCTCACATGAGGATATATTTTTATTGATTTTCATTGGGGGGGAGAGGAGGGAGAGAGAGAGAGAGAGAGAGAGAGAGAGAGAGAGAGAGAGAGAGAGAACCTGTTGCCTTCCTCTCACTCCAGGCATGTGCCCTGACTGAGACTTGGACCTGAAACCTTGTGGTGTATGGGATGACACGCCAACCAACTGAGCCACCTGGGCCCAATCAGGAAATCTTGAAATGATTGATATTTAAAGTATTAGCATCTCAGGTGGAAACTCCCATCAAGAGAAAATTTACAACAGTTGTAGTACCCCTTTTCTTTCTTTTCTGCAAACATGTAACATAAACCTCAAAGAATCCTTCTAGCTAGCTTTATTTTTCTCTATCCGATGCCTTGGCATGGTCTCCCTAACTACCCTCATTCCCCAAGCCCCACTTTGTACCCACAATCCAACCTCCCCTGCCTCCCATCCCCAACCTTAGTGATGTGAACATTGAGCAGCATCTGAGAATCTGGGCAGCCTATCCATTTGCTGAGGTTCATTTTAGCTAATCCAGACATCCCACACAGCAGGGGGGAAAGTGCTGTATCTGGTGAAACAAGAGCATGAATAATTAAAACTCTGTTATTAATGAACTTCCAGTCGTTATGTAAATGAAACTGATTTCAAGACTAATTTGTCAGCCTGAAATCTTTTTCTGTTCTCCCTTTGTCTAGGGCAAAAACTCATCATAATGGACTTGATAATAAAACACTAGTAGACATGCTGTGTGCAGTATCCATCTGAGTTAGAGCTTTTAGCATGGTTAATTGATACAGTTACTCCAGAACAAGTCTATAAGGCATTCTGCATGGCTCTATGTTTTAAAAGCCTCTCTTTCCCCCTTTGACAGGGCTGTCTATTCTCTGCACATACCTCATTATCATTTACCTTTACATGAGGGGTGGCATATAATTACTGCCTAGTAAATAGTTTCTTTTGCAATATCCATGATGTTCAAAGACAGCAGAGTTCAAAAAAGGTCCAGGGGAAGGGAAGTCTCTAGTTTCTCAAGAATGACAAATAGCCACCAGGGAGAGAAAAGGAAAGAAAAGAAAAGGGAATACTTGACAAAGCACAAGACCCTCAACTACCAGTCACCCACTGTTCCACCATCAAGTGTCACTCGTGCTATGGGTGGCATTGTCTGTGGTCACATGTCAGCCTCATTGTTTAGGTCCACTGTATTGTTTTGTGAAGTCATTTACTATTAAGGTGACAGCTTCACATACTACAATATGATTTCTTAGAGTTACAAATATCTTACACAACAGAAAAGCAATCATTCCTTCAACAGAAAGCTATTCAGCACTTGTCAGTTCTTTGAGAGTGTACTGAGCTGGGATCTTTATATTTGAATTTTGAAAATACTTCCGTATTCTTTTTAGGGAAATGTACAAATTAGATATCAGAAAACTTAATTAGTATTTTGGATATTTGACACATGGTTTTATTTCTGTAAAGGAGTAAATAAGGTATACATTTACTCCTATGTTGTCATATGTTACGTTAAGTAATTAATTTTACCTTTCTTTGAAAGGAGGGAAAAAAAGTTGTTTCAGAAAATTCCTAAAGCTTTTAAGCAGCAGATGCTAATAACATGATTTTTGTTAATCTAATAAAGGTTTTCATGAATGAAATCTTACCTCACAGTAATATTAAGGACTAAATAACATTTCTGCCTCCCCCCAGATATGGATACACCAGCTCTTGGGAAGTTTTAAATCCATGTATTGGCATCTGTGTATCATTGGGATTAGAGAAGTGGTATAGGCATTATTTAATTCTGCTGTCTTTTGTTATTTAGTAACATTTCTTTGTTAATAGTATCAAAGAATAGTTTCCTAATCACAGGACATCTCAGCAACTGCCAGAATCTTATAACCATTCCCTCAGGGATCAGTTATTGGAGACTTGGAGAACACCTTCTGTCACCTAAAATGTGTCAGGTACTGGATTAAGCAATGGAAATAAAAATTTGAAAACGGAACAATCATTTTCAAACGGGGAGAGAGAGGTCAATTAAGTAATATTTATAACTGGAGGTCTGGTGCATGAAATTCTTCATGGGTAGGGTCTCTAGGTCTGGCCAGCGATTAGGGCTGACCTGTGGATGACCAGCGGAGCAATGGGGTGGGAGTGGGGGTCTGCTGGCATCTGCTTAGGCTGGCCTAGTGCCTGCAGGCTGGGGGCAGCTCCTGCATTGAGCATCTGCCCCCTGGTGATCAGTGCATGTCATAGTGACCTGTAGTTGTACCAGTGGTTCCCCTGTTAGGTCGATTTGCATATTAAGCTTTCATTATACAGGATTTGATGTGAAAAGGTATTACAGATGCTCCCAGACTTATGATGGGGTTACATCTAGAAAACCCCATTGTAAGCTGTGAGTATCATTAAGTAAAAATTCATTTAATACACCTAACCTACTGAACATCATAGCTTAGCCTAGCCTACAATAAATGTGCTCACAACACGATATTCAGAAAATGCTGGCAGTGCAGTACACTCTAGAGTATTGAGTGTCTACCCTGGTGTTGTGTGGCTGTCTATCATTTGCCAGAATCATGAAAGAGTATTGTACCTACTGTTAACCAGAGAAAAAAATCAAATTCAAATTTTGAAGTACTGTTCCTACCAAAAAAATTGTTAAGTCAAATCATTATAAGTCGGGAACCATCTGAATATATTGTGTACCAAAATGTGTGAAGTATCAGAGAGGCATTCCAAAAGTAATTTGCAGGAAACCAGAAGCACAATGCTTCAGAGAATGCCATCCTTTTTACTTTGTTTTATAGCACAAATATTTTCTAGCCCAAGCTACTCTCGGTATTTTGAAGTGTAAGTGTCTGGTTATAATTTCATTCTTTTTGTCCTGGATGCAATATGTAGCAATCCATGCCTGGATTTCCCTGTCAGGTAAAGGCATACAGTTATTCCAAAACATGGCTGATTTTCACAACGTCAAAGTATAGATTGGAGGGGTAAGGTTTAATAAATGCAGTCCCCTACAACTTCATGGGAACTGAATGGGACTCACGGTATCACAGCAGGACAGCACAATTTGATGTCTCACAGTGCCCAGCTGGACCCTTCTCAAGAAACTATCCTACCCATACCTGTCAGGCTTGCCTTGAAGAGGCTTCATCCTCATGGTGCTTATGCTAGCTTGCTAAAACCACTGCTCACACTCAAAATTTATAAATATATTTTTTATTGATTTCAGAAAGGAATGAAGGAGAGGGAGATAGAAACATCAATGATGAGAGAGAATCATTGATCAGCTGCCTCCTGCATGCCTCATACTGGGGATCATGCCTACAACCTGGGCATGTGCCCTTCTCCGGAAATCATATTGTGACCTGCTGCTTCATAGACTGACGCTCAATCACTGAGCCATGCAAGCTGGGCCACACTCAGATTTTTATAAACCCTGGGGAATTTCTCTAAACCTAACAACATCAAAAGACTAAAGCAACCCAGTGATAAACATAGCACTTACTAGTACACAATTACAGGTGCGCGTGTGCGCGGACACACACACACACACACACACACACCATATCTTCCTACTTTTCTCTTGGTAATATGGCTGATGGGGCCAGCTTGCAGCTCTGTTCATTCCAATTCCTAGCCAATTGCAGAAGTCATAAAAATACATAATCTGAAATTGAAGTCAACTAAACTATGTTGCTTCTTTGTAAAGTTAAAGGCAAAACACACATAAGCAATAGAAATCAATTATTGTGTATTCCCAGTCTTGTCCTTATAAGCCAGAGAGGACCTCAATCACTCCAGAGAATTCTGCAAGTAATTACTGTTTATTCTTTAAGGATAGCATGGTCTTCTTCACACCAGCCCCCTGCAGCTGCTGCATCGCAGAGCAAATGAGCTGCCGTTAAAAAAAAAAGAAGAAGAAAAAACTGGAAGAAAATTGGTGTTCTGCTTAATGTGGACAATAAGACGGCTGAACTTTACCCTTTTGTGTGACCTGAGGTTACAGTACTTGGTGGCCCATGCTGTATATACACATCATAACTTCTCTTCAGTAATAAATGCAGCCATGGCTTTGAGAGAGGGCACTGCTGCGAAGGTAGAATAAATGAGAACTATTTTGCCTGTGGATGTTTAGTCATGTAAAAGAATGTAGTTCAAAAATAATAAGCAGCTGAAAAAGAACATGGACCAATTAAGAATTTAAAACAAGTAACATCCAACTAAATCTCTTGCCCTTCCTTAAAACGAAGAGGGGGGAAATTAAGAGTGAAAATAAATGCTGCTGCTATTATCGAGAACCAAAAGCAAGAGATTTCACAGCGCTTCAGTCAGAGCTAGGCTAATGAATATAAGTTACCTTAGCCGCTTTTCGCTGACTTTGAAATTAAAGTTCCAAACCCTTACATGCAGGGAGAGCTGGACTTGAGCAAAATGGACTTAATAAACTCCATTGTGTGGTGAGATCCCTAGTGAGATTTCCTGCCCATCCATGACCAATCGGTATTATTTTTTCAGTGACTGGTACTTTTGTGAGCAAGATGGGAGTTTCTGGGAGTGATTAGCACTTTTCACCGTTGATTGACAGGTTCAAACAGAAATGAGACAATGGGAGGAGTCATTGGAATTCAAATGCAATGGTAGTGTTTGCAGGCTTTGCAACTGTTTTCAATAGAAGGGAAATATAGGTGTAAGAAAAACAAATTAATGTTTAAAATGTTAACTTGTAAAGTCTAAATGAATCTTTTCCATTTCAAAAAATATATATAATAGGAAGTAATAAAAAATGAAAATATGAGACAGCAATATTTGGGGCATTCTTTCTAGAAATTTCCCATGTTGGTTGTGGATGTTTAAGACCTGGAAATTTAAGATCTTAGAGAAATCCTCAGTAGTAAAGGTTTAGATTTGGTTTTTCTCATAGATGTTTGCTTTTCTCCTAGATTAAAAAAAACTTGTAGGGGAAAAAAACAAGTATTGTTTTTCTAAGAAAAGAAATATGATGAGGCTCTCCATTATATCCAGGGAACATTCCTTAGGGAAATAATTATGGTGAATGATACTAGCATTGACCAGAAATTGATAATTGGCCACAAATAATTAGAGAGTCTATCTTTACTGGTGTAAGTTATGTTAATAGCTCAGCCTTGTCCCTAGGTGCTGATGTTGGTTTCTTATAAGTAATTTTGTTTTAAATTCACATTATAAATTTAGCATGCTGTATTTGCAAATTTAATCTCGTTTGGCATCAAAGCAAAGGCAGATAATATAGAACTAAGCACACCTAATCAAAGGGAAAAAAATAAGATGCTTGCCATCCATGTTTAGGATGTTTTAGTAAAAATTGTCTTCTGGGAAAAGAAGTTTTCTGTGGCAACTATGCACACAAACCGTGGCTGTTTTTGGTGTGTGTGTGTGTGTGTGTGTGTGTGTGTGTGTGTGTGTGGTGTGCGTGTGTGTTTAATTTTTAAACAAAATTAAAGTAGAGCAAAATCTGTGACTGGAAGTTACCTCACAAATTTGAATGGAAACATTTCCAACACCTCGGAAGTTGTTAATATGTAAGGGACGATAGAATAAATCCAATACCCTGTGTGTGAAATGATCACTGCATCAGATGTTTATGCATCTCCTGTGTGTAGCTCAGCATTCAAGCTGAATTTTTTGAATATCTTTTGACTAATTTATGCCAAGTTTTCATCAACCTAGCATTTTTCCTTTTCCAATTGACATACAGCAATCTGTAATTTGTGTGTTCAGGATGTTTAATGTACTGAGATAGCAAGAGAAAGTTCAGGGCATCACAATAACAAAGATCAGCTCTTAGGGAGCCTCCACTGAAGTCAGAGGTCAAGAGAACAAGCCCCGCCCAGTGAGTGGTGGTGCTAGGGTCTGTGTGGCTCATTAGTAACCCACACTTTCATATCAAGGGATGATTTCTGTCCTTTTTTGACCAATCCACCCACCACCTACTATTCTGTTTCCCTCCAACATTTCCAGGCGCACTTAGTGCATGGTTCTCACACTTTACAAACTGGAATCACCTGAGCGTCAAGAGATTTTTTCCTCAGCTTTCAGGAAGGTTCTGTTATGCAGCAAAATTTGGGAAACACGGCTGTATATGCTTTCTGCCTTGGTTATCTCTAATTTGCCCTGAAAAGACAGCACTGTTCTCTGCTATTCATCGTTAAAAAAAAAGGTTCCTTTTAAAAAAAGCTTCTCCATTTGCAGTGAATTCAGACACACAGCTTCTTGATCCTCTGTCTTTTCTGTGAAGGATCACATTACCATATCGGTGCTTCTCTGCCAAACTCGCTTATAGCCTCTCATCCCCTCTCAACTTCTTTCTTATCTTCCTCTTTATACTCCCTCATCTCCGAAATTACTACAGATCAACTGTTATCCCTCGGAGTTTTCAGCTCTTATTCAAGTTCCTATCTTTAGCTATCATTGGTACCTGCCTGCCAGTTTAAGTATGAAAAAGGTTCCTTTTAAAAAAATGTTACCCATCTCTTTCTCTTTATACAAAACCTGCAGGTAGAATCTATTCCTTTCTTCAATCTTCATCCAAGAGCTAAGTTAAGAACTTTAGTGATTTTTTATCTCATTATAGTGGAGTTCTGTATTTCAGACTCTACTTTGCTACTCATCTCTTCCCAACAGACTCATCGCTTCCCTGTGCAAAATGCTACTGTCAGGCTTCTTGTCATTTCCCCAGCTTATTATGAACACCTCATCAGTGTGCTTAAACACATCCTATCCAATTCATCTCCCTATTCTCTTCTTCCAGAGGCTCCCCAATTTTAGTTAAATTTGGGATTATAGGTCTGAGAATTGATAGCGACACTTAATAAATGCTTATGAACCCAGCATAGATGACCAAGAACCTGTCTTGGTTTCCTGGAACTACTGTAGGCCTTGGGAATGCATTTGTTCCTTGCCCTTATTCTTCCTTTCCCCAAGTCATTTAACCAGATTCCTGCAGTGAACACGGAGCCAGGATCATACTAAGATCTGGAAAGGAAGAACAGAACTGATAGTTATACACATTTGGCTGTGTTCTGTTCTGTGTCAGATTACGCAAATTGTACACTTATTGGAAAAATTATTTGTAAAAATGGATGCCCTTTTGTCATTCATCCCAAGAGCCTGATTCCCCATAAATTGAGCTTTGTAAAATCCATCATCATCATCCCTGATGCTGTCCTCCACTTCGCCCACCCACCATTTCCCTTCTAGTCAGGTTCTACACCCAACAGCTTCCTGCCTTGTCTCTTTCCTTTCTTGTCTCTATTGACCTCTTTTAAGTACAATATTTTCATTTGCCACATCATCATCTTAAATTTTTTCAACTCGCTGTTGTAAATTTACTTAGTGCAATGACACTTTTCTCTGATAGTTTTTCAAGTGAGTCTTCTTTCAAAGGAAACAAAACAACATATTTTAAAGTCAAAAAAATCTACACCAGTGAGAGAACCATATCTTCTTTCTGGGTGTATTTAATTTCTAAACTATTTAATATGTATGTGTTAACATGATTATGTACATCAATGCCTGGATGTAGAAAGAAGCTCAAAATAACACACAAGGAGCATAACTGCTCAATGACCTAAAAGGAAGATTCAGTTGTTGAAGAGTGAGCTAAAAATGTCATAATGTGAGTTTTTAAAGTGAATTAAATGACTGAGATGATTATTTTAATTTGTTACTTTTAACTGAAGTCATAAACATCTAGAATTACTTATACCTATATAAGAGAAGAGTGATTTCTCTCTAAGTTTGGACTTAGAAATTGGACAGCTTTGTTTCATATCCTGACTGTAGTTTAACCTTTCATGGTTTCCTCATTGGTAACATACAGGTATAAACAATATTTTATTTCAAGGATATTTTCAAGGTCTAAATGAGATAAAAACCTGTAGCAGATTGTAGGGTTGGGACATAGAAGGAAATTTATAAATGGTAGCTGACACTATTGTTATTGACATGCCTTGGTGAATCTATTGCCAAATAGCTAGATATTTTCCCTATATTTCTTGGACAGCTCTGATATGATTTTTTATTTTCAGACCACCCCAAATCCATCCCTGATATTAAAAATATCAATTATAAAATATTTTATACTTTCTTATCAATATATTAACATTATTCAGTACTATGTATATTTTGCCTATTTTTCATTCAAGAGAACTTGAAATGGAAAACATATTCAGATACTCCGTGGCTTTCAATGTGGCATATTTGTTATCAGCCTCTATAGCCACTAGATGTCAATACAATGTTTATCTAAAAGATTTAATAAAGAGTCATTAGTATCCTATTTAATGATTAAATAATTTATTCCCTTTGCAAGGCATTTGAAGAGTGAAGGATTTCAAAGCATTTTAGAATATTTATGGAATTCATACCACTAATAACTCAAATGTTTCATTTCATCCAGGTGTAAAAAACTGTTGACTAGAAACCAGAGTTTTAAGCCTGAATTAAATTAAAATTGTTTAGAAAAATGTATACGGATAGAATAGAATTTCCCTAATTTAATTCTTTTGCAGGTACTTTACTAGTGCTTGTAGAAACATGAGATCTTTATAACTGGATAAAACCTGTATCTCCTATTTTATTTGAAAAATACCATCTTACCTTTTCATATTTACAATGGTAATTCTGAGAGAAGAATTAATCTGAAATATTTCTAAAATTATTTCCTTCTGGATATTGGCTATTTTATTAGTGAATTGGCTAACGATAATTTAAATTTTTGTCAAAATGCAGTTTTAAGAGATTGAGTATTTACTCTTCAATCCTTAACCCTGAAATTATAGTCATAACATTTCCCTGAACATACAAAATAACTTTATTATTTTTGTAGCACCATACTGATATAGAGAAATGTAATTTAAATCACCTTTCCTTTTACATTAGGTTATCATAAAATTGAGAGAAAAGGACCTCAGAACAAACAAAAGTCAAATACACAAAGAAAAGAACCATATCTATTCTTATCTGAGGAGGTTATTGAATGTATTTTTCCCAATATCAACTTTACATGTTTTTTTTTTTCCCCTCTGAATATGTGTCATGTAGCCTATCTGCTAATTTCAGCCAAAAAAAAAAATGAACAAGGGAACTTGGAAAATCCACTAACCTAAAATAAATCTTCAGTTTAAATATTGCTTGTTATATGCCCTAGTAGAGTTGTATCCTGTATACTACTAGCTCTCAACCCTAAACTAATGGCACTGTAATTAAATTTTATTACAATGAGTTAAATTTTAGTACTATAGTATAAAGTTTATTTTAGTCTTTGCTCACCTTTCTGCATCCACACTGCAAGTTGACAATGTTTCACATAAGATTGTAATTTAATATATTAAATATTTTAGGAAGAAAGGGAGTAAAAGTTAGGAAAGGAGGAAGAAGAAATTAAGGGGAAGAGGATCTATTTTAGAACCTATTCATAAAATTTTCAACCATTTTATGGAAATTCTCTTCAGTATTAAGACTTCTGCATATGTTAGGTGAGCTGGATGGATCAATATAAGCAAATGGGACATGAAGAGTGAGGAGCAGGAGATGATAATGATGGGAGATGTGTGGGATTGACAGAGGGGATAATATGATAGCCAAGAAAGATTTTTGTAGGTTTAGAATGTTGAATTGACTTTCCAAGAGTTTCAGTTGAGGTTCAAAAGGCGAGAATAAGAAATAATTGTTACCCCACTTTAAAGGGGTTCTAGTCCTAAGCAGTCTAACATAGCAGGTCCTGGATACATGAACCTATAGGGCATCTGGACTGTGGCTAGTTGTACTGAGATGTGCTATGTTAAATAATAAGCATCAGGTTTCAAAGACATGGTGTGAAAAAAATATGAAAGACTTTTATATTGATTCTGTATTAAAATAATAAATTTTGGATTAATTTGAATAAAAATGATTATTGAAATTAATTTTACATTTTCTTTTGACTTTTTGAAATGTGGGTACCAGAAAATTATAAATTACATATGTGGCTTGCATTATATTTCCATTAAACAGGAATGATCAGCCAGAAGTTATCAGCCTTGATAACAGATAACAAAAATGGTGCCAGGACTCTTATGTAATCACCCATTCCCAGGTTAATATTGTCTAATTAGAGAGTGGAATGCTTTCTGGAAGAGAAATACAGACCCCCTCAGTACTGTGGATGCAGTACTGTGATATCTTCCTCCTATTGGGCAAGGGATGTGCTTCCTGCCCACTGCAAGCCCAGTAAAGAGGAACTTCAAATGGGAACGTAGATCCAAAGGGAAGCCTGACACTTCATGCTACATAGGGTTGCCAAAACTCTTAGGTGACCCCATCCCCTAGTATATGGAACTGATGGTGCTAAAAGGGCTCTTAGGAAAAGTTGACCTGGGCCTCTTGCAGTTGTAGGGAGCCAGGAGCAGGAGTCTGTAAAGGAGCAGGAAGGAAGAGCCAGGAGTTAGAAGAGACTATTTCCTTATCTTTTTTGGAGGTGCCTAATGTGGAAAGGCTGCAGAAAGAAATAGAAAGGAGCTTCAAATTGGATATGAAATGAACATTTTTCTTTGAATTTTTTAATAATTGGAAGTGACACTTCTAGTACACAAAAAAGACCAGAAAACCTATGGAAAATGCATGAGTTCTGGGGCAGGAATCGGTCTGTTTTATTTATTGTATTTCTTCCCATTAGAATTTGAGCTCCAAGAAGATGATGTTGTTTTAACTGTGTTGTTTTGTTTTGTTTTGTTTTGTTTTCACTTGCATACTCATATGGTCCTAAAATAGTACTCGGCACATAGAACCAATAACTATTGATTGAATAGATGAGTAAATAAATCTGATATAATATGACTGAAGGCAGTAATTGGAGGGAAAATGTTTCCTTTTGTACTCCTAGAGTTTAGAACATTCAATAAACTTGACACGTGTTAGGAAAAGCTATGCCTATGTCACTTAAGGAGCACAAAGTGGCTAGAAGATAAAGGAGGGATTTCTGGTCAGTTCAGCAAGTGCAGTCCATTTTAGAAATTATAGAGTATAGTCAAATCACTGCATGGTGCTATATTATCTAGGATTCTTTTAAATTTTCCTTGACAATAGTCTAATATTTCAGCTTGTGGTGCTTAAAATATTTACATTGTTTTAGAGTTATTGAACCTCTTTCAGTCAGTACAATTCTTAGTGAAATTTCTTCCATGAGTCATGGGTAATTACCTTTGTTTTTTCAATTACTAGTCATTTTGTTTGAGATTGGGTTTTGAGTATGATAAATAATTTGCATCATTATTTTATGTAGATTCAAGTAACAGTAGAAAGGGCTGTAAATTTACCATGGTATATGCTGCCACCTGTACAAGTCTAACCTTTTCTAACAAAATACCTGGTTAGCTCCTATGTGATGGGTGCACTGAGGATCTAGGGCCTAAAAGCATTCAATCTCCATTAGGTCTATAAGCTTCTAAGGCTTTAGTGTTCTGTTCTCTTAATTTTTTGAGAACTCACTGACATTAGTTTTGTAGTTCAAAGTCAATAAGAACATAATAAAATATTAAACTTCCAGTTTAAAAAAAGTTAGTGCCTGGATAATTTTTAAAAATATACTCATGTGCATAAAAATATATTCATGGCATATTCATGATCATTGTATTTTAAAGTGTAAGATGATGATGATTATTTTATCTGGGTATGTGAACTTAGCTAAAAAGGTGTGAGCACAATCAGTGCATCCTCCAAGAACAGATTAACCATCACAGTTTCTGTTACTTTGTTCCATGTACCAACATTGAACCCTTCCTCTTTTTTCACCTCCCGATATATTTGTTCAAAGGTAGCAGCTAGTCTTTAAACAATATAGATGGGACTTTTACCAAAAGCATGTACGCACAGGAGGAACCAAGATGGCGGCATAGGTAAACACTATCTTGCTGTCCCACATAATTTCAAAACTACAACTTAATGACAGAACAAACATCATCCACAATCACCAGAAATCTGGCTGAGTGAAAATTCCACAAATAAAAGTAAAGATAGGACACTGTGACTCAGAGCGGTGGAGGGCAGCTTTGAAGATACGCGAGGAGTCAGAGGTTTGGAGCTGTGTGCGTGCGAGCAGAGAGGGCAGGTGACTGCAAACCCAGCTAGTTTTCTCCAACAGGGAGGGAGACAAAGGTGTCCCACTGCACTGATTCCCCAGTTCTGGGTGAGGTCCGGGGAACCCCTACTCATATGGGGTGAAACTGGACAATAGGGAAGCACACTGAAACTCAGGCACTGCAGCAGTCTGCGAGGTTGTGGAGAGGTCACACAAACTTGGGAACTATAGAAGTGTGCGAGCGCACAGAGAAGACTCATGACTTGCTCTCTCATTCGGGAAACCACTGCACTGCATTGTTTTACAACCCTGGGCGAGACTTTAGGTGTGCAAACTCATTTGGGGAGAGGCTGAATTGTCTGGCAGTGGGTAGAGCTCAGCGGCAGCTTTCTCTCAGAGGTGCTTGCAGCCATGAGCACCTGGCACAGAGACCCAGGTGCTGCCTAGGGTGGAGCTGACGGAAATCAAGGCTGCCTGCTCCACTCGGAGACTCTGCCCATCCAATCTGAGCAGAGCTGATCTTCACAGCCAATTGGCCTGGAGGTCAAACCCTCCTACTGCTACCAACAATAATCTAGGCTTAACTTCAACAAGACTGTGCAACCCATAAAGGGCTGCACCAAGAGTATCCACTGGAGGCTGAGCCACTGTCCCTTAGAGGACATCTACCATGCAAAGCTAACCAACCAACTCAGGAAAGCAGTCACAATGCAGAGAAATGGAAAAAAATCAGATGTGAAAGAAATGGAGGAAAAAAAAAAAACGACTGGATATAGAGTTCAAAACCATGGTTATAGGTATTTCAAGAGGCTCCTAGAAAAGGCCAATGAACTTAATGAGACCTACAAGGAAATAAACAAGACCTACAAGGCTGATGAACTTAATGAGACCTACAAGGAAATGAATAAGACTTATGAGGAAATGAATGAGACCTACGAGTTTATGAATAAGACCTACGAGGATATGAACGAGACCCTCAAGGATATGAAAAAGGACCAACTAGAAATTATGCATACAGTGACTGAAATAAAAAAAAATATTATTATTTTTTAAATAAAAAAATATTATACAAAGACCTAAAAGCAGTCTAGAGGACTGCAAGTACCAAGTCAAAAATTTGAAATACAAAGAGGCAAAATCCACTCAGCCTGAAAAGCAAGAAGCCAAAGAATCCAAAAAATTGAAGATAGTGTAAGGGGCCTCTGGGACAACCTCAAGCATATCAACATCCGAATTATGGGGGTGCCAGAAAAAGAGAGAGAACAAGATAATGGAAACCTATTTGAAGAATTAGTGACCGAAAACTTCCCCCACCTGGTGAAAGAAATTGACTTAAAAGTCCAAGAAGTACACAGAACCCCAAACTATAGGAATTCAAAGAGGACCACACCAAGACACATCATAATTAAAATGCCAAGAGCAAAAGACAAAGAGAGAATATTAAAAGCAGCAAGAGGAAAACAGTTAGTTACCTACAAGGGAGCACCCATACGAATGTCAGCTGATCTCTCAACAGAAACTATGCAGGCCAGACGGGAGTGGCAACAAATATTCAAAGAGATGAATAGCAAGAATCTACAACCAAGATTACTTTCCCCAGCAAAGCTATCATTCAGAATTGAAGGTCAGATAAAGTGCTTTTCAGATAAGAAAAAGCTAAAGGAGTTCATAACCGCCAAACCAATATTATATGAAATGCTGAAAGATATTCTTTAAGAAGAGGAAGAAGAAAGAGGTAAAAATAAAAATTATGAACAACAAATACATATCTATCAACAAATGAATCTAAAAATCAAGTGAATTAAAAATCTGATGAACAGGATAAACTGGTGAATGTAACAGAATCATGGGCATAGAGAGGGAATGGACTGACATTACTTGGGGAGAAAAGGGGTGTGGGAAGTACAGCAAGAGACTGGACAAAAATCATGCACCTATGGGAGAGGACAGGAATGGGGAGGTTAGAGCAGAGGTGGAATGGGTACTGGATAGAGGGGAGCTATAGGGGGAAAAAAGGGGGAACAATGTAATTAATAAATTGAGCAATAAAGATTAAAATATTTTTTTAAAAAGCATGTATGCATATTTTAGAATATGTTATGAAAGAGAATTGGGAATCCTTATCTTTATATTTCTTAAAATGCACATGTGGTAATTTTAGGATAATTTTTATTATTTTGGATGTAGTAATAAAATGATATTCCCATAATAATTTTGAAAATTATTTTATATTTCTTAAGGATAAAAATGACAATGAACTCAAAGGAGTATTCTATGATAGGAGATGGGCAGAGAAGTAAAAAAATATATAACAACAACAGCAACGACAACAAAAAAACAAGAAATGCAAAAGGAATAAAAATTGGCTGAGGGCACGTCCCTGGTAGGGGGCGTGCAGGAGGCGGCTGATAGATGTTTCTCTCTCATCGATGTTTCTGACTCTCCCTTCTGCTCTGTAAAAAATCAATAAAATATATTTTTTTAAAAATTGGGACAAATAAATCAAAAAGAAAAGAAAGAGTGCAAAGATATGAAATTGTTGCCAATTCAAGTGTCAATGTGGGTTAATGGATACTTCCCTGGAGTAGGTTATTTCAAAAAATTTAAAGCTATTACTATCTGTGTAGAAAAGAGTATCATAATCACAGTGCAGAATAGGGGAGTTGGGTCTCAAAAGCCAATTATTTCTATTTCTATTCTAGAGGGTACATTTCTCTGCCACAACAAGAAAGCCAGAGAGTGTTCAAAGGAGCCAGAGTCACCATCGATGTCAGAGAATCTTAGCTATGTCAACACTGGGGCAAGTTCTGAAACGATTTTCACTGGGAAGAAAACTCTTCACACTAGACATTTAAATTTAAAATAAATACATGGGTTGGACAAATACATAAAGTGAGGGGAAATGGGGAAAATAAGATTGACTATTTCAGACTAGCTCACATCCTTGAGGCCTCAATTATTATACCTTAAATTACTGAGAGAACTTGAATGCATGATTGATGGGCCACTCCACGTAAAATTACAGGAATTATGAAAGGCGCAAAAAAGTGCTAGAAATCTAAGTTTGAGGCAGCTATTCTTCCAGTGCTCAAAAAGAAGAGAGAAAAAATGGATTGTTTTTGTCATGGAAACAATGACCTTCCTCCATTTCAAAGTGAAAACCTCCACTACGCTCCCCCTCCTCATGCCATTTCATCCTGTTGGAATCTTAGAGTTTTTACCCCCCCAAATTGCTAAATGTCCCACTGGCAGTGCATCATTCAACATATTTCATTACATCTTTTCTTTAGATATCACTGTGTTATTTGAAACATACAAGACCCTGTGTTCTTTCTGTAGTTGTCCTATCTCTTTCTCCTCTGGCCGCTATCACTCTGAATAAAAGTACCCTCAGCTTTCTCATTCCAAGTGTCTGCCCTAGAAATATTAGTGACAACCACAGATTAATAGTTTATTTTTATAGTATGGAGGCCTGAGTCTATCTGCCTAATGCAGGCTTCCTAAACGTTGGTTTCGTGTTCCAGCTGCCCAGTAGAAATATTCATGGTTGTTTTACACACTAAGCAGATCAAATTGCCCGAAATATAATGTGTCTTCTCTGTTCACAAACCCGCTTTTCTTTCTGTTCTCCAGATTGGTGGGTCATTGCTGGTGACTTACTGTTGAACCAATACTCAGTACCCACCGTGCACTTTGCCATGGTTTACAGGTATCATATGTAATGTGCACAACAACACTCTGAGGTGGATTACGTTGCCCATTTTACAGATGAGGAAATAGAGCCACTTAATGAGTTAAGTAACTTTCCCTAAAGAACACTAAGCTAATAATTTGTGGAGCTGGAATTCCTATGACATCAGACTATCCTGAGAGACAATAGCATTTTCATATCAACCTGAAAGAGACATATCTAGGGCAAGATTGGTTTATCTGTTTCTATGGAGGGCAGAACTGGAACAGTAAATAGAAATTATGTGAATAGAGATTTCAGTCAATTTATCAACGAACTTCTTAAAATGTGGTATTATATAGCAAAGAAACAAGTTTCCTGGAAAAGTAACGGTATTTGACCCAGGATTATTGCAGAAAAGTCTTTTGGATGGAGAAGTTTAGACTACACAGACTCCTAAATTTCACAAGAGAATAATATTTGCTGGCACTGCCTTATTTGGATAACCGATTCAGTATCTGCTTACTAAACATATAAAAACTAAACAGATGCACATGAACATTTAATAAATATACTATATATTGGATAATCAATGTACTGTGTATTAAAGTTTAATTCACGAAGACTTTGGTAATATAAAGTTGTTGTTTTAAATGGGAGAAAGGTGGTGGTGTTTTTTTATTTTAGTGGTTCAGCTGCTTTAGGTCATGTCATATTCTCTGTTTTTGGAAAACAGCTACCGTGGCTGCTGCAAATATTTCTAACTGATCCGTCGTTACATAATGTGGTTCTGGCTAGAGCATCATCTCGTGTGGTTTCAATAGAAAAAGGAGTGAAAAGTGTGAATGGAACACATCTGACATGGTTGCCAAACTGATGTATTCTTGTATTTTTGTGTGTGAGTTCTGCTTTTTCCCCAAAGGTATAGTACATCTATGTTTTATGCCTCTTGGGTTTTCATTTCTTTTTAAAAAAAACAAAAACATAGACTTTATATTTTTAATATATATTTTATTGATTTTTTTACAGAAAGGAAGGGAGAAGGAGAGAGAGTTAGAAACATCGATGAGAGAGAACCATCAGTCAGCTGCCTCCTGCACACTCCCCACTGGGGATGTGCTTGAAGCCAAGGTACATGCCCTTGGCCGGAATCGAACCTGGGACCCTTGAGTCCTGAGGCCAGCTGACACGCTATCCACTGAGCCAAACTTGTTAGGGCTTAACATAGACTTTAGTCTGATTTGTTGTTATTTTATTCCCTGCTTTCAAAAAGGGTCTGTGCTCAATGTGCATCTCGTAATAATTATTCCTCAGAAAAACTGGCAAATAGGAGCAAAGGGCAGGAGGAGCCATTGCCAACTAAAACCATAATCGGGGAAATCTAGAAGGTATAGTTCCAGAGAAGGGATGCCTGAGGCTCTAGCTGATTCTGTAGAAGCCAGAACAAGTGCCTGCCATAGGACTGTTCATCCACTTTAATTAGCACCTCATCACTTTAAGCTTGTGTCACCCAGCTGGCTAGAGCGAGACAGCTTGAAAGGGGCTCCATTCCATTCTGGTGGATCTCACTGAGACCTGTGATGCTTTCTTTAGGTACAGTTGGTGGTGGCACTTTCATTGTAAATTCAAATCTCTGTTTGGAAAAAGGTGATAAGAATAGTTTGTTTCAAGCCCCTGATGTTTAAGCCGTAAGCAGTTCCCAGCAAATACATTCAAGGCTCCTTCTTGTTTGATCGGCTATAGTTTGTAGTCTTATTAATAGTAGCAGCATCCAGATTCCCCTTGGTGAAATGCACCCCAGGAAGTCTCCACACGAGCATCCCTGTTTCTCTGCAGTTCAAAGTTTGGGTGGATTGCTGTTAGCATTTCTGGTCGTGCTTGCTGATCAGTGCAAATTCTGAGAAAAACACCAACATCCGCTGAGGTTTCTTTCTTGCTCCAATGGGACAAAATGTGATGCTTACTAGATGCATTCCATTTTATTGCAACTTTTCAATAACACAGGTACTAATATCCAAGACTGCACAGCAAGCTACATGTGAGAGCATCATGTCTTCTGTTGTTGTTTTTCCTAGAGTTTTTGTTTGTCAGCATTTAACTCATTACTTTATAACTTACCTTGATGTGAGTTGTGCTTGAAAGTTATTATATTAATAACATTTTAATCTATTTTATGATCAATTTATATTACTCTTTGCTTTTGTCCCTACGGTAAGAGTCGTTGATTAAAACACTTGCATCTTCTTCGATTTTTTTTCTTAAACCTATATACTCTCTAGGCATCAGATACATAAGATTTAGAGATAGGGAATTTAGTAGGTAATTAAAATTACTTCATTTCTATATAATATTCTAAGTGATCTACTAAATGTCTTTATTTGGTTGCTCAACTTCAAGATCACTCTTAAAATTATCATTACAAGTCATCATAGTATTTTATTTTATTTTGCAATTTTCTTTTTTTAATTTAATTTTTTTATTTTTGCAGTATAACTTAGATTTAATAGTAGTACATATGTTTTCCTTTTTCCCCCACATTGTCCTCCCCCCTCATCATAGTATTTTAAAATGCATGTGAACTGTTTTTAGGCATTATCTGAGTTGATCTCATGACAATTCTGAATTTTATAGGTAAGGAAACTAAAATTCAGATAAGTTAAGTCATGGATTAGGATCACCACGCTGATGACTAAATTGGCAGATCCCAAGCCTAGTCCTTGTTATGCAGCACAAGGCTGGAAACTCACCACTCTAGACTGAAGTACCTACCTTGTACTAGAATCTCTAACCTAGTAAACAACTAACAAGGGCAAGTAGGACACCTTAGGCATTTGTAAGCGCTTCTGTTAACCATGTTACCGAGCCTTAGTAATTAAACTGCACAGAGCCTAGTTTTATCATTTGCAAAATACACAAATTCATTAAAAAAATACTGTTTTTGAAGGCTAGATAATATCAAGTGTTTAGCACAGCAAATATTAGTTACCTTCATTTCTCTTTTATACAAAAACTATAGGTGGCTAATCTAGTATTATCAGATGAAACTAAAATATTTCCAGTTGGTCAGTTTATTTTCACAATTTGTCCTGAAGCAGAGTAATAGTTCAAGTAGGTTTAATTTCGAAACTTATAATATAAACCAGATGGGAAATTTTTTTTAATAGCAGAAAAGTATAGGTAAACATACTGGGGAAAAGAAGTACATATTTTTTAAAACTTTATTTGATTCATAATGATAAAAAATAATGGACATAATGATAGCCAACACTCATTATTCAACTACTACGTGATTTTATAAACTAATTTTATCCTCACAGCAAAATATTTTATGTGTAGTTTTTATTAAGCCTATTTTGCAGGTAAGGAAACTGAGGTGCAAAAAGACAAGGATTATGGTATAGGAATTTAAGCCAGTCAGTTTCATGGCAGTGCCGACGTTCAACCATCACAATATAATGCCTGAAAATATCACCCTGGCCACTTTGGCTTAGTGCAGTGGTTAGCAAACTCATTAGTCAACAGATCCAAATATCAACAGTACAATGTTTTGAAATTTCTTTTGAGAACCAAATTTTTTAAACTTAAACTTCTAACACCACTTCTTCAAAATAGACTCGCCCAGGCCATGGTATTTATTTATTTATTTATTTTAGATTTTATTTTATTTACTTATTTTTAAATATTTTTTTATTTTTATTTTTGCAGTATAACTTAGATTTAATAGTAGTACATATATTTTCCTTTTATCCCCCTATTGTTCTCACCCCAGCCTCCCCTACCTCCCAGCACATGTCCCCACCTGCCCCTCCGCCCCAGTTTCTTCCATCCATTGCAGGCTGTGGTATTTTGTGGAAGAGTCACACTCAAGGAGCCAAAGAGCCAAATGTGGCTCACGAGCCGCAGTTTGCTGACCATAGGCTTAGTGGATAGAGTGTGGGCTTGTGGACCAAAAAGTACCAGTTCCAGTCAAGGGCATGTACCTTGGTTGCAGGCTCCTCCCCTGCCCAGACCCTGGTAGGGGCTCATGCAGGAGGCAACCAATGTGTTTCTCTCACATCGATGCTTCTCTCTGTTCTTTACTCTCTCTTACTTTTCTTAAAAAAATGGAAAAATATCCTCAGGTGAGGATTAAAAATAAATACATACATACATACCAAGGTACATACATAAATAATTTCAGTAAGATGTATATTATAATTAAAGCAGAAATATCCTGAACTTTTGTGTTCTCAGATTAGAATATATGTGTATTTCAGCATTTCTAATTTCTTTACTTGTTAAAATCAGTCATTGCCAATAAAATTACTCATTAAAGTTAAAAAATAGATACAAATGAAAGAAATTTAATCTGGACTTTGGATAACACTAAAAATCTTTGTTCATTAAATGTTTTTCCATTTATTTCTATCAGTGTCTAGTGACAATTATTTTAAACATATAAAAAATAACTGCTGCTATTAAGATTCTAAACTAGAACACCCAATAAACTATATCAAATAATTGCACAAAATTCAAGCTTTAGAAGAAACAAAACTTTCCTGCTCAAATTCTCTCAGATGTAAAATTACATGGGAAATATTTTTTCCCAACAGGGTATTAATTCCATAAGGAGAGCAAAAAATTATAAGAATGTAATATTCAACATCCCTTTTAAGGTTGTAGTCATCCTGTGAGGTTGTTTCCGCCCTGTTTGGTGGTACTCAGGGGAGGAACTATAGACCTTTGCTCAGAAGCCCTGAGGCAAGTGGGCAGTTGCCTGGGGCTGGGCCAGCTAAGAGCAGCCAGCAGCCTTCCTCCCCCTGGTGTGGAGAAGAACCAAGATGTGTGTTTTGTTCATCTAGGTAACCTCATTTTCTTCTCATTTAACTAGTGGGAGTTAATTGAACTACCTGCTGAGATCTCTGGCACATAACTAAATAAGGTGAAACGAGGTTACAGTGTTCCCTAACCCACTTCTGGCCCCATTACAATAGAGGCTGGTTTTCACAGAGGGTCAGAAAACAGTTCAAAAAGGGCAGATTACAGCCAACTACTTTGCAGCTACACCTACGTAGCTTCTTTTTTTTCCTACTCCTTAGCTCCACCCTCCTAAATATTTAGTCTTCCCTGTTTCTTCCCCTCTTTCTCACCCAGATCCTCTCGCCATCTTTTCAAACCAATTACCAGCAAATCTGAAGGACCTTCCCACCCATATCTACATGTTTCATTGATGTTTACAGACAGGTCATGTCCACAACTGCTGTTTCCAACAGGTCTTTGTCACCTAACAGACCTCCCTAATTTCTGTTTCAACTTGTGTCTATATAAGCTTACACATTGCCCTGAAAAATAAAAATCCACAGACAATAGGGTGATGAAGGCCTAGGGAGGGGATGAGGGTGGGCTAGAAGGGGCCAGTGGGGATATGTAATACTTTAAACAATAAGGATTTTTAAAAAATAAATTTAAAAAACCCACAATTCATCAACTGCTTATATTATTTTAAAAATATCAAACTATTCAATATTTTGGCACTGCTATAACTGCATTAATCAGTAATTTGAACTTTAGTAGAAACAGATACTGATTATTTTGACATAAAGAACAGAATGTAGTTTTGTGACCTTCCCCTAGACCAGTGGTCGGCAAATCGTGGCTGGCGAGCCATACGCAGCTCTTTGGCCCCTTGAGTGTGGTGACTCTTCCACAAAATAACATGGCCTGGGTGAGTCTATTGTGAAGAAGTCGTGTTAGAAGAAGTTTAAGTTTAAAAAATTTGGCTCTCAAAAGAAATTTCGATCATTGTACTGTTGATGCTTGGCTCTGTTGACTAATGAGTTTGCCGATCACTGCCCTAGGCCGTAAAACAAAAAAGAGAAGAATAAATACTGTATGCTTCTGTGTTGTTTTTCTTTGGAAAATTGCTAATAGAGTATTATTTTCCTTATCTCCTTAAGTATGTAAATTATTCTTTTACTATCCAAGTAATATATTAGAGAAATTTTTTAATTCAAAAACCATGTATAATCACTATTGTTTTTCTTGTTCTGAACTCATACATATAAGTCAAATGCCTGAAGTCATAATGCCTGAATTAGCCATAAATGCAGTTGCATAAATTTCCACTTCACATTATAAGAATTCACTGAGTATTTTTCCTTTACTTTTAACTTGTGTTTTTAACACTATCAGTGCTTTGTGCTAGTGGAATAATAATAATTGTAAAACTGTTAAACTGCATCACAGTATGAATACATCTTTACTTCATATTTATGAACACATATTTATGATAGCTAGGGTTCTGTTCGTAGATATGATATAAATTATTCCATCTTCTACATTATCACTTTAAGCTTACAACCTGCATTATACACACTCTTAGATTTATTTAAACTTGTCACCTTGGCCCCTCCTGTTCTCAGCAATAGCTTTATGTATGCATTCACCCAAGTGTGGGGTTATTTTGCTATTTGAGTCATCTCCAAACTTACTATAGAAAGTTGCTTACTATGTGACACCATGACAGGAAACGAACTGCCATCCTCAGGACCTGGACTCACCAATAAATCAGCTCTCCATCAGGCTTTTGATAAAACCTAAACACAAGCCTAATGTGAATGTGATAAGATTGTTTCTAAAACTATGACTATCTTATGTAGCCTCTGATGAGATATCCTTCAGATCTGTAAGTTCAAGTTAGGAATGGTAAATGCCTTTTTTATAACATATTACTTAACCCATTTTTAAAAGATTCCTGGTTGTTATATCCTAACAAGATAAAATAGATGAATCAGTCAAGAATATGAAGCTGCCAAGTTGAAAGCTTAAGCAGCTTTGTGCATTTAGAAGCATAGAAGGGTATTGACAAATAACAGAAGATTCCTGAGGTAAATAAAAAAGAGGCTAGGGGCAGAAGAGTGCCTGTATGAGTCAATCATCTGATAAACTGTTATTTATATTTCAGGGTAATTCATTCTTTCAGTGATAACACTACATAAAACCAAAAACTGTACATGAATCAATATTCTTTTTCATAAGCAAAAAAAAAAAAAGTACTTAGTAACGTATAAACAGAATCAAGAAGCCAGGCATAATGAAGTTTTACTCACATTTCCACATATGCTATCAGTCACTGAATGATTACAGGGTAAAAATATGAGAGATGTTGACCAGGTTATTTTTTACATTGAATGTGACTTGATGTTTGAGCTTAAACAAGGTGTTCTCAAGCATATTTCCTTTCATAAAACTTTTAAGACGGAAATGAAAACACATGTTTGACAATTACAAGATAAGCTCCTTTGAAACTCCCCAGAATAAGACTGAACATTCTCTAAATCATGGTGTCTCTGATTTTCAAAAGATCAAATCAAATTCCCCAAAGAAAGCAATTGTGATGAAGATAATTAAGACAACTCTGTGGCTATATCTGATCATTGTAAAAGGCTATAAGTTTCTAAAGGGTATAAGTTTTTATGTTTTAATTTGTGTATGTCTTCAATATAAAAGGGCCAGCTGCCCTCTCCAGATGTGTGTGTGAATCTGCTAGAGAGGATTTATGCCCACATAATGTGGAGAAAGAAATACCCTGTTGATCTGGTTTTATAAACCTAAATTTAAGAACAAAATTCAAAAGTTGATTGATTGATCAAAATCGCACAAGTAGATTAAGAAAACAAATGCATCTATATTTTCTTATTATATCTAATTATTGAAAGAGTTCATTCTTAAGTCTTAATCTTATTTCTAGTTTAACTGTCTGATTGGACTACAGAGGAACAAAACAACTTGCCCATGTCAGCAGGTCATTTTAGTTGGACTCCAAGTTTCTGAATGAACTTCCACACAGACCCTTGTAGACATCTGAATTCCATAAATCCACAGGTGTTTAAAGAGCCCTAAAAGTTGGGTCAGACAGCAGACTCCTTCCACTGTGACTTTATAAGGATTTCGTACTGTGTAAACAACACTTGCAAGGATTTCTGGTTACTACTGAGTAAAACTAGTAGCAGGAGAACTACTTTTAGTTTTCTTCCCCGGACTATGATGTGGTTCAGTTCTGTTTCAGTTGTGAGCTATGAGTAGAAGGCTATCTTGTACACACTGTAGGTAGCATTGTGGTTCTTTGCTTCATGAACTCAGGACATTTTGACATAAAGCATCACCTCTTAAAAGATAATAATGTCCACATGGAAAGGGAAATTTATTGTTATGATGATTTTTTAAGTCTTTCTATGCATTGTGCTAAGAACACACTGAGATGTCCAAATGTCACTTATTTGTTCCTTTTTAAAACTAGAAGGTTTGGATGTCTCATGTACCTTTCTTGTAAGGGAAATTTGGGTGACGTTTGTATAAGGAAATGATGGATTCTACCCTTAAAGTGTTTGAAAAATCTGGTTTTATTTTGTTTTGCTTCTTCTTGTGTTGTTTTAGTAATTAAACCAAAAATCAAATTCAGAGGGCAAATTCAGAAGAAAAACTAAAAGCTTCATAAGATAAGTATATAGTATGCCTTAAATGCTATGATACACTATGATATTTAAGAATTCCTCAGTAGAACCTTTTAGTCCAATCTAAATGAAAAATTGAATCCAAAGAGTAGAACAAGGAAATTAAAGCAGGAAAAAATATGCTTGAAGAGCAGAAATAAAAAATAATCAGAAACTGAAAAAAGAAATCAAAATGAGTAGGAGATTTTCAAGATCAGAAGAATTCAGATGGGAAAAGTGTAAAGGACTATAAGAGGAATTTGTCTGCAAAGGCCTAATTAACTCAAATAAAACGCCAGTAGTCTCCATGTTGTCCTGTTTAAAGATTTCAAATAATTTTAGAAATATGTTTATTATAAAAGTCTTTTGTCACATATTCAAAAAGTATACTTTGAAGTGTATTTGATAATGAAGCATTATAAAAACATGAACATCAAAACTATTTCTTTATATGGTCTAAATGGCATTTCTATGCCTTTGTTTAAATGAAATATTTTATTTCAATAGATGTGTTGCTAGGATTGCCTCAAGAGCAATGAATAGGTTTCCTAGAGCAGTGGTCGGCAAACTCATTAGTCAACAGAGCCAAATATCAACAGTACAACGATTGAAAATTCTTTTGAGAGCCAAATTTTTTAAACTTAAACTTCTTCTAATGCCACTTCTTCAAAATAGACTCACCCAGGCCGTGGTATTTTGTGGAAGAGCCACACTCAAGGGCCAAAGAGTCGCATGTGGCTCGAGAGCCACAGTTTGCCAACCACAGTCCTAGGGAAATAATAATTTCTTAGACAGCACTGCTGTAGAACACACACAAGTTCAACAGGTACCAGAGTCTTGTGACCTTCTGCATCAGGAAGGATTCCCCTACCTCCACAAACTGTTGGGAAAGAGAACCAGGTCTACTCAAGGAAACACTGATTAACATTCCAGCCTGACTCACCCATCGATGAATCATTCATAAATGTTAAAGGAATGAAGATCAAAGACCATCAGCACGTAAAAGTAAAGACTCCGAGTTAAACTTCACATGATTAGACATCTACTATGCCAACACCTGTGCTTTACAAGCACCAACCTCCCCATGCTTTGTGTGCATGTATAGTTTCAACAGTTCTTTTTATTTTTTGTAATATATTTTATTGATTTTTCACAGAGAGGAAGGGAGAGGGATAGAGAGTTAGAAACATTGATGAGAAACATCAATCAGCTGCTTCCTGCATAGCCCCTACTGGGGATGTGCTTGAAACCAAGGTACATGCCCTTGACTCGAATCTAACCTGGGACCCTTCAGTCCACAGACTGATGCTCTATCCACTGAGCCAAACCAGTTAGGCCTCAATAGTTCTTTTTAACTGCCTTTTATACATAAACTAGAGGCCTGGTGCATGAAAATTTGTCACTGGAGGGGGTGGGCATCCCTGATCCCAGACTTCCCTGTCTCACAGTCTGGTAGCTCTCAGGGGCAGGAGGCAACCCAGAGATCAGGGGAAGGCCATGCCCCATCACACCTCTGTTGCTGCCACTGCTGGCAGTGCAAGCCTCAGCCAGCCCTGGTTACCTGAGCCTTGGTTGGCCCTGGGTAGCTGGGCAGCTGCCATCCGAGACTTGCCTGCACCTCGGGCAAGCCATGGGTGGTTGGGGGACTGAAGGGACTGAGGGACTCTGGAGGCAGGTGCGCAGAGTGGCTGGGCCTACATGAGGAGGCAGGGCTGAGGAGACTGGGCACTGCCATTTGTGGTTGTGGGCACCACCATATTTGAGGGTGCTGAAGTCAATTAATATATTCCATCCTTATTGGCTGTGGGTGCTGCCATCTTAGGTATGGTGTGAGGGTCAATTAGCATATTCCCTCTTTATTAGATAGGACTGTTGTGCTGGTTTTCTTGTGAAAATGTGACCGAATTTTTCCTTTGAGCATCTTCATCAAGAGATTGCAAATTTTGAGAGGAGTTGGGTTTTGAAAACAAGCAAGGGTTATTTGTAGCCTTGTTAGCAATCATGTGAATAAACAAGATAATGAGTGCACGTGTGGTCCAAATCCATGTGTGTGCAGCCTTCTTCCTGGCTATTGCTGTATTTTATTGGAATCATGTTTTTAGGGCTTATCTTCCCACTCTACTAGAAGCTCCTCAAGGATAGGAACTAAGCTATAATCATCTTTCTGTTTCAACTCCTTGTATATTCCCCATTGGTTGAAAAAAGCTGTGGTTCGTATGTTGTCTTTGAAAGCAATCCAGAGGAGAATTGTAAGACAGCAACATTTTTGTAATCAGTTTTATCTATCTGAAAGAGAAAAACTATACAAAACACATTCTGAGATTTTAACAGCTAAATTCAGTTATCTACATCTCGTTGCAGAATATCTACTACAAAGTGATAAAACTTTAATAAGATGTTAGTGATAGCAGGTGGATGGTAATTATTTAAAATGCATATCAAGTTATATCATTATTTCTGTTTTTTTTCCCCAAGTGCAATAGATTGATTGAGAATTTATCTTGTTTCCAGAGTTACAGAAATTTTCCCATGCCCTTTGTATATTCAGACAAGCACACAGATGTGTGTTCCTCATGCTGTGGATATGTGGCTTAGAAAATCTTCCTCACATTTGGCTTATTTCCGAAGTTTAAGCAATATAAACCCATTTCTAAATAATTTAGAAAATGTGGAATATTGCTGAAGCCAAAGATATATATTCAATAACACTTTTAATTTATATGATCATTTCAAGGTTATACCCTAGAGCACTAATTTTCAAACTTTTTCATCTCATAACACTCATAAACTAATTACTAAAATTCTGTGATGCACTAAAAAAATGTTTTTTTGCCAATCTGACAAAAAAGTATCATGATATTATTTTGATTTATTCATAACAGGCAGCTATTGTCATTTTTTGTTTGACAATTAAGGGAAAGGAGGTCAGTGCCCTGTCTCAGGAGTATGGCTTGTTTTAAAAGTCTTGAAGCACACTGCTTGAAATTTAAAAAAGAGGCACTAAAGAGGAGATGTAGAAAAATGTATGTATATGTCAGTCTAAAGCACATAATTCTAACAAATTCTTAGATGCATATAGTAATATATTTATTCAGCACATTGAAATAGTTTAGTAGAGTATATGCATTAATTATATTTTTTGTTTGTTTCAAGTAGGATATAAAACTGCTGATCTCTAGTAATATTTCTTTCATTTTTTCCAATCTAATATTTTGATTATTTTACCAATTATGTTTGAAAACTCTCATGACTTTGCATATGTCATTTAAATTACTAAAAGAGGAGAAAAGTAAGAGGTAAATACATAGAAAACACTTTTACATAATACTGCTTTTCAAGTAGATTTGTGTATGTTTCAGAAATTCAAAATTCAGTTAAATGTAAAGAACTTATTCTGATAACAACAGTCTATTGACAAGGTCACATGGAATATAATAAAACAGAAATACTTAGATGATTACTAGAAAAAAATAATGGGTTGTAAATGAAAAGTACTTACGCCTAGATAAGTTACAGTACAAATATGTTTCTAATCATTGAAAATCATCACCCTGCAATATTTAAACTTAAACTAAGAATGCCTCATTTCTAAATTTGGAAAAAACTGATTTCATGTGAATAAAATTATCCTCAAAATTGGATAGAATGTTCAATATTCTGGGTTCAGAAAGATGTTTTAAACAGCAAGGCATTCAATATTGCCATACAGATACTGTTCTGATGTGCTGATGCAGAGTGTACTCCTGATGTTAATCGGAAATTTGCTGACATAGGAACTGATAAATACACTTTCTCTCTGGATTTCTTTCTCATCTAGAAACAGAACAGGAAGTTCATTTGTTTGGGGAATAGAAAAGTATGTGAGTAGCATAAAATGACTTGGATTAGGACCTCTTCTGACATCAAATATATAATGTATATTTTTAAACCCAGAAAAAAATACACATAAAAGTGCATGTAAGCGATAGGTTAAAACCTGCAAAATGGAATAAAAATCTTAAATATTTAAATGTGGATATTTCTCGCTAGTACAAAGATTGTACATATGTATACGTACAATCTTTGTACTAGCGAGAGATATCTACATTTAAATGTTAGACATCTCAAACCACTATAAGAGCTGAAGTTATTCAACCTCAAGGAGATCAGTGAAATATATTTCAGGAGCAAAGAAGGAAGCAAAATTCTAAACAAGTAAATGCAATAGCATGATAGCTGAGCAGATGCAATATCAGGTTGCCCTACACATCCAATTATAAGATGGTATATTACAGTGGCCAAAAGCTAAACTCCTAGTGAAAGAATATTTTCTGTCCACTGAACCAATGGTTGCAATAAATATTTCTTTGCATATATGCTGGCTACCTGCCTATTTTTCATTTCAGGCCCTTGAAATTTTACCTCATGAAATATTAAGATATGCTGTGCCTTCCTATTTTTAGGTCTATTTCTCAAAAGTGTTCTATTTGTGTAATACATCAGAAAAGAAGACAGAGTGGCTGCTTGTTTCTTCTCTTTGTTGGGCTATGTGGAAGGAAAGGCGTGGAGGTTATTTTGAGTACATGTTTATCTCTGGTCAGCTGAAACACAACAGTGAAGTAATTTCTATTCAAGTCTTGGCTTTGCCACTTGGTTTGCCATACGCCAGAACTAGCAAAGACAAATCAGGTCACAGTAAGTAGTGGTTACCAGAGAAAGCACAGAAAGAATTACATTTGTAAGGTCAGATGAGTGGTTATTGGTCCTTCACAGCACAAGCCAGCAACCCCTTCAGAAATGTCAGTCAGTAGAGCTATGCATCTGTTCAAAATGTCCATAACTATTTAAAGTATGCAGGCAGCTGGATTGTTCTCTGTGTGATTGTTGATGTGGAAAAGTAAGAGTAGTTGTTGGGTGAGTAGGACAAGATCAAGGCACTTTCCACAACAATTTTACATCAATAGCTCTTTTTGCTTTTAAATGAGCTGAATACCCATGGAGTGTTAACATTCACAAACTTATGTCTCCTTCATGTTTTGACAATGTTCACTGACTTAATAGCACGGAGTTGTGCAAACGCTCTTGCCTAAATGCCAATTCTGCATATTAAGTTAGCTCTGTCTTGCTGAGTGTCAGAATCTTGCTGATTTTCACCCACTGAAGGGGAAGACGTGCTTCTATCAATCAGCAACATGCTTAGCATTTATCCATTCCATAAACTTAACTAAGATATGGTGTCCCGTTTTTAAAGTTTAGTCTATACTCATCATTTTTAAAAGTGCTAACAGAAGGCCTTGAGTCCTTCTTCAGAGCGTAGTTTTTGAAGTGGTTTTTCCCTGGGCAAGCTCAAATGACCATGCTAAAGCCAAACCATAGATGAACATCCCATATCTGCAGTTTCGTGGGAATAAATAATATAATCGGATCATAAATAATACAATTGTGGAGAAAACTTTAATCTCGCCTATGACATGCATTCATGTCACCACAGAGGAGAGTGAAGCTCAGAGACATTAAGTAACTTTCCTGAGTGAATGCAGCACATTGGTGGCAAGTGTGGGCTGGCACCCAGAAGAGTCTTGATTCGCAGTCCAGCATTCTTGTTGGTGTGAACATCAACTCTTCTCTTCCACCAATTCTCTCTTGCTCTCTCCTGCTCCCTCCCCCCATTTCTCCCTCCCTTCCTTCTTCTCTCTCTTTCTCTCCCATTCTTCAGTTTTACTTTTTCTTCACCTTGGGAGATTTAAAATAAACAATCATCTTATTGAAATACGTTTTTAAAGACATCAGTTACTTTTATTGTTTGTTTTTTGCAATTTCTGTGCTCAAGGCTGTGTTCAGAACTGACACATTCCAAATAATGAAGTTGCTATTCACAATGATATTTTTAACTTCACAAAATTAATCTGCCCATGTAACTCTGCAGAGGGTTAGCACTTAGACCTCAACCAGAGAACAACATGTGATAGATAGATAAATAACTATTAACACCTTTTAAGCTTTTGAGTATCTTAGGATGTCAGAGTAAAGAACATAAAAACTGCAGATCTTATTCAGATGAATCAGGATACAGCAGATGGTTGAAGAAGGCATACAAGCAAGAAGGAAATCTCCTGTTCTCCCTCTCTGATTGTGTTGCCCACAGAGGAATAATGATTCAAAGAAAATCAGTAATCATGGCAGATGTCATTAGCATATTCCCAATAAGAGAGCTTACATAAAAATTCCCAGAGAAAATGAACAACTGCTTGAAGATCAATGTGCAGAGAGCCCATTTCCAGCTGCCTGCCTTCTCCCAAAATGTGAGCTACTTAAGACTTTTAAAAATTGCGGTTCGTAAACTATATGGGCGAATACTGAAGGTTGTTTAAATTAATAATGATGATGATTATAAGCAAAATAAAGCAGGTCTATCTGCAAGTTTGCCAATGATTACCATGCTTTAGTTCCTTATGTTTTACGTTTCTTAATTAAATTCTACTTGGGCTGCCACAAAGTCCAAAGACTTGTTAAAATATTGAGTATCCCTTTTCTCCTCACCCCTTTATAACATAGGATTAACAAAAGCCATAGTGCCTCAATGCTTTATCACAAATCTATATGTTAAAATGTGTTTCTCCTCTCTTAACTGAGGAGCAGAGATCATTAAAATAATGCATTGACTGTTTTGGCAAAAAAACAATTTTAAAAGAAGAAAAACTATAATTCAGGTAACTAGGACTTTAACATGCCAATGCTGAGAAAACATTTTGGAAGATGTGCTTTTCATTAAACGCTAAGCAAGAAAATAAAAGATGCTACTGAAGTCATACCATACACATCTGATGAGAGCTTGTCATTGGGTATACATTTGTCCTGGCTTCCTTGCACAGTTGCTATATTCCTAGGGGCTACAAACATCCGTTGTTGTTTGTCAAGCTGAATATTTAATTCTCAAACATGAGACTAAAGAATTTCGCCTTTATAGGAGAAACAGCAGTGACCAAATATGAATTTTTATCAATAAAAAAATCCCTCATAAATTAACCATAAGACAATATTGTCAGGGCTTCTTGTTAAATAGAGAGGACCTAGATAATGTCATCATTGATTGGACCAATAGGAGGCAGATGGCTAAATAGCACAATAGGAAATGTCACAATAGTTTTAATCTTATTATTTAAACCCAAACTTTCAGTCTCAGTAGACAGATTGCCTTGATTTTTCATCCATAAAACAACCATCTTGAACATTTCATCAAAAAGAACTTTTTCTTACACTGGCATTGCAACCAATAAAACCTTTTATGCATGGCAAGTTGGCAGAAACTATTAATAAAATGTCTGTCAACTGCACATCTCTCTCTTTTTCTTTAGTAAAAAAAGGGGAGAATCATTAATTACAGTTTCTGTCACACACAAAAGGCACGGTGATTGTTCTGGTTTCTTAACAGCCTGAAGTCACCTTGTGACCACCTCTTCTATTGACTTTGAAAAGGTATAGTTCCTTATCCATCTAAACAAAAAGCTTCAGAGGAATCGGAACACATTGCCTGTGTCTGTCTGGGCAACAAATGTGGTATTTTAGGTTGACTCTGAAAGAGAATTATGAATATGGATAGAATGCAAATACTTCATCTATCTTAATCAGAATACAGGAATTCAAGCTGTTAAGGGGGTAAGAAAAAAAAAAGAGACCTTCAAATCCCCATACAAGGAAAGAAATTTTATAGTGCTTATTGAATTTAGAAGACAGAGATTTAAAATGAACTTAATGAATCCGTTCATCAGAAAGCAAACAACAGACCTAGTAACAAGGGTAGATCAATTATCCTAATGACAAATATAACGAACTTTCAGAGTGGGAAACAACTGTTTAACACAATTAAAAAGAAAATTATTTTTCCCCCCTTGGCAAGTTTGCTTTGTTCTCACCTTTCTACCTGATAATTATTTTCCCATCTATTAACTATTTTTAAATCTTCTCCCTTCTCCTAAAATGACCTTTCCTCACTCAAGTTTTGCAGTATGTTGTGAATAGTAGAAAAGAAAGAACACACCTACGCAATTTCTGTAACCAAAGGTTTAGAGTAGAAAAGGGCCAGGAATGACTCATATTGGGTTCCTTCTGAATTTATAACAAAGTTGCAGCAAAAACACTGTGTAGAAAGCTGCCAGTTTTCTTTATTATTTCAATTTATCTGCTCCAACTACATCAACAAAAAGGTCTAGGTAGGTAGCCAGGTTCACCTCATCTGGGCTCCCCATTTCTTTTCAACATTTAATGGATGCATTCCTTCCAGGTGTTAAAGATACTGAAACTCAAGAGGTTTCTTTGTTTTTTATTTAAAGAAACTTTTCAATAGAGTGTACTTCTTAATGTGAACACTAACAATTACCAGTCCCTGATGTTATAGGCTTTTAAAAAATATACTATAATTTGTTGTCCTTGTTGTTAATCCTCACCCAAGGATATTTTCCATTGATTTTTAGAGACAGTGGAAGGGAGGGACACACACACACACACACACACACACACACACACACACACACACACACACTGATTGGTTGCCTCTAGCATGTGCCCAGACCAGGAGTTGAGCCTGCAACCAAGGTACATGCACTTGACCAGAACTGAACCCAGGACCCTTTAGTCCACAGGCTGATGCTCTATCCACTGAGTCAAATTGGTTAGGGCTATAATTTTTTGATTTTCAATCAAGGATTTCTTTATGCAGGATGGGAAAAGTGAGGAATTAAGTAAATTAATCTTATGAAACAAAAGGCTTTATAATAATCTATAAACCTAAGAAGATAAGACTAGTTATAGGTTCTTAATCTACAGGTTTATTACAAATTTATGTTGTAATATATCTAGATTAAATCCTAGCTTTACTTGTTATTAGCTGTGAAACCTTAAGCATGTTGTTTAACATTTCTGTGCCTGTTTGCTCATCCACAAAAGGAGGAAAATACTAGTAGTTGCTTCAAATAAGGATTAAATGACTTGTATTATATAAAATGCCAAGTGCTGTATAATTCTTAGCCCTTATTCTAAGCTGGTCTAATTTTGTTTGACCTAAAGCCAAACGTGAAAAGATGTTTAACAGTGAAAAGATTCATGCATACACTCAATGTTTACTCCTTCCTGACGGCTAACAGAATAGGTATGGTAAAGCTTCTAGTCAGAATTTTACAAAATGAAAGTAGTGACCACTCATTATGAATGGGACCCTATGAGCCACAATTTCATTGGGAGACTGAAGACAATGGAGGATAATATTGCTAGTAATGCTCAGTCATGTGTTGTTTTTTTCCTCAGGAAAAATTACTACAAAAATCTGGCCAGTATCACGACTGCTATTACCTTGTTTATAAAATTTGAATTGCAGGCAAGAGGTGACTGTAATCCTTCTTACTCTAACATATGCATGTATACATATATATGTCATCTTTACCATCTTTTTCTTAAAAATCTCTATTAAGTAGAACTTTTTATTACCGCTGGTTAAAAATGTCATATCATAAGAATCTGGCAAGCATTCAAAAACATTTAATCTTTCATCAAGGCTTAATCAGAAGAGTTTTATATCTCTTTTGGGCACTGTCAAGTGCCCACCACAATTTGTCTCCCACGTCCTGGACTGACAGATTGAGGGAATAAGCAAAGAGCTGGAACATTGGAGTATAATTGCAGTGTCAGCACTGTTAACTGTATTTATGAGAAGAGAGTTAACACTATGACATTAATAATTTCATCAGATTACACATGTTTGCTTGACAAACAAGCAAGCTATTCTCTTTGAATTATCTGTGACTAGTGCCATTTTCAGCTGAACAACCATGAATTCCAGTTTAAAAAGAAAAATAAACTTGCCCAAAACACTATTCGACTTATACTGACTGTTATGTTTTGGGTAGAGAAAAAATAATTAAGTTCTTTAAATATTTGCATTGAGCTAGACTTTATAAATCCCTGTTTCCTGTCAATAAGAACAAAAACAAATGGTTAGGAACATACAATAAAAAGTAAGGGCCAGGAAATATAATAATTGTGTCTAGCTCTACTGCAGTTCAAAAATAGCTTCAGGCAGAGACATGGAGTCTTTTAGTGCACCTTGACTTTTAAACCACTGGATGCTTACCTGATTGGGTTCTGTGATTTGTGGCGGCTTACCAAAGGCACAGGATAATAAAGACAGTTTGTTACCCTCTAATTTTGGAGGGCCATAACACGTGAAGCTTGTACTGCAATCTCTTACCTACATATTTCACTCCATAAGGGGAAACAATAAGAGGGAACATGACGTGTATTAGAGAAGTAAATTACAATGTTGTGCTCTTTGGTCCAATAAACCATTGTGTGCTGTCATGCTCCTGACTACTGAAGTGTTGTTTTATGCTACAGCTTCATCAGCTGGGTCTAGGCTGTGCTTCCGTATGCCTGAGGCAGCATAAATGCTATGATTCACACGTGATCTCAGAGCCCTCCACGGTGAGGTCTGCACAGCCTGCCATGGACGTTATTGGTCGGTGATGGATCTTCTTGCACTGCATTTAGAAGAGGGAATGGAACTTGAACCTGATAGGAAAAATTATCACAAAACATTGAGCCCCTGTTTGTCTAATTTAATAGGAGCATCTTCGCTGGTGTCGGTTCCAACAAGGGTAATGTTTCATCAATGGAGCCTAGAATCTATACCCTTATGAGAGTCTCTCAGGCAGGAAGCTTCTGTATTTATGTAGCTTATGTGAGGCAGGCTGATGTGAACCTGCATGCAATAAATTAAAAAGTGGTATGTTGATTCCATCACTAGCAAGCTCAAAACAAAAGCCTACCACTTCTATAAGTAATACAAAATGAGGTGTCAAAAGAAATATTTGGCCTAACTTTTTATACTTCTAATAGTAGTTGTATATTCACTTTCATTATTTTCATGGCAGTAGGTATTGATAATATACCAAAAACAAATAAAATGGTAATAGAGTACATATAGATAGCTATAGATGATATAGATATAAATAGATAAAGATGTAGATAGATATATACATGTATATATGTATATATACAAATATATCTTATTACTATGCTCTTATGAACAAAATTACATATTTTTTTAGCCCAACGAAGAATATATTCCTGGGCTGAAAACATCTCAACTAGTGTCAGTCACTCAGAAATCATATCATCAGAGTTTTACACAAATAAAGAGCAAAATATTTATGAAACGTAAAAGGTAAGACTAACTTTCTCATTAGGATGACTATTATTTTAAAATGTGGCGGTAATGATGGGGAGAAATTAGAACCTTGCATATTACTGGTAGAAACGAAAAATAGCATAGCCACCATGGCAACAGTACAGTGGTCCTCAAAACATTAAGCTTGGAACCATCATATGTTGCAGCAATTCCACTTCCCAGTTTATACTGAAGGGAATTGAAACTAGGCACTTGAACATATAATTGTAAACCAGTGTCCATAGTAGCACTATTCACAATAGCCAAAAAGGTTGAAGCAATCAAGTGTTCATCTATGGATAAATGGGTAAAAAAAGGGGGGTATATATACATATATATTATAGTATTCATATATATACTGAGTGGCCAAATTACTATGCATTCAGAGATCATAATAATCTGGCCACTCAGTGTATATTCCAAGTTTATTTTTTTGAGGACTACCTTACTATTTCCATTTTCCATTTCTACTAGCAATGTGCAAGGGTTATAATTTCTCCACATCCTCATCACCACTGTTGTTTTTACTTTGGGATATATTTTTTTCAGCATTCAAAAACAATAACATTCTTCTACATGGTACAACAAACATTAACTTTAAAGATGTTACACTAAGTGAAAGAAGGCAGGCACAAAAAGACAAACATTGTGATTCCACTTATATAAAGTACCTGGAAAAGTCAAATTCATATATAAAGTATATTAGTGGTTTCAGTGTACTTAGGAGAGGAGTGAATGTGGAATTACTCTTTAATAGTACAGAGTTTTAATTTGGGAAGATGAAAAGTTCTGGAGGTGATTAGTGGTAATAGTTACAAAGCAATGTGAATGAATGTACTTGATGTCACTGACCTCTACACTTAAAATTAGTTAAAAAGGTAAATGTTGTGTTATACTATAGTTTACTACAATAAACAAACAAGTTTCTTAAAGAAAAGTAGGGCCCCTCCCTCCAAAATTATTTGATACACAGATCTAATAATTTTACTCTATCGAAAGGGAACTAATATAAGTTTAGACACTTTAATTAAGATAAAATCCTAAAGTCATGGGTATTAAATTGCTGGTAATATGTTCAATCTAGGTGAGGAAATAACCTATGTATTGGTCATATCCCTTGTCCTAAAGAACACAAGTACCCATTAGGATGCTTTAGATTATAGTTTCAGGGACAAAGTTCACTGCTGTTGCCATGTTAATTGTTTAAGGGTAGATTTGGTGCCTAGATTAAAGAAATGTAAGTGTGAAAGTACTTTTATTTATAAAACTCATTCTGTTCTTTGTTCAATATAACATTTTAGCCCTCAAACTATGAGTAAATTTTTATAGGTTTTACCAAGGACATCTGAAAATTTGTCCAGAGGTACCTCTCAATAACTTATAGGTATACTGTTCTGCAATATTTCTGCTATGTGATTTTACTAGCTCTCTGGGTCAGCTCCTGTGTGTGTTGAAAGTGCAATGCATGTTATTTCTGTTTAGGGCTTCTGTAACTTGAAATTCTGTTTTTGTAATAGCTCACATTCTGTTCTGAAAGTGCTCAGTACGCCTTATAATGTTTATATTTTGGCTCATCTATCAAGGTACAAAGCATGACTCTTTGTTTCTACATTAACATCAACTACAATATCAGGTTTCTGAAACTAAAAAAAAAGCTGAGTTTTAACTTTGTTTTTACTTTCTTACATCTACTTCAGTTTTTGTAATGATTGAAATCATTATATCACTTTCATAAAATCATTTGCAAAACATCACATTATGCACCCGACAGGCCTAAATATTGTGCAAAGATCACTACAAGCAGTTGGGGTCCTTTTGTTTGTCCTGGAGGTGTTTCTGTTCCTATTCTGAGAGAGAGCCTGGTGAGCATGCAGAATTATAGGAAATGCAAAGAACAAAAGAGCAGAGTAAACAAAACTGTGGCATTTGCATCAAATACAGGTCAAAAGTAAGCTTATTTTTGTGTGAAATCCAAGAATATGATGAGTCTGGAAAGGGCAAGACCTAGATGGTAGCACCTTTCTCATCCGACCACGAAAGGATCCCTCATGAAATATTAAGAACTTAAAGGGAAAGAAGGGATGGATTTACTCTGATAAAAGGTTCATTTAAAATTCTCTGAAGTCAATAAATTACCACTTAAGATGACATTTCCCAAACTGTGTTCCAAGAACTACTTATTCTAAATGGAAAAGAGAGAGAGAAAGTCCCATAGTTCAATTGGCTGCACACTCTTTCTCCCTTGGAAATTGACAATGAACATTGAGCTATGCAAGGCTCTGTTAAGCCCTGCAATAAAGAAGACAGTTGAGTTTTGTTTAATACAGTCTTTCTCAAACTAGCCCCTTCTTCACTACCTTTTCCCCACCCCTCACACACACACACACATTCATTTATCTAACAAATGTTTATAACAGACCTACTCTAGGCTAAGCACTGTTCTAGGCTCTGGAAATACAATAATGAAAAAAAAAGACTTTGCCTTGGTAGACTACATTATTATGAGGAGACAGAAAATAATAAGCAAATCAAGTAGAGTGTATAAGGCATCAGAAAGAGTTAAGTGCAATGGAGAACAATTTTTATAGTGTTAGCTTTTAAACATATTTTTATTGATTTAGAGAGAAAGGGAGAGGTAGAGAGAGACAGAAACATCAATGATGAGAGAGAACCACTGATTGGTTGCCTCCTGCACAGCCCCACTGGGGAATGAGCCCGAAACCCAGGCATGTACCCTTGTCCAGAATTGAACCCAAGGACCCTTCAGTCTGCAGGCCAACTCTTTATGCACTGAGCCAAACTGATTAAGGCCAAGAACAATTTTTTATCAATAGCAAGAGGAAAGCATTGCTATTTTAGAGAAGGTGGTCAGGGATAAGATGACAGTTGTGTCACAGGTAAGATGTGTGCTGATTTTATCAAACTGCTGGAGGGTGGGCAGTGAAAACCCCAGGGAAATATGTAAACACTCGCCCAGAAAGAGCACCCCCTGAGCATCTTCTCCCTGACAAAAGGAGACAATATTGATAGGGAAGTTCTGCATGGGGGCACCAGTGTTGGCAGTTCTAATAAGAGATTGATTTACCAGTGTGGATGAGTAAATTGCACATCTTCTAAGAGCAAATTAAGTCTTTGGGACCCCTAGGGTATTGTTCATTTACTAATTCATTTACAAATTGTTTGCTCCTTGGCTTCTAATTAGTGACATTTCCTTGGTGGCTGCATGTTTTGGAAGTGTGTTCTCAAGTCCTTCATTTCACATTATATGGTGGCCATTTATCTTGCTCCTTAGGAGGGAGGCAGCACATGAGAGCAACTGGTCATACATCATTTGTCATAACTAGAGAGATAGCCTTCAAGATGCTGAGCTGACTTGAGTGGAACAATGATAGGGGACTGACATGTGTGCTGCCTGAATGGATCTCTTGATACTAAAAGAAGGGGCTCCAATTATTACTGTTGTAATGGAGATTGAACAACACTCATTCAAAGATAACATAGTACAGAATGGTGCCAAGTGTACCTCTTGCTACTTGGGACACATAACATTTTCTATTTTCCTGGTAAAAAATATTTCCTTCTTTCAGAGCCAGCTATATAGCTTGTGGGGTTTAGAGCAAAATTAAAATGTGGGGCCCGTTGTTCAAAAAGCAGGAAACAAATATTTGTTTCCTCCATGGTCTCTTTCTCTTGACTTGCATCGCTGTTTATTTGCTATTTAATTTTATTCTTAGTAAAGTAATGTTTTAAATTATTAACATAAATTTTACAATTCAATTTTATATTGTGCAATGCCAATTGTAAATGCAAACATAAGAGCTTCTACGTTACATGGAATTGCTAAAATTATACGATCCAATAAATGGATATGCATATGCATTTTATTCTTGTCAGAACAATGGAAACACTATGTAAAACTAGCTTAACAGTTTTCATTTTACTTCTTGATTCATGCACATTGTAGCATCACTCTATGTTATGGAAGAGTCAGGAAGGATTAAAAGGAAAAAAGGGCTATGTATTGGCATACATTTTCGTTCCCTTCTATGTCATCATCATCAACATCACCTTAGTAACATATGTAACATACTCCCCTTGTACTCACTTTGAGGCTCACTGAACTCCCACACATAGTGGTTGAAAGATGAAACAGATGGGGGCGAAGAGAGAGAGAGACCAGGGTACCAGGGTACAGACTTTATTGAGGAAAAGACCCTTCCCAAGGGAGAAAGAGCTCCGGTGTGGGATGAAGGCAGAGATACCAAGGGAAGGGGAGAAGGGACCCCCTCCGGAACTGCCTGGGAGAACAGTCCAGGAGAAAAGGTACCACGTGGCACACTGAGACACCTTTTAAGGGTAGGAACAGGCAGGGGTTTGGCCCAGGGCAGAATGGGAAGAGGTGGGACACAGGGCACTCTGGTATGTGCTTGACTGGTGGCTCAATGTCTCTGTGGCAGATGCCAGTTACATCATAACTCCGCCCACCAGTTGGGGGGAGGGAGTACCTATCAGTGGTTCCACCAGAATTTTGTGCTCATGAAGAATCACAAATGTTCTAGCAAATGAGGAGGCAAAGGATGATGGATACTTATATTGTGTGCATCTCCACTGTTCATGTGCATGCTCCACTGTCTTATTGGACTTTACATTACAACAAGGTTTCAAAGATAAAACTATTAAGAATTTTATACATCAAACGAAAAAGCTTCTGCACAGCCAAAAAAAAAAAAATCAACAGAATGAAGGGGCAAGTTACAGGATGTTAGAAAACATTTGTAAACCAGATATCAGATAAGAGGTTAATATCCAAAATATAGAAGAAACTTCTGCAACTTCATAAGGGGAAAAGTATCTGATTTTAAAAATGGGCAGTTGACCTGACTAGATGTTTTTCCAAAGAAAGCATACAAATGCCCAAAAGGTACATGAAAAGCTGCTCAACAGCACTAATCATCAGGGGAATGCAAATTAAAATCACAATTAGCTATCACCTCATACTTGTTAGAATGACTATTATAGAAAAGATAAGATGGCAAATGCTAACAAGAATGTGGAGAAAAGGGAACCCTCATGTGCTATTGATGGGAATGTAATCGGTGCATTCATTATAGAAAACAGTATGGAGGTTCCTCTAAAAGTTAAAAATGGAGCCACCATATGATTCAGTAATTCCACTTCTGGGTATATATTCAAAGGCAATAAAATCGCTCTCTGAAAGTCATTTTTGCACCTCTATATCCATTGCAGCATTATTCAGAATAGCCAAGACATGGAAACAGCCTATGTGTCCATGGATTTACTGGTAAAAATATGATAAATATATAATGGAATATCATTCGGCCATTAAAAAAAGAAGGAAATCTTGCCATTTGTGATAACATAGATAGATCTTGAAGGCATTACGTTAAATAAAATAAGTCAGGCAGAGAAAGACAAATACTGTATGATTTCACTTACATGTGGAATATAAAAAAAAAAATCCTCATAGTTACAGAGAGTAAAATGGTTGTTGCCAGAGACTGGGAGTTGTTCCCAGGAAATGGGGAAATGTCAGTCAAGAGTATAATCTTCCACTTAAAGATGAATAAGTCCCAGGGACCTAATATTCAGCATGATGACTACAGTTAACAATGCTGTATTATGTACTTCAAAGTTGCTAAGAGACTAGGTCTTACATGTTCTTTTCTGAAAAAAAAAGGTGTAATTGTGGGAGGTAATGGATATGTTAACTAACCTTTTTGTGGTCATCATTTGCAATATACACCACACCTTCAACTTAATGATCTATGTACATTCTATCTCAATAAAACTGAGGAAAAATAAAGATTACAGGAGGCTATAAAGAAACTCAATTAATATAAAATACATTCTAATAAATCAAATCAATTGTAATCTCAATAGTCAGTTGAAATAATGGAATTAGTTAATAGCCTCAAATTATAATTAAAGAAAGGGATAAAAATCTATTTCCACAAGTTGTTTCAAAATAAGACATTCCTTGGCTAATGCCCTATTATATCAATCTGATTATACTGGACATAGTAAAGCATGCCCTGTAAAAAAAAAAAAAAAAAAAGTCAAGATTGTGACAGCAGAGCATGAAAGCAAATGCCAGGCCCTACTGGCATGAGGCCTGTGCCCAGGTTGTATACCTTTGAAGCTGGCCCTGGCAACTTTATACAGAGCACACCACTAGGCAATGTGGGAGCCACAGATGAGGGCATTGTCATCTCACAATGAATGTTACATTTGCTGCCAAAATGAACTGGAGATCCATGCACAAAAGCCCACGAAGCCAACAAGCATGCTAGCAACTCTGACACCCTATTAACTACATCGTAGGGACTGGTGGCCTCTGCTTCTTCTCTTTGGGACAGCAGAGCCCTTGGTCCACTCAAGGTGTATGGTCTTCCTTTTGTGGGAAATCACATATATGTGACACAGCAAAAACGATGCTGCCTAGAGGGGTACAGAAACAAAATGCTGCTTCCTGGACTCTCCTTTCACCCATCTACCTGCCACCCTGCTTTGCATTGAACTTTTGCCCTATATGTGCTTTGTAACTAATGTGGAATAGAGAGCATTTTGATAGACAGTTCTATGAATTTACTGTACACCCAGTGCCTGCCGGTATTGTGGTAGAAGTCACATTACCAGAATCCTAACAAGAAGCATCATGATGTTAGAAATCAGTAAAAAAGAAAAAGAAAAATACATGAATGATGACAAAAGACTCCTTTACACAAAGCCCAAAGAACTAGTTGAAGTAACAAAGCACTATTTTCCATCTTTTATGTAAAGCAAGTGGATTAACAACTGGCACAAAGCTGAGCTGACACCCTGACTCACTGTGCCAGGCGGGCTCTCTGTTGAATTGTTTGCACCAGCCATCTCTTGTGTGCAAACAGGAGCAACTTGTTCAGGCAGCAGCCACTCTGAATGCGCGTGAGGATTTATTGAAATACATGCTCAGGACAGCTTTCCTAATCCTCGCAAGTCTGCCCAACACAGGGAATTCCAGGGTGACAGATGAAGGAAGTTTCTGGTCTCCCTGGCACACAGTCAAGTTCAGAAAAGAAAGTTTGTGGAGCTTTGTGAGAGATTCAGTTTCTGCTCACCCAACAAACATCACTGTTAGGAGAAAAATTAAAGGAGTGATATAATAAACAGGTGGCTACTACCCCCTGATTAAAGTGTCACGCTGCCTCTCTCAAAATCAAAGGAGTGATCCTGCTAATGAATCAAATTAGACTGAACTAACGTTCATGTTAATAATTATTATTCACCGAGCTCGCTGTGTTAAAAGTGATAATGATAATGTGAAAGCTAAATAGAATAATATTTCTCAGGTGCATATTCTCCTGTTTAAAGCAAATTCGACAGGAACATGCAAGTACCCTAACGGCCTAATTTTGAGGACTGAAGGGGATTTTTTTTCAGAGTAAGGATGGTGGATTAGGTCCTAGGTGAGTAATGAAACGAGGGCTGAAAAATGAAATTCCTTATTAGAACCAGAAGTGTTAACCTGACAAACACACTCATTCAGACTCTTTAATAGTATGTATGAAATACATATGGTACTCATTTTCCCTTAAAATGAGCCATGATAAAAAACAATTTTGTATTCTCAAGGCTAGAACCAGAGAGGATATGCATTGGTGATAATATTGATTTTTTTTAAACTGACTGTTATTAGACATAGGTTATAGTTACAGTGAAAACTGACTCTCAAGGGGTGAGAAATGATGTTGGCTCCTTTTCGTCATTGTCAAGGTGCAGAAAGAATGAGAAATACTTGGGTGTATTTCATTAGGAGTACATATGAACAGTTTGAACTCCCCATTATTGGCTTGTCTTCTTTAATAGTCAGTGCGTATTTTGGACTCCTTTTACAAAACTAGTTGACGGGGAAAAAATAGATTTCTTGGTTTGACATGTGAGTATATACAAATTCACACAAGTTTTCACAAGTAAATGATGAGCATGCCCAGGAAGCTTGATCACATTAATACTCAACACAATCAAAGCTTCAAATGTTTAACTCTATCTTCCTGCTAAGGGTGAATGATAAACAGAGACTATATAGAAATATTTCTTGATCTTGGACAATTTCATTTTAACAAATAAAATATATCCCTAGCCCTCCAAGTAAAATTTATATTATATCTAAAACATTATGAAATATGTCTGTTAGCTACAGCCAGGTGCTGTCACTCAACCATATTAAATGTGCAATAAACCTGGCCAATGTGCTCAGAGTTTGAGTGTCAACCTGTGAACTAGAAGGTCCTGGTTCGATTCCCATCAAGGGCACATGCCTGGGTTGCAGACTTGATCCTGTGTGGGGCATGTAGGAGGCAGCTGATCAATTATTCTCTCTCATCATTGATATTTTTATCTTTCCTTCTCTCTTCCTCTCTGAAATCAATAAAAATATACTTTTTAAAATATGGCATAAAATTCTAAAATCAGCAACATTTTTCTAAAATAGATCTCTGGAATGCTATTGGTACCTTAAGGGATGTTGTCTCTCTTTCCGTTAAAACCACAAGTAAAGACTACAGACTTTTCAATACAGTCATGTCAATGGAGCTTTACAATTGCTTCTTTAATATTTCAGACCTCTGAAAGTATTGCTGTCAGTAATTATAGATAACTTCACCCTTATTTTCTTTGTGTATGAGAAAGAAGATGCCAAATGATTTTTTAAATGAGTGACTTCCCATTTTCCATCAGTTTAATTGTTCGATATATTTTCCACATGTTTCTCATGTGTTGCTTTTTTTTTTAAGACAAGGTGAATCAGAAAGAAAAGTATATTTCATGTGAATATTTGACTTTGCCACTATTTGGACTAAATTATAGAGAAAACAATATTGTGGAAATGATTATTTTTTGTTAAACTTATGAATTGTCAAGATAGACCTTAGTGAGTCTAACAAGCACATTTTTCAAATTACTTCAGCAAGGGATGGGGAATTGTAAGAACACTTTTTTAAATCTCAACATATTGTAATAGCTTTTTTAAAAATAAGAAATGCTACTTCTTAATACCTAGGTGTTTGCCCATGATGTATGTCTGTGTGAACTGAGTATGGTTTTTGCATCAGCGTGCTAAATGAGCAAAGTGATTATAAACACGTCTACATTTTTTGTATATGAGCCTCCAGCCTGCTGGGCATAGTTTTCAATGGTTTATGGTGTGATGTTTCACATCAATTAAAAAAAGATGAGAGAATGGGTTAGTTGAAGAGTCTGTTTCCTTGTAATCAAATGTAAAGAGACCAAGGTCATGTAACAGATTTCTCCTTTCTTTCTTAGCCAGAAAGCCTACACGAATGCAAATTGCTTTATTGGTGAAGGGAATTAAAATTATAAAAAGCCAGGCTTAAAGAAGTGCAAAATCAGGACTGTGTCAGAGCAGGACAATATAATTGTGGTATGGATTCCCATATGGGACTAAATTATCTCGATTTTAGTAATGTCAGCAGTTCTGTGTTGTTGCTGGAATGAGGCCAATGTGCCATATTTGCTTCATTTTTTAAGATGGTTCTGATTCCACACAATTTTAAATATGCAGAAAGCTGAAGTTGTTAGGGTATATTGGTGGCACTTCTCAGATACATGTCTTATGCATGTCAGGAATTGTATTTGGCTATTAAATAGGTAGTGATATTGATGTGGCTTTATTTTTATAAGCAAAATGACATTTATTATCACCTTTATCTAGGAGTAAAATCTTCCCAGGAAGGGGAAAAAATGCCCTCTTCTGTGAGTACATATCAAGGTTGTCTTCCATTACAGTGTACCATTCAGTAATACAGTTTTGTAGCAACTCAATAAAGCTGATAGTTTTTCTGGGTAATTACCCACAGCCCCCTGCAGGACAAATTAGCATTCATGACCTGAATAATGCTCACTAGAAAGAGTTCAACGGAATTTACTTAATCAGAATCATTGCTTTCTCTTGGCTTTTTTTTTTTTTTTTTGCCTAGTCCCCAATGCCTGCTAATAGCAAATATCTTTCAAGCCAGTATTTGATAACTGCTGGAGAAAAAAGCTTGAATCTTTAAATTGTGTAATGTTCTTGTGGTCTTTATGGAAATGTGTATTTTTAATATAGTGTGTAAAAAATTAAGATATCTATGCTCTTTAATTTTTTTAATTGGATTTTTATGTTTTTTTCCCCTTCTTTTCAAGTTTATCGGCTTTAGAAAGAGAAAGGCGAGATTTTTCATTTTCTAATTATTCCTCAACAGTTTCTCAGTTTGTTGAGGACACATTTAGAAAATCAGCGTTTTGGAATGAATATTTTGAAATATCTCTGTATCCCTGAACTTCTAAAATCAGTGAACTTTATAACAGACATTGGATGTTATTTTGATGACTTGTTTGATTTTTATTTTGTTTTAAACAATGATTTGTTTAAAGGTTTAAACAAACTATTTTTAAAATGTAATTATTAGGATATTAGGATAATATATTTCACTACTTTTTCAAATGGCTCAGGAAGGTACTTGTATTCCCATATTTGCAAAAGAAGAGTTTCAGAATTTATGTATTTACTCTACTATACACATCCAGTATCGAAAACTTGCCTGAATGAGGAAAAAAGCTTATAATTTCTAAATTTTTATTTATTGATTGATTTTAGAAAGAGAGGAAGGCAGGGAGAGACTGAAAAACATCAATTTGTTGTTCCGATTATTTTTGCACTCCTTGGTTGGTTTCTGTATGTGCCCTGACCAGAGACCACATCTGCAACCTTGGCCCCGAGGATGACCCTCTAACCAACTGTGCCACCCAGCCAGGCTAGAGCTTATGCTTTTTTTTTGTTTTTGTGCTTATGTGTAATGATTTAACAGTTTTAGAAAAGCAAGAGGAATTCCTACACCAATTCCATTTACTGAATTTCTAATTTGGAAAAGACTCCCAAACTGGAAGAGCTTGCATTTCTAAATTGCAGCTACAAATTTGAAGGACAACCCAGTGGATGGCAACCAAAATCGGATATGGGTAGAGTAGTTCCTAGCAGTGTGCTCGATTGCTTTAGCCCATTCCTCCCCCTTCTAGTCCTCTTTCATGACTCCCCAAACCCAGCGGAAGTAGAAGTAATAGGTAGGTGTGAAATGCTGGAATGTGGGTTTCCCTGGTGGAACTTTACTGAGGATTGGGAAATAGTCCAATCAAATCAAGCTAAAGGGCATAGGTATGAGATAAGATCCAAAATAACAAAGCAATCAGGGAGGTCCTGCAGTGTTTCTATGTACTTAACTCTGTGGAGACACAGGAATTTCTGTAAGATGGGGAAGCTTGTCTGGAGGATTAGTTTGTATAACAACCTCAGAGTTTTTACTTAGGTGGTATGGTTGTTTGGGTTTGCATATTGTGTCTTTTTTTATTGTTTATTTATTATGTGTTTATTGGAGGTGACTTGAAGGGAAGCTGGTGGAGATTATATAGAATAGTTAGATCCCCAGAAAGAAACCTTTTGGCTTCTCCACTGACTAGGTTCCATAATTCAAATGTATTAAAACAGTCCAATACAATTGAAAAGCAGAATTCACTCATTCAGATCCCTGTGCCATGTGGGTGCTGAACTGAATTTGGTACTTAATTAAGTTTCTCGGGGTGCAAAATGGTTATCCCATTTCTAAATCCAAATAAATCAAAATGTTTTTTCAACTTCAGGGGTTTCAGAAAACCCACAACACGTTTTTGCACAGATTTTCCTTCCAAACACTAGAATATTGCTAGGAAAATTCAATCCATATGTTTCAGATTTTGTTAGAGTTCTATCAAAATCTTGTGTTGCAATTGACATTTGATGTTCATGAAGTTTTCTGAACGCTTTTGATTTCCCTTTAACTCAAGAACAGAAAGTTGATTTGTCAAGCTTATGTGTACCAAAACCCTAAAATATTAAATTTGGGTGGAAGACAACACACTTAAAATAGTGCATCAGGCATAAAATTTAATAAAGCATTTGTCTTGCCATCGCTACAATGCTGTGCACTTGCAGATATGCAGATATTCCTGGCAACATGGAGTGCATAGATATACTTTTGATTTTGATACAGTGAAGAGAAATTGAGCCAATGAAAAGAAACAGGGTCAACATTTTTTTTTTTATTCTTGTCCTCTTTCCTGACTAAAGCATTAACAGTATTTTATTTGTAATTTAATGCAAAAGAAACGTGCAGGGGCAACTTACATCTAATTTTCTTCCATCTTTCAGTCTCTGATTGGCACATGAGCTCTTTATTTCCTTCCAGTGTGCGAGAAATGATATATTTTCTGGTCAGTGGTGGTTGTTTCGCCCCCTCGCCTCCCCCGCCCCCATTACCAGGCAGATAGATAACACGGGAGGAAAACAAGCAAGAGTGAAAATGAGTAGTTTAAGCTGTAGGATTAGTGCCTTAGGGAAGGTAATATTTAAAAATCTGTGTTTGTTGCTGTTAATATGATTTTAAGGGGTTCCAAAATGTAAAACAACTACTTCTTTTTATTCATAGTTAACAATGTAATTGTTCCCTGCTTAGAACATGACAATTGGTCCTTCTAACCAGAATCTGTTCGGAGAGATGGATTACATTCCTAAGGAGCCACATTCATGGGGGAGGGAGGGTGTTTTTCATCAACACAAAATAGTATTCTAGCATTTTTTTGTGTGTGTGACAGTGCAGGAGGGGGCCATTGACTTTGTTAGCTGGTTTGCATGTGCAACGTCTTTAAAAGTTTTTACTATTCTTTCAATGTTTTTTCTTTTAGAACAAAAATTATATGTAGAAAAAATAGTCCCATGTAGAAAGATAAAAGCTGTATGTAAACAGAGGAAAATGAAAAATTCCTGAAATCTCTCTTCTCAAAGATAACGATCATTTACACTTGCCATACATTGTACTTTCAAACATAAATCTGCATGTATTATATTTTTTTACAAAAAAGATCATACAGCACATACTATCTTATTCCCTGACAGTACAGAGCAATAGAAGATTATGGTTCATTGTAAATAGCTGGCTGCTATTCCAGTGTTGAAATGAACTATTTAATCATCCAAATATTCAAATATATGTATTCAAATGTAATGATTTCAAATTTTAATTTTCAGATTGTTCCAATGTATTTGTTACAGAAATAATACTACAAATATCGTCTTTACCTTAAATGTTTGCCCATATCAATAATTCTTTACTTAGGATAAGAGTCTATTTACAAAAACCGCAGGCTCTCTCTCCATGGCTTCATGTGGTCCTTGTCAGGACCAATTGCCTAACTTTGAAAGAAGGAAAAAGGCTGGGGATGTGCCATGTGGTGGTGGCCATAAAAGAAAAGTAGTCTGAGTCCAAAGTGGCTAAAATAAAGGTGTTGTTCCAAGACTCCAGTTTGCTATTTAGATTCCTCTATCTCCAAAAGGGCCACAATCTATTTCCCTAATCTTAAATGACCCAGTAATTTTACTCCTGGGAATACATCCAAAAAAATAACCCTGAACAGAAAGAAAGAAAAAATATTTTATAAGAAGGATATTAATTGTAGAATTATATATAATAATGAAAAAATATCCTAAGTATCTCTGACATAGGTCTGGTTAAGTAAACTAAGATACAATAATTCCAAGAAGTAATGCTATTCATAAAAACTAATCTATATTTATTGAGCAACCACTAGGAGCAATGCAGTTTACTAGCTCCTTTTCAATAGTATCTCTTCTGACTTCCTAAGAGTTGGGCATCATTGTCACCCCATTATACAGCTAATGCCATAAAGCCAAGGTCATGTGGCTAGCAAGACAGATATAGCTAATGAGTTATCCTTTGAACATTCTTGTGGGCTTTTTTATTGCTAATGGAGCACTGGCTTTGTTTGAGAGAAAAGCCAAACAGCCTCAAGAGATGAATCAAGAATAATCTACAAGTAAGATGATTAGAGTAGTTTTAATCTCCTTTGCAAGTAGTAAGTCCAGGAATGAGCATGTGATATAATTCTGGTTAATGAGACTTAAAAACTTGCTTGGTGGGGGGGGGGGGACAGGGGCTTCTTAAAAATAGTTCCCCCAACCATTTTTACCTTTCATTTTCATTTCCTGTTCTCTTTTTGCCTTGGGAAATTTTTATGTAAGTAGATAATGCTAAAGGCTGAAGCAGCCATTTGGGGAACATAAAGGGATTAGAGCAAAATGATGAGAATGATGAAGTAAACAGGAAAATAATCGAGGTTCCTGACAATTTAGTGAGCTGCCAAGGTGTCCTGGGATTGTCTGTTTTTGAGGGTTTGTTTGAATTGGGCTTTTTTTAACAGAAAAATACACATTCTTTTGGTGTAAACTGCTCTTCATCTATTGTCTGGTATTGAAAGCAATTGTATTAGTTAGAATTCGATAAAGCTGTGAGTGATTTAGAACTGCTCCAACCTAACTGGGTAAACACACATAAAAGTCTTTCTCATAAAAGCCCATGCTAGGCAATCTGGGGCAAATACGGCATTTTCTAAAGTCCTCAGAGACTCAAGCTTTCCCAGTTTTCCACTGCTCCAGCCCAGAAGAGTGCTTTTGCTGCTGGGATCTAGATGAGTGCTAGAACGCCAGCCTGCCTGTGTGCATTCGTGCCAGGGAAGAGAATATTCCTTCACTTTAAAACAAAGCCAGGATATTTCATACACCGTTTCATGAATTTTACTATAGATTGGATAGAACTGCTAGTCACAAGAAAACAAGGAAATGCCATCTTCATTCCAGAAAGTCACATACTCAGCTAAAAATCAACAATTCAATCAGTGTGTGTGTGGGGGGGGGGGTGGGGGGGGGTGGGAAAACAACAACAACAACAACAGCATAGAGCTGATGAACCCACAGCTGATTCCAAAGTCATGAACTTACTGTTATATTACACTGTCTCTGGTAAATAGTTAAGCTATGCTAGAGTCCCAGTGCATGAAATTCTTGCACTGGTGAGGCAATCAAAGTGTGAGTGTCTGGCATGGAAGGGCAGGTCCCAGCTGACTTCTGGGCCCTGGATAGCACCTGGGCCCATAGGCCCCCACAGACCCCCCTCCATCTGAGTCATGATGCCCCAGTCCCCATGTAGAGATGCAGTGAGTGCAGCTGGACATGACGGACCGGGGTGCTGAATGAAAGCCGGGTGGGCAGTGTACTCTCTCCTGGCCAGCCTCACAGACAGGCTCCTTCGTAAACCCATGGGGAGCCCCATCAGGCCCTGCAGTCCCAGAATCTGTGGCCTAAATCACCCGGAAGATGCCACATGTGTGTGGGGTAGGCTCCTCATGGGTGCCTGGCACCCGAGTGCAGGGGCTTCCCTGGTGCACGAGCCCTGGTGTTCTGGGGGAGGGCAGCAAGGGAAGTGAGTGCAAGCTCAGCAGACACCCTGCATTCTCACTGCACCTCCGTCCCCATCACCCCAACCCCAGGTAGCCTGTGAGAGGTCACGGTGCATTGCTGACACCTGCCATGGTCTGCACTGCCCCCCTGGCAGTCAATTCCCATCATAGCAAGTGGTTGAACTCCCGGTCTCCCAGTCCAACTCTTGGTCAAACGACTGCCCAAGGGGACAATTTGCATATTAGGCTTTTATTATATAGGATAGTGATGGGAGAAGTCTTTCTATACTTTATTTTTAAACTATTTCAAATTTTTAGTATATTATCAAAAGAAAAATGTTTTAATGTGCTATGTAGGATAAAATCCTATATAATAAAAAGCTAATGTTCAAATTGTCCCCATGGGCCAAAGTTTGACCAACTGGGAGGTAAACCTGAGCTGACCCTCAGGGTTGGCACAGAACATGGCAGACGTCAGCAACATAGTGCTGGCAGTGGGCGGCAGTGGAGGCACTGCTGGCCCCAATGGGCCCCGACAAGAGCAGGACTGTGGCAGGATGGTGGAGCAGGTGAGCAGGCAGTGCCAGGCCAAGGTGGATATGAGTGGGGTCCCAGATAGCCCTGCCAGTTGCCCCACAGTGGCAGTGGAAAAGGGCAGGGCTGGCAAGTGGGTAGTGCCAGGCCAAGGCGGGTATAAGCAGGAGCTCCCTAATTACCCCGCCGGTCACCATCTGTGGGGTGACCAGCAAGATGATCAGCAAGTGGGTGGTGCCAGGCCAAGGCAGGTATGAGCAGGTGCCCCAGTCACCCTGGGATCTCGCCACAGATCAGCCATGATCACTGGCCAGGCCTAGGGACCCTATTCATGCACAAATTGAATGTACCAGGCCTCTAGTTGTATATAAAATACATATGAGTAGGCCTGACTAGCATTACTCAGTGGTTGAGCATTGACCTATGAACCAGGACGTCACGAATCCATTCCCAGTCAGGGCCACAAGCCCAGTTGCAGGCTTGATTCCCAGCATGGGGCATTCAGAAAGCAGCCAATCAATGATTCTCTCTCATCATTGATGTTTCTCTCCCTCTTCCTCTCCCTTCCTCTCTGAAATCAATAAAAATGAAATATATATATATATATATATATATATATATATATGTGTGTGTGTGTGTGTGTGTGTGTGTATATATATATATATATATATATATATGTGTGTGTGTGTGTGTGTGTGTAAAAATATGCTTTCATAAGATTTGAAGGAGAGGTTGTGTTTGAATTTAGAAACATGAATGAATCAGGAATTTGTTCTTACATTTCTCTATTTTTAAGGGTTCATTAATAAGCAAGTAGTACTTTTGTAATAAAACTGTCTTTTACTTATGTGTATATACCACATTAAAATCATATAAACCACACGGTCAGAGGACCTTTTCATGTAGAGCCACTGGGCAGAGTCTATAAGTGGTGGATTTTATGAAGAAGAAAAATGATAAATAGCATGTCATTTGATGCTTCATAATTTTTGGTTTGTAACTTTGTGGGTCACTGCCTTCTCAAAGTGTTTCTATTCTTTCTGCACATTAGTTAGGTGACTGAGGACGGTGTCAGACTACTGAGACATGGGAAAAGATGATGTGGAGGAATTAAATTCTTCTTTCCTTTTGGCTGAGGATACAAAATACGCAGTATGATTTAATGTCTGTCCCCCATGCGTATTAACCTGTGTCTGCTGTGGGCAGTGTTAAGAAGACATTGTCATTGGCATCCAAATGAGATACATACTTTACTTTCCTTAATAGCCTGTACTGATTTCACAAAACCAATGCTAAGAATTGATGAAATGGTAAGGACTAAGCAACTTCAGAAAGGAGAAGAAAGAATTGCTGGTTTATTGTGATTAAGGACTTAGTTGAGATAGGAGTCAGAAGAAACAGGATTAGAAGAACATTATGAATAGGTCAGTTTAAGTGACCATCGCCATTCAGTCATTCAATGAGTGTACATGCACAAGCTGTCCCTAAGTGGCAGCAGGATAACCAGCGGCACTTATCAAGGAGGAATTGGATCCTGGGATTGTCCTTCAATGTAACTGAGATATAAATTAAGAAATTATACTTGCATGTCATTTAAGCTATTCTTTTGGTATCTTTTATATTTGCTTGATATAGCTGACATATTAAAGGAGAACAAAACAACATTTAAATAATTTAAACCAGTGGGTTAATGTGTAATCATAATAAGAGATAAAACCTCTATTTTTATCTCTTAAACTGGAAAGATAATAAAGCTAACTCTTTTAGTTTGTATCCATTTTCCAGCCCAAAATTATTCTTCTTATTCAACAAGAAGCCTATGACTCATTTTTACTAACTTATTTACATTCAAAAGTTCAATAGAAATTTTATTTTTGAATATGTCCTAGATACCTTACTTTTTAATTTCCCAATATTCAAGAACATTAAAGTACAGTAAAAGTTTGGCTTCTCAATAGCAAAAACAAAATATCTGGGAAAAAGTTAATGCCTCCCCCAAAAGAAATGAGAAAACATTATATGACAAAACATTAAAAGCAAATAAAAAAAACTGAAATTACTTGCCCTGGCCAGTATTGCTCAGTTGGTCGGGGCATTGTCCAGCACACCAAAAGTTCGCAAATATGATTGCTGGTCAAGGTTCATTCCCAGGCTATGAGATTTGATCCGTTTGTGTATGGGAGGCAACCGATTAATGTTTCTCTCTCATAACAACGTTTCTCTCTCTGTCTTTCCCTCTTTCTTCCTCTCTCTCTAAAATCAATAAAAACTTGTCCTCGAGTCTGATTAAAAATAAAACCTGAAATGACTTGAATAGATAGAAAAGAAAACAATGTTCTTGGATAAGAAGTTAGTCATAAAGATGTTCATTATTCTAAGTTCACCTATAAATATTGTGTGGTCTCAATATAAAATAGATCTTGGTATTTCTGGAATAAGTTGAATAAGTTAATGCCAAAGTTCATATGAAAAATAAACAATCAAATAGAGTCATGAAAATTCTTTTTATAGAAAGTCATGAGGGGGAACTAGACCTAAGAGTTATTAAAATGTATAGTATGCTATCACTTCTCTTTTTTAAACTGAAGGAATAAGATATACGTTTGCATAGAACATTTTTGTATCCTATCTAATAAAAAAGTAATATGCAAATCGATCATACCTCCAATCAAGCCATGCCCACAAACATGCCTACCAGCCAATCAGGGGCAAATTATGCAATTAAACTCCAATCAAGATGGCTGTGGCCACTGAGAGCAGGAGGGAGGCTTGGGTTTCCTGGTAATGGAAGAAGCCAAAGTTTCTGCCTGCTGTTACCAGCCTAGGCATCCACTCAATGCTACAAAGTTTCAATTATAGAAGATACATAATCCCAACAGAAATGGCAGCAGCCACAGAGCTGGAGAGAAAAGAGGCTAGAGTTTCTGGGACGATGGAGAAAACCAAACTTCTGCAGCCCTAGCCTAGGCCTCCACTCTAGGCTACAAAGTTTCAAACAGAAATGGCTGTCACCACAGAGTGAGCAGAAGGCTTGGCTCCGCTCCAGGCTACAAAGTTTCAATTGTAGACATAGATTAATCCCAAATCCCAGGGCCTCCACTTGGGTGACTGGGGGACATGGCTGGCCGGCAAACCACCACAGGCCCCTTGCCCAGGCTGCCGGGCACCCCAAGGGAACCTCCATCCTGATCCAGAACACCCTTTAGGGCAAACCAGCTGATCCCCACCCATGCACCACACCTCTATCCTATCTAATAAGAGTAATATGCAGATTGACCATCTCTCCAACACACAAGAGGACTGCTCCCATGTGGTCAAAGATCCTGTCCCCATGTGGACACAAGATGGCCACCACAAGATGGCCAGCAGGGGAGGACAGTGTGAAGTTCCAGGTCCTGCAATGGAGGGCAGTTGGGAGGTAGCAGGTCTGTAAGGGAAGGTAGTTGGGGGCTATCAAGCCTGCAGGGGAGGGCAGTTAGGGGTGACCAGGCCAACAGAGGAGGGAAGTTGGGGGCAAACAGGCTGGCAGGGGAGAAGTTAGACATCAATTAGGCTAGCAGGGTAGTAGTTAGGGGGTGATCAGGCTGGCAGCAGAAGCAGTGGGGGCAATCAGGGAGGCAGGCAGGCGAGCAGTTTGGAGCCAGCAGTCCTGGATTGTGAGAAGGATGTCCGACCGCCCGTTTAGGCCCAATCCTACTGGGATCGGGCCTAAACAGGCAGTCAGACATTTCATGAGGGGTCTCAGATTGGAGAGGGTGAAGGCTGGGCTGAGGGACACCTCCCCCCAACCTCCCATGCACAAATTTCATGCACTGGGCCTCTAGTAGATACATAAGAAACTGACAACATAGTCTATCTCCAGGGAATAAAACATTGTGGCTAGAATTCAGGGGCATAGGGATATTTCTCACACTTTTTTGTGTCTTTTTTTCTTAGAATCTTTTGAGTGTATTATTTAAAATGTAAATTAAAATATTTTTAAAACTTTGAACAACTGAGCTTCTAATAGTCAGACCCGATAACTGTGACTGGTGTCAAGCACAAACTCTCTAATTAAAGGGTGACTGGCTCAGTGGTGTGTTAGAGTCAGCTCCCTTCAAACAAATAGGCTTGAAATCTAAATACAATTTAAGAGAGGCAGGATTTTTTTTTAAGGCACTCAGAATGAGCCTAACATTCTGCAAATGTAAAAAATGTCAAAATAGATACCCTAGGTGTACTTTTTGACACAATTTGGAAAATGTCTTTTCAATTCTATGTTCAATGACATTGTATCCGTAGTTTGAAATAGACTGTGATTGTATTTACTCCAAGGACATCAGCAAACACTACAAATCAGGTTTTAGTCAGGTTGGGGAGGAGAAAAGCCAGTGGTCAGACATTTCCCGGCAGAGTGCTGGCTCAAATGTTCTAACTCTCGCCATGATTTTCTTTGATGCTTTCAAATCGCTTGATATTCTTTCCTAATACATGGGTTGATATTTATCTGACAGTGATGCTGATGAGAGACATATAATAAGGGTAGACAAGCATAATGTGAGTAGGTGCTAATAATTAGAAATACATCCTCATCTTGACGCACAAAAAATGGCATTCATTGAGAAGAATGAACATGGAGATGGCACTTGCTGCATTTTCTATGTCTCATTTTTAAACAATTACATAAAAGCTAGAGAAATTTAAAAGTAAGCAGATTTGCAAGCTTATTTTTTTCCTTGTATCACCTGATGCATCTCAGTTAATATTTCCTTGTTTTATTAATAATTAAAAGCAATTTTATACCACATAGCATGCAGAAAGATTTTGATTCTATGGGCACTAATATCTATTGACAGTGGTCCAGAAATGATACAAGTTATGACAATAAAAACCCTGCTCAGCTATTTTACACTTTAACTATGTACTGTAGATATTTTCTTTACAAGAATATCCCAGTTCACATGGAATTTTTACAACAAATTCATCTAGATATAATAGGTGGATAAGTAGCAAACTACTTATAAATAGATATACGGCCATAAAGTAAACCTTCTAAAAATAAATATGATGAAAGGAAAAGCAGAATGTCATGCAATCTTCAAAGGAAAATTGCTTTGAATGTGTAAAAAAAGAAATGTAATGTTTAATAGCAGTCTCCATTAAACTTTTATAAGGCCCAATTAGGGCTCCCTTTTATTGAGGTTTTTCTCTGAAGTAACTACATGTTCAAGAGGGAGAAGATACTGTTTTGGGGGAGTGCTTGCATTCTCCTGCTTCAAGACAGCTTCTCCTTAAGGAAATCCACTTACTTTGCTGTTTCCCATGTCAGTAGTGCCCAAAAGAAAGTCTGTTTCACTCTCCATGTTTAAAAATAAAACCTAAATTGAATATCTTTGTCTGTTATTAAAACTCTAAAATAAGTTTGCTAACACAAGCACACCTATTTATCCTGTAGGAATGCACATAGTTACTTGAATTGAAAGAGTTGCATTGACCATTCTGACATGCTTCTGGCTCCAGCATCTCTATGGCTAACATGTTATTGGATGTGTTTGGGGTTATTAAAAATCCTAAGTTAATGGTCTTTAAATCATTCTAATAGTAAAACTTGCAAAAGCAAAATATAAAATCGATATATGGATATCAAAGTGTTTTTATCTCACAAATTCAAGTTGAGCATTTAATCTGCTAGGTATGTTAGCATCACCAAAAAAAAAAAGAAAATCTCAACATGGCTCTGCCCTTTAGGAACATAAAAGACAATGAAGATCTTTTATCAGCTGTATGAATTTGAGCAAATTATATCTGCCTCCTCACCTTAAAGTGATGCTATTGGGATTAAAATAAACAATATGAATTTGGTATCAACATTTAGGCCTCCAATGAGTGCTATAGGAATTAGTAAGGGAGCAACTGAGATCCTTTAGAATGGAAAGGGGCCCTCAATCATATTGCTAATCTGAATATCTAGCAGGGCGCTTAGCATAAAGGGTGCACTCCATAAGCATCAGTTGTAGGATTAGACTGATCAGCCGTTCATTTTTGACTGATACAGAAAGAAAACCTTATGGATGAAATAAAATTTTAAGTCCATCTTGAAAATATAGGCAGGCTTTACTGATGAGGCAAATAGGAAACAGGTATGATAAATTGGGTAAACAGCAGAAAGCAAACTCTGAAGGGGAAATGAAAATAATGTTTTAAGAGGACAGAGAATAAGATTTCCAGACTAAAACTAAGAGCACATGGAGCCAAATCCAAATGTTGCTAGGCAAGGTGAAAAAAGATTTACGAAGAGTCTTAAAAACCAGCGTAGGAGTGTGGACTTTATTAGGTAAGTAAATGAGCAGTGGAGGAAAGACATGATGAAAAATGCTATTTTAGGGAGTTAACCTGGCAGCGGTGTGGGGAATAGAATCCAAGGAAGGAAGTTTGCGTTGCAGACCCACAAGGGGAGGTCAGTGCAGCAAAACAGCTGGTGTTGAGGTGAAGGGCAATGGAAACAACAGGGAGGAACAGATCTGGGAGAAAGGCTAAAGTAAAAATCCAGAGCATTTAATAATTTTCAATATGAAACATGAGGATGGGGGCCAAGCAAGTAGGATGAAGTTGGTGCTAATAATAGACCATAGTGAGACTAAACAGCTTGTTTCAGATATTCCCTGTGGCATTCTGAGAATAATTACATTAGTTGTTACAATGAACCACCCCTAAATATACATTAGGCACAATTAAGAATACATTGGATGCTTACTCTCTGTCCAATCTGTACTGGGTGTGATGAAGAATAGAGAGGAAGTAAGTCAATGACATAGATATCCTTGAGATGCTGTTTAAAATAAATAGTAAGCTTACTAAGAGCAATGTATATTGAGCACACAGTATGCACCAACTGTATAAAACAGAATGTCTTATTTAAACCTAACAGCAATTTAAAAAACAAAACACATATATTTTTATTGATTTCAGAGAGGAAGGGAGAGGGAGAGAGAAACATCAATGATGAGAGAGAATCATTGATCAACTGCCTCTGGAATGCCGCCCACTGGGACTTGAGCCTGAAACCTGGAACATGCCCCGACTGGGAACAGAACCAGTTCACAGGTCAATGCTCAACCACTGAGCCACACCTGCTGGACAACACAATAACTTTATGAGGAAGGTACAATAATTTATCCTCTATTTACTTACACAGAAACTGAGTCTTGTACGGTAGGAGTTGTTAATTTCCCCAATGTAACAAAGCCAGTAAATAGCAGATTCAGGAATAAATCCCAGCCATCTGACCCCAAAGTCCACAGTTTCAGCACCACACAATACATGACTGACATGCATGGAAGACACCAATGGATGACCAAAGACTAAATATTATTGAGCAACAACACTTGAGATATCATGGATTTTGTTTTGAGGCAGAAAACAAAGAGAAGTTACAAGAGAAGTTGCATAAGCAGCTACATAGGGAAGAATACATATAATGTGCCCAGAAAGTTGGGGACGTCAGCATGAGGATAAGTAATGACGAGAAGAGAGTTAAAGGTGTAAATCTGAGCCAGATGATGGCTAGAGGGCCTGAATAGAATTGTGACTTGATACACATTGGAATCAATTAATACTTACTGATCACCAATCATTTTTTCCAGTAGTGGCAGGCCCAGGAGTTTAGGACAAATGGGCTGACCTTCCTCTCACATTTTCCAAGCCTCCACTATTTCTTCATACCAGTGCAGACCCAGGATGCATACCATACAGGCAGGCATCTTATTTCAGGTCCAGTCAAGCTGCTCCTTGGTCATGATGGCATGAACTAAAAAATGTTCTCGGGATCTTCTTCATTACACTCAGCTTCAGAAGGTTCAGTCTGATTACCCTGGGACAAATCCTCTTGAGGCTCTGTGGGACATGAAACGAGTAATGTTTTTACTATAGAGTATGGGCTACAGAAGAAAAAGAACACAGTGTAGAAGGATAAGTACCTGATGCTGTATCAGCCATATCCCTGTATGCAGTAAAGATTTGTTGAAAGAAGAGAGATATTTAAAAGCAGGTATTCTAAAATTCCAAGTTTGAGGAGAGGACTTGTGTTAGTAGAAAAGGAGAATTGGGAATTAATCAAAAGACATTTCATAAAAATCAAAATAATAGGTTGGATATCTAAGGAAAGAATGAAAAATGTCATGGGCTACCAGTATATTTGAAACAAGGTGATAGAACTGACAGAAATTCAAAAATGTTAAGTTTTGTTGGGATAGGAATGATCTCTCTAGTTCTCTGTTGTACTCTAGAAACTAGCAGCATCCTTAATACACAGTGGACATGCAATAAGTAATTAGGGTGTTGAATAGACAATCTATTAGTTTTAAGAAGAAAAATCAAATGTTCTATCCTGAAGTTGTGAGTCCCAACTCAGACCCATGGAATGTATTGCTAAGAGCCCATGTCTTTATGAACCACAGTTACTAAAGGGCCTTTTAATAAATTAGAGCAGGAAAAGGTAGCAAACAAAGTTTGAGACCACTGACTTACTGCCTGGTACAAATGCCTAGTGGCATTCTTCATTTAAAGTTAGGACTAAAATCAGGTCTAAGATGAATGACCTGAGTCACATGTTAGCTGTACTTCTGAAACCAATTCCAGTATGAATTTATCAGGAATATCAATGGAATCTTCACTAGCATGAACTCCTATATATTTATTTTTAATTTCTTATGTTTTATAAGCTTCTGACACCACAAAACCTGGACCCAGCTCTGAACCACTACCTTTACATTAGATCCAGCAGGGACACAAAGTATCTGAATTCCACTGTTGCTATTTTATCATACCAGATGACTGCTATGATATCCAAGTCCTAGACTTCAGGATGAGTGAGAACTGGATTTGAGTTCCATTTATAAGCTGCATGGTTTATAATCTCCTCATCTGCAAAATGGGAATACTAGTGACTACCCTTCTGGGTTCTTTTAAAGCTTAAATGTGCATAGGAGTTCAATAAATTGTAGCTCTATTATTGTTGTTAATTAGTCCAGTGATTCTTATTCACACTTTTCCCATTTTACATTTAAAATTTTGTGCATAATTGACATTTTGTTATAAATCCTCAGAAACACATTAAATAAGATTACCATAATGTTTCCTTTACTTTTCAAGCTATACGGCTAGGAAAATTCCTGGACATGTTCATTTGTAAGAGTTATGTACCAAATTCAGAACATACATTTTCTTATCTTTTTTTTTAAGTTTCTACAATTTCAACATCCATTGAGTATAAGTATAAACTTAAGCATTATACTTTTATGAATAATAATTTGGCTTATCGAGATTACCATCTCACCAAGTTTTCCCAAAGAATTTTTCAGGCTGAAAAAAAACTAAATGCAGAAAATAACTTAATGGTCATTCTTACCATCTAGAAACCCACATAAATTATGAAAATTAGTGAATAAAAGAACATAATTTGTGTTATAATGATCACAACCAAAGAGTGATGCACTTGGGGTGGGGGGTGCTCTCACATACTTTTGCCCTTTAATATATTTCCCTGAAAATTTTCCCCAACCTTCTTGCTAGAATAAGAAGAAATAGATTAGGCCAAATTTCCCAATCTTTTAAGGTTACAGGGGTCTCTATGATTACGATTATGATTATTGACTTGAGGGAGAGAGAGAGAGAGGTGCTGTTTCACTCATTTGTGCACTCATTGGTTATTTCTTGTATGTGCCCCAACCGAGAATTGAATCCTCAACCTTGGTGTTTCAGGGCAACACTCTAACCAACTGAGCTACCCAGCCATGACTTCGGGGTCTTTTTCTTAGTCATTGTATGTACTTACAGTAACCCTTAATTAAAAAAAAAAACACTACAAAGTGCTACTTTGCATTCAATAATGCTTTCATAAAATGAATTTTATCTGAAAAATCTTAATAGCAGCTACATAAATTGAAAGCATAATAATACAAATGTGAGTAAACTATAATGTATGCTATTATAGAGATTGGTGTGTGTTTCTCTGGAAATCACTCCATGACTAATCCCTCCTCCCACCCTAACTTCACCCTAGGATCCTAAGGACCACCAACTTGGAAGCATTGTTTCAGGCATGTCAAGCTAGGCAGAATCTGTCTTTGCTCATTCTGTGAGTCTTGACTCTTAGCCGGAGAGAAAATCATCACTTGAATTCAGAAAACAAGGATAACACATGGGGCCACTTTCAAGCAAAGATTCATCATGGAAATCTGAAAAAAAAAATCTCCTTTTACAGACCATGGTAAACCTAAAGTGCTAATTCTGGTCCTGTATCCAATAAGGTGTGAATATTACCTAACCACAGTGGGCTTCCTATATCTTATCTGCTAATTATAGTTGTATTAGAAGGTAATATCTTTTATCTGCAGCCTGCTTCACCAGAATCAAAGCCTTTTCACATATAATATCTTATTTGATCTGTACAATAACTTTGAGCTAAAACAAGACAAATAATAATATTCCTTTTTTTTCGATAAGGGAATTGAGACTTAGAGATTAAATAGGTTGTTCAAATTAGATTTAATTAGGGTTGGAGGCATATGCCTAGCAAGGTCTTCTGATTTTAAACTTCTAACTTTCTGACCCCAATTCTATAAATATAACATTCTAACAATCTTGTTCCATCTTAGAGACACTTTACATGGTTTAATGCCTGAAAAGTTGGTGTCTGGTAAGAGCAGAAAAATGCTCCTGTTTTTTTCAAAGGTTACAGAATCTAATGCAAGTTATTTTAAAAGATGCATTATTAGTTCAAGTACTGGATAAAAATTGTGATTTTTTTATTTCAATGACAAGAGTATACATTTAAGAAGCTTCCTTTCTTTCTCCCCCATCTTTTTTAAACTCTCAATTAGGGCTTGCTGGTTCTTAGCTTTTGGGCATCTGTGGATGAACCTTAGTGATTTGAAATAGCTGCAGCTCAGTACTTTGGTCCAAGTGCATACAATGTAGAAAGAGTTCTTTTCTGAGGACTGAGTCTCTAAGCTTCAAGAATTGTTCAAGGGTTTTGTTTCCTCAGAGCTGTCAAGTTTCTTTGAAAGAAGTGAAAAGAAGCAACAAAGAAGGATGTGGGAGTGATTTAAAAATATTTTAAATATCTCTTTGGCGTTCCAATCTTTTTCAAATTAAACGTCTGTTGTTAACCATTCTCTACTTAAATGCCTCTATCTTTGGAATGTTGCTCTGTAATGATATGACCCTATTTTATTGTGTGTGGGAAAGTGGGTGTGTGAGAGTGTGTGTGAGAGTGTGTATGAGAGTTTGTGTGTTCTTTTCTTTCCCTCAGCTTTCTCTCTGCATGCTCAAGGTTTATCAGACCAAGAACTTCTTATCTTTTCAAAGAATTGAATTTGTAGCAAAAATGATTTGATCTAGAAATCTAAATGAAGGGGATGTGGACATAAAAATAACACTAGAAAAATAGTAAGAAAGAAGAAATAAACAGCAGACCACAATTGTACAGCAGACCATGTTAAGTGAATTACTTGGGAATATGTATTTTTAAAAGCAACATATAAATGCACAGCAGGATTCTGGCAGATGAAATTGTATTGTGTTTACTTTAAGGATCTCGATGATAACATACAGTTATTTAGTACAAATAGTATAACCGATGGTGCAAGGAACACTGAATTAGATACAGTTCCTACAAAGTAGGTTTGAAATCTAAATACAAATTAGAGAGGCAAAGTATGAAACACCCAGAGAAAGCCTAACATTCTGCACATGTGGAAATGTCATCCTGGGCATTCTAAGTGTACTTTGAGACATAATTTGTAAAATTTCTCAAGTGCACATGTAAACATTGTAAATAGAGTCATTTTACACAGATTTGATGTGTGCATAGATGTAAGCACATGGATCTCAGATATGCAATTTCAGGGTGATTTGTTTAGCTGTTAAATATAGGCATCCACCTGAAAATTGCAGATTTTACTGCTCATCTCCCTTACATTTTAATCCCTTCCAAGTTCCTTTTTAAATTACAAGTCTGAATAAACATGCAAACATTTATTATTTCTGAATAATGTGTCAAGATATATTTGACCTCTAGCTGGTGTGGCTCAGTTGGTTGGAGTACCCTCCCATACACTGTAAGTTCACCTGGTTCTACTCTGGTCAGAGCACAATCCCAGGTTGCAGATTCGATACTGGATCTGAGTGCATACAGGAGGCAACCCATCAGTGTTTCTCTCTCATCTCTCTCTCTCTCTCTCTCTCTCTCTCTCTCTCTCTCTCTCTCTCTCTCTGGAGATCAATAAAACTATATCCTCCAGTGAAGATTAAATATATATATATCTCCTATATAATAAAAGTGTAGTATGCAAATTGTCCCCTGACCAGGAGCTCTTCCAGGAGTTTGACCAGGGGGCAGGGCCAGCCAGGGGAAAGGAGGGAGACCTTGGCAGGCAGCCAGCAGCTGCTAGGGACCCTACCAGTGCATGACTTTCATGCACCAAGCCTCTAGTATACATATATATTTGAGTGAAATATCTTCTAAGTAATTCTTTAATTTTATATTTCATCATTGTACTTGCTGTTTGCTCATTGTATGAAAATGTTCTACTTTTCTAAAAATTTGGCAACATGAAAAATTGAAGAGCCATTGAGAAAAACAAACCAAACTCTTCATATGAACAATTGTCTCACAGTGATGTCTTGGAACAAGAAAGATTTTTGCTATTTATTTACCAGAGAGGCGTAGAGATAATCTCATGTGCATTGATTTCCCCTAAGGAGGGTGGGAGTGCGGTCAGCTAACACAAAGCACTGGAGTGGGGGAATCAGCAGCCATGACTTCTGTTCTCTTTGTCTTTAGAATTTGCTCTGACTTAAGAGACTCACTTGATTAATATAATCCCTGTGTTTTCATTTCTTTCTTTGTTTCCTTTGGTTCTTGTTTTGTTTTTTCTAATGAACACAGTCAAACTCATAGAAAGAATTCTTTTGTTGGAATCTTTTCATTGGTCTTGGCTATTAATTCAACATATTGATAAAATGAGAGCCAATGCAATTGTACACTTTTCAGGAATATAATCATTCAACATTTCTGCAGCCAAACTTTTTATGTAGTGAGAGTCTAGTGTATACAAGACACTGAGCTAGGCACTGAATAAATTACAGTTGGTACTTTAATCACAACATTATTGTGAAATGGTTGTTACATGAAAACTAGAAGTCCAGTGCATGAAATTTGTCCCTCAGCTCAGCCTGCATCCTCTACAATCTGGGACCCTGAGAGGGATGTCCTAGATTGGGCCTAAACAGGCAGTTGGACATCCCTCTCACAATCCAGACTGCTGGCTCCCAACTGCTCCTCTGCCTGCCATCCTGACCCCCTAACCACTCCCCTGACAGCCTGATTAATGCCTAACTGCTCACTTGCCAGCCTGTTTGCCCTACCTGCCCTCCCCTGCAGGCCTGGACACTCCTAACTGCCCTTTCCTGTAGGCTTGGTCCTCCCAACTGCTCTCCCCTGCAGGCCTGTACCCCCCACAACTGTCCTTCCCCGCTGGCCTGATCACCCACAACTGACCTCCCTTGAAGACCTGGTCCTTCCCAACTGTTCTACCCTGCTGACCATCTTGTGGTGGCCATCTTGTGTTCACATGGGATCAGTCATCTTTGACCACATGGGCCAGCCATTTTGTGTGTTGGAGTGATAGTCAATTTGCATATTTTTTCTTTTATTAGATAGGAGGATTAAGTAGGATAGAGGCCTGGTGCATGGGTAGAGGCCAACTGGTTTGCCCTGAAGAATGTCCTGGATCAGGGTGGGGATTCCCTTGGGACCTGGAGTGGCCTGGGCAAGGGGCATGTGGTGGTTTGCAGGCTGGCCATGCTCTCTGGTGTCCCAAGACAAGGCTCTGGTATCTGGGATTTATTTTCTATAATTGAAACTTTGTAGTCATGAGAGGAGCTAAACCTCCTGCTCGCTCTGTGGCCATGGCCATTTTGTTGGGATTTATTTATCTTCTATAATTGAAACTTTGTATCCTTCAGCAGAGGCCAAGGCAGGCCAGGGTGTGCAGAAAGCTTGGCTTCTTCCATTGCTGGGGAATCCCAAGCTTCCTGCTCTCTCTATGGCTGCAGCTATTTTGGTTGGGTTAATTTGCATACTTGCTCCTGATTGGCTGGTGGGTGTCGCTTGTGAGTATAGCTGAGTTTTGGTCAATTTGCATATTACTCTTTTATCAGGATACTAGTGACCCGATGCACAAAATTTGTGCATGGGGAAGGGAGGGTTCCTTCAGCCCAGCCTGCCTCCTCTCATAGACTGGGAGCCCTCAGGAGATGTCCTATTGATGGCTGAGGCATGCTCCCCATCAGTCTGGCCACCCTCTGTGGGAGGTGACCAGGCTGATCAAGGGAAGGCCCATCCCCATTACCCTGCTACTGCAGCCACTGTCAGCCTCTGCAGCTGCCAAGGTGTTTTCATCAACACAGACTCTAGTCCCTTCACTCTGAAAAAAATGACAACTTGCTTTAGGCATTTTCAAGATGTGTCTTTCATAGGCTATGACATTTCTTTCTTTCTTTCTTTCTTTCTTTCTTTCTTTCTTTCTTTCTTTCTTTCTTTCTTTCTTTCTTCTTTTTTAATCCTCACCTAAGGCTATGTTTCTATTGATTTTTAGAGAGTGTGGAAGAGAGAGGGAGAGACAGAGAGAAACATCAATGTGAGAGGCACACTTTGATTGGCTGTCTCCTGCATGAGCCCTGACCTGGGCCCCAGCCAGGGAGGAGCCTGTAACCTAAGTACATACCATTGATCAGAATCGAACCCAGACCCTGCGGTCAGCAGGCCAAGGCTCTATCTACTGAGCCAAAGCAGCTAGGGCAGGATATGACATTTCTTTGCCCCTCCAGCAGCAGACCTTTGTTTTTTTTCCTCCAGAAATGTGGTGGAAAAATTTAGATCACCTTCTTGGATTCTTATAACCCAAGTTACCAAGGACACTGCAAGTGGTGACATACCGTAGCTTAACCAATGAGTGGTCAGAAAAGGTGTTTATGCTGGAACTGGTTTGGCTCAGTGGATAGACCTCGGGCCTGCAGACTGAAGGTTCCTAGGTTTGATTCCTGTTAAGGGCATGTGCCTTGGTTGGAGGCACATCCCCAGTGAGGAGTGTACAGGAGGCAGCTGATCAATGTTTCTCTTTCTTCAATGTTTCCAACTGTCTATCCCTCTCCCCTCTTCTCTGAAAAAATCAATATATATATTTAAATGGTGTTTCCCTGCGTTGTGTCCACTGGGCTAGGGGGTGTGTCCCTGCCATTCAATGATGGCCACTGATCTCCACACACACCAGAGACTGGCAGTCAGCCCCTTCCCCCAAATTTCTGGCACCGTGCATGGACCCGAACTGCCGCCGCTTGGTGCCAGAGCATGCACAAGCGGCTGGGGGTGGGGCAGGAACATCCCTGCCCCCAGCCGCGTGTTTGCTACATCCATAGTCCCGCAGTGGCTGGGGGTATTCTGGGACACCTGCCTCTCAGGGCCTAAGTGCAGGCCTACAGGCTAGGAGTGGCCTGGGTCCCAAGTATGTTCCTGGGACTCAGCTGGCAGGGCACCTGTGTATGCAAATTATCCACCATCTTTGTTGGGTTTATTTGTATTTTATTCCTGATTTGCTTTGTGGGTATGGCTTGTGAGCATGGCTTGATCGGAGATACGGTCAATTTGCATATTACTCTTTTATTATATTGGATTCACTTCCCAGTAGGCCAATACTGTATGAATTAAGGGTACTTTTTAAAAAGAATTGCTGTAGACTTTAAATATAAAGAATTTTCATTTTGAAAAATACTTATTAAATACATAAACAATATCAAATTCCTTAACCTATATTTATTCTGTTTTCAAATTATGGTTTTTGTATTTGTAGAATATGTCCATTGCATACATTTGGAAATCTGGCATGGTATTGTATACATTTGGAAACTTGATATACTTATTTGTATATTTATCTATTTATATAAATAGAAAAGAAAAACATCATGCTTATACCAGAGACATGTATGTCTGTGCTTTTTTAAATTATGAATTGGAACTCACATCAATACTATTTATAATTAAAATTATATTTCTTTTTATTAGGAGTGAACCTGCTATTTTTTTTGTCTGTGTGTTCTCAATTTTTTTTATGCTAGTCCTATTTTCTTGGTTATGGTGAAAGATAAAATGAACTGCCTTTTTCAAAGTATTGGTTTTATATTTATTCTGTTTTTTCATTTATCATTGAAAATATTTTTAGGATTGGGTATTTAACAAGAAATTCTATGACTTGTGCTGGATTTTACTATTATTTTGCTGTTCACGTGTATATTAGATAGGAATCTAGTTAATTTTTATTCTGTGGGACAAAGAAACCTTGAAACACAGAGGCTCAGAAAGATGAAAGTTGATTCTCTCTCACAGTTTCAATGAGCAGGACTATTAGTGTATGGCAGCTCTCCTACACTAAGGGAAACAGGCTCCCTCTGTCTAATTGTTCTGCAGTCCTCAAATGGGGTTTCTGCCTCCTGACTGAATAAGGCTACTCCAGCTCCAGCCATCTTGCTTGCCTTCAACCACAGAGAACACCATAATAGAGTGCATGCTTCTTTCTTTTGAGATCATAACCTGAAATTTTTACACATAACTTCTGAAATGATTCATAGTAGGCATTCAGGTACAATTACATTAAAAGACATAACAAAGTAGTTACATGCTTGCACCTATGCACATAATCTCTGTGAATTGAATTGTCATGTTATGTTGAAGCAGCATTACTGTGGGTGATTTTCTGAAGTGGTATACAACTCTTAGTAAAGTTTGGAATAAGACACATAATAGCTCCCTTCAATTTACGTTGTTTTTGCATTAATGGACAATCAATGTGTTTAAAAAATCATATCTAATAAAAGAGTAATATGCAAATTTGACCGTACCTTCACCACATCCGCAAGCCACACCCATAGCCAGGCCCACCAGCCAATCAGGAGCAAGTTATGCAAATAAACCCCAACCAAGATGGCTGCCGCCACTGAGAGCAGGAGGAAGGCTTGGGTTTCCCTGGCAACAGAGGAAGCCAAGCTTTCCGCCTGCCTAGGCCTCCACTCAATGTTACAAAAGATATAAAAGATATAGAAATGACAGCAGCCACTGAGCTGGAGAGAACAGAGGCTTGGGTTTCCCTGGCAACAGAGGAAGTCTACTTTCAGTCTGCCATTGCTAGCCTAGGCCTCCACTCTAGGCTACAAAGTTTCAAACAGAAATGGCTGTCATCCCTGAAGCAAGCAGAAGGCTTGGCTCTGCTCTAGGCTACAAAATGTCAGTTGTAGACATAGATTAATCCCAGATCCCAGGGCCTCCGCTTCGGTTGCTGGGGGTGTGGCCAGCCTGCAAACTTCCACAGGTCCCTCACCCAGACTGTCCCTCACCCCAAGGGAACCCTCACCCTGATCTGGGACACTCTTCAGGGCAAACCAGCTGGTCCCCACCCATGTACCAGGCCTCTATCCTATCTAATAAAAGAGTAATTTGCAGATTGACCATCACTCCAACACACAAGAGGGCTGCCCCCATGTGGTCAAAGATCCTGCCCCCATGTGGACACTAGATGGCCACCACAAGATGGCCAGCAATGGAGGGCCATTGGAGTTTCCAGGCCCTGCAAGAGAGGGCATTTGGGAGGGACCAGGCCTGCAAGGAAGGGCAGTTGGGGGCAATCAAACCTGTAGGGGAGGTCACTTAGGGGTGACCAGGCTGGCAGAGGAGGGAAGTTGGGGGCAAATGGGCTGGCAGGGGAGCAGTTAGACATCAATTAGTCTGGCAGGCAGAAGCGGTTAGGGGCAATCAGGGAGGCAGACAGGTGAGCAGTTTGGAGCCAGCAGTCTTGGATTGTGAGAAAGATATCCAGGCCTAAATGGGCTTAAATGGGCAGTCAGACATCCCTCGAGGGGTCCCAGATTGGAGAAGGTACAGGCTGGGCTGAGGGACATCTCCTGGCTCGTGCACCAGGCCTCTAGTCTATAATAACAAAAGCGTTGATCTCTTGGGGGGAGGGCGTGCTGCAAGAGATCAACCTAAGGACTTGTATGCATGCATAAAAGCATAACCATGGGATGAAAGACACTGTGTGGGGGGAGGCAGGAGAGGGCAAGTGCTGGGGGGTTGGGAAGGCAGGGGGAAGGTCAAGGGAGAAAAAAAGGGAAATATATGTACTACTATTTGTAATACTTTAAACAATAAAAAGAAATAATAAAAGCGTAGTAAGCTAATTAGATCTGATATCCTTCCACATGAAGCCAGGGCTTTGAGGGAAGCCCAGGTCCCAGGTGCCTGAGGGAAGCCGGTGCTGGCATCTGAGGGAAGGAAGACCTACTCTTGCACTAATTTTGTGCATCAGACCTCTAGTGTAAAATATAGAATTATGTTCTAGGCTTGATAATTATAAATAGGTCTTTAAGTTATAGAATGTCTAACAGAGGATTTGAAAATCATGAGAGATGTAGAAAATTTTAACACTGTGGGACTTTCCTCTTCCTTGCAGAGATTTACCATCTCTGTTCCTAACCGCAAAATTTCCTCCTCTAATTATATCAACCAAAACAGCCCTACAAATTTCCAAAATGTTGCCCAGGAATGAGACAACTCATATAAACAGCTCTAGAGATACAAGGTATGTTGACACTTGATCTAACTTCTAACATATCACAGGTAAGAATTTTACCGAATATTTTGCAATGCTCTAATGAAGTATCATCACATTTTTAACTTTTAAAAACTGTATCATGGAAACCCACCAGCCAATGCCACACATTCAAGGCTTTTTTCAGGTCAAATCAGTACTGGTTATGAGTTTAAAGTGATACCTAAAGGAACTCTAATCATTAATTCCTATTAATGTAAAGCTTCCCTAGGAATTCCAGGACTGATATGGCAGATTGATAATCTGGATGCTTCTCTCTTTTTGCCCTGCCATTCTCAACATGTGTGGTTTTCGTTTCATGAAACCAGCACGGCTGCTCTAGTTCTAACTTATTCCAGCAGTAAAAGGGGCAAAGATAAAAGAAAAAGACATAATCTTCCCCTTTAAAGGCAAATACTAAAATCTACACAGGCTTCTCCTTGCATCACTTTCTCAAGAAGTTAGTAGTTTTATTTTTAAGATTCTAAATCTGCATATCATTGGTAACTCTAAGCATCTAGTAGATATCGTTCTACCAGACAGATGAGATGGTGAAATAAACCCCAAACCAGAAATTCTAATTCTGGTTGGGCTGCTAACTAGCTTCAAGATCTCAGGCAAGATCGTGGCGGTGCTCAACGGTTGAGTGTTGACCTATGAACCAAGGGGTCATGGTTTAATTCCCAGTCAGGTTCAATTCGCATGCCAGAGTTGCTGGGTAGATCCTTGGTGAGGGGAGTGCAGCAGAGGCAGCCAATTAATGATTCTCTATCATCATTAATGTTCTATCTCTCTCCCCCTTCCTCTCTGAAATCAATAAAAATATATTTAAAAATAAAAGGAGCCCAGGCAAGTCATTTCATTTCTAGGATTCTAAAAATTTGGGAAATGATAGTAGGTTAATGGGTTATTTCAATTTTCCAACATCCAGAGTATATAATAATGCCCGGGACATTTTATGACTAGATTCCTAAAAATGTTTTAATCTGTTAATTGCAGATGATTGACTTTTATGTTTGGAAGTCATTCCAGTTTTACTAAGTACATTAGAAACACACATTTTTCTTGTTATGACAACTGCCCAAGTCAATTTTGATTGGTCAGTGTTATGCTGGAGTGGTTACTAACTATACTTTAATGGCATGAGTGCTTTGTATCATATTACTGTTATTTGTCTCCAATAGGAGGCCATTTTGTTTTATGTTCATTTGTTTGTTTGCTCAATTTTACCTACTCCCAAGCCTAATCACTTCTCTCCTCAACTTTTATACCAGTAGTAATGACCAGTGTCTATTTCCTGAACTGCAGCTTTATTCTCCTCTTTGGTTCCTTGCTCCTACTTCTGGACCTCTCTAATTCATGCTGTACACAGTAGCCATGTGATCTTTTTTTGCTTACTCCCTTTACCTATTTCTCAGCTCCCCCATTTCCATCTAGTCTGTGGCAACCACCAATTTGTGCTCTGCATGTATAAAATTAGTTTGGGGGTTGTTGTTTATTGTTGGTTTTTTTGGGGGGTGGGGAGAATGTTAGATTTCACATATAAGAGAGATCCTGTCATATTTGCCTTTCTCTATCAACTTATTTTACTTAGTATAACACCCTCAAGATCCATCCTCATTGTCACAAATAGCAAGATTTTATTCTTTTTTATGGTTGAATAATATTCCTGTGCGTGCGTGTGTGTGTGTGTGTGTGTGTGTGTGTGTGTGTATGTATCACAATTTATTTATTCATTCATTCATCAGGAGATACTTAGGTTGTTTTCATACCTTCACAATTATAAATAATGCTTCAGTGAACATGGGGGTGCATGTATCTTCTCAATTAGTGTTTTCATTGTCATTGCATAATTATCCAAATGTGGAACTGCTGGATCATATGGTAGTTCCATTTTTTAAAATATATTTTATTCATTTTTCACAGAGAGGAAGGGAGAGGGACAGAGTCAGAAACATTGATGAGAGAGAAACATTGATCAGCTGCCTCCTGCACACCCTACACTGGGGATGTGCCCACAACCAAGGTACGTGCCCTTGAGTGGAATCGAGCCTGGGACCCTTCAGTTCGCAGACTGATGCTCTATCCACTGAGGCAAACCAGTTTCGGCTGGTGGTTCCATTTTTTAAATTTTGAAGACAAAATAGTGTTTTCCATCGTGGCTGCACCAATTTAAATTCCCACCAAAAATGTGCAAGTGCCCTTTTCTCTACATCCTTGCCAACAATATATTTCTTGTCTTTTTTATAATAGCTGTTCTAATAGGTGTGAGATTATACCTCACTGTGATTTAAATTTTTGTTTCACTGATGATCAGTGATGTTGATAATCTTTTTAAGTATCTATGGGCCATCTGAGTGCCTTCTTGGGGGAAATATTTATCAGATCTCCTGCTCAATTTTTTTAATTGGATTGTTTAAGGCTTTTTGTTTGTTTGGTTTTTGTTTATATTTTGCTATTGAACTATATAAGTTCTTTATGTATTTTGGATATTAACTCCTTATCAACCATATGACTTGCAAATATGTTTTCCCATTTAGTAGGCTGTCCTTTCATTTTGTTGATGGTTGCCTTTGCTGTGCGTAAGCTGCTCAGTTCAATGTAGTCCCACTTGTTTAGTTGCTTTTGCTTTTGGTGTTAGATTAAAAATATATATTGCCAAGACTTGTGTCAAGGAGCTTACCACCTATGTTTGCTTTTAGGTGTTTCATAGTTTCAAGTCTTATTTTTAAGGCTTTAATCCATTTTGAACTAATTTTTAATTTTTGTATATGGTATAAGATAGTGGTCCAGTTTTATTCTTTTGCATGTAGCTGTCAAATTTTCCCAACACTGTTTATTGAAAAGAATGTCCTTTCTCCATTGCATATTCTTGGCTCTTGTGTCATGAATTAATTGACCATATATGCATGGCTTGATTAATGAGAACACAAAACTTAATGGGAAAAAATGACTTTATGTCGTCATAATTCATTTAAATAAATATGTATTGAACACTGACCACATGCCAGACACTGAATTAGACACTGGAAATATAATGGTGAACAATATTGGCACAATTTCTTCTCTTATTCATATTAAATAGAAAGGAAATAATTTCATTGTTTAGCAAGAGCATGGAAAGAAAGTATAAACATATAAACAAGTGACTAACAGAACAGAGGTGACCTGCTGAAACCGGTTTGGCTCAGTGGATAGAGCGTCGGCCTGTGGACTGAAGGGTCCCTGGCTCAATTCCGGTCTGGGGCATGTACCTTGGCTGTGGGCTCAGTCCTGGTAGGGAGTGTGCAGGAGGCAGCTGATTGATGTTTCTCTCTCATCGATGTTTCTAACTCTCTATCCCTCTCTCTTCCTCCCTGTAAAAAATCAATAAAATATATATTTTTTAAAAAAGAACAGAAGTGACCAGCTTCAGATAGGGTGATCACAAAAGACCAGAGACTTTTACAAGAGAATGAGATGGCTATGCAAATTTTGGGGATAAAGAGAACATTTCAGGCGAAAGGAAGAGCCTATAGAGCTATCCAAAGACTTGGGAAGGGGGTTTGGGGGTAGAAAGAGAAACACCAGTGAGGCTGGATAATAGTGTGGAATGAGGGAGAGGGAAAGTGACCCAAGACGAGATTAGAAAAATAAACGGGCCAGATCATACAGATTCTCATAGGTCCTGGTAAGAAATGTTGAGGTATTCTAGTTTATTTCCAGGAAAAGGTTAAGACATTGCAGCAGTTCAAACAGAATTATATAAATCAATTTTCAGTTTAACATCCATTTTGTTTTTGGTGGAAGAAGATAAAAGAGAAATCAGTAATCCAGGGAGAAATGGTAGCAGTTAAGACACAAAGGTGGTAGTAAAGAGAAAAAATACTTTGCAAAGCACAATTTTAAATTATATCTAATACTATATGCTATCAACCAAAGAACAATCACATGTTTTGGTCCTACTGTATGTCCAACATGAGAGTGTAAAGATGCATGTTGCATTGTCCCTTTCCTTTAGGAACTTGGAATTTATTAAGGAGAACAACTAACATATAAAAAGCCGAATCAATAATCTCATAGAACCACCCCACACCTTATAAATGATCATTTCTTTTAAAAAATATATTTTATTGATGTTTTACAGAGAGGAAGGGAGAGGGATAGAAAGTCAGAAACATCAATGAGAGAGAAACATCGATCATCTGCCTCCTGCACACTCCCTACCAGGACTGTGCCCACAGCCAAGGTACATGCCCCCGACCGGAATCAAACCTGGGACCTTTCAGTCCGCAGGCCGACACTTTATCCACAGAGCCAAACCGGCCTTGGCAAATGATCATTTCTTGGGTAAACAGGGAAAATATATAGAAATCTAAAGATAATATTTTTGTATCATTGTTGTTCCTTATTATATGTACAAGCTGGTTTCCCTGGGCCAGCAATCAGGTTCTGAGCAATATCCAAATAAGTATTTTTCCACATATTCTATTTTTCCTTATTTAGGCTAGGTCTTGGATATGGGATAGGTACAAGATTGCACCAGGTGGTGGAATGATCAAAAGAACACTCAATTAAGACTTGCCCGACATATTCCCAGCTCTCACTCACACCGGCCTACAGAGATCCTGAACTCTGGTCTCTTCGCAGATCTACTTTTGCAAACACTTCTGCCTAAATTAGAGACAAGCTCACAGATGGCCAACATAGGCTGTTTGCTTCCCAGCAATTATAAGGCACTGATTTAATTTCAAAGAAGAAAAGAAGATCAAATGTAGCAAAAATGATCTCATTTAAAATAATAAGTGAACTGCATTAGAAATACCTTTTCAAAGCAGTATCTTGGAATACACGAAGAGTCACTTGCCTCACACTTGAAGTTCCTAGATGAAAGGGACTACATTTTGCTGCTTAAATTACTATTTGAGGCAATTTTTTTTTAAATATCGACATTTGGAGAACTTCTGTGAAAGCCTCATGGCAATGGCATAGAGTTTTCACTCCGTACCATTGGTTTGTAAACCACCAGTCTTTCCTATTTTTAGCAGTAACCACAGTTCTTGTCGATGGTCCTCCGAGTATGTAAAGAACTGGAAGCAGGAAAATAAAAAAAGAAGCTGGAGACCTGATGCTTGGGCTCATTCCCATTCCCACAGTGTCTTTTGCAGGAGTATGGAGTGGTGAAATTGATATCCTGGACACATCTGAAACTGGTAATAACACTTTGCCTACTTAAATGCACCCTGTAGTTTCAATTAGCCAGACATGCTTCTGAACATTCTTTTGCTGTTAGGCAAGGCATGGTTACAGCCAGTACACATTGCTTCAGCAATGAATAAAAATATGTTCTGATCTCAAATCAACTTTACAAATCTGTGTAAGGGTAAGAATGTCATTTAAACACATAGGTCCTAATTTACAAGACATTTTCAGAATAGGATGGTCAATAAAATGTAATATATTGAAGAGGCATAAAATCCAAGAATGTAGTGGCCTTTATTTTGCTTATCAATTCAATAAATAGCATCATGACATTATTGCTACTGAATGTCTAGTTAATAAACATGCATTAATATTTCAAAGTTTATAGGGAATATAAAGGACATTCATAATTCAGTAATGGATTATGCATATTTTACAGTAAATATTTATCAGCAAATAATATTGCTTATAGAAATAACATTCCCCTAACTCAACATTTCTTCCACTGTTCTATAAAAAACTGTTGTCCTTGGAGATCTTAACAGGTGTCAGCCAATAACAGTTTACATTATCTAACAAGTTTGGGGTATACTGGGTTGAATCAAATTTTAAAAAAGAACATTTTGTTTTTGCAATACCTTCAAATTCTAATGTTTATTGTGACCTCTGATAAAAGGAATATAGTATGTAGACTTCATTTCCCAAATGCTTGTGACTATGCAACCCAGGAAAATATGTTACATAAATTACATATATATAACACTAGTTATCTTCTCTGCTTTAAGGGTCTCCCCTTGAGAGCGACAGGGCTCATTCTGTCATTTCCTTCAAGTCATTTGCTCAAATGGCACTTCCTCAGTAGGTACTCTCACTAACCTGCTTAAAATGCCAACCTCTACCTGCACTTATTTGGCAATCCTAACTCCCCTTATCTTGCTTTACCTTTTATCCATTGCATTTATAATTAAGTACTTTATGATGTTTATTTTCTGACTCCTTCCACTAGAAAGTAAACTTCAGGAAGAAAGTAATATTAACTTTTTAATATGTATATATTTTATTATTTTTTTTACAGAGAGGAAGGGAGAGGGATACAGTGGTATAAACACTGATGAGAGAGAAACATCCATCAGCTGCCCTCTGTACACCTCCTACTGGGGATGTGCCTGCAATCAAGGTACATGCCCTTGACTGAAATAGAACCTGGGACCTTTCAGTCCACAGGCTGATGCTCTATCTACTCAGCCAAACTGGTTAGGGCAACTATTTTATTTTTAATGCATCCCCAGTTCCTAGGTTAGGGTTGAGACTATGTTAGATTCTTGATAAATATTTGTTGAATGAATTGAAAAGAGAAAATGTTTTTCACATGTTTTTAAAATGTGTCATATAACTATTTTTATTTCAACAAATTTGTGGTGTATGTTATGGGCAGCTCTGTCTTAGAACCCAGGAAATATATACACCAGGGGTCACTTGCCTTTTTCTGAACTTACTGCTGCCAGAGTTAATTTGACATCTGGTTAAAAAAGTCACTTAATATCATTAGTGACTTTTCTTTCTCTAATTTCATCACTCCCATTCCTCCCCCCGATATTAAGTTTCTGCCAAATTGACAAACACTGCTAGCTCTATTTCAACTAGACTTTCTGTGGGAGGCAATAGTGAGCCACTGCATTGTTTTAAGAAAAAAAAAACAGAATTTTTAGGGAGATCATTCTGACAATGATGTAGCATGTTTTGGTTCCTAATTCCGCACTAATTCTTGATTTCTCTTTTTGTGATGTCCTTGCCATCCGTTTCTCGTCTGCTTTCTGCTTGTCCACCTACTCACATCTCAGACCTTCTCATTCTCCAAGACAGTCTGGATATGCAACAAAGACACAGGCTCAAAGACACCTTGACCCATCTCCCCCACAACCTCCTAGGCTTCTTGCACACATTGAAGGCAAAGGGAGGTAGAGGAGGAAGAGACGTGCTTGACATTTATTTCTTATCATGATCTCTGAACACTCTCATATAATAAGTTAGTCTCATTTTTAAAATGAGGGAACCTCAACTCAAAAAGCACTTATAGCAGGGGAGGCTGGGGAGAGGGTAAGGGGGAGGGGGAAAGGAAAACATGTACTACTATTAATTATAAGTTATACTGCCAAAAAAATCAATAAAAATATATTTTAAAAAGAGCACTTACATATTTTTCTGAATTTCATGTAGGTGATGAGGTTCAAGTCAAAAGTCATCCAACAGAATAAAAGGATAAGATGGGCTGACTTGTAATGAACCCATTCTAGATTCGAGATAGTGAGAAGGATACTTTCTGTGAATTATCTCATTTCATTTCCAACAGCTGTATGAGAAGTGTCAGGTCTAATCTCCATTTAGGACAGGAGACTAAAGTCAGGACGATTAGGTAATGCACCTGGGTTCACACAGCTAGGAAATGGACTAGAGCCCATTTTCTCTTAATAAAATGAGAGGTTCCAACCCCATATTGTCAACATGCTGCAGTAATCTCTGAGTCATCTTGCCTCCTGTGGTATGGATAGCAAGAGCCACAAGGACATGTACTGGCCTGGCCCAACCTTCATTATTAGATGGTCCGTTAGCCTGGTTATCAGTGAGGCCTCTTCTCTCCCTGCCGTCAATGTGCCTGCAATGGCCGCTTATCCTGCCTGTGTTGGGGGAAGGAACAGCTCTGAACAGATTAGTGCCCTGAAAATAAAAGGTACTTTTTATGATATATCTTTTCCTGTTTCGTTTTAACAGTTTATATCTCCTCCACACTACCACCACCAACACCAACTTCCCCTACAATTGTGGGGAAGGAAAAATGTGAAAGGTTAAGATACAAAAATTATAGTTGAATTGTAACAGACTATCGAAGCAGAAAAGTCCCAGTTAAACTTTAAAATTTTACCATTGTTTTCCTGACCAGACTGTGGGTTGCAGGGGGGCTGGCTTCTCTCTTTTCTCATTATTTCATAATCATCTGGAGTTGATTCTGTAGTTGAGGCTTTTGGTAGAGGAATCTAAATTACATAATTGTTCATTTGTACCAAAGGAGTAATTACTCAAAACACTATGGTATAAAAACTGGTGCAAATAAAGACTTCAAAAAATCTAATTCCCATAGATATGATGATAATAATGATAATTCAGAAACACCATAAATGTATTTACATTATGCTCTGAGGTGCAAAGAAATTAGGTTTCTTGGTTTCTTTTTTTCTTTCTTTTCTTTTCTTTTTTTTTTTTAACTGACTAGGCTTTCTCCTTAATCCCACACCTAGCCGGTAGTTTAGAAAAGCCATTTTGGTTAAATTGTTGATTCTGTCTTATTTGGTCAGTCAATGCAGTTTCTGTTAGGTGAGTCAGGGAATGCTGGTCAGAGTTCTGCCTGGATCTAGGTAACATGAGTTGAGGTGAATGTAATCTTAGGGAGGTTGAGTCTTGGAAAGCATGAGTATATTCAGAGCTTCCCTGGTCTGGCCCACTCCCAGAGCTGAGAACATCTTAGGAGTGACCTCTCCATACCTGGACATTCTGATACCCCAGTGGTAGCAACTGCCCTTAGTGATTATCATTCATGGTTTGCTCACTCGACTCTGACAGTGATCTGGGGCACCATTTCTTCTTGCTGACTGGCCCCCATCCTGACACATGAGTGTGACTGCCTATTGGACCTTTGTCCAAAGATAGATGGCTTCATTCCTCTGAGGCAAACTCCATTGGCAAAAGACCTGCCAGGCAGGTCCTTAACTTGGCCAGATCCTCCTGCCATATTGGCCATGAAGCTCAGGAATTTCTGGATAGCTCCTCCTCTCTCCCAAAACTGACGGAGATTCTGAGGAGCCTAAGCTCAGACCTTTCTCTACAAAATCATGAGAAGCCACTGAATTTAATTTGATGTAACAAAAGGCCTGTAAGGCAATCGCTTACAATAGCCTTTTGGAAGGCAGAAGCCATTCTCTCCAGCATCCGCTCAACCTCACCATCACATCGCTACACTTCTCTCCAGTGAACCCTCACCCCCAGGAATTATGGAAGAGAAGCTGGAGCTCACCTATTTCTCTGCTTTTTCTACCCAGAATCCAGTGGGAACTGAGAAGCCAAACATTTCCCACCTTCTTCCTAACCTATGCTGCCCTCCTCTCTTTAATACTTTCTGGTAGTGTTTGTCTGGGCAGCTTCTCAGTGTGTTAAAGGAGAAATGAAGGGTCTTAGAAGATCCTTTTCTTTCTTACAACCGAAATGTTATGGCTACTGTATTGTCTCAAAAGAGTCGGCTTATGTGATCTAAAACTGATCAAAGGCTTCTTTGTTTTAACCCTGGGAATGCACAGTTCTTCCCTGGGGCTCTATGCTCAGGAGGTAAAAGTTTACTAGGGAACTTTACTTAAGGGAGAAGTGTAAGTACTTTTATTATTTCAAATGATTCAAATGTTATTTCAAGTATGATTGTAAACAATTCTCATTATAACTCCCACTAGAATAACAATATTTGGGTTTAACTAAGTCAGATACTGTGTGCCAACATCATGTCTTACAACAACCAGATTATGAAAGTTTTATTACACATATTTCCAGGGAAGAAAACCAAGGTTTAGAATGATTCACACAGTTGGTAAGGAGTTCTTACCCTTGTCCACTGCAGGCTAGAATATTGCTTCTCAGGTTGACTATAATTCACATAAAAATTCAATTAATGTGACAATACAGATGCTTACATAATTAAAGAAAGCTTCATATAATACTTGACATCTACTCATTATCTTATATTCCATACAATTCTATTGTTTTCTTTCTTTCTTTTTTCTTATTAATGCTAGTCACAACCAAGTTGATTTCACAAACTACCTAATGGGTCATAATTGACCAATGAACAACCCTGCACCAGCACCTGCAGTACTAGTGCCATCGAATTCCAAAAGGAATTTCATCAAACTATTTAGCCATTCGGAAATCAGACTAAGGTAATTTTTTATGTACAAGTTGCCACTGGGAGAACTTGAATATGAAACACTTGAAGCAAGTAAAACAGTGAGTAAAATGTCAATTCAACGCTGTTAAGTAGCTTTAAAGCTACTTAGCAAGAGGAAGCCCAGGAGTTTAACAAACTCAGATTTGTGGTTTAAAGATCTGCCATTTTCACAAAGGCTTCTTTAATCTGTAGTCACTAAGAACTGACATCTAGGTATCTCCACCCTTAATTTTGATCTGCAGGTCTTAATTACATCTCAGGATTTTTCTTTTTCCTAAGGATTTAGATTAAAATGCAGCATTGCTTCCTTCAAAACTATTCCAAATCTCTAGGTTCAAAAGAGATAGGCTTTCCTGTGATCCAGATTCTGGGATCACAAAGGATTTGAGTCAGTGGACATTCTACACTTAAAATAAGCAAGAGAAACCCACAACTGATCATCCCAATTAATACTCTTGGGATAAGTGACATTTTAGAAAACCAATGGTTCTGAATATATTCCAGAATTTTTAGATAATATAAACCTGGAATAAAAAGCCAATAGATTTTGGCCTTTTCAGCCCAATGATCAATACCAGGTAGTGTGTTAAAGTACCTTGCTTTAGGCAACTTCCAAGTAGATCAAGAAATGAGCCCTCTCCCATGTTTATTACACTCTCTAGTTCTCACTAAATTATACCATTGACCTCTGAACATTTGCGGAGCAACAGGATGTGGCTACAAATTGGATCAGTATTGCCGGTAGACCCTTCTGGCATGCTTGGAAGTCCTTATCCATTAGTTAACTACTGAAGCAAAGGAATGACATTAGTAGCTCTTAGGGTCAATTTTTTTTAGACACACAACTGGAGGACAAAATATATGCTTTTAAAACTATGGGAAAAACTGTTCAACAATAAAGGGGAGGTTGCTTGAGAGGATGCCAGAAGACCTAAGTTCTAGTCCTGCAATAGGGCAATATTGCTTTGCGAACCTTACGAAGTTACTTGGCCATTTTAAACTTCGTATTGCTCACTTGTTAGTATCTCCTAAGCCTATCACTTATAAATGACCCTATAGCTACTAATGTTATGCTTAATATTTAGGATCAGTCATTACCCTTAAATTACATGGAAGATGGAGCTCACCATTTCAGGGTCTTTTTCCTCAACTCCTGCATTTGATAGCAACTTCAGAGAATACTGTGAAGAAACACTTCTGGACTCCAGTGCCCTTGAGAAGAACCTGGTTCTAGTGGTTTCAGAAGAGGGTTAAAAAAAAATGTGGGAGGAAAAATTCCTATAACCTGCAGGGGGCACTGAGGTACTTTTGGAGAAAGAATCAGATTAATGGACATGAAAGGTACCTGTTACCCGCAATGTAAGGAGGAAGTGGGGAGAAAGGAAGAGAAAGATATCTTCATTTATCATTCCTCATATGGTTCTCTTACTCCCTGCCTTCTATCTCAAGTAGACAGCCTAGACAGCAATCAGTGATTAGAAAAGATAAACTACTAACTGATAGGAGGGGGGTCCAAAAAGAGACGTTTCTTTCTAAGGATTTAATAAATGAGACCTTGCTTGCTACCTAATAACTTTAGGATTTGCCATTTAGTCAGGATTAGGAAATCTAAGGAGAAAGAAAATGTTGAGAGCTCATGACATATTGATTATTGCAGAGCAGAGGTAAATTACAGAGAGAATCTGGGATTCTTAGTTCGTCCTTTATAGGGTAGGGTCAAAGGATATCACAGATGGAAGGCTCAAGCCGATGCCTTAGGATTGCTTCTCAGAAAGAATGAATCAGATTAAGAATGTTGCCCAGAAATGCCCTTACATTTGTATAATACTCAACAATTTGTAAAACCCTTTTGTACAGATATTATCTCACTTGATCCTCATGATCACCATTTTATATTTGAAAGTTTAGAGTAATTAAGTGGCTTGCCCAAAGTTACACAGTAAATTTCAGAGAGAAGTTTGTAATGGTAATATCGATTTTCGGTGATTTTTTAAACAAATATTGGGCCGCTCTACCAACCAAGTGCATTTTGAGGGATTTATTCATAATGGAAAATTTGATACAAGCCCAAGAGATGTCAGTTGATAGTTTAAAGTGAAAATCAAATGTCAGATATTCACAAAGCAAAGGCAAATTTCTCATCACATGCTTTGTAGTTGCAAGAAGCTAACAGGAGTTTTCACAACAGCATCCAGCCAACACAAATGGCTAATCTTAATAGTACACTAAATTGGCAGTCACAGCGTCTGCCTGATCAACAATATGCTATACTGCTTAAATTTATCCTGTTACAACTCCCCCAGGAGATGTATCGTTTCCCAACGGTCCATGTCAGAAAGTACATAGCATTCCAGTAATACAAGTTAAATAAAATCCCATATAATAAAAGCCTGATATGCAAATTACCCCCTCTGGCGGTGTTCCACGGAGAGTTTCACAGCTTGCTATGACTTGCACTGACCACTATGGGGTGGCACAGAACATTGGGTGCATCAGTGACGCAGCACTTGTGGCAGGCAGCGGGCAGCAGTGGAGGTGCTGCCAGCCCTGATAGGCCCTGAGGAGAGCAGGACTGTGGCAGGATAGTGGAGCAGGTAAGTGGGCAGTTTCAGGCCAATCGGCCAGCAGACAGTGACCAACTGGTGGCAGTGAGGGGCGGTGCCACCACCCAGCTCCCATGTGCTGAGGAAACCAAGTGTGTGTGTTGCGGGGGGGGGGGGGGGGGGGGGGGGGGCGAGGTCCCCTGACCCTAATGGATTGTCCTGCATGCAGGATGGTGGAGCAGATAAGGGGGCAGTACCAAGCCATGGTGGGATGCTAGGTAGGGCAGCAGGGCTGCAAGGCTGGGGCCACAAGTTGGGGCCCAATTTCTGCAGGCCACCCAGAAGGACCCCACCTGTGCACAAATTCATGCACTATGCCTCTAGTAGTAAAATAAAAATTAAATAAAAGTAATAAAAATAGAACTATCTATGCCTTTCATTTCCTAACCGCTCCCCCCCCACCAAAAACAACAACAACAACAACAACTATTTATTATTCAAAGCTTCAAAGCCAAAGGGAATCTAGAGTCCAAACTAGAAGAACAAGTTTGGGTGTGAACTCCACAGGGAATCCTCAGGTCCTGTGATGAGACATAATGAATGATGTCATGAGGTTGAGAAGGGGCTTTGAAATCAGACCTGGCATAGAAACCCAGTTCTGCCCTTTAGATGTATTTAGACTCATTGAACCTCATTTTCATATCTGTGAAATAGGAGTAAAATACTGATCCTGCAAGTTGATGTGAGAATTGAAAATAGTACTTGTAAATGTATGGCACATAATAAATCCTTAATGAATGGTAACTGTAATTTTAGGGAGCGTCCCTGATGCTTGGTGGGAAATGTGGCACAAAGCAATGTTGAAAGCCCTGAAGACAGTTTGCCTTCTTCCCAAGTTTGCCTAAAGCCAGCCCTGACATCAGGTCTTGTGGTTGGTTGGCTTCTTCAATGGTTCAAAGTGTCAGTCTATCAGACAACACCTTTTGTCTGAGAGTCACCTTAAGTTCCAGGGGAGGTCTATATTTATTACACTTTGATTTGTATGAGCTCTCCAAGAGCAAAGATGGATTCTGAATGTTAGTTGTCAAATGAACAATGATCTTGGGAATATAAAAGCAAAGCAATTCATGTTGCCTTAGGAATAGCTCATTTGCTATTACATTGACACATTCCCTCCTTTCATCTATTAAATCTCCCATTTCAGGAAAACTAGTTTGTCACAACCAAATGCTACAATTATGTACATGTTTGTACATATTGTATGTGTATAGTCTGTCCACAGTATCTAACAAATGCTGATCTGATTAGGAAAACAAAAACAAAAACAGGAAATTAAGGTCCAAATATAAACAACAGCCACTGCATGTTAAATATCTTTGAGTGTGGTTACATTTTTTAAACTTTTCTAACATTCATACCTTTCTAAATTTTTAGTTCTTCTAATACAAAAATAGAACTAAAGATTGCTCTCTTAAAACAATCTCCATTGAAAAACCTATGAAAGTAGACACCATAAATTGAAATGCCCCCAGGTCAACCGTAGTATATAAATTGGGACTGCTCCTGAGGTGTACTGGAGATAAGGACTCCCTTTCATGTTTCCTGAGCTTTTGTTCTAATGTTCTGTCTAAGACTCTGCCTATTTTATTCACCTGCATTTGGCCTGGGAAGGAAATGTTTAAATAGAGATCGACCTCTCTCTGGTCTCTCAGCAGCTTGCTTGTGGTGTTGATGAGTGTGCTAGCACAGGCTCTTCTGTTCACTGTTGACAAAGACCTTGAAGAGTTCTTCAGGCTTCATGGGGTTCCAGAGGAGTCTATGGAGAGCCTAAGCCTTTTCCTTCCTGCCAATTTATTTTTTTTAATGAGGCCAATAAACTCCTGAATTATTGAAAAGCAGCTTTTTGAAAAAAAAAAAAAAAGACTTAACTTATTCTCATGGGGTTTCTGGATGTAGGGAGACATATTTGTGCTTAGGATGCCTTGGTCCCCAAGCATATTTACACCTTGGTCCCCAACACAGTTAGACCTGGGGATCTCTTTTTCTAGCCTTAAAAAGGTGTCTGGAAGTTTATGGAAACACAGTACTACTTTTCAAAGAAAGCCATGACTACTGAATTTCCTTTTCTTTCTTGTCTCCCGTCCTAATCAGGCTGTGTCTCTATAAATGTTAGTTTTTAAAATTAGGATTTCAGGTCATTAGATGTTCACTAGGTGCATGCTAACCAGAGAAGTTAAATGCCTCTTTCCTGAGAGAAAGAAGAGAAAGGGCAGGGAGGGATGGAGAGAGGATGGGAGAAGGGGAAGGGGTGGAGAGAGGCAAGAGGACCAGAGGGAGAGGGGAAGAAGGGGGGAATTGGGGAGGGAAAGAGGAGGAGGAAGGGAGGGGGAGAGGAAGAGAAGGAAAAAAGAACAAGGAGGGGAGGGAGGTGGGAGAAAAGAAAAGGAAAAGAAGGGAAGGGAGGGGAATGGGAGGGGAGGAGAAAGGAAGGAAAGAGGAGGGAAGAAGAAGGAGAGGTAAGGGAAAGGTAGGGAAAGAAGGGGAGGGAGGGAAAGGGAAGGACAGCCTTGTCATAATACCATGAGTTCTAACTAAGGCCAAGTCTGGTCAAATGCCTGAAAGGGTTTAAAACTGTTAATTTTCTCATTTTGCTCTAGTAAGCAAAACAAAAAGCATTCAATTTTCCTAATAATCTCAAACATGGTTTCCTCATAATGTACTACAGAATCTGTATTGATTATTTTGTGGGTGAGATGCACATTTAGTAATAATAAATATGTATTCCAAAGAGAAGCTTAAAATCTGAGTTTAAAGTACTATTTTTGAAAGCCACTTTTCCCAGTGTGTCAAAACAAAATGTCGACTGGGGGAAAAAAAAAACGAAAAAACTTACATTTCAATTGTTTCTTAAGATACTAATTCATAACAAGCATTAAGATGAACAAGGCACACAGGCAGCATAAGACCAGAGGAGTAAATCCTACACTTTTTAAAAACAAGTTAAATGTAAGAACATCTTCCATTAGATCATCCTTTGTGGACAGAAAAGAGCTTCGCTGGAAGTTATGAAGGAAGAATAAAATTTTATGCTTCTGAAAAACACATGAAAATTTCTAGTATTACTTTAAAAATGTAGAGTTCATAAAAATATTTAAACATTGATCTACTAAATCTACCATTTATATGCAGGTAATAACGATTAGAGTATAGGCTTTCAGCATTGCTTACAAAGGGTATTATTTACATATAAGAGCAAACAACTTTGCCAAATTTAAGCAACGGATTTCTGAATGCTTAGTATCCCCCAAAGCAGTCTATGCAACTATGCAAAAATTTCACACATTTTTAATGCTCTTCAGAAGAGGTCTATAAGAAAGAAAATGGTAAATGTGCAAAGTGGTAAATAGAAGGGGTGATTAAAAGAAAAAGCAAATTTATGTTTGTAGTAGTAGAGGTGCCATTGTTTTTGATTTGTTATATGCTTTAATCTGGCATGCTATTTCACCCTTCATGACACACATCAATACCTTCTTTATGTCTGGCTATTACCACTCATTTAAAAATCTATTTTACATGATTCTCCCAGCCAAAAATTGACCATAATGACACAGAATACAACATGTGCTTCATAAATTCTGAAAGAATCAATACTTTGGCTGGAAATTTGTCAGTCTTTCAAAGTTATGCATCATTAAACTTTACTGTTATTACAGTGGATTCTTCGAAGTTCCGCACCTCGCTTGTATTGGAGAAACACTTTTCGGGCCAAGCAAGACTGAGAGGAGCAAAAGCTGCTTGCAATGGGGTATGCAGATGATACTTAATTGGCAAAATGCAAGTAGACCACAAGCTGTTTTGCTTATGTGTGGGGAGGTGGCTTATAAAATGCAGGCTACCTTTATCTAAAGGTCACACAGATGACATCCAAACAAGCTTGGAGAGTAGGAAGTGAATTCATCTACAGACCAGATTCCACCACACTCTAACAATCATAGAATGCAAGTTAAGAAACAGATGACACCTGGATATCCAAACAAGCTTGGAGAATAGAAAAAGTATTCATCTGTTAAAGAGATCCCACCTTCCTTCTAATGCTCTAACAATTACAGCATGCAAGTCTAGAAACAGATGACACCTGGATTCTTCACCCATTTTCACTGATCCCTGGATTAACTTGTAAAGAGAACACCCCAATGCCTTTTGTTTTGTCCTTTGTGAGAGGCACTTGGTGTTTGTCATAATGACTGGTCTGTGTAGACACCTTCTTTCAGCCACACCTGCAGGGATTCCAGCTGTAATCATGTCACCTACCAAGGGCCTCAGAAGCATCAGAAACAAATATTGGTGGAGTTCCCTTTGTAAGTGGTCTCCCGCTTGCCTCTCTAGTTTCAACAAGGCCAGTTCTTACTATTCTTCTAACCATAATAAAATATTTGAAGTTCCCAGAATAGATAGCTCTTGCTGGTTGGTTTATGACATTGGCATCTGTGGTTTCCTTCACCTGTACTGTTCTTTCCCCTCTTAACTATCACTTTTTTAATGATTCAGAATATTTGTCACCTTCTCTGGGAAGTCCTCCCTGATCACCAGTACCTCTCTGGTCTGGTGAGCACCACTATATTGCCCTACATTGTATTTATACTTAATACAATTGCCTATTTATTCTTTAGCTTCTCTATAATAATGACAACAGAGACTGCATTTTATTTGACATTGTACTCCTGGCCCAATCTGGTGCCTGACACATAGTAGGTGTGTTATCGGTGGGGAGCTCTCTGTGTCCCAACCAGTTGCTGGTGGAAGTGGACTTCTTGTGATGTCATAAGGAAAAGAAATTTTCTGAGACTTACATGAGAGAATGAGTGGCATGTATTTGTGCAGAGTTAAATCCTTGGGTTCCTTCCCTCTGTCCCTCCATTGAAGGAATATAGCTGTGTCCTTAGCAGAGTTAGCATTAAAGTCATTGCCTAAAGTTTCCCTTCCATATTTGCATAATCCAATCCAGCATCAAACTAGTTTAGCTTGTGTTCCCAAGTGCAGTCCATCAGTGCATTGTGTGTGGAGTCCCCAGGGACATGGGCCATGTGGATTCTAGGAACACGGGCAAATGCAAAAAAGCAGGAACAAAACCAGGAGAACAAGAGAGATCATTCCTTTGTCTGCAGATTTCAACCTTCTAAAATGTCATGTGCTTGTAGTGACTCTGGCTCCCTAGCCAATTATCTTTGTTTCCAGGTTAGACTGACAGGCACCTTCTCTATGTCAGCCCTACTTCATGGTGCATGTGCCCATCTCCCCTTTGTTGGACCACTTGCCCCAGTGATTTGCAGGGAACAAACAGGTCGTTCCCCGGGGAGTGCAAAATTGCAGCTTTCTGGTGAAGCTGCCTCAATAGCCATGCTTGCAATGTCTAGACTCCCTTTGCACCTTTCCTCTTCTTAATAACTTGCTAATGACAATGGTGACAGTTGCGCACAAAAATCATCAACAAATAAATGAATTAATTCTTCCACATGCATAATAGAAGGATAAACAAAACTAAAAAAAAAAACTCAAAGAGGAATAAAGTTTAGTTCCTGTTCTTGAGGGGCATTCAATAGCATAGAGGGGAAAAGCACATTCATCAATTTCTTTTAAAAGAAGAAGAAAAGAACAAAGAAATCATTTTATAAAAATTACTTTTGTCAGCTGCAAGGAAGTCTTACTTTCTTTGTAATAATGCTCCAGAAAGATTATTTCTCAAATTAGTCATCTATAGATTACATAAATAAGTAGAAAATAAATGGCTGTTTGAATGAAGGAATTATATTAAGTCAGAACACCTTTCATAAGCATGTTTTCACTCATTCCTGTGGCTGAAATGTTTCACCTACTGGTTTGTTGACAATGCCTTTAGGGCCACATTGCTACATGGGAGAGCTGAGGTGCAAAGACTCCTTTATATTCATTCTTTTACCTACCCTTTCAGTTCCTGATATATTTCTAAGTTTGCCCTGAGCTCTTAAAATTTGTTCCAGGCTGGGAATGTGGAGGGAGCCTGATTCTCACTTCTTAAATCCGTTAACATAATAAAGCCCTTAAAATAGTACCTGGCTCCTGGTTAACTTTCAATATGTATTTGTTATACTTATTTCATACCCCATGATATCTTTAAATTACCTTTTCAGAAGCACTACCTGTATATCTAAGCCATAAAGCAAGTACAGTCAGTGATAAAAAGGTGATATAATGAACCTTGCAGCAAATTCTGAGACTATTTCATGCATTTGAAATTATAGCTCAAAGTTCAGACATTGGAATTGGCTGCTAAACAGTAGGAACTGTACTGGTCTGGGTAGGTATAAGCAAGCTGCAGCCTGGCACAAGTAGGATCTTCACTAGCCCATCATCCTGGCTGTGTGATCTCTCTTCCTTCCATAATCTTCACCTCCAGTTTTTCTATTGACCTGCAAGAGGTTTAGGGGTTGGCCATTCTGCCACCATATGCTGAGAGGCAGCCTAGGATGGCGGGCTTTGGGGTAGGGTTAGAAATTTCTGAGTTTGAACCTGGCCTCATCATTAGTCTCCCTGAACCTTTTTTCTTTTATTTGTGAAGGTGGAATTAATTATTAACCAGTCGAACTTTAAAGTCTCTTAAGCATAAGTGTAAGTTAGTATAAAATTAATGGCAGAGGTATGCTCTGATCTTGATGAGAGAAAAAGATCTTCTACATAGATAAGTGATTAATGTCATCATGATGGATGGAAATACTATGAAGAACTGGTGTCATGTCCAATGCGATAGCACGCTAGTGCTTTATAGTTAATGGTCTGTGCCCATATGCTATGGCCCACACCATTTTGCAGTTGTTCAGAACTCAACAGGCAATTTTTTAACTGAATAAAATTGACCAGAATAAAACACAAAATCCAGAAAGAATAATAGGAATACATTTCTAAAACTTTATTGTCTTATTACTGTTCAAAAAACCCAATGTTTAACATTGCTGAGTTATCTGAGTTCCTGTAGGAAGATTTTGAAAGAGTCTATCAATAAAGCCCCAGAAAGACCTTGTAGAAATGTAATAACTTTTCTGACCAACTATGGGTATTTTACCTTTTCTCATTGGGAAGCAATGTTTTGTTTTCTCTTATTTAGCTCCTAAAGGGCATCATGAGTAGCACCATGCGCTTCACAAGGACATCATATCTAAAGGGCATCACTTACATCATAAACACATTTAATATTTTGCCTTTGATATATATCCTACTTTTTGGACCTGTAAATAAGTTTACATATGTAATATGATAATTTTCCAGCATTGGCAGTTAAATATCTTGCTTTTTAAAGATCAGTGATATTATAATAATCTTCTAATAGAAGAAAGCAAAGTGCCTTGAGGGTGAGACTTTTTTTTTTTTTTAATTCGCACAAAGACATCATAGAACCTTGCAGCTGCCCTATCTCCACAATGCCTAACAGTGCTGGGAAGAAAGTAGGATGTTAATAAACACTTGGCAAATAAACAAGAGAATAAGCAAAACATTTCAAGGAGTATGGATAAAGGATTGTAACAATAGAGGCAGTATTATGAGTGGCCAAGGACACAGGCTCTGGAGTCAAACATAACTGAGTTCAAGTTTTAGTTCTATGGCTTACTGTCTGTATCTGGGATGAGTTATTTAACATTTCTGTGCTGCATTTTCCTCATCTTTAAAATAAAAAAAAAATCATAGCATCCATTTTACAGGGTTGTTGGGAGGGCAAAGTCAACTAATACATATAAAACACAATATTGGGGCTTGTTCAAGAGCAGTCTAGAGATCCTATAATCAGTGTCCAAATAGACTACACTCACCATTTTTTAAATGTTTCTAACACACCATTTTGCACATATTAGGAATTCAACATCTATTTTTGGATTGAATAAAAATAATAAAAATATGAAAATACTCCTCAAGATAAGCATTCAGTACTTTGTTCTGTATATAAATTCTCATAGTTTTATTTAAAGGCTAAAGTAATTACAATTGGACTATTTATGTGAGACTGACAAATTAACCCTTTTTTTTCCTAATGTAAGCTACATTTCTCCATATTTTATGCCCAATAAATGTAAATAAAATTTTGTTTCCACTTAGCTCCAAGTATTAAATTTACATTTTCAGTTGTAAAAATATTATTTATATAATGACTTTATTTATTTGCAGCTATTTCATGTAGATATGTCTATTATTTAAGATTTTAGCAAATTTAATGTTTTGTAAACTATATAAATTTTTCAGTTTTTTATTTTTGATTTTATTTTTTCTCATTTGTAATTTTAATCAAAGCATTGCTAATTCATGCTTGTTTTTTATTTATTTATTTATTTTTTTACTTTCATAAAAGCACCAAATTTTAATTATGTACGTCAATTTGTTTTTTGGGAAAGAAACACCATCAAGAACTTCCCTCCAGTATGAAACAATGATGTTCATTCTTCCAAACAACCAAATTCAAAGTCTAGGAAAACAGCCCACACAGACAAAAAAAGTTTTAAAAAAAAATCACATTCTAGGGTTCAATGCATTTAGCAGCTTTTGCTATGCTAGCTAATCATCCTTCAGATGACTTTTGAAAAATAACACCTTAGATCATCAAAATATACATTTTTCATTTGCCTTTTTAAATTAAAAAATAATTAAAAAAGAAAACTTGAAGGAATTCACAATCAATTGGCTGAGGCATTTTGATGGCATGTACAGCATGTGAAGGTCAGGAAGGCTATTTCTAGCACAGGTGATGAGGGGATATTGATCTTCAAGGTTTAGCTTTCTTCCAAACAGTGTAAAATATCCATAATTCCAAATAGGAAGGGATACAGATGATCTCCTTTGAGAATTCCACAGGATAATACAGGTGTCCGAGCTGTTCTTCATAGAGTGACAGGGCTTCTGTCAAATTGACACAGTTCCCCTATGTAAAATATTTCCCATCCTGTTTCAGTACTTTCATGGAGAGATCAAGAATCAGTCTGAGAAACTCCCAGGTGGAATCTTCTTCCGGAGAGGTGGAGATTGGAACAGCTGTTAAATCATTAATCACATAATGATTAAACTCTCTCCCTTCTTTGGCATACCTCTTCAGTACGGGAATACAGTCCTCTACTAGAACCTGATAGCAGTCTCCTTTAAGATTGTCTAAGACATCACCACATGTTTTTCGCATGTATTTCTTACATCCACCAATCACCATTTGGTCAATCTCTACCATAGTGCCCATCTTTGGTTTCAGTTTGACTATTTCACATAAAATGCCCCCATCTCCACCTCCCAGAATCAGCATGTCTTTGCCAGTGTAATCTTCTTTGCCACTGCCCATGATGGCCCCGGTATATGCCAAATCACTCTCTGCCAGATTAACATCCACACTAAGGATGAGAATATTTCCAAATTGCTTCGATTGCAGAATTTTAATGTTCTGATAAGGTGAGCCTTCACCATACACCACTTCATCTATGTCGTACTCAACCAGGGGGCCAGCAGCAGTGGGCCAGTACCTGTCAATGGTCCCTCCTAAAACTATGGGTGGTAATCGCTTCACCCGCCCAGTAGTGTCCTGACTCAATTCTTTCATTCTTTCTTCTACTTTGTTCAAAAGACTGTCAACTTCTTTGCCTTCTGCATTGCCCTCGTAACTGTGAAGGTCCAGCAACACCAATCCATGTGGGTAAATTCTCAGACTGGCAAAGCTGCCGTTTTTGCTTATGCAGGTCGCTAAGTAGCCGTGGTCCTGCCAGGTGTGCACCGACTCGGTCATCCCCTGCTCCTGGAAAACGGACTGGAGGCCTTTGAGGATGGTCTCGCTGTCGGCTTCGGCGCCCAGCATGACGTCGAGCGTGCTGTGCTGTGTTGCTGCCGTGGTCCTGGGCCATGCCTGGGGAGGCGGCCGCGCAAAAGGACTCAGCCGGCGGCTGGTAGGACTGCGCCAATTTTTCAGTGTTTTAAACAAATATTTGATACCAACATTCTGTGAATATTAGGAAATATTTTTTTTATGTCTGTCTAGTAAACTCTTTGGAGAATTGCTTTTCTATTTTGGGTTGATTGTTGTTTAATTTCATACCATTTCTCTCATAGCATTAATCCCAGGGGTCAATGCTTAGAAACTTAAATATTATGAAAAAAATTAATTTTTATTAATATCATTTCTATAATATTTCATACAAACATAATTTTGGGAAGCATTTCATTCATTTTTTCACTCACCCATTCCACAAATAATTTATATGTTTCTTTTGTATTATAGCAAAGCTTGATTTTTCTACTTTGACTTGCTGAGTCTCATTGTAAGGAGGATGCCACATTGTGCTGGGTGCTGTGCTACATTGTGTTTAACTGTCAATATCTATAATCATTTCTCAATATGACCTGTGAATTTCAATTGTTTACAATATTTCCTGCAATTATCTCTTCAGAAATATGACAGAGGAAATGGGCTCATGTATAGGATTTGAAAAGCATCTAATAAAAATCACTGTAGCTTTGTTTCTATTTTAGGACAGTAAATACCAGTTATTATCATGCACTTAGATTATTTTTGTGTCTTGAGAAATATTTTAGATTTTTTTTTGCTCTTCATTCTCCTAATGTTCAGGTCACCATTATTTCCTTTTTTAATGAAAGTTCTTTGATTACTTGGGGATTAGGACAGTATCATTTGAGGTTAATTACCAACCTCTTTTTTTGGAAAGCATGGCCTAAAAGAGGAAGAAAGTGAGTAGATGAAGAATAGAGAAGCTCAAGAAATGGTAAATACATAATTGGCTTGTTTTGTTTGTCTCATTTATCTCACGCAGGTTCTAGATGGCATTATTTTGTACGTCAGTGACTTACAATGCAGACAGAATAATTAAGCTAAAAACTTCCTTTTTCTTTCAATGAGGAAATTTAGGCCTAAAGAAAAATAAAGTCTCTTATCTCTAGTGCTAGCACTTTTCTATGTCTCTTAATAAATCTTCATCCTGCCTATAAGAAGCTTAATCTTAAAACAGGCACATTATATATAAATATAAGTAGGAAATTTCTTCTTCCTAAACAATGTATTTGCATATGCAAAAATTGCAGTTATAACTAAATACATATAGTTGTAAAAGAGAAAGCAGAGTTTAAGGTATAGGAAATAATATACTTTTTATCACCACTAACCTGACCATATCACATATTAGTAAGCAATATCAAAATAAGGAAAGTCACTCACCTTGATTCCTCTTATCCAAAGAAATAGCTTGATTGTTCATTGATATTTACAAAATGCCATTAATGGTTAATACTTTCCATAGGAATAAGAATGTTAAAAATGTAACACCAAAGTGGGGAGATGTAGTTAATATATTTAAATTCAAATTAAAGAATAATTATATGAACACTTTGAGTGCCTACTAGATGCTAAACATTTTTCTCTTGTTTTTGTGAACTCACTAAAAAAGAACCTATGAGGTAGGTAGATTATTTTACAGATGAGGGAAGTTGGGGGGGTGAAGATATAAAATAATTTTCCAGTGTCTTAGAGCTAGTGCCCGGTAAATAGCAAATCCAGACACAGTCCTGATGTTTCTAATCTCAAAGCAATGATCTTATCCACTATGCAGTTTTTATAGTTACTGACATCAAATCCTTTTACAAAAGGATTTGGATAGTGAGAAGGACATTGTGTACATTAAGCATAGGAAAAATGAATTGTGTTAAAGTCAATGTATTAGTTATATATTGCTGTGTAACAAACTACTCCCCAAATAGCAGATTAAGGCAACAAATATTTATTTTATTTTATTTTAAGATTTTAAAAAGTCCTCATCCAAGAACATGCTTAGAGAGAGGTAGGGAGAGAGATAGAGGAAAAAGAAAATTGATGCGAGAGAGAAATATTGATGGTTGCCTTAAACTGCTTTATGTGCCCCAACTAGGGATCAAACCAGAAACCCTTTGGTGCTCATGACAATGCTCAACTAACTGAGCCACTCTAGCCCAAACACAAATAATTACTTTCTCCCATAGTTTCTGTGGGTTGGGAATCTGGACACAGCTTAACTGCATCCTCTGGATCAGATCCTCCCAATACTGCACTCAAAGCGACCGCCAAAGCTGCAGTCACTGGGCAAGAGTCCACTCCAAAGCTCACTCAAATGGTTGTTGACAAGATTCAGTTCCTCCTCATGGATTGTTGGACAAGGACCTCAATTCCTCACAGCTGTTGTCTGGAGCCTCCCTCACTTCTCTGCAACTTGGGCCTGGCCATGGGGCAGCCTGGAAAATGGAGGCTGGTTTCTATCAGGTTGAGCAAGCAAGACAGCAACAGAGTGTGGGCAAGACAGAGGCCAGAGTCTTTTTGTAACCTAATCTCAGAGGTAACACACCATCTCATTCACCATATTTTACTCTTTTTATCAAATATATTTTTATTTATTTCAGAGAGGAAGTAGGAGACAGAAACATCAATAGTGAGAACGAGTCATTGGTCAGCTGCTTCCTGTACACCCCTCACTGGGGATTGAACCTGCAACCCAGGTGTGTGCCCTTGACTGGAATTGAACCCGGGACCTTTCAGTCTGAAGGCAGATGCTCTATCCACTGAGCCAAATCAGTGATGGCACCATATTTTACTCTTAAGAAGCAAGTCACTAGGTTCATCCCATAATAAGGGGACAGGATTTTATAAGAATACCCAGAGGAAGGGACCCCTTAGACCTATCTTAGAAGCTGCCCACCACAGTCAAAAAAATGTTCTCAGATGATATTAAGGACTGAAGGCTTAATTGACTCTGGTTTTGCAAAATCCCTGCATGAAAATCCTGGACCAAAATCATTTCTTTTCAGACTTAAATTTTCACTAAAATATTAGAAAAACAAAATGGTAGATGGAAGTAAACCACTTTTGTAGAATATAATGAAAAGAGGGCAGCTTCTGGAATTTTCTGACCACATTTGAAGATCCATCTCAAGGACACCAGCTATTTGAACATGGCAACCTACTTACTTATCAAAGCCTCACCTCACAGTGCTACTGTAAGGTTAAATAAGATGCTCCATAGGAGAGTATTTTGTTAACAGGAAAGGACAACATATAAATACAAATTTTTCCAGTATCCCCTTTAGCCAAAGAACAGGATAGATTGTTAAGAACACCTGCTTATGCCTTGTTGGTGTGCCTCAGTGGTTGAGCATCGACCCATGAACCAGGAGGTCATGGTTCAATTCTTGGTCAGGTCACATGCCTAAGCTGCAGGCTCTATGGGGCATGCACACTGCTTAACTTATTAGAACAATCACTTTCTTTGAAATATGGATGATAAATGAACTGTTTTTATGACATCCCAAGTACCACTAGTAGCCACATTTGCTATTCTTTTATGAAATAGAGAGGGGGAGGGGGAAGGGAAGTTTGTTTCAAAGAAGCACTTGAGCGTTTAGAACTTGCTCGCTTGACCACACCTCAGGGGCTTCAAGGCAGTACATAAGCTTTCTTCCGTGTTCAAACAGTCTGCCAATGTGCACTCCCTTCAGCCGTTTTCCTTCATTCCACACTACCCCCAGTTAAAACGGTCCCATTGTGTGTGTCTTTGACTTGAGAGAAAACCTTTTTCCATTTCATGTAAGAACTACATGGAGTTTAGGCCCCGATCGGCCAGAAGAGTGCATTAGCCTTTCTTCTATAGTTGCCCAGATTGAAATCTCATCTGATGTCTTCCCATTAGAAATGAAATGCCGAGATATTTTCTGGGAAGTGATTTAGGTATACTAAACAATCTATACAGATCTATTGATTAGAAGTAGACCTGACTCAAACATGATTTGTGTGCAGTGAAGTACCTTGGAAGGTGATGTGATTGGCATGCAGTACGGAATAGATTGGGGCCTGGACTAGTTCTCCTGCAGTTCTTTAGAAGGCACATGGATGGAGTTAATCTCTGGAGAACAAAAATTGAGAAAGAAAAATAATGAATTTAAAGTACTGAAATACTTCATGCTCTGTGGCCTACATAATATATTTAAATTCAAACAAACAAACAAAAATGAATGTGCAGAGAGTTATAGGATGTCAATTTCAGGATATTTCTATGAATTTTGAAAATATTTCTTTTCCCCAAAAAATGACTTTCCCATAATCTTGTAATATATCATAGTGAGACCAGAAAGAGATGAAATGATTTAAGAATTTCACAACTGAAGTAATAAGGATAAAATGCATATTAACATAATAAGTCCAACGCTAGCCAGTTATGAAAATGCAGAAATCTGTTGAAATTTTCACATTCATTATGCCTTTTTAATTAAATTAAATTTCATCTGAGAAAATCAACTTTTTACAAAAATGAGTTAAATAAGTCTCATACTATCTGTATGTGCAAAATAGTTCTAAGGACAGACTTTCTCTAGTAAATTTAAATCTATAGCATTTACAAATAACCCAAATATATTTTTAGACTTTATCACTGGGAGAATTTGAGTGCCAGGAGCTAAATATTAGGATAATAATGGTTGTGAAATTACCTGGTCTTTTAAAAAATCTGGCCCAAAACTATCTAATCCTGTGCTATTCAAAATGGTAGCTACTAGAAACATGTGGCCATTTAAATTTGAACAAATAAAAATCAGTTGAATTAGAAATTTAGTACCTTAGTTGCACTAACCACATTTCAAGAGTTTAGCAACCACATGTAATGGTGGCTATAGTTTAAGGCAGCACAGGGCTAGTGCATGTCCATTATCATACAAACTTCTATAGACAGCACTGAATTCTCCTTCCACTTGCCATGTTTTTGTGCATGGTCTATGTCATGGGTAGACTCATTAAAATATATAGAGCACCTGAAATTCTGTCCCAAATGCTGATAATCAGATAGCCTTTCCCTTCCTCTTTAAAAGTTAATGAATACAAAATACTTCATGGCCCAAGGTGTTCTATTAAACTATGGAAGTTCTGACAAAATGAGGGTTAGAAATACTTAGAATTACATATTGAGTTCAGTGAAGCACTAAAATATGCTTATCAAGTCTTCATTTGTCCCCTGTGTTTAGAAAGAAGTTAATGGGAAAGAGCATATTTGGTAAAATATTTTTTACGCTAAACAAAACAATATTATGAAAGGAAATTATTAACATAATAGAGTAAAATAGACTTCACTTTACTGGAAAAACAATACTTTCTCTCAATGCTGTGTTCTGCAATACTTAAACTGAATGTGAATGTTCAAAGTCATCAATAATAAGTCACAGTCTCTCTTTTTTTTTAATCTGATAACTTGCTATCTCAAATTAATAAATTTCAATGTTGGAAAATATTTTCTTAATAAAAAAGACAGCTTTCCACAAATTTTCCTTCTTTTTTTCTGCTGGTTCTGGGGCTAAGCGAAATAGAATGGCTTCACTAGGAAAATCAAGACTACTGAAACCTCAAATTGAATCATTAATATGATGACTTAAATAGAAGGCATTCTCTAAGGAAAATATAGTGGTGTTTTCCACTGTTGGAGGAGAGAGGAGGAGAGGGGAGAAGTGGGGAGGGGAGGGCAGGGGAGAAGCAGACACAATGGTTTTTCTTCCGTGTAATGTATTTCCAAGAACTGGGATCATTGTCTCTGAACTTTCCTGACCTTGGCCTGTTTGCTTTGCTAAAGTCATTAAAATGATTAGAACCTAAAGGAGGGTTATAATGTAATGTTCTTTTTTTCTTTTTGACTTTCTCTGAACTGAATCAACCGGCTTTAAATCCTCCTCACATCCTATTAATCCTACCTAGCTCTCTGTCTGTCTGGATGGGTTTCTTCAACAGATTCCCTGAATATACATTAAAAAACATAAATCACTGGATTAAACTTGTAGAGAATGATGAAAGCTAAATTCATGTATATACATGTAGTGGGACAAATGGACCCTTTTATTATTTAACCTGAATGAAAGCAATAAATTCGAAACAGGTTTAACTGATGATATTGGTAATCCACAACAGATTTCATAAGTGTTTCTGAATGAACATTGGTTTTATTCAATAATCCCTTGGATTAAAGAAGGGTTAGATGACTAAAACAATCTGCAAAGAGTCTTATTATTTTGCAATTTATCTTTTATTTTTACTAAAAAACAATATGTATGGTTTAGCCTTTAGCAAATTAGACCAAAAATTTTATTTGTCATTTTGTGTGTGTGTGTGTGTGTGTGTGTGTGTGTGTGTGTGTGTGTGTGTTTAAATTTGTGGCTGGGATTAGACTATATAGTTTTACCTATGTTCCTGGGTGGCAGCCTGTTCTTCATCCTCTATTATTTATATGTAATATTATGGAGCAGTAATATGCATCTTGTGTTCAGGTGTGTTGACAATAGCCTCTTCTCTAAACTACTTGATTTACTGACTTACCACACTCACCTTAGGTATTCCAAGCTGTGTAAACTCTAGCATGTAGCATGTAAATTCTTTAAAATTCTATGCATTCACTTAGTTGTAAAAAAAATTTTTTTGAAAGAATTCTAAAATGCATACTTACAGTCAGTTCTAATAATAATTAAAAACAAATAATGTTCATATTTCTTTCGCAATTACTGCATACCAGACAGTATTTTCATGCATTATCTCATTGAATTTCTCACAACAATGTTGAGATATGGGCAATTCTATCCCCATTTTTGCAGATGAGAAAACAATATAATCAGCCCAATATCACACATCTAGCAAGTGGTAGATCCAGATTCAAACATCAGAGCCCACACTCATATACCATATCGGTTATCTAATGTGCTGCATAAAAAAATTGCCCTAAAAATTAGTGGCTTAAAATAGTAAACACTTATCATCACAGAGACTGTGAGGGTTGGGAATTCAGGAGAGACTTCGCTGAGTGGTCTGGGTCTGGGTCTTTTAGGAGATTGTCATCAAAATGTTAGAAGGAGCTGTAGTCATCTGCAGGCTTGACTGGATATGCTTCTAAGATGGCTCCCTCCTGGGTGTTAGTGGGAGGCTTCAGTTCCTCTTCGGCTACTAGCAGATGGCTCAGTTCTTTCTCACATAGATCTCTCCAAGGAGCTGCTGGAGTGTCCTCTCAACATCATAATGAGTTCTTTGAAAACAAAGCAAAAGGTACAATGTCTTTTAAGACCTAGAATCAGAAGTCACACTCCATAATTTCAGCATTACCCTATTGATTACACAAATCAGCCTATGCTGTATAGGATGAGTCTACACAAAGATGTGGATAATGAGAAAGTCTTGTAGTCTATATATCTCCATTAAAGTATACTACCTCTTGAAACAAGCTCTATATTCCCAGCATGTATTACTACTAAACATAGACATTTTAACTTTTCATGTCTATACTTACAGATATTGAAAAAAAGAACAGCACTGAAATGGCATTCCAATAGCTCCTGGTTTAGATATTTAATAAAGAGGACATTATTTTTATTGTATAAGAATTTCCAGAAAAACATTCATATCATATTTAAATATAGGAACACAATTTTATCCAAAAGGAGATGTTGAATGTTTTTTAGTGATCCATCATTTTGCACTAACCTAAATTATCATTTTGTTCTAACCCAAATTACCAAGGTCATCTATGCTACCTCTCTAAAGGATCAGATAATAAACATTTTCAGCTTTTAAGGCCATAAAAATGTCTGTTGCAACTATTCAATTTTGCTATTCAAGCATGAAAGCAATCATAGATAACTAGAGGCCCGGTGCACAAAATTCATGAATGGATAGGGTCCCTTAGGCTTGGCCAGCAATCAGGGCCAATCTGTGAGGCAATCAGTGGGGGCCCTGCTGACACAAGACTTGGATGGCCTGGTGCCACCTGCTCACTGATCCCACTTCCCGCTGCTGCCAGTTGGGGTTATGGGCTGGGGGCAGCTCCTGTGTTGAGCATCTGCCTCCTGGTGGTCAGTGTGCATCATAGTGACCAGTTGTTCTGCTGGTCATTCTGTTGTTCAGTCTATTTTCATATTAGGATATGTAACTGAACAGGTAAAGTTATGTCCCAATAAAACTTTATTTACCAAAACATATGGTAGATCATATTTGGCTCATAGACAGGGCACAGTTTAACAACCCTTGGTCAAAACCATTTTTGGGTGGACTTTTGAGTAGTTATTACACTGATTGAAGATAACTACAATTATCTTAAATTTTATGTGACAATCACGTTATGTGGTTTGGCCCATATAATATTGTTCACCTACAGCTACACTCCATTGTGAAAAATAGACAGCATTGTCAAGATAAGGAAAGATAAATACAGAGCATAATAGTTAAGAAAAACAATTCACACATCAATCATTGCTCTCAAAATATGAACTCATTCTAGAGTATAACCTGATTTGGGTGATGAAACTTGAATAATTCTTATAAAATATTCTGTTGAATATTTTATATTTTTGGCTGACCTTGAATAGTCAAGACTTCGTACACTGTGTTCAGCATAGAATAGGTACTCAATAAATATTTGTGGAATTAATTAAACATTTTACCTCTTTTATCTCTTCTATACCACACAATCCTCAGCCACAAGCCTTCACCAACTCTTCTTATATTTTCAATAAGTTTGTCAGAGCATCTGTTAGTTTTGCTTTTAAGAAGTCATTCAACAAAAAGTGAAGGTCAGGTAAGAAATAGCTATTGGAAAATAATTAAAGATATAAAGACTTTTAACAAATTAGAAAATTATGGGAATGAATGAACATTGACTTCAAATAGACCAGCTAACAGGAGCAATGAAGCATCAGACAATAGAGTAATTGGTGAAGAATTTATTGGCCTCTGAGAAAGCTGTTAAAGACCAGTTCAATTTAGTCATTCTCACTTTCACTTCTGTTATTTTTCTTTTGAGGCCAAGAATTATTTTTTGAAGCCCACATTCTAATGTGGTTATATCCATAGCTTAAAAAGATGTTTGCTACAGCATTCATTCATTCATTCAAACACACATTTATTGAGTATTCACAATTCGCCAAGCTCTCTGCAAGTTCTCAAAGACACATGGATCTTGCCCTTAATGTATTTACAGACTGATGGGGATACAAAGAAGGAAACAGGTATAGTAAAGATGAATAACATCATAACATATAAGATTTCTATCCAACTTCATAAACTGCATTTAAACAGATGTCTTTAATATTCTGGTTTCAAAAATAATACATACTATATACTTCAGCTATTTTTATTTTTTAAAACAAAAGCAACAACAACAATACTAATACTGGAATACCTAGCCTTATAATTGTGTTTCAGAAAAATGCAAACTATTAATAGTGTTTTATGGAGAAAAGTTTCATAGCCAAGTTTTTAAAAATTAGGGGTTCAATATGAAAAGTTATTTTCAATGCAGGACTTCTCAGTACCTATAATATGGTAATAAACATTGTGATTTACACAGAAGACAAATATAATTTAGTATCTCAAAATGTATTTGAGGGGTACGCTTTTTTAAAGAAGAATTAGTTAATGTTTTAATCAAGTTATATTTATTATATTCTGGGACAACTAATTCTTTAACTGAAATATTAATTACATCCTTTTGTTAAGCAACATACTGTGCTTCTCAAAGTTCTCTTGCTTTGCATCTTTCAAATCCAGAACTCAGATTTGCCCACTGGTCCCATTAAAGACTAACAGGTTTGGCTACTCCTCAGCTAATTATCTGACTGTTCGGAGGGGTGCAGCAAGGTAGCAGAGGCATCAGCACTCTGAGCCTACAGAGGACAGCCAAGGATGCATGGATTAAGCTACACTCCATTGTGTTCCAGATGTAAACCTCTCTTCCTCTTTTCCTTCCTCGAAATTCTCTCCCCTTCTTATTCCTTCATATTTTAACTCTGTATTTTTCTTTGTTTGCTTTCTCTTCTTTCAACTCATCTCCCTTATCGATGACTTAGATCTGTCTATAGCCACCAAAGGTTTAAATTTAACCCTACGGATGGCTGTCATAGCAACAATATTTCAACAGTATTTTATAATTCATGTGTGGGAATGAAAATAGTGCAAAAGGCTGCTCTTTCATAGCCATGGAATGGATCAAGAGGCTGTCATCATCGGCACCTACATCTGGTTTCGCAATCTCCTCTCTACTGGCTCTACAGGTACTGGCTCAGTCTTGCACGAAGAAGCTTGGCAAGATAAGGCTGCACTATCTCAGTGCATGTGCATGGAGGGGAAGCTTCTCTGCAGATAGTATCTGACTTAGAGGCGCTCTCAGATACTTTGAACAACAAAGTACTGTTTGGAGAAGCACGCAGCCTTAAAGAAACTCAAACAACAGTAGTTTTGGAATTGTTAGAGAAGTCTCTAATTGAATTGGTAAAAATAGGAGACAAAGAAAGTTAATACAGACAATAATTATTTCTGGAGAGTCTTGCTTTGTAATTGCAAGTGTTAGATAACGTCGTAAACAAGCCTTTATTCAGATAACTTTAAAGAACAATATGGCAAGTTATTACAAAGTATAGATCAAACAGATACCTACCAAATGAAGATTTTTAAAATGTATAAGCACTCCTAATGGAAGCCTATGGGAATCCCTACAGGCTTAAGCAGGAAAATCATCTCACATGCAGTGCACACTTAGAGAAGAGGGCGGGGTGGGGAGAGGGGTATGAAAATGAAAATGGCTTAAGCTAAAGGAGGAAGGAAAATCAGGGATTGGTGATACCAAAGGAAGCACCTGCTTTCCGGAAATTAAAAATCATTAGGCAGTTCTGACTTAATTGCCAAATGGGGTGAAGCCCAGTCTCCAATGTAAAAGGGTCCCAAATTATAATTGGACATCATGGATTAAAATTCAATACCTGAAAATTTCCGCAGAAATGAATAGGCAACTGGGACAGACCGCCGAGCTCAGTACAATATGCTTCCCACAGCTGACACCGGCAGGTCACTTTATTTGGCACCAAATAAAGTTCCCAAGTGGTCTTAAGGGCATTCAGCTGCTGCATGCTTGCTTAATTCATACCTTATTGTGCTGCCAGTGGCAGAACCAAAGAAGTAGCACCAATCAGCTCTGTGGATGAAATTTTCTCAGGCTGAGTGATGGAGATGTAACTGGACTGACTTCACCGCTTTAGCGGGATCTTTGCTCGCAGCAGGACCCTGCATGGGGAATGGCTTTCAACAATGTCCTTCACCAGGAGATGTGGGGGGAGCGGGATCAAAATGAGCGAGGATGTTTCCAACCAAATACTGTTTAGTGAGGAAAAGAATGTCTCAAGAAACATCATATATACAGGGTGTCCCAATAAATGTACCTGCACTCTAACAGCTGATAGCTCAATGTTGAAAATAAAATGTATTTTAACAAACACTGGCTTTTATAATTATTCAAAGTGTGTGTATACATTTCGGGGGACACCTTATATATTTGTCATCATCACACAACTTAGAAAGTTGTGAAATAGGGCTGAAGTCCCCCTTTGTGTGAATCTCCAGACACAAAGTAGAGGCTAACTCTTCTATTTCCTACATTATTAATAAGACTGCAGCATTTTATTTAGCTCTCTTTAGTTGCTTCTTTGTAAGGTTCCTAGAGGAGTAACAGTCAATCCATCCAATATGTTTCATTTTCTATGTGCTAATTTCAGAACATATACTCAATATCAGAGTGTGTTCCCTTGTTTCTGTCAATTTTTTGATCATACAATAGTCTTTTCCCTCCCTTTCCATTTTCTCCCCACCCCCCAATGCCAGTTTAGGAACTGCAGGAGCTAGAGCAATGCTACTGAGGTCGTGAACCTGTCTGATGAACTACAGATGAACGTGAAATATTCTCCCAAGCTTAACGGGCCATATTAATGTGCAGTTACAGTACACATTTTTTTATTTAAATGCACGGAAAGGTTAAAAGGCAGTCGTTGTTATGAGTGTTTTGCCTTTGGTTTAGGACAAATCCTGTGTGTATCCATAATAGAAACGGTTCACTAATTATTTCACATAGCTCACTGTTTGCAGCAGTGTCTCATAGTGCTACTATCAATGAATAAAGTCTTACATTTCCATTAGAATTAGGACCAAAGGCTAATTATTTTAGTGAAAGCTAAATTTGATCTAAACAGGAAGCCCATTGGCATTCAGTCTGAAAACCTAAGGCTGTTATAAAAAGACTGCTTGTAAAAGGAGACATTAGAAAAATATATAGATTTTTGGCCTTCAATTTTTAGGAGGACTTGGTATAGTTACAGTGGAATCATTAACATAAGCTTAGTAATATAATATAATGTAATTAATATAAGATGATCTGTTCTGTTTATGGCCAAATTTTACAGCATAAAATGAATTAATTTGCCCAAATAAAATTGTACAAGTATTTAAGTGTTGTTGTTTTTAATTGAATTTCTTTTAACTTTTTATCACAGAAAATTCCAAATTTACACTAAAGCAAATAAAAAAGCATAACAAACCTTATAAACCCAAATTTAGTGATTATCAACATATTTTCTATCTTACGCCATCTACACCCCAACTTCCCTCAAATGTCGAAGACACGTAGTATGAAATTTAAAAATTGGTAGAAGTTATTTTTAAAGTATTATGTACTCAGGATGAAGCATGTTACTTAAGAGGCATTTTCCCCAGTTTACCCAGGAAAAGAGTGGTGTACTATACCCACAACATGAAAAATGTGGATGAAGTGAATATTTAGCAAAATCATACCTAAAACACCAGAAATTCAATGATCTGCGTTTTCAATTTCTAATGGAATTGATATGGTGCTGTTTTTCACCAGTGGTATCTCTAGTCTTCTGATTCCCCTACTCCTCTAAACCTCTCAGCCTTTTTTTCCTTCTCTCCTTGTTTATTTTTGCCTCTCTATAAATCATAGATAATAATAGTTCCCACATCATAGCTTGTTAGATTTTAATGACAGCCTCTAAGGACAGGTGCCAGTTAAATGAAACATATAATTAAAATTTGTGCTATTCTAAAATTGGGTTACTTGGCAATACTCCAGTCAGGGACTAGTCCCATTCAGATGATAGGCATGTAATACTCATCCGGTTACAGAGTGTTCGGTAGATTCAGTGGAGGCCAGTCTTTGCTAGGTGCCAAGAAGATGATGGACTGCTTAGTAGGACATACCCACATTTCAGGTGTTTCTACTTGGCACCTGATTAGGCATTCTACACCTTGTGACTTTGGCAACCAGTGTTCTTGTTCTTGATTAACTCAACAATTTGGATGAAGGCTATACCTATTTTACCAAGCAATTAATCTAGGTATGTGTACAAATGCAATTATCATACTATGCAGTAAGTATGGTATTATAAAGTTATTTAACCTCTATTACTTCCTCACTAGGAAATGGGAAGGCACAGCCTCAGTCTCAGTGCCAGTCTTGGACAGACACATCTTGTTGGATGCCATGCTGTCCTTTCAGCCATGGCTATCCTTTTGTTACAAGGAATCTCTCTTGAGTATTGCTGCATATCTGCCCACTCTTCTGAGAGAGGGACTTACAGTTTCTATTGAAAAAGGTCAGGATCATTTCATCTGTAGCCCTGGAAGGATGACACCCTGCATGAATTTGTGCCTGGCTCTAATTCTCTTGGGCCCATTAACCTCTGAGATGCATTCTCTTTTACGCTTCCACTCCCAGTTTTTCAATCTGTATGTTACATGTGATCCTCCTCTGACAATGGTCTCCTCTGCCTGGACAGTGCCTATCAGACAGTATGACTTTACTAGCAAGACAGACGTATCTATGTTCTTGCTAGGCTCCTTGGTAATACACTGGCTGGCTGATACCTCTCTGTTTTGTAGTTTTGTAGATAAGTCTTGAGAGCTAATGATGTTTCTGGCCAACCTCAACTCTTAAACCTGGGCCTCTGCAAGTCAGCAGTCATTCTACTTCTTTTCCCAAACCAGGTGTCACTTGCAGGATTATTCTGTTAGGAAATCAGCCCCTTCTCTATGCTCATTTGATCCAATATTCCATTTCAAATTCTCCCCTTCTCCCATAGCTTCGAGGCACAGGGGGAAACATTTCTACTATTCAACCAGAAACATCTTTATTTTAAAATAATTTAAACGTCCAGCCTTTCCTGCCCTGCTGTATGTGGGTTCTACACTAACAAGGTCTCTATAAAGATATATGGGTGTAAGTTTTATTTGATTTTCTTTTGATTAAATCTGGATTTTTATTTTAATCAATAAGAAAAGGCACAAACCATTAGGAACACATTCAGGGTAAATTAATTGCTTACCAAGTTTTCATTCTGTCTTCCAACCACATTGAACCACTTGTTTTACATGCATTTCAAAGGCTGGCACTAGCTTTCATTTCAGGAAATAAATGACACAGGGTATTATATTTTAAGGACCATTAAAACTTTGAAATTGCACAGTGATTTAAAAAACAAGTTATTTAGTCCGGATAGCTTTGTAATGCTATACAATGGGGAAATTCATTGTTAAATGACCCTCCCACTCTCATTTAACATATAATGCTTGTCAGGAAGAGGAAGAAGGAATGAGACCAGCATCCGGGTATACAGGATGTAATATACATGGTGTCAAACATTTTGGGTCTGTGTACCACATGGATCGTGGAATGCACCAAATTTTCCCCAGTCTTGTGCTCATTGGCCCACAACTGGTGATTAGAAACTATTTTTGCCTGGACAAAGGAGGCTAGTTCACTACTGTTGTCATAATTCCAAGCCTCTATGTTCTGTTACAGAAGTTGCTCTCATCAATACGTTAAATATGTTTGAGATAAACAACAGAAGGTAGCTGTGATATTATTAATGAAACTATTCTAATATAAATGACTTGGGAATTCTATTAAATGGCATTTGAATCTGGTGTTTCTGTGTCTCATTTATCACCTTTCTAACCTTTACTTTTGTACCTTTATTAGAACATCTATGAAAGTAATGAAGCCAGACTAAATAAAGGCAGAACATGACAAGTTCTAAAATAACGAGAATAAAAACATAGAGAATTCTTTTGAGCAAAATTACAAACCAACAGCAACACTAATGCCAAGCAAACCCCACCTGTTTTTATTATGAAAATGAAACATTTGAATTGACAAAGAAGCAACAATTGCTTAACTAACTAAAGTGATTCCATTCATTATTTTTCTGTTGCACATTCATGCAGTTTTCCCCTCTAAAGTACACACATAATTTGGGGTTTTTGAAAATATGACTTACATAGGGCACATGAGGAGAGATGTTTTTGAAAACTATGAAGTGTTCTTCCTTGTAAAAGCAATGTCCTCTCTGGTTACTTTGGAGGATGCTTTTCCCCAAGCACTCATTCTCTGCTCAAGACAGTGTAGCTACTAATGAGGAAAACACGGCAAGTGCCTCAGTTGAATGTTCTCCTTTGTTTATCTACAGGAAGTTCATTCTGCAATGGAAAGAAGCCCTTATATCAATGAGTTTGAAAGTGCTCAAGTTCTGCTAAGAGGAAAGTTATAAAGCTTTGTGTACCTGCAATTTAAATTACTCTAAAGTGAAGCAAAATAATCTCTGATTGTCTCAAAGAACATCAACCACACTACTTACACTTCTCCATTTATAAAATACATTCCATTTTATTTACATGGGTCCTGTCTCCAGTTACAGGGTCACTGGTTTGCAGGACTAGAAGATGTACATCAAAAATGACAAACTCTGTTACTGGCACTTGCCACTTATTAAAAGTATATGATGTTTTCCAGCCTAGTCCAGGTTTCCACAGTCATTCCAGTTACTGGCAATCAGTCCTTGAAAACGACTCTTTGCCCAATAATAATGAGCACCTTCACATGGATTTCTTAAGAAGATGGCATTAATTCAGAATATAAATTAAGAGAATTCGTTTGATGGTGAAAAAGCACTAACCTACCAACACATTTCGGTTTCATGTATAAAATATAAATGGCATATGAACACTCCCTTGTGTTCTCAGAGAGACCTGCAGCTTTTTTTCCTTCTGAAGGTTTTTCAAAATATGCTATTTTAAGCATAATAATCCATAAATAAAATATAGTGCTTGCCAAAATTATTTTCACATATATATAGGGCCCTTAGTTCTTGAACTCTGACTTTCTCCTGAGATACAATTTAAGAGCTTTAAAAAGTCTTTAAAAGTCTTGCTATGTAATATTCAGGGTTTGCGTTTCTGTATGGCCAAATTGCTCTGTTGTTATGAATACTGCATGTAAAATTACCAGATTGCCTGGCATTCCATTTTTACAGGGGACCCTGCATCATTAAGCATTGAAAGAATATAATATAACTATTCAAACTGCTTAAAATATTTGGTAACCATAAATTATTATCCAAAAATATTTTTCAACTAGATAAAAAGAGTTGTCAATTCTGCATAGTGAATGCCTCATAAGGGGCTCGTTTGTGGTTGAAAACTGAATAAAAGCAGTAAATTAAGACCAGACTTAACCATAGAGAAGCTGTAATCCACTGCAGATTTCCTTGGTGAATGAAGTATTGTTATGTGGACTTATCCTCCTTGCTTGTACAGTTAACCAGTCACATCTGTGGCCACAGTGCTGTCTGTGCTCACAGACAATGTAGGTTCCCTAACCCCAAGGAGGCAAGCCCACGCTGGTTTACATTGTATTGATAAGCGCAAAATAAACTTCACAACTGTTTCACGGTGACTGCCTTTGAAAGGGCAGATAGGATCTTGAAACTGAACCATTGTTAAGTGCACACACACACACACACACACACACACACACACACACACAAAATGAGCAGGCACGTGGGAAGCTGCGAGTGACACTAGGTGTGCAGTTTTCTAAACGGCATGGTGTCACCAGAGGGGACCGTGACAAGCCGAGGGAAAGGTGCATATGGAAAAGGGACAGGAGCATCTGGCTGTCTGAATGCAGTCAGAGCTGAGGACTGGCGGAAACATGGTATACGTTAAAGGAGCATCACTCATCATAAATATTCAATTTCAAGAATTTAAATAGTTTGCAGACATAGAAGCCCTTGATGATTATTTTATCCAGAATTGTTGATTTTCAGCAGGATAATTAATGAATAAGACCCAGGAAGTCTTGACAACGAGTCAGTTTCATCTTAAGTCTGCATAGTTTTCTTTGTGATTACATGCCAATAAAATAACTGATTTGCCTTTTTGTAAATTAAAGGAAAGAGAGCCAAATAAGTCATATCTTTGCTATTATTATGTTTTTCTTTTAGAGCCCAATATTTCCAAAGGACATTAATTTCGATTTCTCTGATGAAGGCGTGTGGCTGCCCCTCATGTTTTACAAAATATTACTGAGTCAGAGCCAAAAAGCGAATCGTAAGTGACCGATATTTCAAAACAGTTATTTTTCATTATTTAGGAAAAAAATTCTCAGCTCTCTTGGTAATTCATCTTCATATATTAAGAGATTTGGGAAAAGAGGAGAGAGAAAACACAAGAGAAAAATGATTTTTTATTCTGTGGAAAGCTGATATTTAAACATTTTAAGAGTCAAACACATTTCTAAAATATTATTTTGTAATGAGGTCAGCTTTACAAGGAAAAAAAATTATTCTGGAACATAAGCAGCTATTCAGACCTTAATGTTTTAGTAAAATATATGTAAAGCTTCTTTGAATCCTTCAGATCATGAAATGTTTCTTGGAATTTTTCAAAATTGGTCTATTGCTTTTCCTTAAGAGGGAAATATTTAGGCTAATGAAACTTTATCAAATTCAGTAGCTCCACTAATGTGTAAACTAGGTTATCTGCTCAAGAAAAGGCCACTGGGACTTAAAGTAACATGGATTCCCTTTTATTAGTAAAGTGAACCCAGAAAACATGAGCTTTTCCTAATATGTGCTGAATTTGGGTTGATTCCTGAGAATAAAGTTTATAATTACCATCTCTGCTTAATTAAGGAAAACCACAACTTGATTATACCTATTCCATCTTTACAAGAAAAGATGTTTCTGAGGGAAGCGCAATCTTAAAATTGCTAACATTGCAGGTTATAGTATCAATAATACTTCTGGAATTTCAAAAGCTTTTTCTCCCAATTAGTGAAATGGGGTCCCCGGCTAGTTTTGTAGAGGTGTAGCTCAAATTGACTGCAGTACTGTATAAGTGCCAGAACCTGAAGACAATGTTTTTTCTAATCAAAAATAATTATTTAAATCTCTCTCTCTCTCTCTCTCTCTCTCTCTCTCTCTCTCTCTCTCTCTCACACACACACACACACACACACACACACACACACCTCTTTGATGTTGAGGGGGAAATTTTTTCAGTACATACTGTCATTGTCAGTAAGTTACCTTTTGATGCTTTGGAGATCTACTTTCTAAAATGGTTGCAGATTGATCAACATACTCTTCCTTGTTATACTTTTCCATAGGTTCAGTGTACTGCAACAATTTCATAAAGTAGTAGGACTTCCTCCTTAAGAGAAAAAGTGCTCATTAGCATCAGTAATCCCATGTTGTGCTGTGCTTTAAACACAGTGAAAAGGTTATGGATCTATTCCCTGTAGCATCAAAAGTGAAAAGTGTAAAGGTGATAGGTGAGATTCTCGTTGTTGCAAGTGCTGAGAAATAATCATTTAAAGGTCAGTTGCACTAAAAAAAAAAAGAACATTTGTTTAATAAGTAACTTATCATTTTGGGATATGCTGCACTTTTAAAGGTTACAGAGTAGACCGATTTGCCAGTGATGTCAGCAAGAAGTACTATTAAAGTCATTGGTCCTGTAAAAACAATCCTTCATAAAATTCAGATTGCATGCCTTCTCACATATCCCAGCACACATCAAAAAGGTGCCTGAGCTATTAATAGTGTGGCTTCAAGTAGACTTTGCCTTCTACACTCTACCCTTAAGTACTCAGCTCCTCTTAAAACAACAGTAGAGTGTTAGGTAAGAAAATACATTAGTACACACACACACATGCTACACACAGGCATTCATTCTATTTTGCTCCATTGTTTTCCAGTTTTGTAAATGTCTAAGAACATGCCTATGTGTCAAGGAGTATAAGATTTCTCACTGGATTGTACACCAATAATCATCTTGCTGGGTATTCTTACATAAATGAAGTAAATATTGAATCTGCTATATAAATAAAAAACTATTCATTTCTATAATTTTCAATTCTAAGACCAACTTTCACCCACTACTCTTCCCCAAAAAGTCAAAGAGAATTTAGTTTGGCTATAAAATGGATTAACTAATATTTGAAAAAAGAGGAGTAACAATAATTTTAATAGGAGCAAATTTTTAAATACTAGGTTTTTTTAAGACTGTATAAAAATGGTGGTTTATTTTTGTACTATAAAAATGTTGCGATTAGAGAATGATGCACAACAAATTAAAGGCTTTTTTAATGTTTAGCATTTTTGAAGCAGAGTTTTAAACTGGCAATAATCTTCTCTAGAATATTAGATCTTGGCTCAAAATGAGTATATGAATAAAATGACTTCAAGAAAAACTTCTGCAGAAAACAACCCATCTGAACACTTGATTGCTTACAATTTAAAATATGTTTTTACTCTTTACGAAGGTTGCAAAGCTTTCTAGTTGTTGGTGGTAAACAGTGAGTTCCCAAATTTTTATAAGAAGTTGATGTTTAACATATACTGAATAGAAAATTTCATTACAGTATATTTTCATGCAAACTCATTATTTTAGATTAAAGGAACTAGAAAGCATATGACTCTTGCCCTATTATGAAGCAAGAACTGTCTTAATGTACATAAGACATTTGCAATTTAGAAGACAACACGACACTCTTATTTTAAGCAACTAACTAAGAATCAAGTTATTGTCTTAATTTGCCTTGCTTTTCATTCAGAATAGGGCAAAATCTATTTCCTGAGCAATTTTACAGAGCAAAGATATTAATACTTTAGGGTTTAATTGTATCCTGTGTTTAAATACACTGTGGGTGAAACCCAGACCTCCGCTTAATTGCTGTGAGAAAATAGCCTGATTTCTCTGAGATTAGGCACACGCTTATGTATACTTTGACCCAAGAGTGCCTCCTTCAGAATTAATCTTCTAAGGTAGAGGGATTTGCTTTTATATGTGCAGCAGGGCCATTCGTGACAATCGGGGCCTAATAAACTAACTTCACCCTGCAGACCTCGCTTTTGCTGTCAACGTTTTTCTTCATCTATTCATTTCACACATCTCTTGTCCAGCGGCTTATTAGCAAAACCCTAGACGGGGCAGGAGGGACAATTTTAATGGTGTTTTTTAATTAGAGGACTTTGAAATTTAAATCAAATATTTCAGAACTAAAACTGTTAAAAACAACTTTCATTTTGCTAATAAAACATAAAGTGTTCTAAAATAACTACATTTAAGTAAATATCTTGGCACTGTGAAAAGACAAGCGATTCATATTTACTTAAAGTTTTGTTCTGCAGCTGTATTTTATTGGGATTGTCTAATGTATGAAAGTACTTTTTCTTTCCCATCAGCTACATCCGAATTGTTTTTGTAAGATGTAACAGAATGTTCTGCTTTTTAAATATTTATATTAATCAGAGTTAGGGCTGTTTATATTTTTTGGCAATAGGGCTTTTCTTTAAAAGTGATGCACTTCCAGTTAACTAAACAAAAGTGTTGAAATGGCCTGTCACATAAACTTCAACATAGTACAGTTTGTAATAGAAATATTGAAGATAAGAAGAAGGGAAGCTGGTTTCGAGGCTTCAGGTTAAACATGGATTAATAAAATGTGCGACACAAGAAATATCATTCATTGCAACTTAAAACTATAGAATTACCTGATTGAAAGGTTTGCATTCAAGTTTCTTGCTCTATTTTCTTAGGGCATTAATAATCAAGCCCAAAAGGTGGCTAAAAAATGGTAAATCACTAAAGCTGCGGCTTAGTAAATCATTCAATTTTTTTTTAAAAGAACATTTATATTTTACACATTTCTAAGTTATTTTTGTAATGAAAAAAGAAAACATTAATGTTATTTACCTGCAATCTTCTATATTTGTTAGCAGAAATAGTTCACACTAAAGCATTTCTGCAGTAAAATTTCCAGTTACTGCTATTGCTATAAGATTCAATTAGTTAATAAGGAATCATGTAGTCAATCTAGACTCTCATGAGGAAAATGGAGTCTTTATTAATGACATTTAAACAGTAAACCAACCTTGATGAAATCCATAGTTTATATAATTCTTTTGCAGTTTGGACAATCCCAAATATTCTGGAAGTATGCTTTAAGTCTTTAATAAAGACTTCATTGAGGATTTTATTGTTATTTTTATATGGTAGCTCCGATTGTGTTGATTTACTTCTGTGGAGAATATTCCTAAAAAAAAAAAAAAAAAAAAAAAAAAAAAAAAATACATGAGTAGAACCAGAGCATTTAGTCCCTACTATGGAACTTTTAAATGTTTTTTCTTCTTCAGGGAGTGGTAAGCACCTGTGAAACAAACAGGAAGTATTATTATGCATTGCAGGCCCCAGGGCTAAAGGTCTCCTGTTCGAACTTTTGCCCTTCCAGAATCCCCGATCATCCTTCATTATTTGGTTTCACTCGATGTAAGTCTTGACCAGTAGGTGACTCTGAGAAAACATTTCCTGACATCATTTTCAGAGGTGATGTGGGATTATTATGCTTGCCTTTTCCTTTTGGGTTGAGGGTGAAAAGTCCAGCAGTGGTTCCTGGTTAATACACCATGTATGGTCTTTTTAATTACCAGGTCAGGCTAATTCATTCCTCTGGTCTTTAGCGTTACAGTTTTATTTTCAAACATTGGTTAAAATAATCAGTGCACATACACATTTATAAACACACAAACACATATTAAAGAGGCAATAATGTACTATAGCAGAACAGTATAAGAGAAGTAATTCTTTTTAATTACCTCATTGCTAATGGGAAGTGGTAAGGGAAGAACAAAAGAAGTCAGGGTATAATAAATATAACATTTAAATCTCTAAACTAATTTACTTTTTATTGTACCAGCTAAAGCCAATGAAAATAAACATGTATTCAATTATGTTGCACCGTTATGGATTATTATTAATATCTTGTTTCCAATTTTATGCAATTTTGGTATAATCCAAATCTGTGCATTAGTCTAGGTAGGGGGTTTTGCTCAAGGTAATTGACATTATAGAATCCAAAGCCCAGACAGAAGAAAACATATCTATAACCTTTACCCATTTCCAAACAGAGAGGGATAATCGACCAGGTCTTCTATTGTGTGCCTGCCCTCTTCATGCAGCGTGTTCCTTTGAAGTCAGAGAGAGCTGGAGGAGCCAAGGCTGAGAATGTGGCTGGAGAAAAACAATGAATATTATTATCAGGTCAGGTTCTCATAACCAGGTTTTATGCCACATTAACCATTGAGTTGCTTTATTATTAATAATAAAAGAGCCTTTATTATTGTCTTTACCTTCTGGTTTATACCAAGATCACTAATAAAATTTCTGGTAATATACTGGGGATTTTTCTTAAGTACATTTATTTGAACTCCCTAAGGCTAGATCTACAATCCAGCCCCTTAAAAATATAAAGAAATATCTTTAAGAAAAAGCTGAAAACCAACAAAGCATCATTTTCTGCTTCCGTGGATGTCTAGATGACAGAAACACTGGCCAATTAAAATGGCCTCCAGAGTGACCACAATACAGAGAAGTTATGAAGTTAGTGGAGTTTACTACTTTAAAGTGGTTTCTCTCTGTTTCTCTGCTTGCTACCACCTTCAAGGAGAGAGAAAATATACCAGTAAGCTTGCATTTATGTTTGCCTTGCTGAACTTCAGGCTTGCTGCTGAATGCCATTTAAAAAATTATTTTTCAGCCCCTGTTTGTCACAAATCACAGGGAGCATGAGTGTGTATGAATGCACAGGAGGTGAACTTCTATAAACTTATGCAATGATGGACTGAAGGCATGGACAGGAATTTGGCATAGATGAACAGACCATTGTCCAGAGACTTTCTTCACTTCTCAAATTCCCAATAAGAGGAAAATGATTGGATGCAGGAACTAGAAGAAAACTGGTCAAGTTGTCAGGCTGAGAAACTATCTGAAAATAACCAACTTCATATATACTATATGCCTGCTGATAATTACTGCAGATGCAGAGAAAAGTCACATGGTCCTTGAAAAATCCAAAATCATGTGAGGGAGAAAGACATGTTAATAAACAATCACACACAAAAAATATGGCTAGCATTGTAACACAGGTGCGTACTTAGCACTAGAAGAGCACAGAGAAGGTGTTGTTCAGTCTCCCTGGTGTTTGGAAAGAAGTGCTTGGTTGGTTGATAAAAGTTTTACAGAAAAGTTAATAAATAAGCTGTGTCTTAAAGTATGAGCAGGTATTCACAAACAGAGAAAGGGCCATCCCAGACAGGAAGAATAGCACTGATTCAGACCAGAGTGTCTTACTCAGGGAATAAGAAGTTGTTGCTCCTGACTGCAGTGTGTGGTGTGCAGGCAACATGTGGGAAAAGTGTCTACTAGAATTCAGTTTCAGCCTTAGCTGGATTGGCTCAGTGGATAGAGCATCAGCCTGTGAACTGAAGGGTCCTTGGTTTGATTCCAGTCAAGGGCACATTCCAGTGTTCTGGGCTTGATCCTCAGCAGAGAGCATACAGGAGGCAGCCAATCAATGATTCTCTCTCATCATTGATGTTTGTCACTCTCTCTCTCTCTCTCTTTCTCCTCTCCCTTCCTCTTTAAAATCAATAAAAAATATATTAAAAAATAGAATTCAGGTTTCAAATTGCAGCCCAATAAACAAAGCCTTCTATGTTACTCTAAACTTTAGAGTCTAAAGTGTTGAGACTCTTAGGAAACAGTGAAGTCATAAAAATGTTTAAGCAAGGGAGTACCATGATCAGAATTGTGTTTTGAAAGATAGTTGGCATCAGTATAGAGGAAGGCTTGGGAAGTAAGAATAGAATAATGGTCATTAATTATAGTGAAGTTGAGAATAAATTCAGGAGAGATTTTAGGAAGTAATTTTTTTAAAATTGGCAACCTTAATCTATATAATTTTTATATGCATACTATCAGGTTTGGATTAGAGTGATATGAATAGAAAAGTATTTTTTCCAGCATAGTTAAGAGCAGAAGATGGTGTCTTAATTCAGAATTCCTAAAGCAAGGCCTGAGATTGACATTTTTCTGAAAATGACAAGCACAACAGGCCAAAGAAGACAGCCAAGAAGGATGTAGTCTCAGTGAAAACTGGCTTTTGCTTAGCCTGCTCACACGGGGGAACTCTAGAACATAAATTATACTTCTGGGATAGCCCCACTTAACCCCTAGAAGGGTAATTCTCAGGTGAACTGGCACCATTCTGCTAATGGTAAATCTCTGGCAAGGGTGTAGCAATGAGCTGTTAGCAGCCAAACACTCATGGCAGCTGAGGAATGAGAGAGGTGCCAACAACAACCACTGCAGTCCACCCCTTGCAATGCTCAGACCCACTTGTTTCTTGTATTAAGTTCACTCTTTCCAGGCACAGCTGCTGCAGGATTCTGGCCAGTCACATTTTATGGCCTTCATGTAAGAGAATATGTAAGAGAAGAGTTAGCAGAACAAACTATAACTTGTCCTGCTGCAGTTTGTCCCAAGGCCACAACATAGTCATCATCTCCCTCCTCTGTTCCCCTTTTAGATGCTCCTCCATAGTGGCCAGCACTTCCGCAGGTCTAGGTATATTGCCAAGAGGTAAACCAAACTATCATCTCTAAGGCATCTGAGCACCTGGTTACCATGCTCTAGCCAAGTTGTGGTTATTGTACTTGCTCATTATAGTAAAACAAGGCATGAGAATACAAACTATACCCCAATGGGTCACCTGAGTAACAAACACATTGCTCCATACCTTCGACATGTGACAGCATTGCTGTCTCCTCATGATAACCAGGGCAGTTTCCCTGCCAATATGGTAACTTTTTTGTGCCAGCTAGTATACTGGTGGAGGAGCTCAAAGTAATCTGGAAATATCCATAGTTTTAAGTTTACTGAGATTCTTGCTATATTCCCTGGTGGAAGCTTTCTTCCATTGGGACCTAGAACCAAAAAAAACCTATAGTTGCAGTAATGGGACACTGGAAATGATGGTCAGTGGAGTCCTTTATATTTATCTTTGAGTCCTTGACTCATGTATTTTCCTTGTTAGGAACAGGGAGTGTGCAGGAAGCAAGGATCGATGTCCTTTCCCACCTGCTCGCCTGCGCGCCTCTCTCTCTCTCTCTCTCTCTCTCTCTCTCTCTCTCTCTCTCTCTCTCCCCCTCTCTCTAAGCATGTCTTTGGGTAAGGATTTTAAAACATTTTTACGTGTATATTATACCCTGAAACGTGGTACCCATCCTCAGAGTGCCATCTCTAAATTGTTGCCTTTGTTGTGCTAGAGGGTGGTAGGATCAGTAAACCCTATGGTCATGTGCCACTGCCATGCCTCCTTTGTCATAATGTGAATTCCTTGATCCAACTAACATGATTCTGTCCATATAATTCACAGATATGGTGCTCTGCAGAATGTTCAGACAGTCCCATTCCCTTCAGACTATATTTTGACTGAGCTGGAGAATTAACATAGCACTGAGACAGGCCATGACCACTGTTGTTCAGCCATATGAATGTAAGCTATGTCTTGATCCTCTTCCCAATGGGTATTGAAAATAACACATTTGCCAGAACGATAACCACAGGCCTTGTATTCACTAGCTTGCAGTAGTGCATATATAACATAGAGCCCAGCAGCTGCAATTGCAACTACAACTTGGCTAAATTGGCAGTAGTCCAATATCATCCACGTGATCCATCTGCTTTGTGAATCATCTGGACTGGTGAATTACATGGGAGTATCATGGGGTCCTTCTCTGCACTCTTTAAATCTCTGAGAATGGTACTAATCTGTGCAATTTCCCTCAGGAGGTGGTAATTGATTTTAATTTACTAACTTGGCAGAGGAGACAGTTTCAAGGATTTTCATTCATCTTTTGATAGCACAATAGCCAACCAGGAAAATAACGGTAGTACCAACTCCTAATAGGTCTATTCCAATTGCACATTCAAGGACTAGGTCAGTGACCGCTGGATGAGTGTGTAAACCCAGTAGACCCATTATGAAATGTATTTGAGTCAGGACTCCATTCACTTTTGGACATTTAAATATCAGCACTCTAACAAGGAGCCCATACCTTGTATCCATCAGTCCTAGAAAGATTTGAGGATCTCCTTTTCCCCAGTGTACAATTTCCTGAGTAATTATCTCTTATCCTTTTGGGGGAGGACTGGGGAGCCACACACTTGCCATATATAATGTTGTGGTTACTTTCTCATCGGGACACACCATCTCCTTTAGTCAATGGGTTCTGGATCTGAGGACAGGCTCAGTTCCAAAGCCCAAGCAAGAGATTAAGATTTTCCAACACCCTAACTGGTTTGCCTCAGTGGATAAAGTGTCAGCCTGTGAACGGAAAGGTCCCAAGTTTGATTCCGGTCAAGGGCATGTACTTTGGTTGCGGGCACATCCCCAGTAGGAGGTATGTAGTAGGCAGCTGATCGATGTTTCTATCTCTCTCCCTTCCTCTCTATAAAAAATCAATAAAATATGTTTAAAAAATATTTTCCATCAGCCTTTTGCTCATATATTTTTTAAAATCTCGTTTGATTTTACATACCAATACCTACCCTGTTGGCTTCTCATCTGTTTTGCTCTTACATGAGGCAGCCATGTTCCATTTCTATAGATACTGTGGGACAACCTCTACCCCACCTGCAGAACAGACATTCCAGTCTTATTTCCCTTTATGGTGGTTGCACCAATGTTGCTTTTGACAGTTACTTGCTGACTTATAGCCTCTGTTAATTTACAATCCTATCATCCCCATTGTCATAGTGAGCCCCAGTCCTGTAATAGCATCACCCCCTACTCCTGGCCTAAGAAGGACTAGGCAGCTCCACAGCTGGAATCCCCTCCATCAGCTGATTCCTCCTCTTGTTAATAAACAAAATGTTCTGCAAGACCTCCTGAGGAACATAGTCAAATGTGGACTTTTCAGTTTTATATAATGTGCCTCTTTTTCCATGCCCATTTTTTAAAATGTGTTTTTTCCTTCCTCTACAATCCATTTCTATAGTGGTGGGATCTCTACTTAATTTCATGTGGGCCATCACTTTTTCCAAGCAATTAAGAGTTGTCCCAGTCTTATATTTGACCTATCACCCAGGGCCTTCGTAGGGTGTTAACTTCTGTGTCACAACTGAGTAATACTATAGAATCATATAGGTTCCATGTAGTTTTATATTCTGTGCCTCCCCTACCTCCCCGACGCAGGATACTCAGGATCTACTCCCCAGCAACTCTGTGCACCCATGCCAGCCAACTCCTGGCACTCTCTTGGCGATTTCTTGTCTCCTCCTTTAGCAGGCTATTATTTTTCTAATCTGGATAGGAAGAGATATGGCCCAAATTATCAGTCTGACTTCTATGAAGAAAAGTATAGACAGGTCCTGAGGACTGTCTTATGAAAAACCTGAGTCTTTTGTATAATCTTAGAGAAAGCGTCTTCTTTTCCAACAAGATAGAAGGGACTTAATAGTCACTACTGGGCACCTGAAGTGTTTAGAATATGTGGTTTTAAGCTTCTCAACTACCCAAATATTCCTATTCCAAACCTCAGGATCCTACTCTGTTTCTTCCAGGGCCCTGAATTTGGACTTGTACAGGGCTGAGAATTTAGCCTTCTTTCAAGTTCTGCTTTTTTTTTTTTTTTTACAATTACGATGCGAATCCGATCTTCAAATCTGTCTTCCCTCTAGCTAAAATAGATGAGTGTTCCTTTAAATGCTTCTAATAAGTCTTTTTGACTCCTACAGTGTGCTTTAAGTCCTGAATAATAAATCTGAGTCTGCAGGGCAGACAGAATCTAAAATGACTCCCAATGAGCCCTGATCCCCAGCATTCACACCATTGTATAATCCATTGTCTTGAGTATGGGCTGGTTTTTGTGATTTGCTTTTAACCAACACAATATGACAAAGGTGATGAGATGTCACTTTCATGATTAGGCTATATAAGATTGCCATTTTCTTCTTGCTGGCAAAATCCCTCTCTTGTTGGCTTTGATGAATTAATCTGCCCAGTTGGAGAGGGGCCCATGTAGCAAGAGCTGAGAGTGGCCATTAGCCAGCAGCTCACAAGGAACTGAATCCTGTCAGCAACCACATGAGCTTGAAAGTGGATATTTCCCCAGTCAAACCTTCAAGTGAGAGCCCAGTGCTACATCACACCCTGATTGCAACCCCTAAAAGACCTATTGCAGAGGGGCAGTTAAGCCATCCTAGACCCCTGCCTCAAAGAAACAGAAAGAGAGTGTGTATTTTTTAAGTTGCTAAGTTTGTGATAATTCATTATACAGTAGTAGTAACTAACACAGTATGACATTTTCTCCATTCAGTGCATCGATACTTGGTTATGATCTTCCCAATCCACAGTCCTTATAGTTCCAAATTCCCTCTGTCTCTCAAAGCAGAGACATTGCATTAGCTAAGGTGTCATTTTCTATGTGTATCTCAACTCAGTTGACAACCACGGATGAATATTTTAGCCTAGAGTTGGCAAAGTTTTTCTGTAAAGACCAGCTAGTAAATATTTTAGGCTTTTCAGGGCAAACAGTGTGTCTCAAATATTCAGCTCTGTCTGGCAATACATAAATGAATGTGTTCCAATAAAACTTTATTTATAGCTGAAACTTGTTTGGCTCAATGGATAGACCGTGGACCTACAGACTGAAAGGTCCCAGGTTCAATTTTGGTCAAGGGCATGTACCTTGGTTGTGGGCACATCCCCAGTAGGCGGTGTGCAGGAGGCAGCTGATCAATGTTTCTCTCTCATCGATGTTTCTGGCTTTCTATCCATCTCCCTTCCTCTCTGTAAAAAAATCAATAAAATATATACTTAAAAAACCTTTATTTATAAAAAGCAGGAATCCGGATTTGGCTCACATGCCATAATCTTCTGACCTCTGATCTTTTTTTAAAAAACAAAAAACAAAATATTTTTATTGATTTCAGAGAGGAAGAGAGAAGAGAGATTGAAACATCAATGATGAGAAAGAATCATTGACTAGCTGCCTCCTGCATGCCCCACATTGGGGTTCAAGGCTGCAACTCAGGCATGTGCCCTGACTGGGAATTGAATTGCGACATCCTGATTCATAGGTTGACACTCAATCACTGAGTCACAACAGCTAAGCTGGACTCTGATTGTACAATCACATTGCTCTGGAATGCCAGGGACTAACAGCAACAGTGGCCTCATTGCCATCCTCAGACTCTGCTTCCTAGGTCTACTTGCAGTACTAGACACCTTGGCTGGGGGTTCCTAAAAGCAGAACCTAAGCAAAATTATTTTTATAAAAGTAACTTATTGAAGGAGTGCTCTTGGGAGGAGACATAATATAGGGCAAGGGAAGAAGCTAAGCAAGAGGGTGGGAGTCTGGTTCCACAGGTATCTCTGAAGCACCAGAATTCAATCCACTCTTGCCACAAGGGGGGATATGGAAGGGGAGAAGTTTTATACTCCTATCACTTAATCATCAGCTGCTGGCTGCAAAGGGGGGAGGGGTGTAGAGGGGGATATTCCAAACAAGGCAGTTTCTCTTCTCAGAAGCAGAGGGCAGCTGTTGGTTAACCAAAACGCCCAGCTGCTGGGTGCTTCCCTATTCCTCCTCTGGGGCAACACGTTTACCCCCAGTAAACTTTTGTTGAAAGCCTGAAAGCATTATCACTAATTTCTAAGGGATGGAAATGGATGGTTAAAATATATAAATTATTAATGATGCAAAAAAATGATGTACAGTAATTTCTGTTAGTTTTTGTTACATACTTTACAGGTGTTGCTGATTATCATTTTTCTTTCCCCATTTGTCATACTAGAACTGATGTATTCAAAGTGGATAGAATTAAATGACAGTTTGGGGAACAATTAAGGGAAACATGGGCAGTACCAAGATGCAAAGCAAATAGCTCAAAGCTCTCATATCATCTAATGCTCACTATCTACACTAATAAAAGAGAAACATGCTAATGAACATTACCTTCATGACACCCACCAGCCAATCAGGCATGAGTATGCAAATTAACCCAACAAAGATGGCAAGTTAATTTGCATATGTAGGCACCAACCAGGACACTTGCATTGTCACCATGGTGGCAAAGCAGGCATTCCACACCATTCTAGCTGCTTGGGGCCTCTGGGCAGCATGGGAAGGTGGAAAGGTAGCTCTGGCAGAGTGAAGGTGGTGCTTGCAGCCAGGAGAAGGAAGGCCCATTCTTGCATGAATCTTCATGCATCAGGCCTCTAGTTACATAGTATAATAGCAATCACCAAGGAGCCCAGCTGCTTCATTGTCTATCCTATTCTATCCTACTAGCTGAGGGAACCTGAGCAACTTACCTCAACTCTTGTGTCTTAGTTTCCTATCTATAAAATGGAGCCAACACTAATATCTATTCCAGAAGGTCATTGTGTGGAAAAATGAACACATGAAAGTGTTTACAATAGTACTTGGTACATAGTAGACACTTAGTAAATATTAGCTTTATTATTATTGGTGGTGTTGTAACATTTACTGTGATCATTTACTTATCTATTGCTTATTTTCTTTAACCAAAGAACAAATGTTATTTATCTTTAAAATGTATTCATTTTATTTTAAGTGTAGTTGGGATATAATACTGTATTAGTTGTACTTTCAGGTGTACAACATAGTGATTGGACATTTTTGTTGTTATATTTATATGCAACTTTTAAAATGTACTCTTAATTGCAGTTTGTGTTATGGGCTCTATTTCCTCTTAGCCCTGCAGTTCAGAACACTACAAAGTAGAATTAGATTAGTCTGCTCTCAAGCAAAAATCCAAGTGTCCTTCCCGGACTCCAGGGGAAATTCGGCAAGAATATTCTTGAACCCCTTTTGTAGAGGAAAGTTGAAAGTGTATCTATGCTTCTAAGCAAAAGCCATGAAAACAATTTTTTCTCTATACACATCTGAGATAATTATCCTTTGGTAATAAAACTTTAAGGGCCTCCAATTTTTGATAAGGGCAAATTATGCCTTCATTTTGTGAAGTTTGGTAGCCTGATTGACCATAAACAAGAACTTCAGAAAGTTCAAAAATATTCTGCAGTTTTCATACATAGTTTTGCAACTGTGTCTATCAAAGTTCATAAAGAATATTATTGTTTGTATATTTATAGACAATACTTCAAAAGATAAGTTTCCAACTTTTCAATTTATAAAATTACTTTTGAATTTATAACAATGCTCAGAGTACAAATTTCTATACTTTGGATCCATATGAAATATATCTGATCCCTATTGACTGTCTAGTGTTTCAACTTCTTCTACTTCTTTTCATCGTTATAAATCACTGCTCAGTAAAGAAGAGAATAGGAACCAAGCAACTAGGGAGATTTGAAAGGAAGATCACAATTATTTGACCAGTAAAACATATGGAAAGGGGTCATGGCCTCATTATCTTTCAAAAATAGTTAATAAAACTTCTTTTAGTTCACTGAAGAATTGGAGGTGGAAGTGCTTCATCAAACTAACTAAGAAAATGTATGCCAATACTTTGGAAAGACAAGTTGTCACTTTGCTTCATAAATATTTATTCTGCAGATGGTTTTTAAACATACCAACTTCCTTTTTATAAGGAAAAGTTAAGTTTGTATATTTATTCTATATTACAGAACTTTTCAACAGTTGGGACTTTGAAATACATTAATTCCATTTCCTTTCCTATTTAAAATCAGTGGCTGGAAATGAACAGATCATAATACAGTATGATTTTCACACTAGTAGGTTGGTTTCACCTACTATGTCGTTTCCTTGGCAATGTAAAAATCTGTTTTAAAAAATTACAAGTCCTTTGGAAATCCTGCTCTTCAGAAATAAAATATTTCAAACCAATAGACTATTGGACAGCAAACAGATTTTGAAAGATAATTAAACTAGAAAACAAAATTCTTTTTAACTTTAATATGAATATGCCTTTCTGATTTAAAAGCTCATCTGAAAATTTTAAGAAGCCTCATTTTTTCATTGAGAACTTAAGTATAATCCTATCTAATAAAGAGTAACATGCAAATTGACTGTACCTCTGCTATGCTACCAGACAATCAGGGCAGGGGGTGGGGCAGGGGCATGGCCAGGGGCATGGCCAGCACACAGGGGGTGAGGCTGGCAGGGGCATGGCCACAGTGCAGTGAAAGCCACCACCACACTATGACCTCTCCTCACACGGTACTTAAGGGCCGGTTCTCCTTAAACTTATGGTGACTGAATCACATGCAAATGAGTGCCCGGGGTCCCTGCATGATCCCCAGCCCAGCACCCACGATGGGTGTTGGGGGGCTGCTGCCAGTCTCTGGGGTGTGCAGAGACCCCAGTGGCCACCACCGAGTGGAGAAAATTCACAGTGCTCTTGGTTCGTGCAGGGTATCAGGAGCACCAGGAGTTCTGGGAAATGTAGTTTTGAGCTCTGTAGTGAACATGTTGGGGCTGTGACCTGGGTTTAGGCAAAACTTCAATTAAAGCTGTGAACTCTCTATAGGAGAGAGTTTGAAGTACTGAGCATGGAACACTGAAGTGGCCGGGGGGGGGGGGGGGGGGGGGGGAGGGCGGTGGTGGTGGCACTTTTTTTTTTCTTAGTTCACAGCTTGAATTGACGTTTCGCCTAAACCCAGGTCCCAGCCCCCACATGTTCACCACAGAGCTCAGATTATTGGTCAATTCAGTGAAAATGGGACAGAAAAACTCACTAAGGAACAACAGCTTCCTGAATCTGTTCACTCATATCCTATCTCACCCAGAAATGCAGAAAATTACCATCAGACACATCATAGGATCAAAGCCTTTGTGTCCAGGAGAAGCTTAAAGGACACAGACTTTTCCATTTGCTCTGCTCTTCCCTCCACAGGATTATGTTCTGTCACAGCAAATTCAGAGTTCTCTGGTGATTACAAGGACCTAGGTCCTCATTGCCTCCTCCCCCACCCTCTGCTGCTCCTTGAAATAATCGATCATCCCTCTTTTGGGGCAAAGGAAGGGACACATTAAAGAAGTCTTCTCTAAAGGGATGCTTATAAAAAAAATGTAGAAAGGACTACAAGAGAAGAGTGTTTTCTTTAGTAGACAAAGCAGCTCTATTGGGCAACAGGTTTGGGAGTCCTGACAGCCTGAGCCCACGCTGGCTACCTACAGGGGCACTTGCATTTCCACCAAGCTTCTTTGCTTTACATTGCAACATGGTGTTCTTGGTGAACCCAATCCATAATGAAAAACTCCTGAACTATATTGTGTTTTACAGACGGTTTTTTAAAATTGAGGCTTTACGCCTTGGGCAGGCTGGGGGTGAGCCATCAGTTGGGCATCCCGTAAGGGCTCCCAGTATGTAAGAGGGGGCAGGTTGGGCTGAGGGACCACCCATCCCCCATGCACGAATTTCGTGCACCAGGTCACTAGTATAATAAGAAACAACTGATGTCATGTGAATCAAAAAATACATTAAATACCAATACGCATTTGCCTGGCATGGCTCAGTGGTTGAGCATCGACCTATGAACCAGAAGGTCTCCATTAGATTCCCAGAAAACATGCTTGGGTTGTGGGCTTGATCCCCACTAGAGGACATGCAGGAAGAAGCTGATCAATGATTCTCATCATTGATGTTTCTATATATCTCTCTCTCCTTTCCTCTCTGAAATCAATAAAAAAAAATTTTTTAATCAACATACTGCATTGTCTATTTTATTTAATCACTAAACACTCACCGAGCACTGAGTAGATGGCCAGGGTCTGTGACAGGTGCTAAGAATGCAAAAATGAAGTTATTGCCCTCAGGAAACTCATAGTCTAATGCAGGCGACAGCCACTTGGCAGCTATCTACAATCCAGTGTGACAAGTGCTGGACTTGTAGCATCCGCTAAGTATTATGGGAACAGGGAGAAGAAGTGCCCAAATGTGGTTTAAAAATTAGAAATGCAATAAGAATTTTTAAGACCCAAGGATCAGTCTTTATATGAATTAAGATTAGCAAAAGCCTTGTGGGAGCAAATATAGAGAAAATTTCTTAACTGTGACTTCCCGGGGGGAGGGGAGAAAAAGTAAAAATGTTTAGAGAACCACAAGATTATGAGCAATATGCCTATTTTAACATATCAAAAATATTTGGGCAGGACCTAAGTTATGACTTTAATGACAGACCTCATTCCGTGCAATAGTATCCCTGTAACTGCTAAAATTATTAACAATTACAAATAATCATTATTTCATGGCAGTCAACCACATGCTAAAACTAAATTTGCACTGTGGTATGCTCAGTTCTGAGGCAAATGTGGTCACAATCGATTAATATCTAAGAAAATTACGGTGTGACAAAAACTGAAGTGAATTGCTCAGCTCTTCATTGAGTTAATAAAACCCATTTAGTCAGCAAGATATAATTACATGAACCTGCAATGTGAATGTATTGCTTTGGCATTTGCTTTCATATCTCTTTAGGCAATTAAATGTGCTACCAACCACGGTTCTTTATCTGAGTTATCATCTCCTCCCCCATTTTGCTTCCACTATGAATAGATTTTTTTTTCTAGACAGGTTTCTGAGTAAGGAGGTTAAAGTAACAAAAAACTCTGGCTTGGCAAATTCTTCTTTTTCCTGAAAAATATCCCACACATTTGCTTTTATTTAGGAGGTAACTAACACACAAGGTTAAGTTGTCTTTAATTCACATTGCCTCTTGGATGGTGAATGGACATACTATGTAAAACTACTCGGCTACTGCTTAAACTCTTCCCTCTGTCTGTCCCTCACCTGTTTTGGGTCATTAAAATGATTTTGCCTTATCTGTCTGAATATTTGAATAATATGATTAACTTTCAAAGCATTTTACAACACAAAGACTTAAATATGGTCCCTGTGAATTTTTAATATACTGAAAAGACACCTTTCAAAGATGGAAAGAGATTCTTAAAAAAAAAAAAAAGAGTGACAAGTGGGAAAAGCTAGTTTTCTCTTTTCTAATCCTAATCCTTTGTCTTTGACTTCTGTCATTTGTGGGGAGAAGGTTAGGTGGGTGTTGGGTGGTGATCTTGAAAAGTTCCCCTCCTTCTGTGGTCCTAATTTTCTACCCTTTGTCAATAACTTCCTATCTTACCTTCTTACTTTCAGATATCTTTCTCTTTAGCTCACAGCTAGAGAATCATATTTGCAAATACTTAATGCTCTGACTTAAAGTTTAAAAAACACATTAGCAACAGCTATAATAATGATAAATGTAAATAAATATGCATCTATTTAGTGTTTCACAAGTATCAAAGCACTTTGTACATGTTATCTTATTTGATCCTCACAATCACTGTGTATCCACGTTTTATAGTTTTTCATTTTACACAAGAGAAATTTAACTACTTTGATTGGGTTTCCCCAGAAGCTTGTATGACAAGGATTCAAGTGCAACTAATTTATATGGGAGTCAAATCCAGAAAACACGACAGGGAGTGGGAAATGAGACGGGGAATGGAAGAAAGCCAATAAAAAGTGCATTTTCAGGGAAGTTTCCAATTTGGCAACTGGAGCTCAGTCCTGCTGGGGAACTCTTAGAGAACACAACTCAGCATCAGCCCAACCAATGGGTGAAGAAACTGGGATATTTATCTACCAACACCCCATCCATCTTTGGGTGAATTTGGCTCCAATAGATAACAACTCTAGAGTAATCAGGGCTTTCTTTTTTGTATGCTGAACATATTCTCCATGGCAGAAAGAAGTCTTCAGTCCCAGAGAGTTGCAGGTGTTCACAGTAAGCAATCTTCAGGATTCAGAGGTGAACACTTTGGGAATATGGGAGGGCAGCACATAGTCCATTCACCAAGCTCAGCAAGGTTAGACGGTTTATCAACCCAAAGTCATAGAGATGGTGAAGGCAAGGTCAGGAAGGGAATAAGGCCCTTGCCTGTTTGGATAAATTTCCTTTATCCTTCAACTTCTACAAAAACTGGATGGCATTCCGTGTGATCAAAAATAACTTAGGAGAGAGAAGAGAGAATATACAAAAACAAAAAGGTATTCTTTAAAAAGGTCTTATAGTAATTAAGATTTTTCCCCTTATACATATAATAAAGTTATTCAAAACTTACAGTCTTTATAGAATTCAAAGAAATATCAATACATTATTCTATACACAGCAAGCATACTAATACCCTGCCAAAATATGTTGCCAACATTTTCAGGCCAATTGGGAGCATTTTGCCAAGGACACTGGAACAAATTTTAGTATTTCCAAATGTCACAATACATGTAAAGGACTTATACGTTGCGGAAAAATATGATAAACAAGTGGTTAAGCAAACGTAATGTGGAAAAGTTACAGCCAGTGAGTACATAACCCTTTGCAGCCTCTTCACAGCAGCATCACTCCATCAGCATTAGCAGTTTTTCACAGTTGTGAATTATTTGCATACAGATGTGAAGTTATTCTTGCGTCTTACTCAATAAATGAGAATAGGGCTATGTGCACCCCTGAGTTCTCAATTAATGTTGTTGACAGAATGAATGGCTATTTATGCCAACTAGCCTTTCATGTTCATTCACGTCTTAAAGATCTCATCTAAATGCCTCCCCTCTTAGGAGGGTGCTTATGGATTCCATTGTATATATATATAGGGGAGCATAAGGTTCAATGGCCCTATCTAATCAGCAGAGTGGCCCTTACATTTTAGCAAAAGCTGCTGAAGCCTTTGTTCTTCAGAGGGCCTTTATCCTTCAACTTCTACAATAATTCAAGTGTCTGATTGCAAAAAGATCTTAGGCAATAAATGCCTGAACTTCACTTTCCCAAGTATACCCATCCTCACCACATCCTAGCACTCAAACGTTTGAGGAAAGGATTTCTACACAGGAAAATGATTTTCCTATGTGCAGTAAATTCTTCCTACACTCATCCATTTGACTGTGTGAACAGGGGCCTAGCACACTGTTTGAAAACAATAAGTGCTTACTGAATGGAATCAACAAGCATGTTGCAAAACTATCAGCCTGGGCCACTGCGTGTTCTAAGATTTCTGTAACATGATACAGGAGGTGGAAGATGAGGACGCTTTTTTACCCCACCCACCTCATAATGTGAGAAAGGTGTTCATAGTAAATGAGTAAAATTTAACTTTTCTACTAGGATTAGAAATGGAGAATACCAACAGATATTACTCATTATTCATATTAATTAAAATTAAAACAATATTTTTCTTTCTATACAGATTTATTATTTAAAAAAGGACTTTCACAGATACATGATCTCCTTTTAGTTGCACATCAGCTCTATGAAATGGCTAAGTATTAATGTCTCCATTTTTTATATGAGCACATTGAATGACTACACTTAAATTATGTCCTCAAAGTTGTATATTTAAATGGAAGGGAAAACAAAATTCCATTCAGGTGACATCACATACTGATATAAACTTGTCAAATGTCATCTAAAATAACCCATTTTAAAAGTTCAAACTACATTTCCCAAGTTTGGAGACTCCATATAAAAAGTGAAGGCATATTTGTTTACTTCTGTAAAGCAAATTAAATGTGAGTCCATGCATTATTAATGTTTATTATTTTAATTCCAAGAAGTATATGTATTAAATTGCCTTTACAAGAGAAATTGTATTAAAACAACTTGTATTTACATGCCTTTTTAGTTTACACTTGAGTGTTTATTTTACCTCTAACTTTAAGCAGAGATATACAGTAACATTATTTTCAAAATCTGACACCTACTGGCTGTTCCCGAGCACAGAGCATGGGACTGTGTGCCAGGGGACTCAGCCTAGGATGGGAATGTACCAAGACTGGAGGCTCCTGGTTAAGGGTTCATGTGCAAATAAGCAAAGTCAGACCAAATGGTCACCAAAGGCCCTCAGTTGTAAACTAACCCCAAAGGAGCTACTTTGAGTTTTAAAAACATTTGTTCATGATTTCTAGAAGAATTTCAACAATTCTAACCCATCTCTAACTTCTTATTCTTTTCAAGGGTAGCTCTTTTCCTGTTGAAATCATCCTTCTGCTCTATGGCCAGTACAGACAAGAGGCAGACAGACCCAGCACAGACCCCATCATGCTTAGAGTTATTAAAGGGAAAACACAGAGAGATGCCTGGGGCCAATGTTCATAGGATGCTCAGAAACTCCACCTGCAGGGGAAATCACTGCCCAAATTGCGATTACTTGCTATGACTATAAGCATTTTAAATCTGAAAGAGAAACTTAGAGATTATTTCATACAAAAACACTCATTGGATAGCTTAGGAAACAAATGGCTGAGAACTTAAATGACTTGCCTAAGTCAATGACAAAGCTAGAGATAAAACATACCACTCAGCATGGAATAAAATACATTTATTTATTAGTATTTATATATTTGTTTGTTTGTTTATAAACAATCAAGACTGACTAGTGGTGAGGTTGGTAAACCAGACTTGAGAGCCCAAGATTTCTATGTAAAGCCTTGAGACAGAATGAAAAGTCAGTTTGGCCTCCTTGCCTAAATAATGAGGTTAATATTTATTTCTGAAAAGGCTTCGATCTATCATCTAAAGCTTTAAATCATACTCATTCAATGCCATGCTTAAGCATTATTAGTAATAAAAAGGCACAGCCAGTCCAAAACATTGACGCTGTAGAGAGATGCTAAATAATGAGCCTGCTTCCACCCTGTGCATAGGTGATCATTGGTGAGAGAAGGGCATGACTAGTAACTGCTTTTTCTTTGGTGCAGTGTGGAGTGGAGCAGGATGATTTATAAACCTCAACACACTGAAGACCAAAAAAATAAATCATTAAGTAGCATGGCTCATGATTCAACTTGCTTCCCCCTCACACCCCACCCTTCTCACCCATCATGAGTAATAAAGTGTGTGGGCTTTAATAATTTATAGGAGATGTTGTTATAATGTGAGAATATTAACTTTGGAGAGTCTTTTAATTTGCTCATGATGGCAGCAGCATCCTGCAGGTTTCTTCTACAAGACAGCTATGCTGCTGGTGCACAGTTGTATTTTGACACTTCAGTCGGTCAGATGCTCCTGGGGACTAGAGGAGACAGTTCACTTGAGCAGTGAGTTTATCAGTTTGGTGCATGTCCCTCAGGGATTACATGCCCCAAAGAGAACCTAACCTAGAAGTTTGAAAGCACTTAGAATCATATTACCACAATCACATACAACAATTTCCCCTGTGTTTTTGCAGAAGCATAATGTGACAAAGCCCATTTTCTTTTTATCCAGGACTACTCCTCAAGGTTTGCTAGAAGGGAAAAAATAGATGAAGAGAACATTTAAAAACTAACAGTATGCAACACCAAGAAAGCCACCAAAACATTCTAGCTTTATCTGGAAATGTGGCCAATCTCTTCCCAGATACTAATGTCCTTTAGAATTCCCTGAGATGTTTTCTCATTATTCCACAAATATGTGAGAATAGTGCTCTTCTCATATATCAGGAATAATTCCTCATTGCTCTGCCTTTGTTTCTACTCTGGAATAAAGAACCATATAATACTTTAGTGAACATCAGAGAGAGAAAAAAACAAAATTTTTCATTGAAAAAATTGGGAAAGTCAGAATGAGAGGAAAGGGATGAGGAAGAACTTCATGAAGTGATGCTTTGAGAAAAGAGTATCTGGGTGACAGGACTGACTAAACAGAGAGCATCAGCAAGTCACCATTCCCAAATTTTAACTTTATTCTAGGAGCCTCACATATAAATAAATACTTCTTTTTGTATTTCAAAGCAACATCTCAATATATAATTTTGTTTTTCTTTAATTTAAAAATGTGAAGTAGCAATTTCAGATATTAAAAATGAAGTGACAATATAGAAAGAAACAAGTAAAATGAGAGCATTTAGGAATCATTGGTTTACAGTGAGGAAGTTTGGTGTTAATATCTTATCACATGGTGGCAGAAGGGCAATCAATGAACGGAAAACTGGACAGAATCAATTACTTAGAACTAGATCTCTCTCTCTCTCTCTCTCTCTCTCTCTCTCTCTCTCTCTCTCTCTCTCTCTCTCCCTTCCTTCCTCCCTCCCTCCCTCCCTCCCCCTCTCTCTTGTTTTTCTAAAGCTATTTCTACTCCTTTGAATTTTCATTAACATTTTTTTTGTTTGACCTGAAATATTTAGTTCTTCCCTCCAATTTAAACTGAATTTAGGACTTTCAAAAATGACAAAACCCAAGAAATTCTCACCAATTGCAGTTGCCCATTTATTCTTGAAACTTGGCACTTGGACCAGCTTCCTTTACAGGTTGTAGCTCAAGGTTTGGTTCTTCCCAAAGGTGATTTGTGTGCATTTGTGTGTGTGTGTGTGTGTGTGTGTGTGTGTGTGTGTGAGAGAGAGAGAGAGAGAGAGAGAGAGAGAGAGAGAGAGAGAGAGAAATGTGCATTACAACACATAATTACTGGTGTATGTGTGTTGTTTTTCAAAAAGTGTAGATGCATATCTATGTAATAAATCTCCTTTATAACTAAATCAACCAGGTCTATATGCTAATGCCTAGGCTCACCCATCCAATACCAGATATTTCTGGTATACTAAGACAAATATTTAAATTATAAACTTTTAATATTATTCTCTTGTATTTCAAAGTCCCATCTGTTAACCAATCCCTACCATTCTGAATAACATGTGTAGACTGGTACATGCAGTACTTTCTATCAGAGAGAATGGAAATGGAGGTCTGAAAGAAAGGACAGTTGGAAAAATATTTTACAATTATCAGCGTACAGTATTTTTTACCCTCAACCAATGAAGGGGAAAACACAAAGGTTAGTCCTGCTCCTTCTCTTTTCTTAAATGCAATCTGGCTTATTTATTGAAGTATAAATAAAGTTAGTAACTTGGTTAGGGCAATGGACCTTATACTTTCACAAAGGAACTTCTGTTCACTGGTCAATCCTACATACAACCCAATATCTTGAACAGAACGTGGAGGAGCTAGTTTGGTTGAAATGGTGAGAGGTGAGCTGGAGCTCTCTGTCCTCAACTTCCCATGGAGAGCTCTCTTTGGACTCCTGAAATTCAGTGAGATATAGCCTGAACATTTTCAATTATTCTCTCTCATCATCATCATCTCTCTCTCTCTCTCTCTCTCTCTCTCTCTCTCTCTCTCTCTCTCTCTCTCTCTCCCTCTCTCCCTAGACTGTCACTCTCTCTCTCCCTTCCTTCCTCTCTGAAATTAATACAAATATTTTTAGAAGCAAATTTTCAGAGCAACAGGCAGTAGTGCCAAGTGCAAGCAGACATCTTATATTGTTGAGTTTTCCAGAGTATTAAGAACTACGAATCAATCAAGCCCAGGACTGAGGTTTGAGGATGGAAAGTTTTCATTGCAAAAATTAGGTGAGTCAGTGGCAAATCAAGACAGTTGATCACCCCACAAAGGGGACCCTCTAATGAGAGTCCAGGTGACAAGTCAAATGATGGTTTTCAATACTGAGATAGTAGCAGCAATGACATCTTAACATAGAGAACACAGCACATTAGGATTCCACTGAGCCATGTTTGGTTCACATTGGAAAGTTCTAGATTCTTTAATAGGGAAAAGAAGAGAGATACAATGAAAACCCACTCCTATTAAAAACCATAACACAGAGGACAGTTCTACAATGCCATATCCACAAACTTTCAGGAAGACTTGATTTGTTTGTTTGTTTGTTTTTAGAAAAAGATAAACCCCAACTGGTTCTTCCTTATAGTAGATAACAAAGCACTGGCACAAAATCTCATTTCAGTCTCTAAAATAAGAAAATTTACAGACGAAACTGAGCTTCAGTTCTTTTCACTCCAAATTTAGTGCCCAGAGTCCTACTAACCACATACCTGGGGATCCGATTTAGGGTCACAGATGAGGACAACATAAGGGCAGCAATTCCATGGGATGCTGTGTTGCCGGCCATCCAAGGTCAACACAAAGAGTCCTTCCCCCAGGCTGCAAATCCTTCTGCATCAGCCCTGCCTATGGAGATTGGGCCCTGCTTAATTACAAGCCTGAATTCTTAATGTGCTTGGTGTTTTTCAAGTCAGAAAGAGGAAAAACTATTCTGTCTGTGATTTATGTGCACCCAACAAAAAACTGTATTATTCAAGTGAGAAGAGCAGATGGCCCCAAAACAAGGCGGTTATGGCCCACAATCATAATAATTATAGTACCCAGTGGAACTCCAGGGTATCAAGTGAGCAAGGAATCTAACTGTTACCCCAAAGACACTTAAAGAGAAAGGAGTTTAAACTAAGCCCCACGTAATAAAGCAAGTTGAGACCCTTTTTCATCAGATGAAAAAGGTTTACTTCCTAATCAGAGAAGGCAGCACCATAGGGAGAGTGTGTCCTGCATAGACCAATAACCCCAGGCAGCACTGGCAGCCTCTCTGGGAGTGTCGTCAGCTACATCTGTGAACAACTATGTGAGCAAGGACATTGCACTGATTTGGGTTATATTGGGAGAAGCCTAACTTCTCAAAGGCTGATTTACATCAGTCATTTTTGTCCCTTATTTCCATTGCCGACAGTCTGGTTCTATTGTCTGCGATGATTAGATTTTGCAGTCCTGAAAATAGCCATGCAAATTACCAAAATGTTTTCCACCTTATACATATTTGAATAAAATCAACTCTAAGCCTGTTAAATGGAATTAAATGAAATAGGCTAAACTGATGACTGAAAATTTGAAACTTCGGTAAAAGGCTCCCTCCATCCCCCCCACTTTATTAATGGCCAATTGTAAATGACTTTCGCAAATGGAAACACCATTTGTCACTTTCTTAAACAAGTACTGCGCTATACGTGCTATTTCAACTCCCCCCACTCAATTTAAGTGTCAAGATTTATAGCTCATTGTGAGCTCCTCTATCTTTCTGTTCCTTCTTTGTACCTCTCCAAATGCTCAAGCATCTTTTTTTAGAATGAAGTGAAGATAGTTTATACTGAACTCAAATGGAACATTCTGAGACTTGACTTTCAAAAATTCTCCCCTACTTCCTTGATTCTATTCTCTCCCATGGTGTAGTTTTGAGTTCTTTCACTCCTGTCCCAGCATCATTCATATTCTATATGAGCCTACCTTTCAAAATTCTTACCCAGTGTATCCTTGATTTTTGCTTTTGTTTTTGGCTATTTTGAAACCATTCTGTATAATCTTGATTAACCATTAAATATTTATTTGCTCCACAGCAAACAATTACACTAAAATTCCAAACTATTTCATTTCCTTTTATCTTTCTGCAATGTGTGACCAAAATTTGTCAACAAATTGCTTTAGTATTTACTTTATTTGTATAAGAAGTATTTTATCAAAGATTACAGACACCTGACACAACTTTTATATAGGCCAATGAACACAATAGACTACCAAGAAATGACCCTTACAAAAACACATACACACCCTTCAATTTAGTTTATTATCAATCAAATATCTGTTGGGTTTCCTTTGGTTAAATTATATTTAGTAGGAACCTAAGTATTTGTCTAAATCTGTTTCTTTCCTCTTTGTCTATTTATTGTTTTCTTTTTTTATTTCTCCATTTCTCATCCCTATCTCTCACACACATACATCCTAACACAGCCATACAAACACATGCAAGTATGTGTGTGTGTGTGTGTGTGTGTGTGTGTGTGAGCGCGTAACCTGGGTCTTTCATCTATTTGCTTATTCATCTGTAGCTTTCAAATAAGTATTTGACTTCTATAATCAATCATATGACTAGGAAACTAAAAGCAAACTTTTGTACATTCCATGAATCACGTATCTTAAACAATGAAATGTCTCTCAGTCATCTAACTTTGACTTTATAACCAAAAGCAATGCTTTCATAAAGTGAATAATTTCTGTGAACTTGAAAAATTCAAGATAACTTCAGAAATTGTACCTCTTAAGTCTTTAATTTCTAATTTCCATAATTCTTAGGCTAAGGTTTTTCTTTGAATTCTGGATAAATCACCCAGGAGCCAATTCAAGAAATATATATTTCTCTGAGTGACTATAACTATTAGTATATATACAAACATGGAATTAATATTTCTGCTGATGTAATTTTCCTCAAATGCAGATTTGGATATCAAAATGTGGATTATATTCTGGTTAAACCAAACAAATTAATAAGCATTGATTTCCTGCCAGGCAATTTGTTAAGCTCTGAGGACTAACCAATGGATGAGATACAGGCAGTCCCTGCCATCCTGGAGTTTACTATCTAATCTAATGGCAAATGGGCAATTAAATACACAACCAAGTAAAGGAAGTTACAATGGGGGTACCAGACTTGTTTCTTCTAAACTAGTTAGGTAGGTCAGAAAACACTGAACAAAATAAATCTCATCTAAACTGAGGACTGAGGATGAACGGCAATTAGAAAGGCAAAAACGAGACCAAAGAGTTCCAAGCTGAAAGAAAAGCACATATGAAGTTTAAGGGTAGGAAATAATACATTCCCTTCATTCTTTTTTAAATATATTTTTATTGATTTCCGAGACGAAGGGAGGAGACAGATAGAAACATCAATGATGAGAGAGAGTCATTGATCTGATGGGTCCTGCACACACTGGATTCAAGCCTGCAATCTGGGCATGTGCCCTAACCAGGAATTGAATGGTGTCCTCCTGGTTCATAGGTCAACACTCAAGCACTAAGCCACACCTGCCGGGCCCTTCATTATTTTTTTTTTTACCTTTACAAATATTCACATATTTCTTGTGTTATTAAAACATTTATCAATGTAATTGTCCATAAATACTCTAAGTATTTTAGAGTATTTATATTTTAGAAATTTCTCCCAAAATGCATTTGCCTAGCTCCCCAACATAAATTGACTTTTAGTTAACATAATAAAAGAGAAAAATAGTCATCTCTCTTTGATGCTTGCTGAGTTTAGAAAATCTAATGGATTATGATGTTTTAATTGCAGTGTTATAGAAAGGAAATAAAGACAACATCCATTAAAAGTAGTTTTTCTTTTCTTCTCTCTCAATCCCTAGAGTTTATTCTCAGAGGGATTCTCAAGGCCATAAACTCATGAACCTAACTAAAGTGAAACACCTTCATAATATTTCTCCCAGGGTCAAGGAAAGAAAGCATTGAGCATGTGTGAGCATGTGGCTGATGCTTAAAAGGATGTAGTAAGTGGGTTTCATTGTACTGGCAGTTCTCATGGGTTCATATTTTCTGCTACACTGGGTAGCATGTTCATATCTAATTTTCATTGCATGATTGCTCCTAGATATCTCTCAGTATTCCTGCTTCTGGAAAGTTCAGCTGTTTCTTTCTCTAGGTGAAGGGCGGGTCAGAAGGTAGAAGAAGACTGAGATTTGTTTCCCTGGCTGCTTCAGAACCCAGTTGTTGATGCTCTCCATGCATGAGGCACATGGAAAGGGAAGGTTAGACTCTTGCCCCAGAGCTAGCTTCACAGGATAATGAAAGCATTAGTGTTTTCTTTGCCATTTTTCTATCCCACAGCCTTTATGCTTTTCTAAAGCCTTTGTCAGAGTTTGTTAATAAGTGTTACAGAGAAAAAATAGAATCCAATGTTGGTTCAAATAAGTTTAGAAAATACTGAATAAAACAAAGTTAAAGCATTTTGTTTTGTATATGTGTTCTCTAAAATGTCTCTCAGAGCCCTTAATATGTTCATGTGCATTGTGGATATTGGAGGTTTATATAGTTTTTACTAGTCTTATTAACCACTAAGTGTGTGTGTGTGTGTGTGTGTGTGTGTGTGTGTGTGTGTGTGTGTTTCATAGTGTCTCAGAGGTCTAGTATTCCAAGAAATACACTTTGGAAAGCATAGCTACCACTTCATTGCCTATTAAATACTAAGAACTCTTCTGTTGCTGACTTCTTCACCATGTACCTTTATTTTATTCCTCTCCCCAGTTTTCTTACCCGTTTCTCTGTTCTATTTTTCTTATCCCCCCCCCCCTTTTTAGTCTCTTTCAGAAATTTAAAATAACTATTAAATGACTAAAATAATGCCTCCTAGGTCCAGTTCAGGTCAAGGCTTAAGAAACAGATCACTTAACACCTTCACTCTTGGCAGATTTATACTGGGATTGGGATGGGTGGGGTGAAGAAGAAATACTAAGCAAATAAACAAATACTTAAGTGATTTTTTATCTACTAATTCTTGTAAAGTAAACCAAGTGCATTTGGTATACACAAGTATTGGGTTCTTTTTGAAAGATAATGCATACTACTGTAAGTTTTGAGTGAGTTACTCCCCCTATAACCTTGCTGTTAAGTTATAAATGAAAATAAGACTCACACCAAATTCAGCCACGCATAAGAACTTTAATTAAATGATGTGTATTAGTAAACAGGTATAACACAGTTAATAAAACATGTCCTATGGCTTAATGGAGTGTCATCTCTCAGCATTCCCACCATGAAAGGTTCTTACATGAAAGGTTCCCTCAAGATTGTTGATATAAGAAGGTCCAAACCTGTAGACAATTTCTATAAAAATTTATTTGAGCCAAATAGAGGATACACCTGAATGCAAGATCCAACAGACTAAGATAGATGCCTCCAAGAAATGATGGTTCGCAGCTTTTTTAAAAAAATGCATTTAGAATTGAGAGGGGAACCTAAGGAAGATTATATGAAGGTGGGAGGAAGCAAGGCAGGTAGCAGATTATAGGAGAGTTAAGATTATGTGCTCTCTTCATGGTTGTCATACTTTAGAAAGAGGGACTGTAAAAAGACATTTCAAAGATATGTTCCCCTAGATACACAGAAACAATGAACAGTGCATAAAGCAAAGGTAAACCTTTTATTAATGAAGTTATGTATCTGGGGCATGATAACCCACCATGACCTGCTCAGTTAGGAATTTCTGATCAGATCATTTAGGGAGGCTACTTTCAGTGGCTCCCTCTTTTTCATCCATAAGGTGGATATGACAGTATTCTGCTACCCTCCTGGTCAGCATCATGCCCTCAATGGTCTTCTCAAACAATGGCTAGACATGGGAAATACGGAGGTCAAGCTTTGTATTCCAATCCTTGAAAAAAGTGTTTTCTAGTTATCTATACTTTATTCATGCCAAATATGACCAAAATATTTTAGACATATCCTCCTTTAATTTATTATTAATCAAAGTCCATTTCTAGCATTCATCCCGCTAGTTAACAAGGCACTAATTTCACCAATAAAAAATCCACTGCTGACATTCACTATGCTAATTAGCAGAACATATTTATCTGAAATAAAGGTAGCTGAGATGTTTCTAGTAGCCACCACTGGAATAGCCTTTCTGTACAGTGTTAACTAACAGCCTCCCACCTTCCTGTGGGGGTGTGAGCTCCTGATTAGGATGCTATCTGTATTTGAGTGTAACTTCAACTAACTCATCCTTAGATTATAAGATCTATTCGAATACATTTTATGTGAATTACAGTGTAGACTCTCTAAATTCTATAAAGAAAACAAAACAGGTTAGTGACATAGAGTTTATTTGAGAAGATCTCTAGGACAAAAACAGGTGATGTCGAAAGATATTCAAATTAATATCTGAGCAAAGAGAACAGGTAGGCTCATGAAGATCTTGGGGAATTGCATTCCAGGCAGAGGTAAAAGAAAATGCAAGGGTTCTGATACAAAAGTGAGCTTGATGTGTTCAAGGTGCCGACACAAGCCTAGTGTGACTGGTGCAATCAAACACTGTTGAGAAATAGAGATAAGCTCAGAGGGATGAAGAGAAACTCAAATCATCCACGGCCATTTTAAGGAGTTTGGATTTTATTCCAAATGAAATGGAAATTTGCTGCAGAGATTTAAGTAGGAGAGTGACATGGATTTTATATTTTGAAATAGGTCTCTCTGCTGAGTGAGGAGAATGGATTGCAGGGGGCTGGAGAAGAATCTGTGAGAACACATAGGAGGCTATTGCAGTTCATAAAAGGGATTATGGTGGTCTAATTTAAGGTAGTATTAGGGAAGATGGACAGAGGAAGGTGGAGAGAAATGGACAATGTTAGGATATAATATATGGACATAGAGTCAAGTGGACTTATTATGGATGAGTGGGACTTAGAAAGTAGAGTGAGAGTAAAAGAAATAAAACTTTAGTTTGAGGCTTGAGCAACTAGATTGCTGTGGTACCATTTATTAAAATAGGTTTGGGCCAAGGGAGAAATACAATCTTTTGGGGAGCGGGTGGGGAGCAGAATAAGTATCAAAGAATGATATCCTCAACATATATGTCACTCCCTGTAAGGCCACAAATTCTAAACCAGTGGTTCTCAAGCCAGTTTCTTGCACCACATCTAGCAAATGTTTTTGAAGTTAGTGGAAATTGCTGGAGGCATACTAAACCCTTCAGCAGCATTATGCTAACCATTCTGTGCAGCACTCTTACAATCAAAAAGCTTATTCTTCTTATCTTAAGAATCTAAAAATAAAATGTAGTTCCTTCTCATATAAAGACTTAGAAGCTCTACTGTAAAAGTCATAGGTTTCAAGGTTGTGATTGAGGAACTGAATACATCATGGCTTTCGGATTTAGATGATACAAGATCAAATTTTGGGCATGCTCCTGACTCACTCTATGGCTTTAGACAAATCTGAAAGCCTTGGTTTTCTCATTTGCAAAAAGGAAATAATCTATCAAGTGAGCAAGGAATAAAGTAATGCATATGAAAAAATTTTAAACTGTTATATAATGTTAGCTATTATTTTTCTTACTATATATTTTTTTAAATTCCAGATAACATAGACTTCATCTGAGCATGTAGTAAATGTCAAACCCACTCACTGAGCCTACTATATGCAAGGCCCTCATTTTATAAGCCTTTGGTATATGCAAATTATCAATTTTAACAAAAATCTCCTGAGCCTCCAGAAAGTAAGCCTGGATAATAAATGACATTTTCTACTAGTTAAAAGTCTTTAGGCCGGTAGTACACAAAAGTTCACTGCAGCAAAATCACCTGGGGGTATTCCAAAAACACTCCCCTTAAACCTGCAGAAGTTGAATCTCTATGAATGGGCCCAAGAAATTAATGCTTACCAATTACTGCCCTGGTGAGGTTGATGTAGCTGGCCCAGAGTTTAAGACCTAGGAAACCGGTTTCTAGAGAGAAAAATGAAATGCAGGAAAAAAACAGTGATTAACTCAATAGCACAACTGGATGAGAGCCTTCTTTCCCATCTAGATCAACATGCTTTTCATTGTATCTCATGGGCACCATTCAGGGCCTGCACTGTGCTGTTTCTTCTAAATAAGAAAAATTTGAGATAGAACCATAGTAAGAGCCACGCTAGTTTGATGCCAAAACAGAATGTCGATCTATGTACAATCTAATCACAAAAATAAGCAAGTGGTTCTCAAGTCAGTTGAGATGAAAGCATAAAGCAAATTGGAATGGGCTCAAGTAATGGAGATCAACAGGCCCAATAAAAAATTAGACAAAGAGTCTATACTTATGCATATACTTGGTTCCTCCCATGTTATTTAAGTTGGGGGCTCATTGGCAATTGTTTGTTGAGGAATCCTATAAATATTTTAGGCCTATTTTATTTCATACTAGAGGCCAGGTGCATGAAATTCATGCACAGGGTTGTGTGGGTTGTCCCTCAGCCCAGCTAGACATGGGAAATATGGAGGTCAAGCTTTTCTATAAAAATGGTGGGTTGTACTCTCTCCAATCAGGGACCCCTTGAGGGATCAGGCCTAACCAGGCAGTCGGACATTCTTCTCACAATCCAGGACTGCTGGCTCCCAACTGCTCGCATGCCTGCATTCCTGATTGCCCCTAACTGCTTCTGCCTGCCAGGCTAATCACCCCCAAACCACTATCCTGCCAGCCTGATTGATGTCTAACTGCTCCCCTGCCAGCCCCTGTTTGCCCCCAACTTCCTTCCTCTGCCAGCCCGGTTCCCTCTAATTGCCTTCCCCTGAAGGCTTGATCACCTCCAGCTGCCCTCTCTTGCAGGCCTGGGTCCTCTCAACTGCCCTCTCCTGCTGGCCATCTTGTGGTGGCCATCTTGTGTCCACATGGGGGCAGGATCTTTGACCACATGGGAGCAGCCCTCTTGTGTGTTGGAGTGATGGTTAAGTTGCGTATCACTTTTTTATTAGATAGGATAGAGGCCTGGTGCATGGGTGGGGACCAGCTGGTTTGCTGTGAAGGGTGCCCCGGACTAGGGTGGGGGTTCCCTTGGGGCATGGGACAGCCTGGGAGAGAGGCCTGTGGTGGTTTCCAGGCCAGCCATGCCCTACAGCGACCCAAGTGGAGGCCCTGGGATCTGGGATTCATTTTATGTTCTACAATTGAAACTTTGTAGCCTGGAGCGGAGCCAAGCCTTCCGCTAACTCTGTGGTGACAGCCATTTCTGCTTGGGTTATTTAAATTCTATAATTTAAACATTGTAGCCTGGAGTGGAGGCCTAGACTGCCCAGAGCTGTAGAAGCTCAATAGCCTGGGCAACCTTCACCTCTTCTCTCTCCAGCTCCATGGCTGTGGCCATTTCTGTTGGGATATATCTTCTATAATTGAAACTTTGCAGCATTGAGTTGAGGCCTAGGCTGGCAATGGCAGGCAGAAAGCTTGGCTTTCTTCGTTGCCAGGGAAACCCAAGCCTTTCTTCTGCTCTCAGTGGCTGCAGCCATCTTGGTAGGGTTTATTTGCATACTTTGCTCCTGATTGGCTGATGGGTGTGGCTGTGGGTGTGGCTTGATTGGAAATATGGTCAATTTTCATATTACTCTTTTATTAGATAGGATGAGAATACAAAATCATACACCATAAAGAGTGAGGGCTTTAGGGATAGATTGCCAATGTTTCTCAACCTTTAAGACTCAGGTTCTTCCAGTATAAATGAAAAATGATTGTATCCATTCGGCAATGTTTTGTGAGCAATGCACACAAAAGCACATGTAAATTTCCTAGCAGATAGTTAGCACTTGTTAAATATTATCTTTGTTGTTATTGTTAACCTGTGTGTACACCATGCAAGATATTGCAGATACCAGATGATCATGGCATGGTTCCTGTCCTCAAGAAATGAACACAAGTAGGGAAGACAGACAAAGAAAGAGATTACTATAATAGTATAATTTTAAAAGAGTAGACTCTGGAAGCAGTTTGAAACCCAGCTCTGCCACTTATGGGCTATATAATCTTGGACAAGTTACTTAACCTAAGATTAAATTTCCTCATGATACTTGCCTCCTATGGCTGTGATGATTACAAAGATAATGCATGAAAACACATAGCACAGAGTCTGGAACATAATTAAGTGCTCAACTAAGTGCCCATTATCATGATCAACATGTTATATTAGAAGTGGGCAACGGGTGTGATCGCAGTATCATGGAAGGCACCAAACCATCTCAGGGGGTAAGGATGGCTTCTGTGTACAATAGCTTGTGAAGGAGGTGAGGCCAGACCTAACTCTTGAAGGTTATATGGAGATGACCCAAAGAGGAGAAAGGAGTGTAATGCTGAACAGATGATGCAGTTAGGAAGAAGGTGGGATGCAATCAAGAACTACACATAATTCAGCTGGGATGCAATGAGGCGTGCAGAGCAGACGGACATGTGAAAGAGGTTGGGAAGATGAACAAAAATAGTGAAGAAAGGATCTTCCACAGGGCTAAGGAGCTTGGACCCCATCCTGTAGGAAACCCAGAATCTTTCAAAGATTTTAAGCAGAGGAATGGCGTGATTAGATTTGTATTTTTAAGCAATAAGAATACACAGTATACTCCAATGAAATAAAAAGAGCTAGAGTGGGGAGAGGTTAGCACTTATAAATGTGAGCTATGCCTATGAATTTTTCTGGGCTAAATTAAAACAATTTCCATTGCTGATTTAAGAGACTTTGCACAGATGTGAAAGCACACTTTTTTTCCTGACAGAAACTCATTTATGTTCTAAATTCTTTTATCCTATTGTTTGCCCTCATTTGTGTTTATGCCACCTGTCAATTTAGTATACTCTGATTTTAATGTACTCATCCTTCTTCCAGATCATTATTAAATATGCTAAATAAAACCAGACCCATGTCTACCTCAGGCACTGCCCCCTCAACACTTTGACCTGGTTCAATATGCTGATTGCTATTGGCATAACATCTACAAACTCCTTGAAACTTCCTTCATATGCTCTAGTCCATGTCTGTGAACAAGATAATTAGAGACACTTTTTCTCTTTAACCAGGGCTCTCTAGCTTGGTCCTGTGAGTTTGGACCATCTTGACTTAATCGCTCATGAGAATACAGATATGGAGTCCAGAAGAGACATTACTTGATGAGGTACCTGTAAATCAATGGACTCTTCGATATAAATGTCCTAATGAATAGACTAGTCAATAGTTTCAATCTGTAACACAGTGATTGGGGAATGTGTGTAGGGGGGTAGAGGGGTATGCATATGTGCGCATAAGCGTGTGTGTGTGCATGTGTATGTATAAATGTGTTAAGAGAGGTGGACTTCTAAAGCCAGAGCTCATGGCATTGAAATCTCTTCTTTACAGAGAAGCCAGTGTGCAGATATCTTTGATGTAAATCTGGAAATGCATAAATTAGTCACAGACATCTTCTGAAGTAGTCAGGTCACCCTGCCACTCCTTCTTTCAACTCCATCTCCAGTTCTACCACTAGGTTCCAGTTCTTCAGGAAGTCAAGCCCAGGGCTCATGGGCATTCAAGAGTGGCATGTGTGCAGAAAGGGGATGTCTGTCCCCACTGCCAGAAGCAACTCTAAGAGCATTCAGCAATAAATGAAAAAGCACTGAGCATAAACAAAATATCGCAGACCATTCTTCTCTTGGTTTCTACCTTTTGCTTTTTCATTCATCTCTTCAACAAACATCTTTTAAGGGCCCATATAAATGAAAAATAGTTGGTCTTTATCTTCGGAAAACTAAATTGGAATGGAGAGCAATGACGAGGGGGGGAAAGTGATCCAGAGTTTATGTTTTCTGACACTTTAAATTTTTCCAATATCCAAAATGGAGTGATTTTCTTATAGACATGCCCCCAGCTGATTATGTTGGGAGTTTCAAAATCGACAGCTTCAGATTGCATATGCCAATCATTCCACCAGCTCCATGCCTTATATCATTGCCAGCGCATACCTCACCCTTCCCCAGGTGCACCTAAAACAGCCAGCCTTATCCACCGGCACCATGGTCAGAGCTGTCCTGAGAAGCAGTTGGAGCCTGAGCATCTCAACAGGTTCAGGCTCTACCACAAATCATCAAGTGGAGGAAGATACACTGTTAGCAACTCCTGCAACTTCCCTAACAGAAACTTTGGCAATGAATTTTAATGAGATTCAGAGAAGTGGAATAAGGAATGATGCTTCCCCGAGCCCTACTCCCTTCCATTGAACAAGCACAAGACTCAGAGAAGCTGCCTGGTTGCCCTGAACAAGGAGCAGATCTAATCATCTGAGCTTCTCTACTGTACTTGGAATTTTGCAAAGTCTGCCTATTTCTGGTCCTATGTTGCCTATTTGGGCTCAGTTTCTCTTTTCAGGTTGTGTCCCTCACATTCATCTCAGTGAGGGTAGAAGAGTTTTCAGAGAAATTGCCCTTTTCTAGCTGTTCATTTTTAAGGGCTAATTTGCTGCAAGTTCTCTGTTTTATAAAGGTATCAATTCTAAGTCTTCAGCACTGAGTCCTGTCACTTTCCATCTGAGGCTGCCTCCACATTAGCATTCAATTCTAGTTCTCAAATTGGTCAGGCACTTTGCACTTTCCTAGGCAAGTTCATGGAACATCAGGCTGTGAGACTGCTAAAAAGATAATGGACAACACCACTCACAGGCTTTCTCCTTTTGGGTTACCTATTGCAAACATCCCAAATGCCAGCAGAGCAGCTTTCTTTACTGGCTTTGGGTAATACTCTTAGTTTTTCATTTCCTGCTTTGCTTTTGAGTACTAGATCTCCATCTGGAATGTGACCAACCTATGGATTCACAATGGCCATTCCACTGATAAAGGGCATACAATCCTCAGAGAGAACTCTTTCCTTTTCAAAAACAAAATTGGCTTCTTAGTTGAACCACAAAGGTAGCAGAGCTCAGATCTATGTCGATGTTTCTTTAAAAGGTGTTTCTATTGCATACACCATTCCTGTAGCATAATCTAAACTATTCCCCATAGAGTTACCTCCACCAATAAACACAGTTTAGTAAGAAGCCCTTTGCCAGGTCATTGGAACTAAAATAAACAACAAAAATTTCTACCCACTCTTACTTCTGCCAATGACCTAATGTTTCCCTGGAAATGTGGACTGAGCAACACCCCTGGAACATAACCTTAGTCAGTTATGGACCTTCCCCCAGCTATTGCCCTCTTTATTTTCAATTGCTGAATTTTTACAGCTACATAACAAAAGCTCGATCACTTAAAGGCCATGTTGCTTGTTTTCCCTTCCAATTATAAGGAGTATATCTTTGTCTTTGCAAGGCAGGGAGAATAAAAGATCATTAAATTGGTATATTTAGTGATTTATTTTTATCATAGGTAGTTTGGATAATGGTACTCAACCCAGGCATTTCACTATATCATAGCATTGGGAAACAAAGCTTAAATAGTAAAGTTTTCATAGAAACATCAGTTCTCCATCATCATATAATAGTTTCATGGATCCCTTGCCCCAGAGTCCCTTGCCATCGCTCATAATGCACTGATCTCAGTCCACTCAGAGGCTACTGCCTAAACAAGATTGACTATTACAAGGGGAAGTACAGAAAATTTCCCATGTAATGTCACCATTTTTTTTACATTCTGAGAATTCTTCCCCAGGCACTAGCATAGTTTTAAAGGCAGAAAGGTGACCATATCTTTATGACAGTTTTTTTTCTCTTGGTCTGAGGTTGGAGCACAAGAACAAAATAGCTCTTTTTGTTCATTGTACCAAGAAATTCCCTTCTGGATCTATCAAGTGTGACTGTTCACCTAGCAAATAGCTTGGGCATATCTAGACATAAACACCATATGAATAAAACATATTGCAATTGTTGGATATAGTTACATTTTTACAAAGACAAGGTGTTCTGCTCTACCCTATCTCCAGAAGTTCACAGTAATAATTCTCAACTGTGACACTTTATCTTAACTGAATAAAAATACTTTTAATTATCTCTGTTAACTCTGTTTATTGTGGAGAAGTTTTTTTTTTTATTGTTACTGAAACATAACGGCATGTCTAGGCTGTGTTCTGAATTGGTGTTTTTATAAAGATTGAACATTTGGCTTCCACATTTCAACTCAGATATTTATTTATAAATTTTCTTTTCAGTTAACTGTAAATGCAGTCTTTTAAAATGAAGACTGCTTGGGGGGAAGGACCACTAATTAGTCATATGTTGATGTTTTACAGATAAGCAAAAGTTCTGCAAAATAAGCAACTCTGTCTCACCCCAGTTGCTGTACCCTGTCTAAAGAGAATATGATCCTTATAGTGGAATTAATCTAGATCCCATAGTGATGTAGAGGCTGAGACTAGCTCCTTGATTTGCACTCACCAGCTGAAGAAGAGGCCTGAACACATCACCATTTCTGGGTGAACCGCCAAAGCCCAGCACAGCTGTGAATTTTTTTTTTTTAATGTTTGCCTTCAAACCACCTGCAGTGCCTTTAGTACCTCATTGCCCTGGGCACTGACCCAGTGGAGATTTCCCTATTCACCAACAATCTAAAGCAATTTGCACTTATTGACACCATAGCAACTAATTGGTCTTCATGACCTGCAAACTTTCAGGAAGGTCAATTTAAGCCACCTTTCTTGTGTCAGGGATCAATGTAAAATTTCTCAAATCAGATGCACTTCTGCTCTTTAACCCCACCGGAAAGTTGTCTGAAGTTTTCTTAGTGGCCTCAATGGGAAGACATTAGACTTATCCAGTCTGAGGTTTAAAAACTGATATAAACCCATTTGTGATTCCTATATGAGGAGGAAATAAAATATACCAACATATCGTCTAGAAAGATCATTACATTTTATTGAATTCTTTCTATAGATTAGGCCTGGTGCTAACTGAGATATTTGTGTGTGTGTGTGTGTGTGTGTGTGTGTGTGTGTGTGTGTGTATGTGTGCCTGTGTTTGTATATATGTGTGTTTTGTGTTTTGTTTTGTGTTTAATCTTCCTAATACCAGATGAAACCAGGGAAGCAGTGTATGAAGTATTTAATGGAACAGACACTGGAGTCAGATTGTCTGCGTTCAAATCCCTGAGTCTTGCTAACCAGGTGTATGACCTTAAGCAAGTTACCTAACTTCTCTGTGCCTTCATTTCCTTGTCAGAAAAAAAGTGGGGGCAGATAATAACATAGGATTGTTTTGGAGATTTAATAAATGAATACATTTAAAACACTTAGAACTTTACAAGGTACATAGTACTTATTAATACACATTAGTTGTTACTGTTATTATCCTTATCCTATATTTTGGGCTCAGAGGCCCAAAGTCTAAAAGAGGAAGAGCCAGATTCTGAGACTAGAAATATGTTGCACTCTAAGTCTTAACAAGTTGTGTAAGCACTATTGGTGTTACAGGAAATAATTGTAGGTGGCACATAGACAATACTTTATTATAACACTAGAGGCCTGGTACACAAAATTCATACATGGGGAGTGGGTCCCTCAGTCCGACCTGCACTCTCTCCAATCTGGGAGCCCTTAGGGGAGCTCTCTCCAATAAAGGAGCCCTGATGGCTTAGGCCCACTTCCCATGGTTCTCTGCTCTCTGAGGGGCCTGGCCACTCTGCACTTGCTGCCCAGAGGCTCTCCACATCCCAGAGGCTCTCTGTGGCCCTGGCTGCTTCACACACATATATACTGCCCAGGGGCCCTCTGCAGCCGGGATGGGATGCTTGCCTCCTCATTGTGGCAATGAAACAAGCATTCCTTCCACCAGGCCACTCACACTGCCCACTCTCTGAATCCCCCCCCGCAAGACTGGGGGACTCTGGCAGGGCTGACAGGACTGGACACCACCATCTTGTGGCTATGGGTGCCCCCATCTTTGTGACAGAGTGGCAGTTAATTTGCATATTACCCTTTTATTAGATAGGATATATTTTGGTGAAATTGGAAAATGTATAACTAGTATGTGAAATTCATGGTTTAGGTAGTATTGTTTGGATACAGTCAAATAAGATTCAGTTTAAAGAAAAGTATTATGTAAATTGTCATGTAAAAATATACAAATAGTAGAGGCCCAATGCACGAAGATTCATGCAAGAACCGGCCTTCCTTTCCCTGACTGCTGGCATTACCTTCACTCCATCCAAGGCACAGAGCCACCTTTCCACCTTCCCACATGGTTTGAGGCCCAGAGTGATTGGGGCAGTGTGGGACACCCACAGGTGCTCGGCACTTGCATATGCCAATTAACCCACAATCTTTGTTGGGTTAATTTGCATACTTACTTCTGATTGTCTAGTGAGCATTGTGAAGGTATGGGCAATTTGCATGTTTCTCTTTTATTAATATAGATGGCCAAAATATTAAGTAGTTTATACATGAATATGTAGCATTTGTGAACACTCTACTGTAACATACTGCCTCCTTACACTGTTCTCACCTGAAACAATAGTTTTCTGAATCCAAATTAAGTACCTCCATAGAAATGAAATACCTGTGTTCTATCACTATTTTCTGATTTTAGTAATTAATGAAACTAAATATCTAGTATATACCTGTGATATACTCAGAAATCTGCTTAATGAAAAGATCTGTGTCTTCAAAGAACAAGACCCATAAATTATGAACAGGAACTCAAAAACTCACTACCCCATTTGGCAGTTTTTATAAATAAATACTCAACTATATAAGTTCAGGGAAGGAAAATTAGCATGCATTGGAAAAATCAGAAAAGGCTTTATGCAAACATGGAAGCAGAGTGGGGCTTTAAATGTGTGAATGGAAGGGGAAAGGCCTTCCACTTGGTAGGAAGCACAGAGAAGCTCATCAGAATCAACTATGGCACTTTGAAAAAAAAGAAATACCAAGTTTGTATTTTTTTGATAGAGAGAAACATTGATGTGAGAGAGAAACGTTCATCAGTTGCTTCCCCTCAACCAGGGATAATTGGCAATCTGGGTATGTGCCCTGACCAAGAATTGAACCTGTGACCTCTTGGGGTACTAGATGATACTCCAACCAACTGAGCCATACCAGCCAAGGCTTGTACTACGAACTTTTACATCAGAATCTCTAAAGGAGTGGACAGAGTGTTGTGTGTTTTTCCCCTTGTACCCTGTTGATTCTGTGGCATATGTGGCTATGTCCTTTTCTGCTTGGTTATTTCTGCTTTCTGGAGGCTGAAGAGTTTTTCTCCCTTCAGCTACCCAGGAGAGAGCTTTTCTCTCTGTGGCTACTTAGGAGAGTAGCCCCTACCCAAAACATCCTGAGAAGGGAAGAGATTGGGCTTTGGGGTGCACTTCATCTCTCCTGCTCTTTCTCTGATTATTTTTTGCAGACTTCTCCATGTGCTTTGGTTTGTGTGGTAGGCAGAATTCCATGATGGTTCTATAATCTCTATGAGGTATTAGTATCTACTTCTGCCCTTGAGTGCTGTCTGAACTTTGACTTGCTTCTAGCTAATAAATATGTAAACTTGATGGCATGTCACTGTTATCTAAGATTCTGTCTTAGCAGACTGTAAAGAGAGATTCTCCTATAAGCTTGGAGAAGCAACCAGCCAGGATATGAATTCCCTATGGAGAATGGCAGGGATCTGCAGGTGCCACCTAAGGCCTGAGGGCATCCAGCTGACAGCTAGGGAGAAGCCAGGGTCCTCTCTGGATGAGCTGCAATTTTATGAACTTTTCCAACAACCTAAATGAACTTGGAAGTAAATTCTTCCGTAGTTGGGCCTCCAGATGAGAACTGAGCCTAGCCAACACCCACATCATAGCCTTGTGAGATTCTAAGAGCACCTCAATACACCATGCACAAACTTTCAAATCCACAGATAATTGACAGACAGGTGACAATAGATGCCAGTACTATTTTAAGCCTCATAGTCTGTGGTGATTTGTTATGCAGCAATAGGAAATTAATAATGTGACTTTAACTTAAACAAATGAAGGGGCAAAATCACTAGGATCTGGATCAAAGACACAGTTTGACTCTCTGCTTCATCCTCTGCAACTAGTTATAGTAAATCGTGGGTTTACATTTTCCTTTGGTGACCTGCAGGAATGAGTGGTTCTACCATAGGCTAAAAGTCTGACCCTCTTTACGTACCATTTCAAATCTGATCTCATTTCTAATATATATATAAATCTTAAAAAGTAGAAGGACATAAATTCAGATAGATAAAATTTGTTATGATAACTTCTTTACTCCTTAATACAGAACTGATAATATGCATTCATTGCAGGAAGTAAATCATAATAGGATAGAGACCATCCAAAACAACAGCATGAAAAATGTCCATTGTTAATATAGTCCAGTATTTCACTGGTCTTTTTATGTACACAGTATTCTCAAAAGCTGGTGCCATGTATTCTTTGAACCAGCATTATTGAATTAACAATAAGCCATGCATGTTTTTCCAAGTTATTTACTGACCTTTAACATCATTTTTTTATCTTTATTGTTCAGTTTATTAATTACATTGTTCTCCCTTTTTTAACCCCCTATAGCTCCCCTCCACCCTGTACTCATCCCGCCCTCCACCCTCACCTCCCCCTCCCCACTGTCCTCTCTCATTGTTGCAAGATTTTTGTCCAGTCTCTTGCTATACTTCCCACAACCCTTTTCTCCCCAAGAATTGTCAGTCCATTCCCTCTCTATGTCCATGATCCTGTTATATTCACCAGTTTATCCTGTTCATCAGACTATCAATTCACTTGATTTTTATATTCATTTGTAGAAAGATGTGTATTTGTTGTTCATAATTTATATTTTTACCTTTTTCCTCTTCATCTTCTTAAAGAATATTTTTCAGCATTTCATATAATATTGGTTTGGTGGTGATGAACTCCTTTAGCTTTTTCTTATCTGCGAAGCACTTTATCTGACCTTCAATTCTGAATGATAGCTTTGCTGGATAGAGTAATCTTGGTTGTAGATTCTTGCTGTTCATCACTTTGAATATTTCTTGCCACTCCCGTCTGGCCTGCATCGTTTCTGTTGAGAAATCCGCTGACAGTTGTATGGGTGCTCCCTTATAGGTAACCAACTGTTTCTCTCTTGCTGCTTTTAATATTCTCTCTTTGTCTTTTGCTCTTGGCATTTTAATTATGATGTGCCTCGGTGTGGTCCTCTTAGGGTTCCTATATATTGGGGTTCGGTGCACTTCTTGGAATCCTAAGTCAATTTCTTTCACCAGGTGTGGGAAGTTTTCAGTCACTATTTCTTCAAATAGGTTTTCATTGTCTTGGCCTCTCGCTTTTTCTGGCACCCCTATAATTCGGATGTTGGTATGCTTGAGGTTGTCCCAGAGTCCCCTTACACTATCTTCAATTTTTTGGATTCTTTTGGTTTCTTGCTTTTTCAGCTGAGTGGATTTTACCTCTTTGTATTTCAAATCTTTAACTTGGTTCTTGGGATGCTCCAGGGCCCTTTCAGGTCTTTGTATAATATTTTTTGTTTCAGTCAGTGTATGCTTAATTTCTGGTTGGTCCTTTTTCATATCCTTGAGAGTCTGCTTTATATCCTTGAGGGTTTCTTTCATTTCCTTGTAGGACTCATTCATTTCCACGTTGGTCTTAATAATTTCTTTGCAGCTCTCATTTATATCCTGGAGGGTGTTGTTCATTTTCTTGTAGGACTCACTCATTTCCTTTGTGGTCTTGCTTATTTCCTTATAGGCCTCGATCTTTTGTTGGAGCCTCTTAAAAAACCCTATAACCGTGGTTCTGAATTCCATGTCCAGTCGTTTTTTTTCCTCCATTTCTTTCACATCTGATTTCTTTCCATGTTGCTGCATGGTGGCTGCTTCCCTGAGTTGGTCAATTAGCTTTGTGTGGTAGACGTGCTACAAGGGACAGTGGCTCAGCCTCCCCAGTTACCTGAGGTGGATATGGGTTGCACAGTCTTGCTGAAGTTAAGCTCAGGTTAATCGTTGTTAGCACTTGGAGGGTTGACCTCCAGGCCAGTTGTCTGTGAAGCTCAGCTGTGCTCAGGTTGAAGTTTTCAGTCACTATTTCTTCAAGTAGGTTTTCATTACCTCGTTCTCTCTCTTTTTCTGGCACCTCAATAATTTGGATGTTGGCATGCTTGAGGTTGCCCCAGAGGCCCCTTACACTATCTTCAATTATCTGGATTCTTTTTGTGTCTTGCTTTTCCAGCCAAGTGGATTTTGCTTCTTTGTATTTCAAATCTTTGACTTGGTTCTTGTGGCCCTCTGGACTGCTTTTAGGACTTTGTGTAATATTTTTTTATTTCAGTCAGTGTATGCTTGATTTCTAGTTGGTCCTTTTTCATATCCTTGAGGGTCTCGTTCATATCCTCAGAGGTCTTATTCATTTGCTTGTAGGTCTCATTCATTTCCTTGTAAGTCTCATTCATTTCCTTGTAGGTCTCATTCATTTCCTGGTTGGTCTTGTTTATTTCCTTGTTGGTCTGGTTTATTTTCTCATAGTTCTCATTAAGTGCATCGGCCTTTTCTAGGAGCCTCTTGAAAAGCCTTATAACTGTGGTTTTGAACTCTATGTCTAGTTGTCTTTTTTCCTCCATTTCTTTCACACCTGATTTCTTTCAATGTCTCTGCATGGTAACTGCTTTATGTGGTAGATGTCCTCTAAGGGGCAGTGGCTCAGCCTCCCCAGTTCCCTGAGGTGGGTACTCTTACTGTAATCCTTTATGGGTTGTACAGTATTTTTTAATTAAAACCCAGCTTGTTGTTGTTAGCCCTAGGAGGGTTTGACCTCCAGGCCAATTGGCTGTGAAGGGAGACTGTGTTCAGGTAGGATGGGCGGAGTCTCTGAGATGAGCAGGCAGCCTCAGCGTCAGCTATGTCCTATGCGGCGCTCGTGCACGGGTCTCTGTTTGATGGGAATGGTTGCAGACACCTCCAAGAGAAAGTTGCTAGTCTCTACCCCTTGCCAGACAACTCTGCCTTTCCCCAAATGAGTCTGCACACCCAAAGTCTCGCCCATGGTTATAAAACGAAGCAGTCTGGTGGTCTCCAGGACCAAGAAGCAAGTCACCAGGGAGGTAGTTGCGCATCTGTGTTGTCGCACAGTTTACGTGAGCAAACTGCTTTTCCAAGCAACCGGTTTCTCCTCAGACTAGGAGACCTCTGCCACACCCTGCTTCCAGGGTGCGTTCCCTGGACCTCGGACCTCGCCTGGCACTGGGAAATCTGTGCAGTGTGATGTCTCCGCCCTCCCCGTTTCTGAAACCTAGCGGGGGTTGCTGTTGCCAGCCCTATAGGCCACGTGTGGGACCATGACTCCTAACCTCTGATTCCTCGTGTATCTTCAAGGCTGCGCTCCCGCCGCTCTTCTGAGTCTCGGTGTCCCATCTTTACTTTTATTTGTGGAGTTTTCACTCAGCCAGCTGTCCAGTGATTGTGGATGATGTTTGTTTTGTTGTTATGTTGTAGTTTTTGAATTGTTGTGCGGGGCAGAAGAATAGGTGCTTACCTATGCCACCATCTTGGTTCCTCCTTTAACATCATTTTTAATGTTCTGTTTCTTATATAAGATCCCATATTACATATTTGATTTAATTTACTTACTCAATTTGCATAGAGCCTGGATTTGAAGGGACTCTAAAGATTTCTGACAAATTCAGGAAATATTAAAAGAGCATCATTTTTGCTCTGAACCACATTAGGGTTCATATTTATTATGGCAATTCTGGGAAATAAATACAATGATCTGATTTTTTAAAATATATTTTATTGATTTTTTTACAGAGAGGAAGGGAGAGGGATAGAAAGTCAGAAACATCGATGAGAGAGAAACATCGATCAACTGCCTCCTCCACACCCCACACTGGGGATGTGCCCGAAACCGAGGTACATGCCCTTGACTGGAATCGAACCTGGGACCTTTCAGTCTGCAAGCTGATGCTCTATACATGGAACCTAACCAGCCAGGGCTGATCTGATTATTGAAGCTGTGAAAGCAATTGTTGTATGAAATGGAAAAACACACCTGTCAGAGATAGGGGTATCAATTTTATAAACTTTAGAATAAAGATTATATTTGAAGTTTAAATAGCTTAAGCCACTAAGAAAATAAGCAGAGAGAGGAAATAATTGACAGTATAGTCTTGAAAATCACTCATAGTTGAAGAAAGTAGTCTGGGAAGTAACCCCAAAAAGTTATTTAATGGTTCTAAGACCCACTATCCAATTCTGAATAAAAGAAAAGGCTGAATTCACCAACCTTTCAGTTCTTTTGCAGCTCTACTATTTTACATACATCATTAAGCTACTATTTTGGCTTAGATGCTGGGAAACGAAGATGCAATAAGAAGAAAGCACAGAGTATCTTTGGTGATAATGGAGACAATAAGAATACTCTCAATTGTGTCTTTCTGGGGAGTTCAAAATATTTTTATCTATATTATCCTAGCAATCCTAACACCTTTACTAGGAAACAGAACAAGCATTATCATCATTTAAAGGATAAAGAAACTGAGACACAGGAGAGTTAAAGGAAAGGGATTCTTTAGTGTAATATATTACCTGAATGAGCCAGAATGCTTATCAGGAGAAAAACTAATGACATTATAAAGAGCATAGAAATACTGGTGGGAGACATCACATTCTCACACTCTCCCTCACTGCCCCCTCCTTTTCTCCCTCTCTCTCCTCCTCCCTCCTTCTCTCCTCTAAATTACCTTGCCCCTCTCTGTAAAAATAGATTTGGTTACAGAATATTTGACATTCAACAAAAGAGAAATAATTGACATGTTGGGTGATCAGGAAAATAGGTATTTTTCCTTCTGGTTATTTCAAGTGTGTTTCTATTTGGGGTTAATGAATAAAACTAATTATGTTAGATACTCTGCCATTTCTGAAAAGCTGTCAGTTTTCTCCAGTCTTTAAGGACTGGAGCAGCTATCAATGGGATTTTACTTATGGAAAGAAACAACAGAGCTGCCGAATCTATATCATGAGAGTGGAGGCTCATTTTGTTCTTTAGAGAAAGCCAATTTTTAAGCTGTCTTACCCCTTCAAAAAAGACGTTCTCACTGTGCTTTTAGAAGTATAAAAAATTATACTCTTTCTCTATGTTCTAGTTGCACTTTTTTGGGGGGTGCCATTACCTAAAAGTTGAAAAACAACAACCAACATCAAAAAATTCACATTAAAACATGCACTCCACCAGCAACCATGACTTCCTAATGGCAGTAACCATACTTAAGAGGAAGTCATACTTAAAAGTAATGGCATGCCTCCCACAAGTTGAATGGTGGACTGTATTTACTTAAAAGCTCTTTAAAATGTTGCCAGAGAGGAATTTTTCTTCTTTCATTTGCCTTTGAAGAGTGACTAGCCTGCGGTCATCTCAGTTATACTTTTTTCCACTGCGACACAATAACAATCCAAGTGACACACCCTCTGAATGATTAGAAATTGGGTTAGGCTGCGGGAACTTGAGAGTCAAAATGCAGAGGCTTAAATCTCCTGTTACAAGGCCCTAGAAGTGACAGGTAGCTTCCTAGCTTAGCTTCCTACTTATACTTCTCTGGAAGTGCTTCACTCTTTTCTACTTCTTGACTGGTAAACACCCAAGACCAACCAACATCACCAAAGACCACCATAGCATTGTTGTTACAAATCAGTTTTTTGTTTATTTATTTTTAAATTATTTAATGTTTAAAGTAATATTAATCAGTTTTACTCACACTTAAAAGTGTTACCATCATTTAAAACATGTACAAACTGACCCAAGAACAATTTAGTTGAAAAGATTCTTCATTGTAACATAGTGAACTGACCCCTGAGATATGCCAAGGCCTCTCAGCTAGCTGGTCCATGAAGGAATGCTCTACTTCAGTCCTTTGACCAGTGTCTCAGTAAATATTTGCTGATGTGCAAATGAATGCATGTGTACCTATACTTTAAAAGTGGGAAGAGAAAATTGGCAGTTATTCAGTTTAATGATGCCTGACACACTGGTGAACACCAGAGTGGTGAAGGGCATGGATGCATGGGGAGGTGGGGAGAGCTAGAGGGAGGGGATAGCTCTGCTCTTTTTGTGTTGACATTTTACTCATTAGTGTGATGCCAAACCAGATATATATCTCATTCAAAGAGGGTTTGTAGCATCCTGAGTAATTATCAGTAAATGTTAGCTATTTTTATAAATACTGCACGCTAACCAATTGCGCCATTGGAGCTCCAGTGTTAGCTATTTTTTTTTTTAATTGCTTTCAGAGAGGAAGGGAGAGTGAGATAGAAACATCAATGATGAGAGAGAATCGTTGATCAGCACCTCCTGCACGGCCCTCTCTGGAGATCAAGTCCACAACACCGGGCATATGCCCTGACTCAGAACTGAAATGCCACCTCCTGGTTCATACATAGGTCAATGCTCAACCACTGAGCCATATGGCTGAGCAGATATTAATCTATTACTATTATTATTCTATTCAGGAGACATGAAAATTGAATTCATATTTCTATAGCAAATATAACTATAAATGACTTAAAAAACACTCTTGAATGTATAGGGTGGGACAAAAGTAAGTTTACTATTGCTCAGATGAAAAATCCTATGTAATAAAGAGCTAATATGCTAATTATAATTAGACTGAACAGCAGAATGACTATCTGGACGACCACCCAGACAACCTTCCGGATGAAGCCAAGGCTGTGAGGGGCAGCAGAGGCAGCCGGGGCTGCAAGGGTTAAGCCCCTTGCATGAATTTCCTGCATTGGGCATCTAGTGATACAATAATTAATAAATGATAATACAAGAATAAACTCTGTGTTTCACGGACTCATAACTATAAACCTACTTTTGCCAAACCTTGTATATTCAATTTATCCGACAAGCTTGGTACCTTCAATGGCTTTCTCTCCTCTCATAATCAGAACTCCAGACATTTTATAAAAGGTTCCCTGCTCCAGTAATTGTTGTCTAGTATCCCCTTTGGGGTAAATTCAAGAGAGCCAGACCTCTAATTAAGCTAGGTTTCCTAGGCATTGAGCTGAGCACAGAGTTAAGTTGGACTGTATTTAGCTGCAATGGATAATAATAATAATAATAGCTCTAATTCATTGAGAGTTTACTATGTGTCAGGTGCCTCATTAAGCACTTATTTTCATGATCTTATGTAATCTCTCAAAAACCCTACTGAAATGTACTCTTACTGCTTCCATTTTTCCATGTGAAAAGTCTGAAGCTCAGAAAGGTTAAATAACTTTTCCTGTAATCATGGAACTGTCTCACTCTGAATAAAAAAAGCAGGCTTTCAGAAGCAAGGGCATAAGTCAGCGTGAAGTGGATCAGATCTATACATCCAGCCCTATCTCATCGAAAACACATTCTGAGCATGGAGTTTTGAGAGATACCCTGAACTCTAAATTTTCACAGGCTCCCAAGCATTAAACTCCAAGTGCTGGGCCTCAGAGCACCATAGGCTCCTCAGCCTGGCCATGGCCTTCAGCTGAGGTTCAATCCTGAGCAGCTGGGAGCCATCCTTATCTAGTTGATAAGGATCTCTATCAGTAGTTTGTATCTTCTTGGCTTCGTGGCAAGCAAGGTGATATGCTAACTATCACATTAGCTGTAGTGAATCTCAGTGTGTCTGGAGTACCTTTTTGATGTTGCCTCCAGGTTCTGCATAGTATTTTTTAACTTTTTAAGGTTGAATTGGACTTTGGGTACCACCAAATTCATTGATATCTAAGTCTGATAAAAAAAAAAAAAACTAGAGAGTCTAGCTGGGTAAATACTGAATGATATTAGTCATCAAATGTAACTATAAAGTAAGATTTTTTCTGAGGGAAGTTCCCAAAGAAGAAGTGAGGATATCATCACTGGGCTCTATATGAGGCCTCCCAGAGCTACTGTTTGGATGTATAAGTCCAATGGGTGTTTAAACAACCAGAATTTTCATATGTTTTCTATGACCTCTCTCACCAGGCTAGCTAAGTGCCTCTTCTTCATGAGTCACAATTGATACAAATAAATATTTACTGACATCTACTCAGTGACAATGAACTAGTAATTCAGTGTACTATCAAGTTTTTTCCCACTACAACCCTATGGAATTAGAATTATTATTCCATTTTACAGATAAAAAAACTGAAATATAAGCAAACCCTAGGCCACCTATTTCTTTTTAAATCAGTTAGTATTTAAATCAAGGTCATGCTTTGGAGGATGCTTTCTTTCCACCATTCACAACTGTTTTAATCCTGACCTTTCTAAGCCCTTTCAAAAAAGATTATTTGTAGAAAATAGCATTTCTTTCTAATCAATCAAATGACAAACATATGTCATAACCTCTTCTCAAGAAGAAAATGAATTTTTAGACTCAAAAACTAAAGTGATATATAAGGCCTGGTACATGAAATTTGTGCATGGGGGTGTCCATCAGTCCAGTCTGCACCCTCTCCAATTGGGGACTCCTCAGGAGTGGAGTAAAACATCCCTCTCACAATCCAGGACCCCTGAATCCTAACCGCTCATCTGCCTGCCTGCATGATCGCCTCTAACGACCTCTGCCTGCAGGCCTGATGACCCCTAACTGCCTCCAATCAGTCCGGTCACCCATAACTTTCCCCCCTCCTGCCTCTTGATTGCCCCTCCCTGCCCCCCTGCCAGCCTGGTTGCCCCCAACTGCCCCTCATTTTCCCATGCTGACCTGCCCCCCTCTGCCGGCCTAGTTGCCCCAGCTGTCCCCCCTGCTGGCCTGGTCACCCCATGCAGCCTGCTATTCGGTCATTTGGTAGTCCCTCACTGTCTCCCCCCGCCCCCCACCTCCACCCCTGCTGACTTGATTGCCTCACACAGCCTGCTATTTAGTCATTGTGTTGGGGTATCTTGACCAATTTGCATATTACCCTTTTATTAGTATAGATGTGTGTGTGTGTGTGTGTGTGTGTGTGTGTGTGTGTGTGTGTGTGTGTGATATCTTTACACATCAAAGAAATAACCAGAAATAATGTAACTTATTTAAGGTAAGGTTTTAAGATTACCTGAAAGCTCTCACATTTGGTGGATAGTACCTGCATTACAGATTGAATATTATTCCCAAGTCTCATTAGAGTTTTCAAGGAGAAAGTCATCCTTCTATCTACCAGCTAGTAAAGTATCTGCCAATAGAATTTATAGTGCATGAGTGATCATTAACTCCTGCTTCTTTAAAGTGCATTTTCTCTTACAGACCTTGACAGTTTAGATATAGGGCAAAAGCTTCCTTTATTGACTTGTAGTTGAAGAAGATGAAAAGGGTATTTTGAAAAGAAACATTAATAAAAATAAAGGTTGAATCATATGAGCCTTCAAGGAAGAAGATAATAATAACATGCATATGCCAATTGCAGATATTTTTCCTTGGTATAAAATGTTGTATCATACTGAATGCCTGAAGATATTAACAAAAACATTTTTATACCTCATAAAATCAGATATGACACTAACTAAGGCAATATTTTCAAACCGATTGTTACAACTCTCAAGCACATTGTTAAATCAATTTAGTGCTTATGAATGTCATTTTTTTAAAGAAAGAAATAGAATGCAATAGATTACAAAAGAAAATATTAGAATAGAATCCAGTAAGTCAGCCTGCATGACACATGGTAAAGGTTTGTATTATCAATGTAAACTCCATATTATTGTTATTCCCCAACAAATAAAAGAGAGGACAGTGTTTGGCATGTAATAGGCAATACATAAATATTTGTTGTTAAATGAATAAATGTGTGTGTGTGCATTTATATACATGCCTATTAATCTCTTACTGGATCAAAATATAAAATGTATATCTTAATGTCGGACAAAATTTGGGCAAGTTTTATGTGTATACATAAATGTTATTTGGGCAAGTTTTATGTGTATACAATATTATATACATAATATTCCTACACACATTCCACATAGTATATAATGTCTGAGGTCAGCTTTCCTAGAAGCTGAGTCTGAGACAAGAGTTCTTATGTAAGTGATATATTGAGAGTGTTTTCAGGAGACAATGGTGGAGAGAGATGAGCAAAATAAGACAGTGAAGAGAAAGCAAGGCAAAGATGTATTGTTAGAAGTCTACCTCCCAGCTCTCTCTAGGAAGGCAGTTCCCCTCAGCAAAGGTCAATCCCCCCCCAGGGGAGGGGCAGTGACAAGCTAAACTCCTTCCACACTGAATGCTGACAATTATTCTTTCATATATTCAACAAGTACTTATTGAGCACTTACCTACTCCATGGCAACAAAGGCCTTACACCCTGGAATCTGACCCTGCCTCAGAAAGATTACATATTAGTAAGTCAAAGCCCAAGTTTAGTTTTACATATGCAGAATACATGTGATAAGATATTTTGTAATAGGAAAGAGGTCTGTTTCCATCACTAACCAGATTCCTTGGGTCACCCTCAAGTTTCTTTCATTTAATTTTCCTACATTTCCCTAACTCTTCACAGTGAAAGGAGCCACATGCATTTAAAATGAGGTAATGTGATTGTGAAGGTATATATATTGGGTATGATTAGCAGCCTGGAGGAATTTTTGAACATGCCAATACTTTCTTAAAATATGTAAAATGTGTTACAGCTTTAAAGATATGGAAATAAAAAGTTATATTTCTGAAGAAAAAAATTTAGCTGAATCTTAACAAAGCTAACCAAGCAAAACAATTTCTAATCTACTGTGCAGGTTTCTATAAGTTCTCCTAATTTTAGGTGATGTTTTTACCATTTGGATGATTAAAATAACAAGCTATACAACCAAATTTTATAAGACTTGTGGACATACATTAATATTTAAGAATGGTGAAAAAAAATCCCACTTAGTCTTGTTCTTGCCCTATCCTTACTTCATTATTTTATTTTTTTCAGAAGTGCATTAAGAATTTCTACCTGGTAAATTTGAGGCCAAAATATGTGTTTAATCATGTCACTCACCTGTTCCAAACACCTCACCATCTGTGGTTCATTTGCAGTATGGAACTAACCTATCATTTCAATCCTATCTCTGACCAGTTACCACACATAGGGTTCAAACTCTGTTCTATTCCATTAACTCACCTCATTCAGAACTAGATGCACGTGTCCTCCATTTGCAAGGAACTAGCTTTCACCCCCACTTTCAGACTCTGGATCTAACTCTGATCTAAATCAGAAAGCACAGTGAACATAGTGGATTTATTGGTCCTCTAATTCACCTCAGGGAATTGAGGATTAATGACCTATTCTCCCACCTAGCTCCAACCTTGTAGTCATTATTAGCACTTCTCAAATTTCAGTGTGCATACAAATCAACCAGGTCTTGTTCAAATGCAGATTCTGATCCAGTGGGTAGTCATGGAGCGTGCAATTTTGCATTTCTAATAAGTTTTAACTAACACCCCGGCTGCCAGTCTGGGGACCTCATGAATAACACCATTTATGTGCACTTTGGAGTCATCGCTGATACCTGTGTCCCATCCCCAGATATTCTGACTTTATTGCTATCACGTGCAACCTCATCATGAAGAATGTTAAAAACTGGCCAGTTGGGCCATTCATACTCCGGTCCGGTGACCCACAGTTGTCGGGTTTTGTGCACTCTCAGACAGAAATCTTTGTGAGGATGAAATTCGTGAGATTTTTGATGAAATTGAGTCACGAAACTGTGACCATCGAATTGAAGAAGAACACAGGTCCATGGAACAATCATAGGTGTAGATGTCAGCATGAATACTCATCTTAAAGCTGTGAAAATGACCCTGAAGAACCGAGAACCTGTACAGCTGGAAACACTGAGTATTCATGGAAATAACATTCGATATTTTATTCTGCCAGACAGCTTACCTTTGGATACACTACTTGTGGATGTTGAACCAAAGGTGAAATCTAAGAAAAGAGAAGCTATTGCAGGAAGAGGCTGGGGCCGAGGAAGAGGAAGAGGACGTGGTTGGGGCAGAGGAAGAGGGGGTCATAGGCGATAATGTCTCTCAAGATTACTGTTTCAAAGTGATATCGATTTGGGATATTTTTTGTACAGGTTTTGTTTGTTTATGTCAATTTTTTTTGTCTGATTCTCTTTATTTTTTATTTTTTTTATTTTATTTTTTTGCAGTATAACTTAGATTTAATAGTAGTACATATGTTTTCCTTTTTTCCCCCCATTATCCTCCCCTCAGCCTCCCCTACTCCCCAGCACATGTCCCCGCCCCAGTGTCTTCCATTCATTGGTTATGCTCATATTCATGCATACAAGTTCTTCGGTTGATCTCTCTCGGTATCTGCCCCCCACCCTCCCCAGCCTTCCCCGGTAGGTTGCCAGCCTGTTCAATGCCTCCCTGCCTCTATATCAATCACTCTCCCCTGTTTCTTGCCTCTTGCCTCTGCATACTAGAAATAAATGTATAAGAACAAAAAATGTTTGAGTCCCAGTTTCAATGTCAAATAGTTCTTTATGTGTACATGTCAGCAATGGTATCCAGATGGTGGACACATCGTGGCAATGCAAGTTCCATCCTCTCTGGTTTGGTCCTGGGCCGCCTGCAGCCACGCACAGCTGCCGACTGCTAGCATGGCAAGGTTTCATCAGTGTCCCCCATCTCTGGACCATCCTCGTGCCTGGAACAGACCCGTCAGTTCCTCACTGTCGCGTGGTCTTGGAGTTGTTCTCTGAAAACACACAAACACATTCTGGACCAAAAGTTAACAAAGGGATCCTCTCTGCACATTAGACTTGGGATTCTTTTTATTGTTTATGTCAGTTTTTAATAAACATAAATGTAGGCCAATAAAATACCCTAGTGCAAATAATTAGGCCCTTAAGTGTTATATTTGGCTTCCAATCTAATCTTGATAATCTACACAATAGGATTATTGCCTGCTAACTTCCTCCTTTCCTACTCCTTACCAGTGAATCAAACACCAAAACTATGACTGGCTCCCTAAATGGCTGGCAGGAAACTTGCTAAATTTCTAGAGATTTCCTTGATGTTGATTATAGGGCCTGCCTGCCTTGATTTTTGAATCTAGGCTCTGAAATTTTCTACCACAGCAGGTTTCTCCTGCCTATCAAATATTTCTTACGTGGCATTCTATAAATTCTAGAGCCACATAAAAAATATTTGATAATATAAATTTTAAAAGAATCATGTGTTGGTTTATCCAATTAAATCCTTACTAAGCCTCTCTTATGTGTCAGGTAATGTTCTAGGATCTGAGGATACAGCGTCAAACAAACAAGCCCAAGACCTATTGATGTTTACATGTGAATAAGAGAGACATATAATAAGCAAATAAATGTATAAGCTAAGTTCAACTGGTGATAAAATTATGGAGAATTAAACAGAGTAAAGGGATAAACAATGATAGAGTCTGTTTTTCACATAGGATAGTCTAAGTAAAGTCTCCATGCAGGAAATCATTTGAGCAAGACCTGAATGAGGCCCCACTAGTCTGACTTAGTGGTTTAACATCAACCCAGGAACCAAGAGGACATGGGTTTGATTCCTGGTTGGGGCACATGCCCTGGTTTCAGGCTTGATCCCTGATAGGGACATGCAAGAGGCAGCTGATTGATGAAGTTTCTTTATCATCAATGTTTCTTTCTCTCTAAATATCAATAAGAAATAAACAACAACAAAAAAAGAGACCAAAATGAGGCTAGGTAAAAACCATACACATATCTGGAAGGAAGAAGGTTCCAGAGAGAACAAGGGCAAAGTCTCTGAGTGGGCAGCTTGGAGTGTTTAAGGCAGAGTATGGAGACCATTGGGTATGAAACAGTATGAGCAAAGGGACTATGTTAGGAGAAGAAGGAGATCGGTGGGCAGGAGTCAGGACTAGAGACAACCAAATCATACATAGCAAGGATTTTTATTCTAAGTGAAATGGAAAATTTTTGGAAGGGTTTATAAAAAGACTGACTTGGCAATAACATGGTTTTTATTCCAAAAGCTATTAGATAATAATTGCCTAACCGTTTTAGTTGCTAATCTGCCAATGAATATAAAATTGACTGCATATTGGCCCATATCACCTCTACTCTTTCCAACATGCTTAATAGTTAGACAAGTGTTCTTCAGCTCTGTGGTTCCAATACACAGACAGAAACAGAGCTGTTAATGGGCTGCATCTTTGTAAAATCCACATTTGGCTTTTTAAATACAGATATGAGTGAAGGAGTCTCTCCCTTAAATGAAGCACTCAAATACCTCACACATCCTATGTGGGTACCTAACAGGACTCTCAAGCTTAATATAATCAAAACAGAACCATTGATTTTTCTCTGCCAAATCTAACCCTCTCCATTTAAGGAAAGAGCGCCACAATTTATCCAGTTGGTCAGGTCAAAAACTGAGTTGCCATCTTTTATTCCTCCAGTTCCTCACAGCTAATCCATCATTAAGTCTTGTTTGTTCTGTCTCCAAAATGTTTCATGAACCAACCAATTTCACCACCTCCACTGCTACAACCTTAATCCCTACCACAATTAACAGGGGTGTGGGGACCAAGAGTACAGATTTTGACATGTTAGGTTTGAGAGGTCAATCAGACACTCAAAATGGTGATAAATTTGATGGTGACATAAATGATTCTGGAGTTCAAGAGGCATGGATACCACTAGAATTTGAAGCCATGAGACTCCATGTGATCACTTAGGGAGTGTGTAAAAATAGAGGAAATATGCCAGAACTGAAGCTTTGAGCATTCCAAAAAAGGAGACTGGGTATGAAGTCCACGAGAGTTAGAAGATAAAGTGATGCTTCTGAAAGCTCAGGCAAGAGTATTTCAAATGAAGAAGTGTCACCACAATAAGTTTAGTTAATATCTATCACCTCACAGTTACAAATCTCATTTTCTGTGATGAGAACTTTTAAGATCTATCTCTTACTGTCTTTCAAATATGCAGTGTAGTATTGTCAACTAAAGTCACCATGCTGTACATCACATTCCCAGGATTTATTTATATTATATTATAACTGGAGGTTTGTACATTTTGACCCCCTTCACATTTCGCACACCTCACACCCCACCTCTGATAACCACTAATCTGTACTCTGTGTCCATGAGTTCATTTTCTTTTATTAAATTCCACATATAAGAAATATACAATAAAAAAGTGATTAGGTTTGTCAAATACTGCTTATAGATTGAGTAATATAAAAAGATTAATAATCTACTGCTGAACCTAATTGACCTGGAATATGTTAATAGCCTCCCACTCCATTGTCCTGCCTCTTTTATTGCTTCATTACAGGCCATTTCCACCAAAAACAAAACAATCAAAGTAGCTATTTTTCTAAAGATTTACTATATCAAATGATTTTCCCACGTTACACCCTCCAATGGCTACTCATTGCAAATGGACTTAAAACAGGCAAAATTATAAATCATCTATCTTGGCCTATCTCTCTGAATTCATCTCCCTCCATGTTCTCCCTAGTATGCTCCAACTGAGTTAGCTTTGAGTTATATTCTGTGGAAGACAGACTGTTGATGCCCTGCTGTTCCCTCCTGCAGTGGAAGAGTGTTCAGCATACTGACAGTTTTCTATCTTCACTATCTATGTCTTTCTTCTTTTTTTGCCTGAGGATTTGCTTTAGTTCTTCAGGAGTTTGCTTGACCTCCACAGGAACAACCTAAAAGTGTAGGAGAGTGAATACCCAAGAATACAGGAAAAGGCGGGTATACGACCCACCCTTCCTGCCCTCAGGTAGGAAGATCACGAGGTAAGCTCCAAATGGTTTCTCCAAGGGCCACACTCCAGGGGAAGTAAGTCCTCATTATCCATAGTAACAGCTCATTTATAACATATTATTTTTTGGCATTTTCCCCCCTTGCCTACTTTCTTTATGGAGTGACCTCCCATATAAACTACCTGTAACCCAGTCCTTATCTCTGGGTTTATTATGAGAAACCTAAATTAATAATGGCTTGCATGCCAAACCATTTCCTATCCTTGGGCTTCTGTAGGTGTTGTGCCTTTAATACAGACCTTTGCATGACATCTTTCTTATCAGTGAGCTTTATCCTGAATGTTTTATCCTCAAAGAGCCTTCCTTACTTTCTAGTTTCAGTAACTTCTATCAGTAACTCTATCACTATTGTATCTTGTTCATAGCATCAATCAGTGCTAAAAGTTCTCTTATGTATTATTGCTTACTGACTGTCTCACTTCTTCCCTCCTCACACTTAGCACACACCACCCACCATACACACACACACACACACACACACACACACACACACATACACACACACATTTATGAAATACAAAGTTTATAAGAATTCCTTAAAGGTTACAAATTCTTCCTGCCTCTCGCTTAGCTCCTAAAACTGTACCTGGCCTAGAGAAGCAGTCAGTTTTGTTGACTGGCTGACTTAGGCTTTGCTTCTCATACTGCAGTATATGTACCCCTCCCATGGCCATTCATTATTATGTCAGAGAGTCTATATTTATATACCCAGTAAGCATGAAATAGGGTATATGTTCCAAGAACATAAATATGATCAGAAAAAAAGTGTGTGTGTTTTCTGTAGGAAATCATTCAATTATTTACTTTTCAATAATTACAATTTTTGTTTTTATATTTAAACAAACAGATATCTTATGGAGTAACATGGGAGTTTCTCATGGGCTTTTATGATAAAATAAGTGTTCTGTGTCCCTTGCTTTAGGGATACTTAGATAGGAAAGTCTGAAAGCCTTCCTCTAAGGGACCCATACCCTAATTGGAAAAAGGGAGGAAACTCTAATGGGAATGGATGGCTATACAAGCTGTCCCTATTTTTTTTCTTCTAAGACTGTCCCCTGTTCTCAGGAGCCTTGAAGCCATTACCCATACTTCCCCAATTTTCTGGCCCAGTTTTCCCCATACTAAGTTCCCCAGAACCATTAATTTATGTTCTCTAGAGATTAAAGAATATCTCTGTTCAAATAAAATGGAAAAAAAAACACCAGATTAAGCCTCCTTAGCACCTTTCATATACTATTGTGCATATTCTTATATAAAAGAGTAGAACTGAGTATGTGCCTTTCCCCAAATTTATTGGACCCTGAAATCTGTTTGTGGGTTCTCTGAACACAGGTAGGGAGACAATGCACTGGCCTGAGAGGAACAGGTTGGTAATCCAAAGCCTGAGCACAACTCCAGGTCAGGCATCATGCTAAATGCTTTTTAGGAGTTTGTATACCTGTGAGGTAAAAGAGGGATGATTTCCTTTAGTCCTCAAAAATACATCAAGGTATGAATTATAATTTTCCATTTCTGAAGAGAGAATTGAGAAGTAAAATAATTTGACCCATGTTTTAAAGCTAGTCAGTGGGGGAGGAAGACTCAAAACCATGTTGGTTGGGTTCCAAGGGCCCTCTTTTCTGACTTAGCGCAACTGAAGAAGGGCTGGAAGGAGCTTCTGCTGAGGCCAGGCAATCCTATTTTCTGATGTATTCATTGAAACTGAGGGACTTGGCAAAAGGGAACAATGATTTGATATTTTTAAATTATTGCTTATTTCAGATGATATTTTGTATTGATTGTTTGTAAAATATTGATTTATTTAGTATTCTTTCTACAATTAATGGGTTTTAAATAATTGCATAGAATTTTGAAGAAAATTCAAATTTTCAGTTTGAATTCACTGTATATAATCTGTCCACGCATGGTAAATACATTGAAAATTGACTTTTTCCCCTTCTTGGAAGCATTTAAGAAAGGAACCATGTAGATTTCTTAATTACTTATGAAAACATTAACTTAAAATTCAATATTCAGTATAACTCCTGAATATCATTTCAACAAATATCTACACTGATAAAACAAGAATATGCAAATTGACTGTGCCTCTGCTACACCCACCAGCCATGCCCACCAGCCAATCAGGAGTGAGTATGCAAATTAACCCAACAAATATGGCAGTGGTCATGGAGCTAGAGTGAGCAGAAAGCTTGGGTTGCCCCCAGTGATGGAGAAAGCCAAGCTTTCTACCCACCTTGGCCTGCCCTGGCCTCTGCTCAAGGCTGCAAAGTTTCAATTATAGAAGATAAATAAATCCCAACAAAGATGGCACGGCCACAGAGATGGAGCAGCAGGAGGCTTGAGTTGCCCCTGGCAATGGAGGAAGCCAAGCCTCCCACCCACCCTGGCCTGCCCTGGCCTCTGCTCAAGGCTATAAATTTTCAATTATAGAAGGTAAATAAATCCTGCTTCCAGCCAACCCTGGTCTTCATTCAAGGAGGCACTGGAAAAAAAAAAAAAGGAGGGTCTGGGAGCAATCAGTCCCTCACCCAGGCTGGCCAGACATCCCAGCAGGTATTCCCACCCTGAAAGGGGTGTGGCTAGCCTGAAGATGGACCTCAGCCCCTCACTCAGGCTGGCCAGGCACCTCAGAGAGATTCCTCACTCTGAAGGGGCTGTGGCCAGCCTGCAAACAGCCCTAAGCCCTTCACCCAGGCTGGCCAAGCCCCCTGCAGTGGGGAACCTCACCCAGGCCCCTTGCCCAGGCCACCCCATGCCCCAAGGGAATCCCCACCCTGATCTGGAACACCCTTCAGGGTAAACCAGCCCGCCCCTACCCATGCACTAGGCTCCTGTCTATACTAATAACAGAGTAATATGCTAATTAGACTGGGAGATCATCCAGGAGACTTTCTAGGTGACGGGACTGAGGTAGAGGCGGTTAGATGCCAAGAGGTGTGGACAGTGGTAAGTGATCAGGCTGGTGGGGGCAGGCTGGTGGGGGTAAGCAGGCCAGCAAGGGAGCCAGTTGGAGGCACACAGGCCATCAGTGGGGATCAGTGGAGGTGATCAGGACACTGGGAGGGGCAGTTTGGAGTGAGCAGGCCAGCAGGGGGGCAGTTGGGGGTGAGTAGGCCAGCAGGGAGGGAAGGTGGGGGGAGGAGGCCAGCAGGGGGGGCAGTTGGGGGCAAGCACACTGGCATGGGGGGCAGTTGGGGGTGATCAGGCCAGCAGGCAGAGTGATTGGGGGCAATCAGGCAGGCAGGTAGGCAAGTGAGTGGTTAGGAGCCAGCAGTCCCAGATTGTGAGAGGGATATCCAACAGCTGGTTTAGGCCTGATCCTTGTAAATCGGCAGTAGGACATCCATTGAGGGGTCTAGATTGGAGAGGGTGCAGACCCAGCTGAGGGACATCCCCTCCCCACCCCCAGACAAATTTTGTGCACTGGACCACTAGTATCTTATAAAAAGTATCACATTTGTCTACATTATATTGTTATTGTCATTGTCAATCTTAAACAAAAGTTGACTAGGTATTCTGTCACCAGAAAGGATTTATTCAGGAAAAAGAAGGGGCTTCCTTCATGTGTACAAGGGCATTGAGCCTGCCACCTGGACAAGTGCCCTGATCGGGAACCTTTGGGTACACAGGATGACACACAACCAACTGAGCCACACTAACCAGGGCTTTAATTCAATTTTTTTAAAAGTCTAAATAATTGTTTTAACCTCTCTCTTACGTTTTTCATTATATCAGACAGTGAAAATACAAGATTGTGTAATTCCAGTTACTGAACATCTGATAACCCTATTGAGAAAAACTAATTGGGAAATTTAAAAAAAAATTTTTTAAGATAAAGAACAGTTTTCAGATGGTAGAATGTGAAGTGAAATCACTTAACCAGCCCAGGGTCTCATTTTCAAGTCTTTGACTTTTCTTCTCCCGCTCATATTTTTGCTCCAGAAGAACTTAAAGCAGGAATACTCCCAACCCCTACTGGCATTAACAGCAATAGGTCAAATTGATGACTTAACAAATGGTTGAGGAGTTGACAGCACATTGTCGGGGTAAACAATACAATCCTCTCGCTCACTGAGCAACCATTTACATAATATACCACAGTTGATTGTTTTCCGGCTTCCTTTAGGGAAGTAGATAGAATGTTTGCATTCTTACTTTCAAAAGAATCCCATCACTGAATTTTCTGAAGACAAAGCAACTGAGTGAAACTGGGAAGATGTGGCTCGCACCCGCCGAGTGACTTGAGGCCAGTCATTCACCCTCTCAGGCTTTCTGTTCTTTCTTATTTGTAAAATGAGGCTGTTGAAATGACTCAAAATGTATCTAAATATCTCCAAGTTCCAAAATTCTATGATTCTTTATCTCAGTTCTCAAAAATATGCCACATGTTCCCTGTTATCCCCTCTACAGCTTATCTCACTCTTTGTTTTTAATTTGCAAAATGCCTCAAATAAGAGTACTGTCCAACAGGACTGTGAGGGAGGAAAAAAAACTTTCCTTTACCCCCAGGGTTCTTCTGGCTGGTCTAATGATCAAGTAGATATGAGACAGATTAGCAAAAGAAATAAGCAAATTTAACACATACGTATGTATGGGCACCCCACACTCGTGAGAAAATCAGAGATCCCAAACGCAGGAGAGGGTCAGAGATAAAAAGGGGGATTGAGCTTTGTAAGACGTCCTGAGCTAGGGGTGAGGTAACGCACCCCGGGGGCTTCGAAGGGACTTTGCAGGATAAGAGGAGCAGATACTTAGTAAATACAAATAGAAGTTTGCCCCGCCCTCTGAGTATGTCAACAGAGTTTATCTGCGATAATCGCTTATTATGGGCAAGGCCCCTAATTCAAGTTCTTCTAAGTAGTTAAGGAAGGGACAGAAGTTCTTGAGCCTGTAGCCAAAGTTGCCTTTTTAGCTCAAAACAATCTGCATACCACATCCTAGGGTGACTCGTTCTGAACCCCACAGGATAATAAAATCCAGTTCTACAAGAATAGTGCACTTTTATCACTTTTGGCAGCTTTGGTCACACATTTTATCGTATGTCTATTTTTACCAGCAACCTGAATAAGAAGGTATCATTCTTCGCATACCATGCAGGCATACCTCAGAGATATTGCAGGTTCTGTTCCAGACCACCACAATAAAACGAGTGTTGTTTTAGAGTTGGGAATGACAACAGGTGTCTAACCAGTGGGGTCAAACCAAGCCTGGGTTCAGCAACCTTGGTACTTGAGTTCTCACTAGGAAAGAATTCAGAGCAATACCCAAACTGTAAGAGAACATTTATTGGGTAAATTACAGAGGTAGAAAAAGTAATTCCTAGAAAAAAGGGGCTTAGGAAACAAATTATGCAGGGAAAGGAAGGGCCCTTGGAGCTTGGAAGTGAGGCAGCCAATGGTAAGTGCTTGGGGGAGGGAAGTGGGAAGGCCCAGGTGTGTTTCTGGAAGGAGGATGTACTGGGTCCTCTATCCTAAGGGTTTTGAGGGAGGAGATTTTTAGGGGAGGTCCCAGGGAAAGATCTTCATAGAATATTCAGCAGTTTTCCAGGTGTGCCCTTTCAGGGTTGTGGTCACCCCTGATTGATTGGCTGGCACCAGGGCGAGGGCAGGGGGCATTTTTCCATGCAGCTGGTCCTGACGTCAGCTATAGCTGCTTTTATTGCTTATCCGGGCCTGGAGATGAAATGCAACTGAGGCCTGGATGTTATCTCTGGGGAGGAAAGGTCAGGGGGTCCAAACCAAGTGACCAGCAATATGCTAGGGGAGGAACAGTCACTCTGGGGGCAAGGCCCCACTGCACAATTGATTGTCTATTGCTAGGTACCTGGGGCTTTCCACGCTGATGCCCTCCTGGCCCATTGATTGTCTTTGCTCTGCTCATGTCATGAAGTGAATCATAATTTTTTTTTGCTGGTGGAGGGTCTGGCATTCAATTTGTAAAATTAAAAATCCACTAAGCATAATAAACCAAGGCACAATAAAAGGAGGTAAAACTGTATTCAGATTTTTTTACACAATTTTTATGGGGTAAACTGGGATAAATCAGATCTTCTTATCTGGAATGCACGTACCAATACACTATAATCTAATCCTCTTTAGTTGTTTAATTAAATAAATTTAATAAATGTACAGTGTAAGGGAGATATATCATTATTTCATTAACTTCACAATGTGTAGCAACTATCTGTTAACCTAGAAATAAAAGGCTAAAATGAGAGATAACAAGCATTTGAAATCCAAACGAGAAGCACTAGTTTAGGCAGTAACCCAAATAGTGTACACATGAGGAGGTGAAGGCAAAGATATTTTTGAGAAAGCAAGGAATAAGTACATGAATTGAAGGAAGAATTTCTATGGATGTTAAGAAGCTAAGGAAGGACTTGTTATAGGTGCAGATAAGCTAACAGTGGTGATGCTAATTCTAAAGCATGTCTTTAATTTTCTGTACAGTAGTCCTAGCACAGTTGTTAGGAATACAATGATGCTTTCAGCCCAGTTCAAAGATTATTTTTCCTAGTTTTAATGTCCCAAACGTTTGAGAAGTCCAAGGCAGTTCCTCTGGTATCTAATTATATTGCATTTTATCTTTCCATATCAATGTATATTGTCTCCATTCTCTTCAATTACTATAGATTCTATCATAACATGATTTCATTCTATTCAATGAAATTATTCTTTCTTTGCTGGACATTGAGACTGTTTCTGTTTGTCTTCTCCTATAATAAAAAAAATGATGTATTAGATATCCTAGCACGTATCTCTTTGGTCATACACATGATGTTCCTTTAGTTAGATATTGAGATGAAATTTACTTTTAATATACTTCTAATTCACCTTCTAAAGTCACTGTACCAACTCACGCTCCCTGCCAGCAGAGTATGAGAGAACTCTACACTCTAGCCAATACTTCATGTTATAAAAAAAAATCAATCTAAGAGGTAAAAATGTTATTCGCAATTTCACTCATTTCTTTCTGTACTAGACCTTCTTATCACAGTTTCTGGTCTCTATCCTTCCCAACTCTTTTATAGGAGTTTACACATTGTTCTTCCTTTCAATAAATCTTTCCTCAGAAAAGAACCTGGTATCACTGGCCTCAGTACAAATATAAATCATTTTACTTACTATTCTTATGAGTATTTGCATTTCAAGTTGTATCTCTAATTGCAGAATAAAAGACTATAGAGCAACTTAAAGACTTATATAAAGAGAGAATTATTTCTTAGACTAAGAGGCTTTCATAGTTTCAGAAATCACACTATTTATGGCCCTGGTCACGATCCACTAGGAAAGACTTATTGATATGTGGAAAATTATGATGTTCTGGTTAGAAGACACTTGTTTATGCTGATTGCTACTCAGATCATCTCAATATCAGAGAATTCTTCAAGTAGCAAATGCACTAAACTCCCTCCTGAAAGGCAATGTGTTATGACTGTTGAGGGAAGATGAAATATTAGAATTCTGCAACAAAATTCACTTATATTGACAGGAACTCCAGTGAGGCATGGTTGCATATTTATTGCTCAGAAAATATCTCCCTCCAAGCTTATGAGAGAAGATAGAGCTTTCAACCACTCAGCAGATCTATTTTTTTCATTAGCAAATATGCTACCTCTGAGGAACCCTTTGGGTCTAGGATTTAGTTTGAAAAAAAGTCTGATTCCAAGCACTTTGGACCTCAATTTTCTTATCTCTTAACATGCTAACAAGCTTTAACAGCCTCCCAGGGTAGTATTGTGGTAGGCAGTGAGACAGATGTGGGCAAGGACAATGGGATGGGCCAGGTACAGAAGGTCACCAGGGGTGGAAGCCCAGTTGCTTATCAATGGACAAAACGGGGGGGGGGGGGGGAGGGGAAGGACATCACCCCCAGGATAACCTTGCTTTCCCCTAGCATGTCTCTGGTCATCTGTTTTAAACCTCCTGACCTTTAATATCACTGGTAAATGTGGTTCCTGGCCTGTTGTTAGTCATTCTGGTTAGATGCCCTCAGAAGGGGAATAAACAAGATGGCTAGAGAATAGCCCTTAAGCATTAAGGCCCCAGGACAATGAATTTCTGGCCCATATCAAACACATCTAAGCCTCAGTGGTATTTCAGATCCAGGCAAGTGATGCCTCAGGACCAGTTACATTAACTAATGACCTCCTGCCCTGGTGCCAACCTATCAGTAGACCATGACCCTAAAAGGATACACCTAGAAAGCTGGTGAATATTCTATTGGGATTTTTCCTTGAGACCTGCAGATAAATACCTAGAAGTCAGGACCCAATGTACTCTCTCTCTCTCTCTCTCTCTCTCTCTCTCTCTCTCTCTCTTTCTCTCTCTCTCGAGCACACTGGTGAATTTCCTGTCCCCCTCCATTTCCCCTCTAGATATAGTGCATTTACCTTCTTTCTCCTAAGTACCAAAGGCCATTCTTTCGCTTCTGTTGCTCATTTCTTCTACCTCTGTGACTTTCTAAAGAAACTTTCTCCTACAGCTTGAGACTTGGATCTGAATTCTTTCTGAGCTAGATCTCAAGTACTGAGGTTGCTGAGCCAAGGTCTGGTCTGACTCCATTGGTATATTCTTATTCCAGTGGTACAAGATTAAAATGCTATTCTATACATCCAAATACGTTTATCAACTATAAAGTGGTGCAGTCATTATTATTAAGTAAATAAAACAATATTTTTGATTACACACACATGCCTCACAAAGGTCTTGTGAGGTAAGTATGGTTGCTCCCAAGAGAAAGTTGAAGCTCAGTGAAAGGATCATGTTCAAGCTAAATTTAACAGCAGCAACAAAATTCATACAAATTCTTGCTGCATCCAACATCCAGGTTCTTTTCAGCACATAATCTGCCTCCACCGTTTCACAATATACTATACCAACTTAATAACTCATCTTAAATGAATACATAGATGAAAGTTTACATTGTGTTTAAATGCAGAATTCTGAATACCATGAGATTTCACTTCATTTCAATATGGAAGTCTGTAAGCCATAGTATCAGTCATAGCAATATCACTCATAGTGCCTAATAGTTCAGGGTTCATGCCAACAAGACACATCTCTGTGTGGGTAATGTGGTGGAATTTATACTCACAAAATGGATGGTAGGACTGACAAAGCAACAAGGAAGTTGCTTCTCCATGCAGTTTCCCCAGGCTGGTGCCAGTACACATTCTGGGGAGATGCGATAACAGCACATTTTACATCTTCATGTGTAGAAACCAATAAATCTTAGTCCTTCCAAAAGCACAGTCCTGCTTTGGGATAAAATTGCAGCCATTGATCTACAATTCAGCTCTAACTTAACTTTCTGCCTTTTTTCTTTTCATGCAACTTCCACCTATTTAGATATGGGTCACTGGGTGGCAAATGCAAAGGAAACCAAATGTGGGGATGATAGGAATAGTCGATAAGCTAGCTTTTGGGGATTTCTGCTTCCAAATAGAGGCTGGGGGGGGGGGGGGGGGATTTCAAAGCAAATGCCTGTGATGTCCCAGAGGCGGCAGTGAGATCATAACTAAGGGGTGATGGCTGCTAATTTAGAGTTGAACTAAAAATCACCTTCATAGCAAGGATGTCTGGATCTTGCCAACTCAGAGGATTACAGCCACAGACCAGCAAAATCCCACTCCTTCATTTCACAGACTTGAAAACTGCAATCCAAACAGGGGACAGAGCTGGGATTCACACTTAGAACTCTAGGCCCAGTGCAGGGATCTCTGCCTTTGGCCACAGACCTCCCCCAGCTGCAGTGCATCCATGTGTTGGAGACAAACACTTTATAAATCCTTTCTGTTTACTGAGGCAAAACAAAAAGAAGATACAGCTTCCTTCTCCCAGAATAACAGGCACAAAATCATGAACAGATGCCATCTCAATTGCAATTAAAATGTAATGACACAAGGACAGATTGCTATAGATGGGGACAGGGGATTGAAGAGTTAATAGGCTCAAAGAGAACTGAATTTCTGATCCTCCAAGAAGGATAGCTTACCTTGGGGCTTTGCATAGCTCTTAAGATCCATGTTACACAGTGACATTCCCATAAGCCTCAGGTTTTATTCTAACCAGTTCTTTAAGTAGTAGAGGGGAAGAGGTATTCCTGGGCTTCCCAGCTTGAAATATTTCAGAGAAGACATTTAAAGGTATAATTCAAGTGATGAATGCAAGCAGGTTTCAGGGAGAAAACAAGCTCAGTACTCAAACTCTTCCTCCCAAACAAGTGTCAGCCCTGCACAATCCCTTGGAAGCAAAGCACTGGCTGCGTGGCCAGGCTTACCCTGACCAGGTAATCCCACTCAGCCTCACACCAGTAGCGCGAAAGGCAAGCCAGGAAGACATTTTTATTGGCACCAGGCAGTTCACACTCTCAACCAAAATTGCATTTTCCAGACTTTTCTTCCCCGTCTTGGAATGTCCTGCCTCTCTTTATCCAAACACACAGAGCCCTCCACCATCCTGGCCAGAGGCATTACACCTTCCACCTGATCCTATCTCTTCTAGAGCTCTCCCTACCCTAAAGTGGACCAGAAACCCCTTTCTTCCAGCTGTGCAGGAGATCGCAAATAAGATAGTATTTGACTAAAAGAATGTATAACAGGAAGAGCTCTGATAAATGCTTTCACTTTGCTCCTCCTACCCCCAAAGCTTTGCATTTTAAAGCATCTGTTGACTTATCCTAAAAGAATCTCTTAATATGTAGAGAAGTTGTTTTTGAGCTGAGGCCCTAGACTTCCTTGGGCACTCCCTACTCTCAGCACTAGCCCTGACCAGTCAGCTACACTAATAGTTAATCCCAGACATCTTGTTTCTCTTACGCCACCCAACTGGAGTTTCTTCATTTTTAAAGATGTCTTATAAGTAGCTGACAGGGAATTTCTGATCCTGCTTGAAGGAGGGGTTAATCTATTCCAGGTAACCCTTTCTGGGTCTGTACTTTGTTCTAAGTACAAGTCTTATATTAATGACATTTTCCCACAACCCTCTGAGGGAGATCCTATCATGATCTCCATTTTAGAGAAAACAGGCTTAGAATGCTTTTTCTTCCAAGGTCATGGTAAAGAGCAGGTCTGCAGTCATACCTAAATCCCATAGATTCCAGAACACATGTTCTTAACCACTGCACCATAATGAGAACAGCACTAATTCCAGGCAGAAGACCCACATTCATGCTGTAGCTCTGCAATGATGACCACCATTTCCCTAACCCTGTGGTCGCCAAACTGCAGCTCAAGAGCCACATGCAGCTCTTTGGCCCCTTGAGTGTGGCTCTTCCACAAAATACCACGGCCTGGGCAAGTCTATTTTGAACAAGTGGTGTTAGAAGCAGTTTAAGTTAAAAAATTGGGTTCTCAAATCAATCTTTGTACTGTTGATATTTGGCTGTGTTGACTAGTGAGTTTGCTGACCACTCCCCTAACCTGTCTAAAACTCCTTCCTAATCAGTAAAATAGATTGATTATATTACTTACCCTGCCAGCCTGCGGTGAGGAATAAATGTGAGGAGTGATTTATAAAATGGTACCAAATCTATATGGCTATTTCTCGCTAATAGAAATATGGCTCTTGTACTTTATTTTTTATTTTATTTCATTTTTACTAAATTAAAAAAAAACCTCTATTGTTTATGTCTCCTCTACCCTCTCCGCCCCCCATTCCTTCTATATATTTTTTAAAACCACCTCTCCTCAAGGAAATTTTATTTATGTATATGTGAATTCTCCAAAAGATGGACATACATGACAATATACTGGGACCCTGTCTGTTTTGTTTTTCATGCAAGCTCTTAACAAATAGTTGTAAAATAAATGAAAGATTGATCTTTGGAGAACAAAAGGGGAGCATAGCATGTGAAGGAAGAAGGCTTTGTTAAATGAGAAATTGTCACTGGCGTCAAGAAACACTATTGACTTCTACCCTTGACTACCAAGTCCTAAGTAGCTAAGCAGTAATAAGATATACTCTGATATCATAGTAAAATGAATGAAATCTCGTGTTAGTTTTTTTTTTTTTTTTAACAAATCAGCAGGTTTTTATGTGCGGAAAAGTTTTTAAGGTTCGAGTTATAGCCCTATTTTAGCTGCTTTTAGGCTTGCTAAAGCTACCTTAATCCTCCTTGAACTTCTGTACCCCATTTCCCTGCAATTTGCAAGTCTTTAAAAACATGGCTGTGTGAAGAGTGTGTTTGTTTAGTCCAGTTCCTCCCTACCTCCCACCCCCCTTTTCTATTTTGGGCTCCCGCCCTCCCCTCTTGTACCTGGCATGTTTCCCAAGAAGTGCTTCAGTTGCAAAGAAGGAAAATACTGACAGTGCATAATTTAAATGAGAGAGATGTGCCATGCCACATTTTCATTAAAATTACTGAAAAATCCAAGCTGTGTTGAGTTTAAGGGAGATCAGAATAGAGTCCAAAGTACTATCATTACATTTTGTAGTGTTTTTTTAGCTCAATAAAGCAGCTGTCCTATATTTGCAAAATAGCATGGAAATTGTTGGTCGTGGAAAAGGAATGATGCGCACTGGGTTTTTTCTTCTTTCATTTCAGTTTAGAGTTCTTGACTAGTTACAAGAATTAGAAAAAAATACCAAAGTGTACAACTCCTATAATCTCTATTGGCATATAATGTCAAACCCAAAATATGTTCAAAAGAGCTGCTAAAAAGTGTATTGGGGCAGAGTCTCGCTAACAGATTAACAAGTGCTTATTTTCAAATCAAATACTTCTATGGTCAATAAGCTTAATAAAATAATGGCCCTTGTTTATAATGGTGGTTCAACAAGCCAAATTTTCTGAGGCCTTACGCAAAGCAACCAAATAAAGATATGAGTCGGGGGGGGGGGGGGGGGGGGGGAGGCCTGAAGCAAATGTGGGAAATAAAGAATACCAAAACAATACTAGTTTTCTCCATAATTGCTAGGTTCCACCGCACTTAAGCTTAATCATCCTTTAGAACTGGATGTTCATTATATTTTGACATTAGTTTGTCATGTTTTGGCATCAGTTTGACTAACAGAACACTCCTGTCATCAACTAGGTGATTTTCATCTCAGTAGATAATAACTTTCCTGTACATGACTAATGCCCATTTTGTTATATTATCTTAGGATCTAGCCCCACGGGTCAGAGATAGCAAATAATGATAAAAAAAATTACCTGTGCTATTTAGAAGTACAGCAGAAAGAAAGAATATTGAGAAATTTCAGAGAAAGCAAACTTTAAAGCTAATTCATTTCACTCATTCTTCAGTAAACTACATTTCTACAGTTTCCTAAATGAAGGTTTTATAGTTATGAATCTCTGAACACAATCTATAATAAAAAAGGGGGGGGTAATATGATAATTGTAGCAGATGGCTTTCCAGATGAAGCCGGGGCTGTTAGGGAAGCCCGGGTCCCGAGTGCCAGAGGGAAACCAGTGCCAGAATCTGGGGGAAGGAAGGCATATCCTTGCATGAGTTTCATGCATCGGGCTTCTAGCATCCTTATAAATGTAACCCAGCTTCAGCTTTGTTAATAAGTAACAAAATCACTCTAACACACACCTAGAACTTTCATTCCAACAAATCACCCAGTATGTACTATGTTCCTGTCTTTTTCTCTTTTAATGTTATATTTAATTACACAAATGGCCCACGAACACATTATTGTACTGAAAATAAAATACAGAGGGAGTAATATATTACTCAAGTGGTTACCTTTAAATACTATAGTTTTGCCAGTTTAAAATTTTTAAAGTCTTTTAATCATGCTTCCCTTCCAGCTTTTTCTTGTTTGTTTGTTTGTTTTTAATTATTGCAATTTGTAGAAAAAAACAAATCATTTGATCGCCTGTCTTAAACTGATCTTGTCAGTTTGGATTTCATTGATTGCATTCCCTTGATGTCATACAACATATTCCTTCATTTTCTGTAATTCCTATAAATTGGTAGTTGATCTAGAACAGTGGTTCTCAACCTTTCTAATGCCACAAACCTCTAATTCAGTTCCTTATGTTGTGGTGACCCCCAACCATAAAATTACTTTTGTTGCTACTTCATAACTGTAATTTTGCTACTGTTAATGAACCATAATGTAAATATCTGTGTTTTCTGATGGTCTTAGGCAACCCTGCCAGCAGTTCTCAACCTGTGAGTTAAGAGCCACAGGTTGAGAACTGCTGCTGTAGAGCCTAAGACCAGGTGGGCCCAGCAGCTCCCCATGCCTGCCTCCAGTGTCTGCCAGTCTCCTCAGCCCTCCAGGCACTCAGGGCCAGCCTGAGGTGCAGGCAATCCTTAGATGGCGGCTGTCCAGTTGCCCAGAGCCACCCAAGGCTCAGGTAACCAGGGCAGGCTGAGGCTTGTGCTGCTGGCAGTAGCAGTAGCAGAGGTGTGATGGGGTGTCGCCTTCCCCTGATCTCTAGGTCGCCTCCCACCTCTGAGGGATCCTGGACTGTGAGAGAAGGCAGGCTGGGCTGAGGGACAGTGCATGAATTTGTATGCACTGAGCCTCTAGTATAATATAATATAACTAGAGGCCTGGTGCACAGATTCATGCACCAACAGGATCCCTCAGCTTGGCCTGCACCCTCTCACAATCTGGGACCCCTCCAGGGATGTCAGGTAGCCAGTTTTGGCCCAATCCATACAGAAGGGAGTTCAATCCTGTGCGTTGAACATCTGTTTCCTGGTGGTGAGTGTGTGTCATAGTGACCGGTTGACCAGTCATTTGATTGCTTAGGCTTTTATGTATGTGTGTGGGTGTGTGAATATATATATATATATATTCATATTCAAAATACTTCATAGATCATCAGGTATTCCTTATGAAGACATTGTCTCTCTTGCAAATTAATTATTTACTAAAAATATGTCATGGAGAGTCCTACATGTACATGTAGATTTAACTTAATTCTTTATTCCACAGAATGATATATGATAATTTACTAGAGGCCCGGTGTATGAATGTGTGTATTGTTGGGGTCACTCAGGTGGCCTGCTGGGATTGGGCCCCAGCTTACACCTCCAGGTTTGCAGCCTCAGCTCACACTCCAGGCATCACAGCTCCACAGCCCCACCTGGCACCCCCCCCCAATGGCCTGGCACTGCCTCCTAACTTACTCCACTATCTCACCAGTGGAGCAATTGATTGGAACTGGGCCCCCCTGCCCAGTCCCTCAGCATTTGGGAACTGGGTGGCAGCCACACCCTCCACTGCTGCCTCTGATTGCCGTCTGTGGGGTGATTGGGCCCCCACTTGTACCTGCCTTGGCCCGGTGCCACCTGCACACCTGCTCCACCATCCCACCATGGTCCTGCTCTCATTGGGACCCATTGGGGTCCAAGCGCCTCCACTGCTTCTCACTGCTAGCACCGTGTTGCAGACAGCTACAATGTTCCACGCTGCCCCCTTGTAGCCATCACAAACGGTCAAACTCTTGGTCGAACTCCAGGTTGAGGGGAAATTTGCATATTAGGCTTTTATTATTTAGGGTTATTTGTATTATATTTTATAATTACAGTTTATAATTTATATTCTCTTCCCCCTCCTGATGGACCTTAAGATTGTTTTTACCTTTATCAACAATTCTACATTGAACATCCTATATACAGGCTTTTGTGTACACAAGTAAGAGTTTGGAGGTCAATGCAATCTTTAATCCTTTTTCTCCCATGTGCCCTGTCACAAGACCTTAAAAAGGTGATATTTTCATCCACAGGAGAAGTAGCAATAGAAGGTCATTCTGTTTAGTAAAAGGCATTTAAGCTCTCTCCCTACACTGGAAAGGGATCTAAAATATTGCAGTCATCTCCACAACAGGTCCATGTGTCAGAGGGTACTCAGAAACATCCACTGTGGAATAGAAAAAAATAAAATAGAATTTTTATTTCTATTGATTATTTTCTATGTGCATATTTTATAATGTATAGTCATACATGCAAATACTTTATAAATATATATGTTTGCATATATAATGGGTATGTGCTCAAAATATTCAATCAAAAGGATGTTATGAGAAAGAATTATAGGTATTACTGTGTATTTGTTATATGGAGCTGAGTTTCTGCCAAGCTGATTGCCTACCTTGTGCCTCCACCTAAATTATTTGTCATCATCTCACACTCAATCTGTGAAAAAACGCATTCATCATTTTTCCCCTCAAGGCCCAGCTTCTCCCCATGATTTCTGCATTGATATTAATGGCATCAGCAGCCTTCTCCCAGTCACCCAGCCTCGAAACCTGAGTCATCTTTTGTTTGCTTCTCCTTTCAGCTTAGTGTCTGCAATACTCTTACATCTTTCCTCCTTTCCATCTCCACTGCCACCACCTTTGTTCTGGCCCGTTTGGTGACTATTACAACAAAAGTCTAATTGGTCTCTACTCATTCTCTCCCTTTTTAACAAGATGAATATTTCTAAACCACAACTCAAGCCTATTGCAATCTCACATATAATTAAAATTTGCCAACTGGAAAATGTCAAACCTACTCCCTAAGTGTGGGATTCAAGAGTTTTCAGATGACTTGGCTTCAAACTCTTTCTCTACTTTGCGTTTTTCTGCTTTTCTGTTTGAAACTTGATCAATTGAATTCTTAGTCCATCCCTGATATTTTTGCTAGTAGAGAGGACAAAAAAAGTTTTCCTGAACTTTACTGGTTCTGAAAAATAAACTAAAAAAGGACAGTTTAACAGGAGGGAAATATATGTTTATTTAATACAAAGTACACATGACATGGGAAACTGCATAAGGAAGTAAAAACCTAAAGAAACAGTTAGACCTGACTATTTAAAAAATATATTTTATTAAATTTTTTTTACAGAGAGGAAGAGGGAGAAGGAGAGCTAGAAACATCGATGAGAGAGAACCATCGATTCAGCTACCTCCTGCACAGTCCCCACTGGGATGTGCCTGCAACAAAGGTACATGTCCCTGACCAGAATCGAACCTGGGCCAATGAGCCAATCTGGTCAGGGCTAGACCTAACTCTATTTCTACTGGGTTTGAAGAATGTAGGCAGCCATGGAAAAAATATGACAGTCAAGGAGAATGAGGAAAGTTTGGTGAAGGGTGTGTGTAGGGGCAGGGGGCAGGGGATACAGTAAACAATGCCTGTGTGCAGGATTCTTCTTGGCATCCATTTTTCTCCTGAGATAAGGATGCTTCTTTCTTCTGGGCATAGGGGAGCATCTCTTATACAAGGGTTTTATGGCCTATGTCAGGAGAAAAGAAGAGGGCTGGGAGGGAAGGACTCTGACCTGCTTCTGCTATTTTCTCAGACTTTGGGCTGAAAATAGTCCATATGCCAAGGTGCCATCATTTGGGCTAACATGTCCTGAATCCCATCACTAGGCATATTATGGGAGTTATCTCACTTAATTCTTACTATACTCCATGAGGCACAGGATTGAGTTAATAAGAGGGGGATTCCCCAACCGGAATGCCTGGATTCCAATCCCTCTTATCAACCATGTGACAAATGACTTGCATGACAGCTTTGTTAACTTCTCTTGTCTCGGTCTCCTCACCTGCAAACTTGTGGCAATGGTGGTATCTGCCTCACTGGGTTGTAGTGAAGACTAACTGTGTAAACACTTTGCAAATACTTAGAACCATGCCTGGCACAAAATAACCACTCAATCAATGTTACTCTGCTCTATTATTATTTTTTCCATTTTGTTCATAGATGTTATGTCGATTGACCCTGTTTATACAACTAGTGTCAGAACAGGAGCTCAAACTACCTCCCCCTACAACTGCTTTACTGCAAAACCCATGTCCTTAGCATAGCCCTTGACCTCTCCAGACCCATCTCTCCTACTTCCTATACACATGTACTTGCAGTTCCAGTTAGTCAGTTACTCACACATCTCCAAGATGCTTTATATGTTTTCATTCTATGTCTTCCTTTTCATTATCTTCCTTTCCTCCCAATATAGTTCTGTTAAAATGCATTTTATTCCTCTCCTATCTCTTCAATGGTGATCTAAGCCGCTTAAAATCCTACCCATTTCCATGAAAGGCCGCCTTCTTTGTGATACCATCACTAACCCTCTTCTTTCCTCTTCCATGGAAAGGCAAGCGTGACCTCTCTGTGTGAATGCACGTATACATTATGGTTGTTATCATAATTTTGCCTTTTGTTACAGATATCTATGCACCTACTGTAGAAACCAGGATTCTATGTTTGAAAGTCCACCTGATGTTATCTCACCTAATGACTGTTTTCAGAGCCCCGGGTTCAAAGGAGTCAGTCCAGACGGCCCAGGGCAGCTGAGTGGGTGCACTTGTGTCCTCCTTACACACACCCACAGCCCTTCAAACATAGTGTCCCCTTTTATCTGTTCCACATATTGGGGCAAATGTTTACAGGCAGCCTATAATAAGTCATTGTCTTCTCTCTCCCACTGCCTCTCCAAAGTTGTGTGGGAGGAGAGAAGGTAATGGATGGTGTGTCTCCAGCAGCAGCAAGCTCAGAGCCTTGACTAACTTACTGCTTATTCGAGGCAGGTCCACAGAAGGAAGACACCCTATGCTCAACGCTTGAACATATCCTACTTCAAATATTTAACCTTTGGGCTTCCTGTCAGGTAAGCGTTATTTTCATTTTAGATATAAATATGGAGGCCTACCTCACTGAAGTTAAGAAATCTGCCTATGTTTAAACTGCTAAGTAAGAGACAGCAAATTCAAACCTAGATCTGTGTGGCTCAGATTCTGAATTTGTATGGACCAAGGTTCAACTCACTGGCTATCTCTAACTAGCTCTGCAATCATGGCAAGGTCTTTTTAAAGTGTTTTTTAAAATATTTTTTTTATGGATTTTAGAAAGGAAGGGAGAGGGAAAGAGAGAAACATCAATAATGAGAGAGAATCATTGATCAACTGCCTCCTGCAGGCCCCATTCTGGGAATTGAGCCCACAACTTGGACATGTGCCCTGACCAGGATTCCAAGTGTGACCTCCTATAGTTCATAATCAATGCTCAATGGTTGAGCCATACCAGCCAGGCTTGGTAAGGTCTTTAATTTTCCTGAGGATCCCCTTTATACCAGGCATAGGCATACCTCTAAAAATTGCTTTTAGAATAAGATTCTGTATGCCAGATGTTTGGCTTTCAACCACAGTTGGCAAATGATATTTTCATTATTATCTCTGAGAAATATCTTGATATCTTAACCTCTGAATCTTCTTTAGCAACAGGTACTAAAGAGCAGCAGCATCTGAGACATTTTGCTCTCTACCCTCAGTGTTTAAATTGTTCTGAAAGCCATGCAGCTTTTATCAGGGAGAGACCTCAATTCAAGGCTCCAGAAAGAGCCAGTTTTGTTTTCTAGCACAGCCTGAGATTTGGTAAGCCCTATCTGCTAAAGGAATTCCTTCATGGTTAAAATATACTAAGAGAAGTAGCTCTTCTACTTCATTACCACCAAGCCCCTATGTCTTCAACTCTCCTTTCTACTGCCAGGAGGAACAGAATCAACTGGGAGGGGTGTGTGTGTGTGTGTGTGTTCTTATTTCACTGTTATAAGGATAGGTTATTTATAAAGAATAAAAATAGAAAGAATAGCAAGTCAAAATCCCATCTGCTCTTAGAATGTTCTTGATAGTCTTGCTACCATTTGGGGTTATCAGCTGGGACGTCCGTTCTTCTCGTCAAATCAGAAAAGATTTTAAGGGCAACAAAAATGAAAGTAAAGCGAAGTGGGATTTATGGAAGATACGCTCCAAGCAAGGAGTGGGACATTTGAGAGAGACTGGCTGGGCTGTTTTAGCTCACTAGGAAGTCATAGAAAAGGGGCATTGGAGATATTCAGGAGGTTAGCCCAAGATGAGCTGCTGCTGCCCATTGCTTTCCTGGTTGCAGGTCTTGTAGGGTCCTTTAGAGGTTAGGAAATGTGTGCCTGTGGGAGAATGGCATGGGCATGCTCCTTGGAGGGAGAGAGTGCCCTGGTCCTTTGTCCTTTGCATATTTATCTCTCTCTTGCAGGTGGAAATCTTATGGGAAGTCTAAGGGAGGGTATTAATAGAATATTTATCAGTCCAGGTGTGCTTTTTTAGGGTCTTGGTCTGCATGCCAGGGCAGAGTCATTAGTCAATGTAGCTGGTCCTGAGGCAGCCATGATGTCACTTGTCTGGTTTTGCTGCTTTCCTGGGGGCTGAGATACAACTGAGGCCTAGATGTTATCTTTCGGGAGAAAAGGGTCAGGGCTTATAAACCACCTGACCAAAGATATGAAAGATCAGAGGTCTAAACCACATGACCAGTGATAAGCCGGGGGGAGGATAGGTTTACCCTGGGGGTGAGGTTCTTGTTTTCCCAGTTTTGCACCTTGCTAGGCATCTGAGGCTTTTCAACCTGGTGAGTTTCAGTACCTGTCCCATCATCCTTGCTCTGCTCATGTGTAACAGGCTCCCTGCCATATGGTTTTACTATATATCACACAGAATATTCATTGATGCAGCATCCTGTCTTATTATTTATTTGGATACATAATCATTGTCTGTGTTTAAATGCTTGCTTCCAATGTGCAACTTGCTCTACAGCATGCCTATTATTCACATGTTGGAGAAGGCAGAGATGGATATTTGTTGCACCTGTCCCCCAAAGGGCAGGCCAATGGAAACTATTGCACAAAAGAATTCAGTATAAGTTTGTTTGTTTGTTTTTTAACCTGTCTAGGTTTTCCCCCTTTTAAGACCTGAATTCTCTTCTTATCTGAGAACCCAGTCAAACTAGTAATTGATTTCTTTTATCAACCTTCCCAGGGAGCACATTCATTTAAAACATGAATTGATCACAAGATGTGCAACATCTATGACACTAGAACATTGCCATGTATGGAAGTGCACTTAGTAGGATCATTTCATGGCTCCCATATGGCTTGTAGATGGATGTTACTTGTCACAATTACCTTCCCCTTTTCATTTAGTGCACTTTTTTTGAATTGACAGGTTTTTCACATTCTAATCAGAAAACTCATACTGAATTTCACAGAATGTATCAAAATATTTCTAAATTTCTTTCTCTAACATTAATTTAGGGAGTGAGCCATGAATTAATGTTTATTGGAAAAACAGAGGTTCACATACAATGAAATGCTGTTTGTATGTGGGAAAGCACGTTCTTGCAAAGAAAACCATTATTTCAATACATAAATATTTTCACCCTGCAAGTGCCTAATGTGATCACTACTGGTGATGTTCAGATTGATTTTTGCCCTTTTGACAATCTATTATCAATACCACATAGCCATATTTTCTTCCTTCCGAGCAGAGATTCTAATACTGACTTAAGTATATTCTAAGAGTTTGTAGGTTTTGTTTGTTTTTCAGTTTATTGATTTTTTAAGTAAAAGAGGGAGAAAAAAAGATATTTGTTTTTCCACCTATTTATGCATTCATTGGTTAATTCTCACATGTGCCTTGAAAGGGAATCAAACCTACAATGTTGATGTGTGGGGAAAATGCTCTAACCAATTGAGCTACCCTGCCTGGGCCATCTAAAAATGTGGTTTCACTGCCTAGCCGGTGTGGCTCAGTGGTTGAGTGCCAGTCTTTGAGCCAGGAGATCATGGTTCAATTCCCAGCCAGGGCACATACCTGAGTTGCAGGCTATTCTCTCTCATTGATGTTTCTATCTCTTTCTCCCTCTCCCTTCCTCTTTGAAATCAATAAAAAATATATTAAAATAAAATACAAATAATAAAGTTTCCTTCATTAATATGCCCATTTTAGAGCTGTGATCTAATGGGGACAAATGACAAAATTATGCTTCTCAAGTTTACATGTGTTTGATGGGTTCAATTTGTTTTATCACTCGGCAAAGTAATAGCGTGCTGTCTTCTGGGTATTAGATCTACCATCAGCTGCTTGTTTTCCAATCTGTTAATAGGTTGTACAGAGTAATCTGCACTCTCTTTATGACCCAAGAGAACTCCCCAAGCTTGGATGTAGAGTCTGTGAGTCTGGGATAGTTTTTCTCTGGGTAAAGCTAATAAAACGCTTATTAGCACTGTCCTCTCACCAACTGAGCTGACACCTCCGAAGGTAAATAGATTATTTGGACTGCGCCACATTCAATTTCCAAACTAGTTCTTCCTGTGTCACAATGGAGAGGTATCCTATGGTGAAAACTCATAGAACCTTCAGTAGTTCTTACATGCTTCCTTTTCTAGGTCTTAGTGGAAAATAGAATCTGGCAAAGACATAATGCAGATAATTATTATTTAAAGAGAGATGTCTTATTCTACTTCTCTAGATTTGTCATCAATATTAATATATTTGGTAAAGAATATTTATTGAGTATCAACTTTGGTTCAGACACTGTACAGTTTAATAACAGATAAAACATTCGTAGGTCCTACAAAGCACACAGCCTTATAGACAAACACTAATAATGAAATGTCAGAGTGAAGTTACAAAATTCAGGAAATACTTTCTGAAAGTGTTAGCAAAAGCACTGAAAATTTCCTGGTCAGAAAGATCCATTTCCTTCCATTTAATTTAAACATTTCTCTTTGTAGTATTTTAAACACTATGTTTAATTCTGTCTTCTCAGACTCATTACACCTCTTTTTTACCTTTAAAAAAATCACTACAAAGGTTCTGAAAATAAAATATTTAAACTTAAACATTTTAAGTGTTTAAAGTATTTCTATAAGCCCTACCAAAAAAATTAAGAAGTAATAGTATCACCTTTGTAGCAATTAAAAACTAAAATCAGAGTGAAGGTAGCTCTACCTGGTAGTAGCATAGAGTCAAAACAATATTCCAGGTTTCTTAACCTCCTCATGGTCTCTTCTTTTGGCTTCCACCCTTATGCATCTTGCTTATTATTCATTACAGGGTTTTGGTTGCTCAGATATTTGTGTTACTATATGAGTTTTATATGCTAAGCGCTTTTAGAAAAACAAGAGTGAAGAATCCTGAACTATTCTTTCTTTGTCGGGGGTGGGGGGAAGTATGTAAATGCATGTCATTGAAACCATAAAAGATACAGTGTAAAAAGATTTTTTGAGTTAATGACATTTAAAAAAAACACTAGATAATCAACTATGTGTTTGATGGGTTCAATTTGTTCAAACATTAACAAATTTTTTCTTACACAGCTTGTATATAACAACAATGTCACTGATCTGTCTTAACTCATTTAAAATTGTCTAGTTATGGCTAATTATTTACAAATTAATCATACAACTCAGTTTGCTTGGAATAATTCCAGTTTTCATCAATTTTCTGTCATAATTGCCCTGCCTTCACTTGAAAAGCACTGACTTTCAACAATAAATTATCTGGCCACCCTAGTTATTCACCAAATTCTGCTCAAATGTGTTGAAAACAACAGTACTGTGCTTCCTTAACCCTTCCTCATTCCTTACTGCATACATTCTCATTGTAATAATTTTGAATCCTACCAGACAAGTATTACTTAACTGTAATAGAGTACAGGAGGGAAAGAAAAAAGGAATACAGTCTGTTTAAATGTTCTTCAAGTATTTCTAGTAAAATTCCTTCCATGTCATTTAGTAATAGTACACTGGTCCAATTCTTCTATCACCGTATTTTGGTCGTTTTGTTAAGATGTGCTGATTGATTGATGAGCAGATGGTTGAGCATTTGACCATTTGCTCTTGCTGTTAAGTGTTCCATTTGTAGGGTCCAGGCATTTGTTGGCCATATTAATTGTAAAAGTCGAGTTTAGAAGCATGACAATGAAAGACACTATCTTAAGAATTAGCTCCTTAGTTAAAAGGTATGAACTTCCAGTTATAAAAAAATAACTCATGGGATATAATGTACAGCATGGTGACTATGATTAATAATACTGTAATGAATATTTGAAAGTTGCTAAGAGAGTAAGCCTTAAACGTTCTCATCACATGAAAAAAAATCTGTAACGATGTATAGTGATAGATGTTCTCTAGACTTATTGTGGTGATCATTTCTCAATATATACAAATATTGAATCTTATGTGGCACACCTGAAACTAATATGATATTGTCTATCAATTATCTCTCAATTTTTTTTAAATTGGCTCCTTTCTCTCATAGCATTTTTTGCATATGATTTATAGATTTTTTTCTGAGTATGGTAAATAAATATGATGATTAAATGTTATTTAATATAATATTGATTTCTGAAGGGGGAGGAAGGATGTCCATCTTTGATTCAAGTTATTATATGTTCACAGACCTGGAAGAATAATTGCATACTGCTGCCTTTAAGGATGACTTCAGCTTATAAAATATCTTTAACACTCTCAACAGAGAATACTGCATGCTAAACATCTTTTTTCAAACCATTTTAGTTTGTTATTTACATTTCTAAATGGTTCAAATGTAGAAAATCTTTGTATTTTCCAAAGTGCCCACATAATGCCTTATAACTAATATTCAAAGAAATATTTATCACATAAACAAATGAAAGAATAACTTCATATCTTGACATATATCTCAGATTTTTAAAAATATATAATATTGTAAGGTAAGGTACTCAGATTTATAGTACAAATATTTTTCTCATGTGTTCATAATTCAAGGTATGTTAAAATCTGCATGTATATGTTCAACCCTCTCAGAAAAGCAAAAAAAAAAAAAAAATTTTCCAAGAAGAGAAAACCATAATTTCACTCTAATTTTACTATAATAATGTTGATATGCTTCCTTCTGAAATAATCAGTGCCAATTTTTAAAATAACAGTGTGTAGTGATTAAAATATACATTCCATGAATGATAGCAAACCTTTTTATGAATCAGATTCTTTGGGTTCTCATGAGTTTCTCTAACCAGTTATAAATTCAAGAAATTTCTCAGTTGATTGCCTTGCTTGTGAGAGAGTGATTGAAAAAAGAACATACACTAAGTCTCTAAAATCTAAAAAACTTTCTGAGGGCACAGATAATTGAGACAACTTGAACTATTTTTATTTTAGTCTATGAAATATAGTATTGCATTACCATTTTCTTCTCTCTGTTCCTCTACAGTCCTAAGATACCCATAAATATATGCCTGTGCCTAAACTCATTTAATTTATTTATTTTATTTATCTGGGTAGAACTTTAGAGTGGAACTGATTTAATATGTGTGGTGTTTAGGTCACAGTCATTCATTTCATATTTCTTTACTGAGTCACTAGGCTGTAGCAGGCACTGAACTTGATGCTGAGAATACAATAAAAAATGAATCTGACATTGTCCCTTCCCACAAGGATATCATAGTCAGAGGGGGAGAAGTGTGAACAAATAAAATAAATACTGTGTGGCTCAGATTATAAGAAAGTGTTGACCAAGACACGGTAATGATTCATAATGAAATCTGCATGGAATTGTAAGAAAGGAAAAAAATCCTTCAGAGATAGATGATTAAACTAAATCTTTAAGACTTAGTAGAGCTTGCCAAGTAAACATAGTTTTAATGAAGTCCATTCCAGGTAGAGGGCTTGCAAAGGTACTTTATCCAAAGATCATAAGTACCTTGAAATCACATAGGAAGTGTCTTAGTATGTAAGTAGCATTTTCTTTAAAAATTGATCTTATGTGTTTTCTATCTATATATATATAAAAGCCTAAGTGACCCATCCAACCAGTCGATCGGCTGGTAGCTATGACATGCACTGACTACCAGGGGGAAGACACTCAATGAAGGAGTAGAAACCACAAGCATGGAAACAGGAATAGACTGATGAGTCTCAGATGGAAGCAGGCAGGAGGGAGAACAGGAAGAGACTAACCAAAGATCTTATATGTATTTTAGAGGCCCAGTGCACAGATTTGTGCACCAGTGGGGTTCCTCAGCCTGGCCTACGGGGATCAGGCCAAAACTGGCTCTCCAACATCCCCTGAGGGGTCCTGGATTGCAAGAGGGTACATTCCAGGCCAAGGGACCCCAGTGGTGCACGAATCCATGCACTGGGCCTCTAGTATGTATGATAAAACATTTGATCCTTTTGACCATTCTCATCAAAGAAATTAATATCTAAGTTGAGATATACTTTATTTCTTATTGAGCAATGTAGGAAATACATTCTCATGAAGACATCACTAATCCTATCTTCAGTTTTAAACTGCCATTTTCCATACAATTATGTTTGTCATTGGAGAGAGTAGTCAGAGTCAGCATTGGGCCTTCCACCTTTGTGGGCTTAGGAAATATAATGTGCTGCTATGTATGGTGATGGATGTTCACTATACTTATTGTGGAGATCATTTTGTAATACATACTTTTTCCCCCAGAAATTTCTGAACTGGCTTTGTGAACTGGCTTTGTTCATTAATCCTTTAATTATATTCCTGCATATATATGATTTTTAATCTCCTGTAGAAGGACTGCAAAATGAATATACCATCTAATAAAATATAATATGCAAATCAATCATACATCCACTACACCCACAAGCCATGCCCAGCAGCCATGCCCAGCAGCCAATCAGGAGCGATTATGCAAATTAATCCCAACCAAGATATCTGTGGCCACAGAGAGAGCAGGAGGGAGGCTTAGATTTCCTTGGCAAAGGAGGAAGCCAAGCTTTTCGCACACTGTGGTCATCCCAGGCCTCCATTCAATGCTACAAAGTTTCAATTATAGAAGATAAATAAATTTCAACAGAAATGGCTGGAGCCACTGAGCAAGCAGGAGGCTTGGCTCTGCTCCAAGCTACAAAGTTTCAATTGTAGAAGAAATAAATACCAGATACCAGGGCCTCCGCTTGGGTCACCAGGGAACCCCCATCTTGATCCAGGACACTCTTCAGGGCAAACCAGCTGGCCCCCACCCATGCATCAAACCTCTATCCTATATCATAAAAGAGTAATATGCAGATTGACCATCACTCTAACATGTAAGATGGCTGTCCCCATGTGGTCAAAAATTCTGCCCCCATGTGAACACAAGATGGCCACCACAAGATGGCCAGCAGGGGAGGGCAATTGGGAGGGACCAGGCCTGCAAGGGAGGGCAGTTGTGGGTGATCAGGCAAGCAGGGGAAGCAGTTATGGGGTGACCATGCTGTCAGAGGAGAGAAGTTGGGGGCTATCAGGCCTGCAGGGAAGGGCAGTTGTGGGGAACCCAGACTGCAGGGGAAGGAAGTTAGGGGCAAACAGACTGGCAAGGGAGCAGTTAGGCATCAATCAGGCTGGCAGGCAGAAGTGGTAAATGGGCAATCAGGAAGGAAGACATGTGAGTAGTTGGGAGCCAGCAGTCCTGGATTGTGAGAAGTATGTCTGATTGCCTGTTTAGGCCTGATCCCAGTGGGATCCCAGATTGGAGAGGGTGCAGACTGGGCTAAGAAACACCCCTTACCCCCTGTGCATGAATTTTGTGTACCAGGCCTCTAGTCTACACTAATAAAAGAGAAATATGCAAATTGACTGTACCTTCATGATGCCCACCAGCCAATCAGAAGTGAGTATGCAAATTAACCCAACAAATATGGTGGATTTATTTACATATGAAGACACTGAAGGCAGGGCAGTGATGACACAGGCATCCTCCACCACCCCTGCCACTCTAGGCCTCTGGGCAGCATGGGAAGGCAGAAAAGCAGCTCTGGCAGGAGCAAAGACAGTGACAGCAGCCAGGGGAAGGAAAGCCCATTCTTGCATGAATCTTGCATGCGTCAGGCCTCTAGTATTATATAAAGATGGTTTTATATAGTGAAGCAATACCCACTATTGACTAAACAACATTTCTAGGACTGTCTTTTGTCTGTCAACAAGTTCTCTTTATCATCTCTGACACACTTTGTCCTTTTTACATGTAATTCTGAATTTGAAATTGTAGATACTAGAAACATTTGAAATTCTGAATACTAGGAACATTTGAAAATTTAAAATATATTCTTTCACTCCTGGTATACCTTAAAGTATGCATGTTTTTGAGAATTTATGTGTGTCTATTTTTTGTAAAATTCAGCATTCTAAAAAGAGCATTGCCAAAATACAGTGACATAACTAATGTAAAATTATAAGTTAATGTCTAGGACACATCTACTTTTAAAATATTATAAATAATAGAATTTGCATCTGTTGCATATTTATAAGATCTATTCTATATTATTTATGCACCAACATTGTAAGATTTAGATAACCTAATTTAAATATAATGTCTAACTTTCAGTAAATTATTATTGAAAAGAATGTTGGATTTTAAAACTTTTTGAAATAATAATCAAATATCTTTTCAACAAATCTCTGAAAAAATCAATCTAAATACTCTATACTATTAAGTGAGAAAATTGCCTATAGTACCTAATTCATCAGCTTCAGCCTAGAATGAGATGCTCCATATAAGTACATTTTCCTGACAATTGTAGCTTGTCCTCTTCTGTATTTTACAAAAATCAAATGAGAGAAAATATAAGAAAGTGCTTTATATATTTTAAAATGCATTTTAATGGACACTATTATTTTTATTATGCTGCAAACTTGCTTTTGGATCATTTATACAAAAATTTTCCAAAATATGCACTTTCTTGCCTTCTTAAGCAGCAAATATGGAATATAATTTTACCTTTTTTGTTTTTTTTTTACCTAAGGTTTATAATTATCAACATTTGTAGGATTCTGGAGTTTTACAAAGGTATCTTCTGTAATATATTGCCCCTGATGGTGACTCCTCATTGCTGTGTCCTTTTTAAAAATATTTTTATTGATTTTTAGAGAGAGGTAAAGAGAGAAAAAAACATTGGTGTGAGAGTGGAACATCCATCAACTGCCTCCCACTGGGGGTGTCGAACCCACAACCAGGCATGTGCCCTGACTGGGAATCAAACAGGAGACCTTGGGACAATACCCAACCAACTGAAACGCATGGGCCTTTTAGTTCTTTCATCCCTGGTGTTCTATCTTTCCTCTCTGTGAAACTGTCAATCTAGTGGTCTATTTCATTCCTTCTTTATTCTCCCCACTTCTTCTCTTTCTAGTTTACTACTTAGTTTGAGAAAACAAACAAATCCACTTGATTGTGTCTACGTAGTAAATTGGGCTGAGTAAGGATCCAATCAATTCCTGTAAATTTTGGTGGATGTGCTTTATTGTAAGACTTTTGAAGTTTATATTTAGGCTACTAAATATGAATTAATTGAACAAATATTTATTGAGTGAGCTGGGTGTTTCAGGCATATAATTGGACAGACATGGTCCTTGTCTTCATGAAGCTTACAGTCTACCTGGAGAGACAAACATAGAACACATGGTTTTCAAAATATTTAATTAGAATATATACGTGCTAGAAAGAAGAAATGCAGGATGCCCTAAACAGATGTAAAAGAGGGCATCTAAGCTAATCTGCAAAGGCTTCTCATTTAAACTGAAATCTGGAGGAGGGGTTCAATTAAGGGAGGCAGATAAAGAAAATAACATATAAGTAAATTGTGTAATGTTCAGAGATTTTTTTTTACCTTTATTTCCAGAATCCTCTAATTAGGTGAAATGACCAGTTTAGAAGACCTCTTAAAAAAAATGGGTAGCTTACTACATAATTTCTTTAAGGAATTTTAAAAATTCCTTTGATGATTGACTGTCGTTGAACCTATTTTCACCTGCTTTTCCTTCTAGAACTTGGAGGAATAAACTCTCCTCTAAATTCTCAATGCATTTGCTATTTAATTGTGGAATGTGACTCCTCTGTAACCTGGTCACTTATGCTGCCTTACCTGGAGGACAAATTTCCAATTCTGGACTATACTCTGCTCTCAGTCTGGCTGTGGAACTCCCACTGATGGCCGTCGGATCTGTGCTTGTATATCTGCCCTCAGTGTCACTGTCAGACTCCTCTGGCACAGAGCCTGGAAGCCTGGAGAGTCGATGTGAGTCCCTAAGGAAACATTGCTCTCAATAGTGCTACACTCGCTGCAGTGTGAATGGAAGCAGAGAAAACAGTTGAAAAGGAAGGGCATGGCATCTGGACTCACACCTTTTATCGCACCAACTAGAGCAGTAGAAGGAGGGGTGGGAGGAATTGCAAGCATTTTTTCCTCCCATGACTAGACTCACTATTTTATAAAATCATCAACTTTATAGCCACAGATTGATTTTTATTCATTACCAACATCACTAATTTATGGATGGCCTGGGCAAGAGTACAAATGGAGGCCTGAACTTGGGACCAGTCTTACCCCCTGTTCCTTTCTGCAGGGTAAGGTGCCTACCAAGCATGTCTAGTCTCCATCTCATACCTGCTCTCCACCCCAGACAGGTGGGCTGACCCAGGGAAGAGGCCTAAGTTGGTCCTGGAAGTGGACTCCAGGCCATTTGCACAGAGAATCTCTGGAAACAATGGCTCTTACCACTATACTGAATTAGACAATGGGGAGATTAGCAATGGTCTGAAAATTCAGACGCATGGGTTTTAAGGATGAGAGGGTGAGGGCTGTGTGACTTGAATTTAAATCAGCATTTGTCAAACTTAGGTGCATGAGACTCATCCAGGGATCTTGTTAAAAATGCAGATTCTGAGTTGTTGAGTCTGGGGTGGGGCTCTAGAATCTGTGTTTCTAATAAGCTCTCCAGCCATTCCTGCCTGTAGACCACACTTTGAGGAGGAAGGCCTATGGGAATATTACTGGTTTCATTTGAGAATGGGTGTATTCATATGTGCACATGCTGTCACTTTGGGAAGTGATATTTAAATACCGTATGTAAAAAGAAAAATCACATGATAGCATAAGTTTAAAAGACACAGCATTTAGATTTATTATTATTTCAGATTCTCATCTCAGATGGTGTCCCAGACAGCAGCCTTTCACACACACCTATTCTTTCTCCCTATTAATTCATTATGAGTGATGTCACCATGTCTTATCTTTGTGTTGCTCTCAAGTGTTGATTTAGCAACCTTCTAAAACTGTGTAGATTTCTAAGATACATAATAGAGCCATGGAAGACTAAATGTCCCCTGGTGTAGGAAAGAGGTTTTGATTAGATTTAAACAGCTGTCATCTCTGAAAATTTCCTCTCTCAATCATTTTCTGCTTTCAACAAGCTCTTACATGTTGCTGTCTTGATGGATGCTGCTATTGCTGTACCTACTAACTACTCATGTTAACTGTGTCCTGTAGCATAGAACTAATACATATTTAAGAACATCTTCCCTAACTAAAAAAGCACTCGGCCAGAAATACTTTTAATCTGGTCCCTTCTCTGCCATAATAACTATTTTTCCTTGTATTGAGCGAAATTCAACTACATGAAGAAGGACAGGGATGTCATAGATTGCACTGCTAAAAGCAGCTTTGAAAGCTGTCATAAAAGTTATCTCTGTGCATTTTACCTAGATTAAATGTAATCTAAAGGATATGCGTTTTCAAAAGCACTCTATCTCAATTATCAAGGTCCCTGGACTTGTGGGAAATGACAATTTAAAATGTTAACATTGAACCAAATTACATACTGGAAAATTGATGAGTGCTTTAAAGATAAATATATTTCTAGATTGTGATAGTCTACATCTTTAAAATAAAATGTGAAATATTCTACTTGGCATTGGATTAAACCTCCCCCTGAGAATTTATAGATTATTAACCGAAGCATCAGTTTTCTTGTTAGTCATGATCAAAGTGATTTGGGAATGTCTAAAAACATGTGAAAGTTGATTACACATTTCATTGCCGGCACCACATGGGCCACCCATATGATGGAGAAACTGTGACTGTGGACTAGTTCCAACTAGCCTCGGGCAAAGAGGGTACTGAGTTGGAATCTTTAGGAAGCATTTTGTTGCTTGCTTCATTTAATCAAGTGACTTATAATTTTCCAGCTTTTAGCCTTATTTATTTCACAGAAAGAGAAAAAAAAAACTTACTTCTGGCATTTAAACCAAGAGTATCCAGCATTTAAATTTTTTATTTTGATATAAGTTTTTTTCCAAGAAATATTACCTGTTTTGTTTTTCAATGAAAAAAAAAAAAGACATAAACAGAGAAATGTGACTTGATCTTAAAATAACTGATATTTATCTTCAGAGTCACACCTATCTCTCAGATCCCTCTCCATTTTTCAAGACCCAGTAAATCCTTTCTCTTCCAGGAAACATGTATTCCTTAGGTTATAATAACTTTTTCCTCACTCTCTGTACTTGATAAAATTTATGCATGTCTAATAATATGTACTGTGTAAAATCTTTACAGGATGCAACTAGATATGTTTGCTCCTGGAACAGGAATCACTATTATTTTTTATTTAATTTATTTAAATTTAAGTTAGGTACTTTTATTTAAATTTAATATTATAGTTCCAAAAGAGCATAGTCCAGTATATTCTAATAATAGAGGTGTAGTGTGTAATGCTTGAATACTTATAATTGTCAATGACTGTGGATTAATGCATTGTGGGATGATCCATTTTATTCATGAAGATCACCAAATCATCATATTGACCTTTTAAGAACTAGCCCCTGGTAAATCATTTTTATGAATTATCAGAGGCTGGCAGAATTTCACAATTTAACATTCGAATACAATTTGGATAAAATAAAGTCACATTAAAAAAATTTGTGTCTAATGAATCTCTTTTTTTTTCTCTTGTTCACAGTCTCTTTTAATGTTTAGTTAAATCATTTTTATTTTTTCAGTTAGAGTTGACATACAATAGTTTATTTGTTTCAGGTATACACCCCAGTGATTAGACATTATATAACTTACTAAGTGATCATCCTGATAAATCTCATACCCATCTGATAACATAGAATATATTGACTATCTAACTTATGCTGTAATTTACATCCTCATGACTATTCTGTAACAACCAGTTTGTACTTCTTAATCCCTCCACCTTTTCCACCCACCCCCTTAAATCCCCTCCTATCTGGCAGCCGTCAAAATGTTCTTTGTATCTATGAGTCTGTTTCTGGTCTGCTTATTCATTTACATTTTATGGGTTTTTTTTTTTTTTAGATTCAATTGTTTATAGATATGTATTTATTGCCCATTGATTGTTCAGATTTTTAATCTTTTTCTTGTTCTTCTTATAGAAGATCTTTTTTTCTTTATTGTTCAGTTTATTAATTACATTGTTTCCCCTTTTTTATCCCCCTATATCTCCCCTCCACCCTGTACCTATCCCACCCACCACCCTCACCTCTCCCTCCCCAATGTCCTCTCCCATTGTTGCAAGATTTTTGTCCAATCTCTTGCTGTACTTCCCACAACCCTTTTCTCCCCAAGAATTGTCAGTCCATTCCCTCTCTATGACCATGTTTCTGTTATAGTCACCAGTTTATCTTGTTCATCAGCCTATCAATTCACTTGAGTTTTATGTTCATTTGTTGATAGATGTGTATTTGTTGTTCATAATTTATATTTTTACCTTTTTCTTCTTCCTCTTCTTAAAGAATATCTTTCAGCATTTCATATAATACTGGTTTGGTGGTGATGAACTCCTTTAGCTTTTTCTTATCTGTGAAGCACTTTATCTGATCCTCAATTCTGAATGATAGCTTTGCTGGATAGAGTAATCTTGGTTGTAGATTCTTGCTCTTCATTATTTTGAATATTTCTTGCCACTCGCGTCTGGCCTGCATCGTTTCTGTTGAGAAATCTGCTGACAATCGTATGGGTGCTCCCCTGTAGGTAACCAACTGTTTTTCTCTTGCTGCTTTTAATATTCTCTCTTTATCTTTTGCTCTTGGCATTTTAATTATGATATGTCTTGGTGTGGTCCTCTTTAGATTCCTATATTTTGGGGTTCGGTGTACTTCTTGGGCTTTTAAGTCAGTTTCTTTCACCAGGTGGGGGAAGTTTTCAGTCACTATTTCTTCAAGTAGGTTTTCATTAACTTGCTCTCTCTCTTTTTCTGGCACCCCAATAATTCGGATGTTGGCATGCTTGAGGTTGTCCCAGAGGCCCCTTACGCTATCTTCAATTATCTGAATTCTTTTTGTTTCTTGCTTTTCCAGCTGAGTGGATTTTGCTTCTTTGTATTTCAAATTTTTGACTTGGTTCTTGTGGCCCTCTGGACTGCTTTTAGGACTTTGTGTATTATTTTTTATTTCTGTCTGTGTAAGCTTGATTTCTAGTTGGTCCTTTTTTTTATCCGTGAGGGTCTGGTTCGTATCCTCAGAGGTCTTGTTCATTTCCTTGAGGGTCTCATTCATTTCTTTGAGGTTCTCATTCATTTCCTTGTAATTCTCATTCATTTCCTGGTTGGTCTTGTTTATTTCCTGGTAATTCTCATTAAGTTGATCGGCCTTTTGTAGGAGCCTCTTGAAAAGCCTTATAACCGTGGTTTTGAACTCTATGTCTTGTCGTCTTTTCTCCTCCATTTCTTTCACACCTGATTTCTTTCCATGTCTCTGCATGGTGGCTGCTTTATGTGGCCTCAAAGGGACAGTGGCTCAGCCTCCCCAGTTACCTGAGGTGGGTGCTCTTACTGCAATCCTTTATGGGTTGTATTCAGTATTTTTGAATTTATACCCAGCTTTTTGTTGTTAGCCCTAGGGGGGTTTGACCTCCAGGCCAATTGGCTGTGAAGGGAGACTGTGTTCAGGTTGGATGGGTGGAGTCTTTGAGCTGCGCAGGTAGCGTCAGCGTCAGCTGCATCCTATGCGTCGCTCGCGCACGGGTCTCTGTTGGATGGGGATGGCTGCAGACAGCTCCAAGAGAAAGCTGCTAGTCTCTTCCCCTTGCCAGACCACTCCGCCTTTCCCCAAATGTGCCTGCACACCAAAAGTCTAGCCCAGGATTGTAAAAATAAATGGTTTCCAGACCCAGGAGACAAGTTTCCAGGGGGCAAGTCGCGGGTTTGCGCGACCCTTTCGTGGAAATTCGCAGTCCAGGAGCCTCTGCCGCGCCCCGCTTCCAGGGTGCGTCCCCCGGACCTCGGCCGGACCTCGCCTAGCGCTGGGGGATCCGAGCAGTGGGACGGACCTCGGCCGGATCTCGCCTGGCGCTGGGGGCTGGGGCATCTGGGCAGTGGGACGGACCTTGGCCGGACCTCGCCTGGCGCTGGGGGCTGGGGGATCAGGACTGTGGGACGGATCTCGCCTGGTGCTGGGAAATCCGGGCAGTGGGACGGGCATTGCTGCTCTAGCCCCAGCCCGTGCGCGCGCGACCAGGACGGCTCCTAACCTGTTTCCGTCTGAAAGACTGTGCTCCTGCCGCTTCTGAGTCTCAGTGTCCCCCTCCACTCCAGTTAGTGGAGTTTTCATTCAGCCAGCTTTCTGGCGATTCTGGGTGCTGTCTGTTCTGCTGTTATGTTGTAGTTCCTAAATCGTTGCGTGGGGCAGAACAATAGGTGTTCACCTATGCCACCATCTTTGCTTCTCCTATAGAAGACCTTTTAACATTTCGTGTAACACTGGTTTGGTGGAAATGAACTCCTTTAGTTTTTTCTTGTCTGTGAAGCTCTCTATCTGCCCTTCAATTCTAAATGATAGCTTTGCTGGGTAATCTTGGTTGTAGGTCCTTGCTTTCATCACTTTGAATATTTCTTGCCAATTCCTTCTGGCCTGCAAAGTTTCTGTTGAGAAACCAGCTGACAGTCTTATTGGAGCTCCCTTGTAGGTAACTAACTACTTTTCTCTTGTTGCCTTTAAGGTTCTGTCTTTGTCTTTAACCTTTTGCACTTTAACTGGCAGAAAGCTTCCCCTCTAGCTCTGGCCCTGATGCCAGACAATTCAATTCCTCCCTGTATGTCCCTGGTGCCTTTCAAGTTGCATCCCCAGTGCTGGAGCTCAGAGCCAGTGAGTCTGAATAAATCCATGTGTGGGCCCTTTAAGAACTGCCTGGGATTCCAGCAGCCCTCTGTGTCACTAAACCTCAATCCCTGCTGGATTTTACAGCCAGAAGCTAAGGGGACTACTCTTCCTGGCACTGGAACCCTGGGCTGGGGCATGGTGTGGGGTTGGAACCCCTTGCTCATCAGGGGGACCTCCACAGCCAAGATATCCCTCCTGATTATCTGACACACATGAATGTGGCACCACCTAGTTCTAACCTCCACCCCTCCTAACCAGTCCATGTGGCTTCTTTAAATACTTAGTTATGGGACTTCCATTTAGGTAGATTTTAGGTGGTTTTGAATGATGGTTGCTCTGTAGTTTAGTAATAGTTTTGATGCATTTGTGGAAGGATGTGAGTATCACATTTACCTATGCCACCATCTTGAGTAGAAGCCATAAACCCCTCTTTAATACAGAAATTTTAATAATTTTAATGGTGTTTTTCTTATTTTTACAATTTAATGTAGCATTTACCTCTCTGGCCTTGAAAATGAATAACATTATGTATTCTTAATGTATAGCTCAGAGGATTTGTATTGCTGGTCTGTCAAGATACTTCCATATGTATTCAAAATAATATTTGTATTTTGAAAAATGGTGCATTAGCCAAACTAACACATAATAACACAAAACACACTGAATGATCATTTCAATATACTATTTGTTATTATGGGAAAATAAATAAGACAGGCCAACAGAGAATCAGAGCCAACATTACACCACCAGGCTTACCCTCCAGCTTAAGTTTTAACATAATTTTTCTCAATAAACGATATATTTATTTTCCTTTCAGTGAGTGACCTTGACAACTTTTCTATTTTTCCCTATTTTTAAAAGCTTGTTAACAAGTCCACAGGCATCAGAGGAAAAATGCTTTCTGGAATATTAGAACTCAAGAAATAATATAATGGGAACTTACTCCTCCAATCTACAGAATTGTTTTACAGTGAAACTAGGAAGTTTTCAGACAAAAAAATATAAATTAGGTATTTCAATTCAGGTTCTACACTCAGAAATTCTTGGGTCTATAAGGCACTCCTATCACATACCAGGTAAATTACTTTAAGAAAGAGATGCTGTTCTAACTGGTTTGGCTCAGTGGATAGAGCGTCGGCCTGCACTGAAGGGTCCCAGGTTCCATTCCAGTCAAGGCCACGTACCTTGGTTGCAGGCAAATCCCCAGTGGGGGGTGTGCAGGAGGCAGCTAATTGATGTTTCTCTCTCATTGATGTTTCTAACTCTCTCTCCCTCTCCCTTCCTCTTTGTAAAAAATCAATAAAATTATTTTAGAAAAAGAGAGAGATGCCATATATTTTTTTATTTGATCCCTTCAACTGAAACAATGGAGATGGTAACAAGGCCTACCTTGCAGACCAGTTGGAAGACTCTAATGCATGTGAGGCATTTACCACTGTGCCGCGCATAGAGCCCATCCTGAAACTGAGGCTGCATGGAATGGTAAAAAGATCTCATTCCTAAGAGGCAGACCTTCCCATCCATCAACTAGTCAGGCACGTGAGCTCATGAGCTCCTGAGCCCATGTGTCTCCTCACCAATTGTTTCTGTTTTTGTTTACTTCCAGGCAAAAGGGGAACCAGATTGTAGCAATTAGGAGAGAAAGTGAGAACCCTCAAGTCAGAGAAAGAAAATCAAAGCAAAGACTTAGTCACTAAATCTTCAGAAGGAAGGAGGAGAAAGAAGAGCTAAAGCTTGATGGATTAAATTCTGAATGGAGTTTCTTAAGAAGCATTTCTGTGGTAAGGGACCATGGAACTTCACCAGGTTACAATAAAAACCAAAGGGCAGGCCTTATGGAAATCAAAGAAAGTGAGAGGACAGGCAGAAGTAGAATAAGGAAATGTTTAAACAGAGAGGGCCATGTATTTACCATTTTGCTTGATCTGCATATCAAAAACACCCTTCAACTCTATTTAGAAGATCCTTGCAGGAAAATGTTTCATATGAAAAATATAAAACTAAAATAAGAAATAAAGAAAAACAAGTGCTGAAGGCCATGTTAATCCCTCCACCCCTATCACCAACACACACACACACACACACACACACACACACACACACACACACACACCATCCTCATTTCTTTTATAGATTTTAGACCAGGAGCAAGTAGCTCACACAAATGAATACCTTCCCAAATTATCACAAAAGCAAAGAAGATGCTAGGAAATACAGCATCTACCATACTAAAATGAGATGACAACTAAGAAGCAGAAATTAAACTAACAAACAAATACAAACCAACTAAATGGCCTTAATATGGAAAAAAGGCAGCCTTCACCCACCCAACTCCATCTAGTAACCTATTATCCCATTCTAATATACAAAAACCCTGGGTCTTAATGACCAAGGCTTGACCAACTGGAAGTCAGTCTTGCAGTTAGTGCTGGGTTGCTGCTTCTGCTGCAGGTGAGGTGCCCCAGCACTTATTGCTGAGGGCCTGCAAATAAGGGCCGGAGATAGGCCAGAAGAGAGAAGCAGAGACTGATAGATTGCTTCTGAGGCAGCTTTTTATCAGCACTTGCTTCTCTCTTTCTCTCCCAGTCTGGCCAGCAGCCAAGCCTCAATTTCTCTCCAGGCCTCCCCTGGGGCTGCTGATCATTCCTGCCTTTTTGATCAGGCCCCATTGATAGGCCCAGAGACACTGACTGGCTAGAAACCAACCAATTAGAGCCAAATGTAGGTGCTGTGAAGAACCAAAGGATGCCTAGAAGACGGAACTTCTGACACTGACTGGCATAGAAACCGACCCATCAGAACCAAATTGGCCAGCAGAGGAGGGCAGTTGGTGGGGAGATCAGGCTGGCAGGGGAGGGCAGTTAGGGGCAATCAGGCCAGCCAAGGCAGGTACAGCAGGGACGCATTGATCATCCGGCTGGTTGCCCCACAGATTGGCCCTGAATGCCAGCCAGGCCTAAGAACCCTCCCTGAGCATGAATTTTGTGCACCAGGCCTCTAGTTATGTAATAAAAGCCCACTGTGATTATTAGGAAAAAAGAAACTTCCGCAGCTAACTTTAGAAATATTTTTCTTTGAAAATATATTTTCCTGAGTATTTTGAATCAATGTTATTGAAAAACTGAGTTGAAATCAAGTAAGTAGCTATTAGAAAACTTATGGCATTCTACCCATGTATTAGGCCTCATCTTTAGCAGACTCCATGGCAAAACTTTTTTCCTTAACAGAGAAACATCAATCTTTTTTACTGCAAAGCAGTTAACAGATATTTATTTTGTTTTATTGTTGTTTGGCAGAAAAAATATTTGTCTAGGCTTTTAATCAGAATTGATAAGTACTTTTAGAAAAATAATGATTTCACTCAAAGTAAAAGTTTTAAATTTGTCGTTAATAATCCCTAATCAAATTTATGATCTCATTTACAATATATACCAGGGTTGTAAAAGGAAATTTCATTAATGCCACCTGAAAATGGTTGAAATGTGTGAAGAATATACAGGGAGTTCTTGGATTACGTCAGACTCGATGTATGTTGTTTCATTGTTACATTGCCATTTCCCATTTATTTATTTTTAAAAAGCCCCGTCATTTCGACGTATGTACATATGTGCATTATGTTTTTTAATATTTATTTACCACACGTAAAGGTCAGAAATTGTTATCTTTAAATTTTTTTTACTGTTTCACTTCATTACTGCTGTGTATGTGCTCCATGTGAGTGATGTAGGTGCTTATGTAGGTGGTTTCCAACTTACGGTAAAAATTGCATTATGTTGCACCATAGGAATGGATCTTCGATGTAACCCAAGGATCTACTGTACTGACTTTTGAGAAGACTCTCATTCCAAACCTGATTCCATTGTGTTATGACACTGGGTTACTAGCCAGTCTCATTATTTCTGAGCTCCATATAAAATAGGGGTAAAACTACTTAATGTTTATGTCACATTATTACTGTGAGATATTAATAATTTAAAAAATGAAAATATGTTAAATCAGTATCATTTAACCTAAGAGCACAACAATATAGACAGTTGTTCAAGTTGACCTCCCTCTCCTATGTTTTGTATTAGTTTTCAGATCCTATCAGTTCAACCTCTTAAATATATCTCAATTACATATTTTATTTATTTTCCTTTATACTTCTCAAGTAAAGCCCCTCATTTCCTTATGCCTTGACTAAAATAATGTCCATGAAATTCACCCTTATCTACAACTATGCCAAGCCATTGTTTATGTTAGATTCTTTTCCTAGAGAATAAATATAATAGTGTTATCCTTCTGCTTAAAACTCATCATGACTTTCTGATGCCTACAAAATATATTAATCTCCCCAGAGTGATGCAGAAAGGCCTTCATCACTAGATAATTCAACGTCATCTTGTACTATTTCTTATCATATACCCTAAGTAATAGACACACTATACTATCCTTTTCCCGGACTTCTATTTATGCACTTGCTGTTCCCTTCGCCTATGATGTATTTCCCCCTCTCTGACAGTGAACAACTATTCATCTTTAAGACACAGCTGAAATGTCACCTCCCACTTGTCGCCTTCTCAGAGCACATGGGAAGAATTTATCATTCCTGTAAGACTATTTCCCTTACAGCACACTATATTTTATTAATTGCTTGTTTACATGTCTGTCTCTACACTGAACTGTGAACTTCACTGAATAGCACAGAGCCAAGAATGTGGTAGGTAGTGTTTGATAAATATTTACTGAATTAATGATTGAGAACAACAAACCTATGATGTTATAATAGGTCTGTTCATGAATTAATGTCCCAAATTTGTAAGTGGCCTTTTATTTTTCCTGTATGTTTGTGGCCTCTGTCCATACAGGGGAGCAAAAGAAATGGAACTGAGATCAGTATTTAGGAAAGTCTACAAAAAAATAGAAATAAAGAAACCTACAACGCTTTTGAGTCAATTATATTGATATTATAAGCAAATGAGTTAAACTGTCTAATTTTCTCTGCTTGTTTAGACACAGCATGAACACAGAGGGTTTTGTTTATCATATTCTTAGAAAATACAAATTTTAGATACTGGGCAACAGCAAACTGTGGCTTTAGCACTGACTCACAAGGAGTTCTTATTCAGCACACTCTGTACCTTGGTCCCCTTTCCTCAAAAAAGGACCAACCTCTACCTTCAGAATGCTGTGGATTGAATGAGAAGATTCAGTGTAGATCTTTGCGCTCTCCCTTTTTTGTCAAAAAAAGGTAAGAGAGAAAAGTAAAATATCTTAGTGTATAAATATAGGAGCCAGGCTGCAGTAATGAACTTCAGTTGGTGCCCAGCACAGTGCCCACAGTGGGTAAAGGTTCCTTGCTGGTGATGAAATACTAAATGTAAGAAAGAACCTGTGTTTCTGGTTCTGCATTGTCATAAAGCTGCTATTATTCAGCATTTATTAGGTACCCACAGAGTATGAGACATAAACATGACAAGTAGAAAACACACAGTCCCTATCTTTTAAATTACAAAAGACAGATGCACAGGAAAATTGGTGGACCTCGAAATTGTTTCCAAACGGCTGTTTTAGGAGGATTTAGAGACAAGGAAAACTGATGGGGGCACAGAATGGAGTGGACAGGACAGAATGTTAGGAAATGGGAGGTGTAAGAGGAGTTAGTATTTTCATAAAAATAACAAGGTAGAAAGTCAAACCAACTCTAGAAGCAGAAGAGTGAACACAAGAGAGCCACCAAGAGGTAATGAAGAACCTAAGGGAATAAATAGGGAAGAGTGTTTTCTCTTGTCTCTCCTTGACCTCTTTGCACTTCCTCTAGCTTTCCTGGTTGGCAGTAAGAGAAAAAAAAAAAAGCATGATTATTTTAGAGTAAGACACTCCCATGCTAAATGAATGTTCTGCCATTTACTAGCCTCAGTTTCTTCACCTTTAAAATGGAACAATAACACTTCAAAGAATTGGCCTAAGTAGATGAAGCATGAAAATGGCCCACACTGGTGTCTTACCCACAGTTGAAAAAGCAGATCTAGAGTCCCTGGAATCTTAGGCCAGTGCTCCAATCTCAGATGTCTCCGATTTTCTGCTTATTTTTGCTTTCTCTTTCTCCTGTTTGTCAATGAAGTAAGAAATTTCTAGAAAGAGAAGATCAAGTATAAACAAGCAATATTGGTTAGTAAATATGTAGACAGGATTTATGTTAATGCTAAGCCTCAGTTTCCAACTGAATTTGGGGGTGGTGAGATTTTAACCTAGTAATTTTTTAAAATTATTATCATTATTATTTTGCAGTCATTAGATAGAGAGAAAAAAAAAAATCTCAGTGGGAGCCTTGTAAAACAGTTGTTGGGGCCCTCAAGGGCATTTCTCTGTCTTTTCATCAACAGAGCTGGTTTGTATCTTAAGTCTTATTTATAAGGAGGCTTTCGGGCAATTTCACACTGCTTTTCTCTCATGCCACCCCCAAAAACATGTAAACCCAAGGGATTAGTAGCGATTTAGAGGGAAAATAGTGTAAAGTTACACCATGAACCGAAACAGCGCAGCTGCCTTGATGCACTGCTCCCTCGAGGGCTCCTGCGGTGAATGAAACTTATCTAAGTGGCCCAGGCCACTCCCACACTGCCAGATCCGCAGCCCTTTGTTACCATGCGCGCAGGAATTGCTCAATCTCTGAGGGCAGCTGAGTCTGTAATGACCCGCATTGTAGAAACACACAGGAGTTCACTATGTAGGAATGAAAACTTAAATCTCTTTTTACATTTCTCTGTTGACAGTTGCAAGCAGAGCTGTGTTATAGACAAAATGTTTATTCTGGTCGTGTTGCTTTCATAGGCGGTTCAGATACATTTATTGAGTAGGGCAGCCGCCTGAAATGGAAGTGAAATGGGAATATCATCTGAGGGCCATGTAGAAGTCTTGAAAAAGACTGAATATTCCCCAAATGCAACCCTTGTGAGGCTGGCATACTTACATTGATGAGCTCATCAGACCAATAATTAATGAGCCCGAATTAGGCTAATGAACTCAGATAGGGTAATGAAAGGCAGCCTCCTACTTGTTAGCATTGCTATTTTCTTCGTTATTTAAGCTCTAACAGAAACCGAATTTGCTGCTTGAGATCTAATTGAGCCGATCTGACTTTGAAACAACTTTTTTTGTAATTGTAAAAATATTAAGCAACTATACAACATCGGGAAAATAGATCACATCAGAACCATAGGCTCCTTTGAACAGACTAAATTGCAAGTCAAGGAAATGATAATGAGGATTTTTTCCAAGACTGGCATTTTTAACAGGCAGAGATTCTCCATCCCCAAAAGGCAGCTTTAAAATTTTTTCTGGCACATATAATTTAGTAAATAATTACCTTCTAACACATCTTTCTCTCAGATGATAAGCACTAGAGTATGATCTGGAAAAGTAATGGGGTTCAAATCTGAGTCCCGTGGCCTATGGAATGAAGCTGGGGACACTTGACCTGGAAATAGAAATGGAGATCACCTTCCCGAAGGAGAATACTGGAGTGTCGGTGTGTCTTAAATCTGCCAGGAAAAGGTGGATGTGAGGCTGTTGTGATTTGGCTTTGATTGGAAGCTTCTCTTCCAAATAATGCTGGAGAATCTGCAAAAGAAATCAAGGGCCAAGGCAGCAGGTGCTCCCCCTTCTTCCTACTGAGCAACGTGTGGATAAGGGACGCTCCCCCGCGCCAATGGGACCTGCTTGCCACCCATTCCAGGGACTTCACTTGTTCTGGTGTCTTCCTAATGAAGGCAAGTGCCAAAGAAGAGACAGGAAGTATGCATCTGTGAGTGAGGGGTTAAGCCCAGCAGGATGCGTGCATAAAATTACTGTCTATCTCCTCTTTGATACTATTGGATCTATTTTGAGATTACTTATCAGTTGGTGATTGTGCTAATAATTGCCATTAAAATTAATACTACATTTTGGGAATTAGGCAAAGAGCGAACATGTTTGCTTTTACACAGAGCTTTCCAAAAGCAATCTGGGTAACTTGTTTCTGGAATGCAGCTGTGTAAGTTTTCATTAACATCTTGCAGGTGGAGCCTAATTTTAGTTCAGCCTTGAGAAGGGGGAATTGTTTTCCTCCTGGTATGCACAGCACCACAACAGCAGCGAAGCAGGTGGGGCTTTGCCAGGCACTTGTTTACTTCCTGTTTTTTAAAAAACAGATGATTCACATCATTAATCCTACAGTTTCAATTTGATTTTCACATGTCTTTCACAGAATAGTCTGGAGCACATTTGACCTGCAGTTACTCAAATGTGCAACAAAAGCAATGAAGTGGAAAATGATAAGAAAATGAGCAACCAATCCTAAAAATAGTGGAGGAGAAGCCAGTGAATGAAGTGGAGTGAAATTTAGAAATACATCTGTTTGGCTACAAAAGCATTTTAAAACACAACCTTTCAGCGTCTCGTTTGGCAATTTGCAGTTGGCTCGGTTAGTAAGTTCAATATTTTTTCCCCTGCCTTGTAAGGAGGAAACTATTAGAAGTTGCTGGGAAGAGGGGAGATGAGGGGTCAGGAAGGACAAGGGAGATGTAGATTGCTTTCTCACAAGTTCTTCCCTGGCCTTTGAATCTTACAGGCTGACTGGTCATCAGCTTAAATGTTAGGTCCCAGGAAAAACCATGTTAACAAGCGAGTGATTAATGACAGTAATTTCTCTTTTAATTTGTTTAGGAAATATTTTACTCTTCCCATTAAACTTCCAGGGCGCAAACCCCACCCCTCCGCTATGTTGATGTGTTTCAGCATAGTGAACCTACTCTGTGTCTCTTTGGATGTGAGGACAGTGTGCTGTGGCCTTAGTACTGCAGCGTGTCATCTGGCTTTGAGTTGTTCTGCCCTGTGGGGTGTGCGTGAAAATTCCATTACCTCCACAGAGAGGGGGCAGCTCCACACGCATATTTGTTTCTTTCAGTTCAGTCTCTTGGAATGGATGGAATTTGTGACTGTGCTCTATAGAAGTCTACTGTTCCGAATCTTGAAATAAGCCTTTTCTTGAAAGCCCTCTCCTGGACTTTGGAAGTCACCATTCAAGGGCTTTGCCTTTATGAAAGGTCTTAACCTGGAATACAGGTTTGTCCATGAATAAGCTTCAGAATGTTCATGGACAAAGTTTCTTGTTTTGTTTTTGAGTAGATATGAATGTGTGCTTCACCCCTTTCCCCCCAACCCCCGCCCCAGCCTCAGGAAAGAATCCATAGCTTCCCATGGGTTCTCAAGTGTTTATGAGCCCCCAAATCTTAAGACCTGCTTCCTGATACAGGATATATTTTCTTTGGCTAATCATTATAAATAAAATAAGGTATTTGTCAGCCTTCATCATACAGTGATCTTAGTCTGACATATTAGAATTAGTTAACCCTGTAAGTCTGCCTAGTTACTGTCCTGGGAGTTCATAACTTTCTTTGTCTCTAACCTGTAACTATGTTAAAATGAGCATCTAAGAGTACATTAAATTGTTAAAAATTGTTTTCTTTATTCAACCTAGATTTGTTAAGCACCCGTTATGATTAAGTACTTCTGGATTTCACAAATATATGACACAGTCTCTTCTCTTCAGGAAGTTCCCAGATCTGTGGCAGTGATAGTCAACTGGGAAAAAAAGCCGTCAATTGATTGACCTGTTTGTAAAAGGGGAAAACATTAATGTGAGGTGCTAGATTTTCAGAACATATTGCACATCCTCAGTTTGAGATATAAATGCAAAGGTTAAAAACAAATGGCTGTGACCCTTTGACAATGTGACAAGACACCACACCCAAACCTGTTGTTCTGCCATCCCATTCCACCCACCTGCAGATGTGGCTGGAGACCGTGACAGAACAGAGGGATGAAACTTTAGATGTGACTCCCATGAGTGTAATAAGAGGAAAGGTCATCCAAAGGCAAGGAGGAACCAGTTTGTTTGAGACTTAGGCTAAGTATTTTTTTCTGATTTGATCTTACAGATCTCCTGAAGCTCCATCCGATTGTGATTTTGCAACTCTTGAGGATAGCCCTACTCGAGTTTTCACAAATACAATGCCCTTTGGTTTTTCTCGATAAGATCTAAACTTTGAAGCCAATCTATGTTTCTTTCTTTCCCTACATTTGAGGCTCTTCTAACTCTCTCCCAAAGTTTTCTCTGACTTAAACTTGTTCACAGGACTAGGAGAACAAAGACAAAGAGAAATAAGTTGACATGGAGCAGGAACAGGGTACTTCCAATTCTCTGACTGTGACTCAGACCACCAATATAGCAGAGGCCCCAGATTTGATCTTCCCAGTATTCACTTGGCTTTTAGCCTCCTTCAAAACATAAAATTCAGTTCCCAACTTCTATTCATCACAAAATCTAAGAAGATGAGATGGAGTTACAGCCCTATTTCTGGAAAGCTTAAAAGGTTGCTTTGACTCTCTATACCGAAGGCTCAGTTTTTGAATATTTCTAGTGTGTGTGTGTGTGTGTGTGTGTGTGTGTGTGTGTGTGTGTGTTAAATCACAGAATTGGCAACCTGCCTTCCCTATGCCTAGGTTTTTCATTTCTTTGTAAATTTTTCCTACACTCCTCACTAGGCAAACCTACACTTCCTGCTGAGATTCCTTAAGTCATAGAGTAAAATGTCACCTACAGGAAACATGTGATTCATTTCATTCTTGCTGGTGGGTACATTCAGAATTCTACTTCAAGAGGTTTATTTCCCGTTTTTAATCTAAACCTTATTGGGCTGCCTGCAGTGGAGTCCTCAACCACAGCTGCTGAAATAAGTCTTTACAGAAGCACTTAAAGAAGACCCGGTTGTTCCGGTGCTGCTTCTGAAGAAGTTCCAATCAGCAGCAGGGGGAAATTTATGGGATGCTTATGAGATTTTTTGGTTTCTTAAAAAAGCACAGATGCCACAGAAAGTCTGAATGCGTTCTGTGAAAATTGTACAGACCTCTCAACCAGCATAAGGACATGCATAGAAAAAAAGAAAGGTCACTGGCAGGACCACACTAAAATCATCTCAGACAAGTGAGATAAATCCTGTTTAAAGAAGAAAAGTAAGAGAAAGAGATTCTGCATCTTCAACTGGGGAGATCTGCCAATATCTAATTGTTATCTTTAGTGCTAGGATCCGTTTTTAGTATTTATTGGTATCAGCTCTGCTTGTTTTTTTAGCCTACAAATTGGGTAAGGATAAACTAAACTTTGGCCCAAAACTCCGTAAGTCCATGAGAATCTCTACTTCGTAGGAAAGAAATAATAATTTAAAAATAGAGAGTATTTTGATAGCTCATTCCAATACATTTGGGTAATGTCTACTATGAGTATTCTTTGTTAGTCTTTTGATTATTCAGAGTTATGTAAGCTGAGGCAAAAATGGCAGTCATATATATATATATATATATATATATCTCATAATCAAATTAGATGAAGTATTTCAAACATGTTCCTACCCATCTTACTGCAAAAGAAGAGCCAATATTCACATAACTTGAAACAGAAGTGCCAACCAATCGCACCACCAGTCAGCAGTGCTGGACCTGGATTCCTTCGATGTCAGGTTATGGTACACCATGCTCATTTTTTGATCACTGTTAAATAAAAACAAGGATGGGAAAAAGTCAGTGAGGCACAAATCAGCATGTTAAAAAATGAGAATTGGGTCCTGGCCAGTGTAGTTCAATTGATTGAAGCATCATCCAGTTTGAGCATCAGACAGTCCTAGATTCAATTCCTGGTCAGAGCACATGCCTAGGTTTCAGGTTTGATCCTCGGTCAGAGTGCATATGGGAGGCAACCAATGGATTTTTTTCTCTCACACAATCTCTCTCTCTTTCTCACCCCCCCTTCCTCATTGTCTAAAATTAATTTAAAAAAAGACAATTGGTGGTGGTAATAATAATATAAATAATATTTCAATTACAGTAGCCTAACTATCTATAAGATGACTTGATCTTTCTGATAATATTTTGAAGCAGATAGAGCAAATGTTATCAAGGCATTTAATAGAATACAAAGTGAAAATCAGGGTTATAAATTGATAACAGGCATTATTTTTTTATCAACATAATCCTCCTGTATTATAAAAGGCTAATATGCAAATTGTCCCCTTGATCAGGAGTTCAACTGGAAATTCAACCAGGGGATGGGCCTGACCCACCAACGGCTTGCAGCCCCTTCCTCTGGCTGGCCCCATTCCCAATCCCCCCACCCTAATCAGGGGAGGGACCAGCTGGACCCCACCCATGCACGAATTCGTGCACCAGGCCTCTAGTACTTAATAAAACATTAAATTGGTTGTCAATATTTTTAAAATTGAGTATTTCACATTTAAAAAATGACTTATCAAGAAAAATTGAAAGTTCTGATATCATTAGATAACACTGGGCTTGTGTCCCTCATGCCAACACAATACCACTATTCCCTATTGCCTTATTTCCAGTCTCCTCACTTACTAATCTTCACTTGTTTGGTTTTTTTAGGCATCTGATTTTTGCCTGGTATAAAAGGACTTACATAAGGCCATGCCTTGAGGTTATGAAAGAGTCTACCTAAAGTACAGTTCTACTGCTGCATTCTTTTATCATAAAATGTTCACACAAGACTGTGTGGCTATCACCTCCTTCCTTCCTCTCCTCCAAGAGCCTCCTGTTCCACTGAATTTCCCACAGTTGCCCAAGAAGTATGTACCTCCTTATTCCTACATGGTTGGTGTTGTTCCTTCTGCTTTTCCAGTTGTTTGCTTGCCACTCTTCCCTCTCTTGATGAACCTTTCATCCTACTGCTTCATTCAAAAGTCCCTACCTCTCCGCAGCCATCTCTGAGTGCACCTGCAGCTCCACCTCTCATTCCATGCTGTCATTTATTCAGTCAACAAATGTCAGGTAAGTAAATGAAGAAAGGAAAGAGAAGTCTGATGCCAGTGCTTTAGTCAGCACTAGACTTACTCTTTTCTAGGTCTAAGTTGGGGTGTAAACATTAAGTTTTCCTTCTCTGTTTAAATAATGGGCCAGATTACTTGATAATAAAGATTTTCAGACCAAGGGCATTGAGCCACGTTTATCACAGGCAATGTGGGCAAACGTCAGGAAACTTTGAGGTAATCCAACACAAAGCTTATCGCTTCAGTATTTTTACCTTATTTACAGTGGTGGGCAAAAATTGTGTGCACAGTTGTGAGTACACGAAATACAGAGTTATTCTTGTATTATTTATGTATTAATTACTAGTGGCCCAGTGCACAAAATTTGTGCATGGAGGAGGGGTTCCCTCAGCCCAGCCTGCACCCTCTCCAATCGGGGACCCCTTGAGGGATATCTGACTGCTGGTTTAGGCCCGATCCCCTGTGAGATGGGGCCTAAACCAGCAGTTAGACATCCCTCTCACAATCTGGGACCTCTGGCTCTTAACCACTCACCTGCGTGCCTGCCTGATCCCCCCTAACTGCCTCTGCCTGCCTGCCTGATTGCCCCTAAAACCTCTGCCTGCCTGATCACCCCTAACCTCTCTGCCTGCCTGCCTGATGCTCCTAACTGCCTCTGCCTGCCTGCCTGATTATCCCTAACTGCCCTCCCCTGCTGGCCTAATATTGCCCCCAAAGGCCCTCCCCTGCTGACCTGATCTTGTCCCTAACTGCTCTCAGCCAGCCTAATCACCCCTGACTGCCTCTGCCTGCCTGATAACCCTTAACTACCTCCCCCTGCAGGCTCAACTGCCCTCCCCTGCTGGCCAATTTGGTTCTGATTGGTCGGTTTCTATGCCAGTCAGTGTCAAAAGCTCTGCCTCCTAGGCAGCCATTGGCTCCTCACAGTTCACCCTGATTTGGTTTTGATTAGTTGGTTTCCATGCCAGTCAGTGTATCTAGGCCTATCATCAGACCTGATCAGAGAGGCAGGGCTGATCAGCAGCACCTGAGGAGGCCCAGAGAGAAAGAGAGGTGCAGCTGCTGGTGAAGCCCAGAGAGATAGAGGCAACGGCTGATAAACAGTTGCCACGGCGGCTGTGGATCAGACCCAGCCTCTCTCTTTGGGCCTCTCTTTGGGCCTGATCTGCAGCCCTCTCAGGAGTGGCAACCCAGCACTGACTGCAGAACTGACATCCAGTCTTTGGTCAGACCCTGAGTTTTTATATATTAGGATTGTATTATTTATTTGTATTACCACTGTAGATCTACTTTGTCCACCCCTGTATTTATCAAACATGCTCCTTGCTTAAGCAGAGAAATTCATGTTTCTTTACTACTTTAGGTTAGTAAAGAACAACAACAACCTGAATTCAAAGTCTAGAGAAAGCAATACTCTTTCTCCCAGCAGGAGGTAAATGGGTCCCTGGCAAGGAAAATTATGTGTCAAAAACTGATACAGGACTAGCTCCAGTTACTGATACATCCCTCAAAAGTTCTTTAACACCTACTGTGTTCCAACACCAAGCTAGACCCTGAAGATAAGTACACATGTAAGTAAATAGGTGCAGTGGATATTAAGGGTATATATAGGCATCTGTAGAGGTTAAGAGGACACAAAGAAAACAGGTCAGTTCTGCCCAATGAAATCAATAAAAGTTACATAAATACATTGACCTCTCAGCTGAATCCTAACAGACACAAATATGTTTTATACTCACTTTGGGTAGGATATTAAGGACTGCAAAATAAATTATGAAGATGGGTCTCTCCTTAATAAGTGCATAAGTTATATGAAAAACACTTAAGGATATAGTGGGCACATAAAGAAAGTTTGCAGTAGATGCAAAATAAATGAGTAGATATATATGGTCTCCAGATGCTACCTGAGTTTCAATACCAGCTCAATTATTTGCTAACGGTATGACTATGGATGAGTTGCTTAAGTTCTCTATATCTCAGTTTCCTCTTCTGTCAAAAGAATACAATATTATCTACTTCATGGAGTTGTGGTAGTAATAAATGAGATAATGCATATAAAATGTTTATAATAATACCTGGCACATAGTAATAAACTGTTAGCTATTACAATCATTATAATATAATGGAGTATAAGCCCATATAATATTTTGCTTTGAAATAGCCAACATCAAAAAAAGGATCATATATTTCAAAGCACTTATTAATAACACTTTGATAATTAAAACAAAAAAGAAACCTCATACCTGATATGCCTTACATCATTTATGGTTCAGTTTTGCATTTTATTCTCACTCATCACAGATAATGAAACCAGACCAGGTCCCATAATTGCCATTCTGCAACAAACTGCTCAGTATTCAGTTTCTTGAATTTTTCAGTGAGGTTCGTCTTCCAGTCGTACTGCATTAGCATAATACTACTATGCTGATGCTTCAAATAATGCATGTCGCCAATGAGAACCATTCTCAGCAATACATTTTTACTTTCAACCATTGATTAAAGTCATGAACCTTAAACTTTCTGTTACACACACACACACACACACACACACACACATATACACATCTACAGGTATATGTGTATCTATATTAATAATATATAGATTATTTAATATTCTCCATCAGAATTAATTACTTTTATTAATAAACCTATTTTGATTAAGAACATTGAAGATAGTATGATCAATTTGCATATATGCAATGTTGTTCTGAAAAAAATCTTAAAAGTCTTTATTTATTGCTAATACTTTGATTAATCCTATGAAATTCATATGAAACTGACACTTTAGTTTTTTCTAGTTAAAGTGGCATTTAAAAATCCTTTCACATTTGGGGGATTCTACAGTCTCTTGAAAGTATATATTTCTTTCATTCTATGCTTACTTACCAGAAATAATCTGAAGGATTCCTATGTCATAAATATATATAATAGTCCATAAAAAGAATAAATACAGCTCTTAAAATATATTAATAAATGTGCTACTAGGGAAAAATCATGTCAATAGAATATTATAAGAAAATACAAGTTTTATTATTTTCTAAAACCCTCTCAAACTGTAATTATAAAAATCACCAAATAGAAGCTATTTGCTTCTTCTAAAGATTTTTTTATTTTACAAAATCAGTATTATCAACTAATATTTTTATCTTGAAGAAAAGGCCCCATCCTGTATTATTATTTCTGTGTCATCTCTTGGGGTAGCCCAGCACCGAGGCATCTATGTTTTGAGATTTGAGTGTGAGTAACTTCAGAAATTCTCCCTGGCTCGATTCCTTTGTTGTGTCCTGGGCTTTCTGCCACGTTCTTGGGCAACACCTCACACCACTTAATATCTCTTCCCTTCTTCCCATGTCCAAGTCTTATTTCCCAGACTGACAAATTGTTCATAATTTATTAGAGAGACATTTAGCCCTCTTTTTATGCATTGCTGCCCATCACGCTGTGCCCAGGACCCTGACTTTCCTAACTGGAGTGTCTCATCCAGATTTGTCTAGTTATTTTGCTTAATAAAAGAACCATTCATGTGTGATATGTGCTGCTTTCCCGAGAGAGCAAAAAATAGTGGTCTTTCTCTTTTTTATAAAGCAGGGGTTTTTCCCCTCCACTATGTAGATTTATTTTCCAACAGAGACTTTTGAAGTGTGTTGTATGTGTAAGACTTAGTCCAGAACAACTCAGTCTTCACTTTACTTTTAATAACTCCCCTTATGGTAAGTGAACCCCAAAGAGATGAAGCAGATAGCTCCATAAATATGTTCTACTGTCTTCAGGAAAGAAAGAAATCCAAGGGTGTCCATGGAACCCTTGCCAATTATTTTTGAGGTATCATGAAAAATGGGGCCAAGTCAAGAAAACTGGAGATGAGTCAATCCTGACCTGATTTTTTCAGGAAGAAAATAAAGGTTCTGAGAATAGGAAACAGTGAGTTTGAAATCGATTCCAAGGAAAGGAAAAGTGAGCCTTTTGAGAATATGGCAGTGATGATTAAGAACCAGTATGAGTTCACTAACAACAAAGCAACCCCAAGCAAACTAATTAACTTTTATTTTTCAAAGGAGAGTATAACTAAATTTTGACAAGTTTCTTTTATCAAAATAATCATACCTTCCTAGAAGATACATTAGAGATAGTTTATAGTATTGCAGGAAGTTTCCCAAAAGTGGCAGCATGATCTCCTTAAGAGTGATTAAGAATAAACTTTGGAGTCACAGATCTTTGGGGATTCAAATTGAAGCTCCACAATTTATCAGCTATGTAAATTGGGGCAAATTTTAGAAACTTTCTGAAACTTAGTTCCCTCAACAGTAATGAGGGTTTAAAACTAGCTATCATAAAGACATGTGCTTCTTAGATGACATGGAGTGCTTTTTAACCTATCCTATCTAATAAAGAGGGAATATGGTAATTGACTGTCAAGCCCTCAAAGATGATGGTGCCCACAGCCACAAAATGGCGGCACCCAGTCCCCTCAACCCCACCAGGGCGCCTGCCTCTGGAGTCCCTAAGTCCCCTCAGCCCTCTCTCCCCCTCCCCATACCCCGCCCCCTCAGGGCTGGTCTGAGGCCCAAGCAAGCCTCAGATGGCAGCTGCCCAGCTGCCCAGGGCTGCCTGAGGCTCAGGTAACCAGAACCAGTTGAGGCTTGAACTGCCAACAGTGGCAGCAACAGAGGTGTGATGGGGGCATCAGCTTCCCCTGATTGCTGGGTTACCTCCTGCCCCTGAGGGCTCCTGGACTGTTAGAGGGGGCAGGCTAGGCTGAGGGACTCCCCAACCCCCACTACAGTGCATGAATTTTCATGCACCGGGTCTCTAGTCCTTAAATAAATGCTCAGTTAAAATGGTAGATGTTATATTTTATTCTCATTAACTAAAGCTAATTGATTGTTGTCAATCTAAAGAGAGATCTCTGAGACATGCACTGCCACTTTTATTTGTCAATGATTTGAAAGAAATCATGGAAGGTATATTAATTATACTGGCAGTGTCCTTGCTTGCTATGCCATGAGCTCTTTTGGGGAAGTGTCCATGTCTTCTTGTTCTTGGTATCATCACTGCCTGATAATAGTGCCTGACCTACTCAGATATGTCTTAAAGAATGACACAAAAAGAAATTGGTAACCAAAGTTATGGGTAGCAAAATCAGGATTCAAAAATATCACAAATAAGTTAGCAGGCATGGCTCAGTGGTTGAGCGTTGACCGATGGATCAGGAGGTCATAGTTCAATTCCTGGTCAGGGCACATGTCTGGGTTGTGGACTCAAACTCCATGGTGGGGCATGCAGGAGGCAACAAGTCAATGATTCTCTCTCATAATTAATATTTCTATCTCTCTCTCCCTCTCCCTTCCTCTTTGAAATCAATAAAAATATTTTTTTAAATGCCACAACTAATTAGAACAGTGGGCTAGTACCAAAGATGAGCTCTATGATGGGTGAATATAAAGCCCACTATTTCCCTCCAAAACAGCAAATGCAACAAGAACAAGATGTAAAAATTTAATTAAACAAAATTAAAAGACTTAGACATTTTAGTTTTGTAGTTCAAGAACTAAGAATATGCTAATGATGCCAAACCCTCCTCAGAGTGTACTTCCTACCTTCATAAAATTCTAAATTATTAGAAATAAAGTCCAGAACAGGCAGGCACCAGGATCCATGTACTTTGCATAATTAGACCACATCTCAAGTAATGCTTTCAGTTCTGTTGCCACATTTAGGAGAGAAATGGACAAATTGGAATCTATCCAATATGGTGAGAGGCCTTACAAGCCATCTCATATTAGAATGATTAAAGGAATGTTCAGTCTGAAAAAAGAGTAGACTTAGGGAAAATGATAGCCATTTTTCAAATACTTGAATAACTTTCATGTGGAATAGGGATTAAATTTATCCTCAAAGCTTCAGGAAAAATTTTATTCTAAAGAAAAGACAATACTAGTGAAAAATAAGGAAGATCTATAGTAAAATGAGGATGGATTGTCTTAAACTTAATGGTATATTCTCACCGAAGTTATTTAATTTTTGTTTATTTAGCAAATGATTATTGTTCACATTTATGTGTGTAATAAATAAGCCTTGTGCAGGAAAGGAGCCTTAAAAAGTTTTCAGGTTAGTTGATTTATATCATTTGCAATGTCCACATATGTAGTTATAAATATACCACTAAACATTTACTTAGCAAAATTTACTGAATGTCGTAACATGTCAATTTTTGTTAGATGGTGGGTAATTTGGAAAAAAAAAAGAGGTAGTATTATATATATACTAGAGGCCCAATGCAGCCCTGACTTCATCCGGATGGTTGTTCTGCTGTTTGGTCTAATTACATATTTGCTCCTTATTATATAGCATGAAACTTCTGCTTTGGGTGGGATATTGGACCAAACTTAATATTTGAGATTAAATCAGTCTGAAACAAAACAAAGCAAAAACATTTTGCTTGATATAGCAAAATGTCACTGAGGAATTAAACAGACTGAGAAAATTAATACCTGACCATTTCCAGAGTACACTGATAAAATGGGTAGAAACTGTAAATCAGACATTCCTTTACATCTCTTCAGCCCCATATTTTGTAGACTTTGTTCCTATCACATCATCCTCACAATGATGAGGAAAACACATAAATTCTGAATCTTTATAAAATCTTGACTTGCCACTTCCATACCTGAATTCCACTTACACATATGTCCACAAAGAGATATGTAGCCAGCCAAGTATTTTAATACCACCCTCCATAAAATAGAGAGAGAGAGAGAGAGAGAGAGCCAGCTGTCTAAAAGACTCCCTTTTCTTAAGAGGTTTACAAAAACACTTCTCCCGTTATCCTTTTCTCTTGAGAATAAGACGAAGAATCATAACCAATAAAATGTATTTGATTTGCTATCAGAAAGTTTAAGACCAAAATATACAACACGTGCAGTGATTGATGTTGATTTTCATTGTATGGGGAACTCCAATTTTCACTTTTCTTTGCCTTTGGTTTTACAAGTGCTTGCTTTAAAAAAAAAAAAGGTTAAAATACAGTAATTCTCTCTGCATAAAACAAAGCTATAGTTTTAAACACTGAACATAAAAAGTAATCTATTTCTGCTCAATGGTTAATTAGAAGAGGATGGTTTCTAAAAAGGAAACAAACAGAAAGCGGTAGAACTGCCTGGTCCTGCTCAGTGCCTCCCAATCCTGATTCAGCAATGAGGTATTTGCCAGTAACCAGAAGCATTGTGTGCGACAATGACGGGGCTGCTTTAACTCGATACTGTTCCCACACCTCTCTGAGTCGGCCCCAGTGCGTGGGTAACTCATGAAGTCACTGGGTAACTGAGTGAAATATTGAAAGCATTGGAGGTTATGAGGGTTTAGAGACAGGTGGAACTGGCTACATGATCAGGGCCACGCCCACCTCTTAAAATGTACTTGGCAACAAAATTCATGCCAATATGACACCTGGCTGCGTAGGAAATTCATGACACAGACAGCAGGGCAGGCTTCAGATCATGGTACTGTTGTGACTGCGATCTCCCCGGAAGCCTCTCAGGGAAAGGCTCAATACTCCAATAGCCTTTGTATGCCAATTGGAATTTGAAGGGAGCTTGCTTACTGATGTTCTGTGTGGACCCAGAAGTACTACTGTACTGATAAGGTAAGGGCAATTATATCTCTTGGTTTGATGCTACAGATAGATGATATGGAGGTTCCCTGGGTTTAAATGTAGGTTACTGAGGCAATCTTCTTGGCAGTCTATTTCAGGATCTTGAACTTGAGCGATAGAACTGTTTGGTGTCCACTCTAAAAAGAGACAGTCAGCACTGTAACAGCTGTCTGTGCAAGTTTCTGGCTTAAGGGGAAACAGAGAAAGGAGGAAGGTGGTGAGCTGTGGTTGGTGGTAAGGATTGATTTCAGAGGAATGTGTCAGAGCAGCGGATCTCCTGGGCCCTACCTGATGATGTTTTAGTAGCCACCTGTATTCAGAGACTTAGATTTATGAAAAGAGAATCATATTGATACCTTTTTGCTTTAAGAATGTCTTTCTAAAGGAACTGTCACAGAAACAGCTCCTTCAGAGAAGCTGAGAAACCAAAAGGAGATGGCTTTATCATGGAACAGCTTCTGCGGAAAGAACTTCTTCCCTAGAAGTTAATGTTTGTGGGTCTTCTTGGCAAATAGTAGTCTCTGTTGCAATACTCCTCTGTTTGATGAGGATTCAAAAAAAATCTTAATCAAATCTAGCCGTCATCGCTGCTCTTTCTCTCCTAATCTCCCTGATCCTGAATTATGAGATCCCTATCTATATGAAAATAAAACAGCATTTGTTAAAGCCTTTTTCAAAATTAAGGCTAAAACCATCCAAATGAATTGTTTGCTACTATCAAGTAAACAATTTTTTTAAGTTTGATGAATTGTTTGTAAGCACTAATCAAGTGGGTGGAGTCATAAAAGAGGGGAGGGAACCATCTGAAACAATACATATAATTTGTTTGCATTGTTATTTGAGATAATTACAAAGCAAGCGTTCAAAGCTGTCCTTTACACCAGAAGCGGGGTGGCAGGGGAGTAGGGAGGAGAGGAAAAGCACAAAAACACCCAGCCATTGTCAGCTGCAATCTAAAATTTTGCCAGATTAACAATTGTCGAACATTTGCATTACTAAGAATGCCAGGGACAGAAGTGTCAGGTTGAATGTAGAGTGATGACTTCATAGGAAGGCAAAGCCGAGGATATGACCAGTTTGCAGTCACAAAGAAATCAGCTTTAATTAATTTGAGTGCCAGCTCTGTGTATAATTACACAGCATGAGAGTTTGCATGCAAATGCAGAAATGCTGATTGTTCAAATACTTGCACTTGCTCATTAATACATTGGGACTAAGCGGGGCTGGCAAGCAGACAGGGTACAGCACACACAGTGCCTGCAGGCTAATTTGTATTTTACTCTAGTTAGCAAACAGATTTCAGATGTTTCTCCTTCTTTTAAATAATAAGCACAAAAATACATGTGTCATTTTCATCTGTGGCATACCTTGTTTACTTGATGAAAATAAAATGGTTTCAGCTTTTTAAAAACTGTAAAGGCTACGCTAACCATTGCTATAATGTTGATTTTATAACTAATGTCAGTAACACTTATAGCAGCTCATAAGATATTTCTATTTGACATTGCGTGTGATTGACCAAATGGCCATATTTTTTATAATTGATGAAACTGTTGTCAGTAATGGTAAATTTATAATTAAATCTAATGAGGAATAAATCAGTGGTCACAATAGAATTGCCAACTGGCCTATCAAATCTAGTATCCTATGTTCAGCATTAGCATGGAAAGGTTTAATTCTTGGATAAGACACCTAAATCTTAAAATGTATTGAGTTGAGATTTTCTAGTTTGACCTCTGAATCTTTTAACAGAGATCAGCTTCAACCAAATTCCCAACCTTGGCAATGCCCTAGGGAAAAATCTTCCTACACAACCACCCTAGGAATATCTGATACTTTCTTTAGAAAGTGGTATAAGAAAATAAGGACTTTGCCCAAGTTTCAAAAATCTGGTATTATCCTGCCAACACATTCCATGCATTTTAATGCAATTCAATTCTACAAATATTTATGGAGCCCCTATTTCTGTCAGACACTGAGAAGCCGAAGATATACAATAGTGAGCAAGTGAGACACAGTCCCGGCATTTGCCATCTCTTTTCTCTTCACAGTTGTTGAAGGAACCTAACTCAGTTTCCCTGGGATATGTATACTGTTAGTTGTTATCACCTTGTAGAAGCTCACAGTGCAGAAACTTGAATCTATGACCTTCCACAAACACAGTTCTCCTTTGTGGGAGAGTAACTCCCTCTCAGACATTTCTTCAACACCATTCCTGTGTGAGGTAGGGGGAGATGCTCGGCCCCAGGGCTGAATGGAAACTGTGAAAGATGCATGAGACAGTCCATCCAGCGAGCCCAAAAGTTTAATGAGACTAAATAGACAAGGAAGGCTGTCCATACCCTTCTCTGAAAGTCTTTATCTATAAGAATAATTTATCAAGAAGAAAAGTGGGCACATCATATAGGTGAATACAGCACACTTCACACCACTTGGTCTGACCAAAAATAGGCAGCCTCTACCTGTGTTCTCCATCAATTCAGGTTGTGATGCTCTGAAGAACACCGACTAAAGAGCATGATGACCCTTGCTTCCTACAAAATCTGTTCAAATGTCTACCAAAGACTTCCTATAGTTATGGGACATGTGTATGTAAAAAGGGGGAAAGTGACAGCTAAAAACATTCACCCACATCACCTAAGCTCCCAGTTCACTTTTAGAGTGGTCATAACTCTCACCTTTCATATAAAAATACGCAAGAAGAAAGGAGAACATCCAGAATAGTGACAAAACCCAAGGGTATCTCCATGATATACAACACAGTAAGTAATTTGGAAACAGTATTTTTTCAGGGGCTAACAATGAATCTAAAGTATGTGAGTTCAAACAACGTTTCCTCTTAGTTCTATTATGATTGGGCACCCACACTCAGAAAATAAAATAAAATAATAAAATTTTAATATGTGTATGCATTAAGGGTTCCATCTGGCTAGGACCAAAATATTAAACAAATATGTGGCATTTGGGTAAATTGGTATTTTTTACCGAAAGAGCAAAGGATCTTAGAGGATTTTGTCTGTAGTAAATGACTTCCAACGTGCTTGTGATGATATATGAAAGGGCCTATCTTCATGTAAGTAATGTAAGTGATATAAGTAATTTCATTAAATAATTACAGGGTAGGAAGGAAAGAGAGTAAATGTGTAGAGAAGGGGGTGGGGGACAGGAATTTACTCTGCAGGTAGAAAGTGTTCAGAAAATCTGAAAAAGCTCTAGCTACAGACATGAAGAAAGCCTGTAACCTGGTGTAGATACAAAACACACCAGGCGATTCAGAACACTCAGCTCTGCTGATTATTACAGAGTGAGAACCATAGATGTGCTGGCAGTAGCTAATGATTCCGCAATGATTAGGTCAACAGGAACTGTTTCATAGATTCCTGAGTACAGAGTACATATTTCAAGACATGAGAAGAATGAAGGTGAGAATAATTGGAAATAGAAAGCAAAGGGAAAGAATTGAGGCTTTTTTTTAGGGAAGTGTATATTTGATCATATTTGTAGGCAAGAAAAGAGCGGGTGGAGCAGCAGCAGCAATGAGGGTGTGTGTGTGTGTGTGTGTGTGTGTGTGTGTGTGTGTAATGGTAAATGTGTCCTTAATTGGACAGGAATTGGGGACAATCCAGGTACCTATGGTAGCTAAGGAGATTTCTTTTTAAAATCTTATTCCAAGAAAGGAGAGGAGAGGGGATTAGTGACAGAGAAAAATCTGAGGCGAAGAGAAGGAAAGTTGGGAAAATATGCACAAGATGCCTTTGATCGTGTGAAGACATTGGTGAGATCACCTCCCGGAGGGCATAGAATAAGGTAGACATGACACAGAGATTTTTTTTAAATGACCTTACTTTCTTACTGGAGAAAAAAATAGGTAAAGGAAAAAATGTACAATGAAATTAGGTGAAGAACTGAGGAACAATGGCTAAGTGGAAACTGGTCATTGTAAAAGCTTCATTTAGCTATGAACTCATCCCACGGCAAATGAGTAATGGAACTGGACTAACACCTAACAATTTGTAAGTTTAACATTCTCCAATATCAGTACAGCTAAAGTAATTGTTTATAGTTTATCACTCTTGATTCTACAGCGAAGGAGGAACCTCAGGGAAAGTATCTGCACATTAAGTAAATTAATGCACAAAAGAGCTTAATCTTTAGGTGAAAACCTACCATTTTCCTGGAGCTCTCCCTTTTCCTGCTCACCTGTGGCCTTGAGTTAACAATGAAAGTATTTATTCAATAGAGGAGAAAACTGTATGGGGCTCTAAGTATCCCTAAATAGAGGATTTTCTTTCCCTCTACATAACCCAAATTCCTGTTGGCTCATACTCTCTGGGTTTGGCACCAAAATCAAGGCAGCATCTCCAGAAAACAATGTTAAAAATACAGTGTTCACATACCACTCAGCAAAGAGAGAGAAGGCCCCAAGTTTGAGTCTTTGCTTAATATGTCTGGAGTTACCATTAACATTTTAGGATAGGTCTATTCTTAAGTTCAGCTGGTTATTTGTGTTCTGGCCAGAAGACAGGAGCATAGCTCATCAGTCACTGAGCGTCTACCAATAGAAACAGGACATCCCCTGGGTATGGTATAGGGTGTTGTAGAGCAGGGGAACTGAGCATTCTGAAATTCCTAGAGAGATTGTTGGCTGTGATAAGTCAATGTCTGAGACCTCAAGGATGAGGTAGCCCTCGGTGGCAAAAGGTCAAGACAAAGATTGTCTCAGAAGGCTTCCAGCCTGCCACTTGCTGCTTCTCCCAATTTCCTTTGGCCCCGTTTCACTGCCTTTTTGCTGTTCACTTCCCAACTTTCCCAAATCCCAAATCCTAGGGTCCTGTTGACCTGGTAAAATAATTTGTAGCTTGTAGAAAATAGGGAATGTTGAAGGTTTTTAAACAAAATAATGATATTCCACCTAACCCAAAAGTCAAAGAATTCCGGAGGGTGTTCTTTATGTCAGTCACTGCAGTGTATGTAGAGGATTTGAGGATAAATATATCTGGCCCTGCAGTTCTGGAGCTCACCTTGAAATGGGAAGTAAAATCTGTTGGGCTGGAACACTTGGTAGTATAGAGGCACCAAGAAGAGAGATACTTTTGTAGGAAAAGAAAAGTATTTAAAAAGCAAATAGAGGAAATAAATGCATTTAAATTTGGAAATGCACAGAAACATGAGCAAACTGTGTTTTAAAGAGATTTTTCTGGCAGTAATGTACAAAGTGGTTTGCATGTAGAAGACCGAAAGAGCATTTTGGAGGTTCTTTGAATAGTCTACAGAAGAGAGGGGATGAAAGAGAGGCTAAAAATGACCAAGATATCTCATAGGAAGTATTGACCAGGTTTCGAAAGTTACTGTAGAAAAAGACAGGGAAACTGTTATATTTGACTCTACCATTTCAAACCTTGGGGATGGCACTTTAAAAACAAGTAGGAAACATAAAGAGGAGATGAAAACATAAGATGGAAGATACTGAGCTCAATTTGGATGTAATGGGAGGTACCAGAGCCTCTCATTATAGAGAACAGGGGTCTATAGCTGGGAACTTATATCCAGGTGGACACCGAGGGGATGACAAGGCCAAAGACAGTTTTGAAGGTCATCTGTAGACAAGGCCCAAAGAGTAAATAAGATTATCCAGGAAGAGAGAGAAAGAGGGCTGAGGAACAAACATTTAGATCCAATATGAAAAGTGTGAAGAGGAAGGAGACAAATGCTACTGTCACAGAGTTGAAAGGAAAACTGGAAAGAGCCATAGAGAGGAAGGGTGGAGAGTTTTTTGAAGGAGGGCCTGGTCAGGTGACAAGGAGGAGACACAGACAAGGAAGACATATGAGAACATTGGATGTCACAATTAATTAGTCATTGATGACCTTCGGGAAAGAGGTTTCATTGAAATGATGGGAAGGGAAGTCATATTGTAAGGTAGTCAGTTCTTAACAAATGTTTACCCTGAAACTAGAGGAAGAGAAGATAAGGAATAAGGAAAAGAGTGAGGCAAGTGGCACCAGTTTAATTTGGTCTGCTATCCCATTTTACCCAACCAGAGGCCTGTTGTAATTCTGGTTTCTCTCAAGCTCTTACATTCTGATGTCAAGTGAAGGTGGGTGGCAGTTAATAGGGAAAAGTTGATGATGGTCAAAGATGACTAAGGCTGTAAAGGCAACCTGGCTCTTCCTACAGTTCATGCTTAAGAATTAAAAGAATTTTCCTCTAAGAAACTCATCTGATCTACATCCACTGACTGTCCCTGGCCTATTTTCTCTTTTTGAATACAATTTACCCTCATAGATGTGTGTGTGTGTGTGTGCAGATGTTGTGTTTTATGTGGCAGGCCTATTTGAAAAGGCCTGGGGAACATCGCTTTTGTGTAAAGGTGTGTTCTTTGACTTCTGGTGACTTCAAAAGTCTACAGAATTCTCAGAATAGCTTTGCTATCCACGTAGCAAATTTAGTTAAGTCTGTCTTCCTACTTATTAAGCCTATCTTAAGAAACAGCCTATTCTAGAAGATTCTAAATGAATTACATCTTTCCTAGGCTTTTGCTTTGATACATCCACATGTTGTAGTGCTCAGTGCTCAGGCCTACTCGAAGCAATCTGGTAACCAATAACCCCATATCACCTGTGAGTAGAAAATCATTTTTTTGCCCTCTACAACATAAATACATGTTTTATGAGCCACCCACAAATCCTCTCCAATTGTATACAGATGCCTGTTTAAGTGTGCAGCTGAAATGTGGAATCTGTTTTGTTGGAAGAAAATATAACTATGTGTTTACCTAATAGGCAATCTCTCTGTTATCATATGGAAAATATGAATTATTTGTGTGCCATATTAGCATAGCATACAATTACACATAGTTTGTGTTCTTTTTTCCCCCAAATATAAGTATCTACCTTATATCTCTTGGCCCTTTTTATATTTTTTAGTTGGAAGAACATCTCCACTTATCCAGAATTTTTTTCTACATGTGTATTTGTCTATTGATAGATAGATACACACACACGCACACACACATACACATACATGAGCTCTCTCTCTCTTTCATACACACATACTCTCAAGCCCTCAGGGAAGCACCCTTATAAACTTGCCCTGTATGGTTGTTGGTTTATCTGTCAAGGAAATTCATTAAGACAATGCTTTGCTTTGTATGCTTACTACATTTTTAAAAAGTGTTTTTCATTATATTTATGCAAACATAACTTGGCTAGTTCACAATTTACCAAATGTGAGCATTTGTCAGGGTTCTTTCCAGTCACTCAGAAAAATGTGCTTTTGTGTATTTTGGTTATTTAAAGTAATTTTGTTTCCATTATAAGTATGTACAGCCAGAATTGCAGGACTGTCTTGACTGAAGAAGTGGGAATGCTCTTAAATTTCATACGTGCATCTGCAGAAATACCTTTGATTATTTAACCAATGGCTAGATAGTGATGTGGGCATAAATTTTTTTTGCACGCATTTTTTTTCCTTAGTGCTTTAGAAGAGAGGGGTAATGCAAAGAAAAATTACATATGCTGTTATTTGCATATATATATATATATATCAGTTGTAAGCTAAGGAAATATTTAATATTTTGAAGCATAACAATTAGGATGCACTCTTTAAATAGAAATCTCTGTCTTGTGGCCACTTTTTATTTGTACATTAATTGAACATCTGCTGTTTCCCTCAATGCCCCTGTTCGAACTTTTGCTCACTCTATACCAAACTCTGGAATTTTCAGTGATCAAATAGTGTTGCTTCCCTTGCCTTGAAGTAAATCAGTTTATTTCTCATTAGATAAGTCCATTATTTTCCCAAACGACTGAAAAAGGAAGTCTAGCCAATTTAAGTCAAGGCATTAGAGACCATTATCCTGAATATGCTATTACCACATAACTGTATAATCAAGGTTTATTTCTGGGCTACTGTATTTCATGAACTGTAAGATGTTATCCATAATAAGATGCCCCATTATTTTATATTCTACAAAGAAAATTTTAAACTGCCAATGAAACTATGATATATCACTTAGTGAACAATCTTTTCCAGTTTCAGAACTGTTCAAACGAGGGGGCAAAGGATCTCACAATGGGTAAGAGAGTGTATCTGACTTCTTAGAGAGCTTTAGCGCTTGGATTGGTGTGTTAACCTCATCAGCAGAACTCAGAGGTGCTCCTCTCCTGCAAGAGATTTACTATCTCTTCTATTCAGTGGGACTAAAAAAAGGTTTCTATCTTTTCTCATTCAGAGATAGCAGGAAGACACTATTTTTAAGAGTTAACTTTGTCTCTTTTAGCTTATTGAATTACTAGAGGCTTGGTGCATGAAAATTCATGCATTGGGGTGGGGGGGAGTCCCTCAGCCTAACCTGCTCTTTCTTATCATCTCAGAGCCCTCAGGGGCGGGAAGTGACCCGGTGATCAGGGGAAGGCAATTCCCCTATCACACCTCTGCTTCTGCCATTACTGGCAGTGCAAGCCTCAGCCAACCCTGGTTACCTGAGCCTCGGGCAGCCCTGGGTGGCTGAGCAGCCACCATCTAAGGCTTATCTGTGCCTTGACCAGCCCTGCTTGCCTGAGTCTCAGTCAGTGGGGGGTGCAGGAAGACCCGAGGCCCCTGGCAGGGCTGACCGGACTCCGACAGCATGCACACAGAGTAGCTGGACCTGCCCCTGCTGTGGGTACTGCCTATTTGAGATAGCATGATGGTCAATTTGCATATTGCCTCTTTATAATATAGAATAAAGCCTAAATGACTTTTCGACCGTTCAACAGTGGCTATGACACACTGACCACCATTGTGCAGACACTCAACACACAGGCATGGAAACATGGAACAGGCTGATGAATCTCAGAGGGAAGGGGGAAGGGAGAGGGCGGGAAGAGATTAACCAAAGATCTTATATGCATACTAGAGGCCCAGTGCATGGAGTCATGCCCAGGTGGGGTTCCTCAGCCTGGCCTGCATAGTTTGGGCCAAATTCATGCACTGGGCCTCTGACATCCCCCAAGGGATCCTGGATTGTGAAAGGGTGCAGGCCAGGCCAAGGGACCCCACTGATGCAGGAACCCATGCACTGGGTGTCTATTGAGAAATAAAACTGTAAGGTATTTAACATGGTGATCTGATATTCCTATACATTGTGAAAGGATTCTGCCCATCATGTTAATTAACACATCCATCATCTCACATATTCACCCCATTTTATTTTTTCCTATGGTGAGAACAGAGTAGACTTTGTCTCCAAGAAGCAAAATAGTAATACAAAATGAAAGAAAAAAAAAAAAAACCTTAGGGCTTAGAAATTGTTAAAAAGTTTGGACTTGATTCTTATTTCTATCTTGGACTTGAAGCTATAAATTAACCTGAGACCCTCTCTGTCTCCAGTTACTCTGTCCCTCCCTGTTTTCTGCCTATCAAAATTCCCCTTCACACTTTTGTTACAGGAAACTGGAACAGAGGTGGATACTATCTATATATGCCTTAAAACACAATAATATATATATTTTTAAATCAACTAAAACTTGTAAAAAGTTTCAAAAGGTTAAAACTACCCTATCCCAAATTGTTGGGAAATGTATAAACTGATAATTAAACAAGTAAATTATTTGATTTGGCTGTCACATAATGAATGATAAGAGAAAGAACCTATTTCCCTATCTTCTTATCAACATTAAGACCTCACCCAGTGCCTGGCAAATTGTGTTTTCTCAATAGATGCTCCTGGAGTTATTTAAAATGTGACTAAAGTGTTTTCCCTTTCCTTATCTCAGTCTTGGAAGTAGGCATTATAAGGCAAGAAATAATGCTATGGAAAAAATTAAATTGCATTTTAATTTATTCTTCACATACTGTATGTCAAGGTAACTTACATTATGTGCAATAGTCAGTTACTCATGTCCCACCCATCTATTAAACAAACATTTATGAAGCATCTAGTGAATACCAGGTGCTGTGGATAGAAGGATGAATGCATTGCCCTGCATACAATGGTTCTTAAACTTCCTGGTTTCAGGACCCATTTCCACCCTTAAAAATGATTGAGGATCCCAAAAGCTTTCATTTACATGGGTAATAGCTGTCAATGTTTATCACAGTAAAATTAAAACTAAAAAATGTTTAATTAATTCAATTAAAATAGCAATAAAATCCATTGTATATTAGCTTAAAATACATTTTTATGAAAAAATAACTATAGTTGAAAACAAAATAGTCTGAAAAGTGTCATTTTCTGCAAATATATGCAATCTGGACTGAGGGCAGCTGAATTTTCATATATACTCTCCTATCAATCTACTGCAATATATTTTGTTTGAATTAAAAAAGAAAATCAGTCTTGCACAGATATTTGAAATAAAGAAAAAATACTTTAATAGCATTTTTTAGATAAATGTGATATATTTTTCATTTTAAATATATTTTTATTGATTTCAGAAAGGAAGAGAGAGGGATAGAAACATCATTTGTGAGAGAGAATCTTTGATTGGCTGTCTCCTGCATGCCCCACACTGGGGATCAAGTCTGCAACCCGGGCATATGCCCTGACTAGGAATCAAACCATGATTTATAGGTTGACCCTCAACCAGTAAACCATGCCAGCTAGGCTGTGCTATTCTCCCTTAACAATAAATCAAACTTCAACAAATAATATTTTATTAAAGGTTAGTTGCAAAGAGATATCTCAAACCATATCAAAGAAATTTTTTAAAACTGTTGCATTAAAACACATTGGTTTAATCTCTCATTTTGAACAGATCTTTCACCCACACATTACATTTTGTAACATGATGTTTTGGTCATTTGGAAAACATTGCTTCATTGAATTATGTACAGTTTTAAACAATTATCATTGTTAATACCACCACCAAGATGATCAGAAAAGTTTGTACATATTGGGAAGTTGTCAGGTTCGCAGTTGTAAATACAAATTATTCTCTGGATGGTGATTTTGTTTGGATGTTTGAATTTTAGCATTGGCAATAAACACCACTGGCTGTTTTTCTTGAACTGACTTCCTTGCTTTTATTCCTCTTTTGAAAAATATCTGTGAAATACCCAAGTCTGAGTCACCACAGTTTTTCTGTCAGTGGCTTTTTAAAGTAAAAATGGTATTCTATGAAAAGAGCAGCTATTTCAGCTTGCAACTCAAACATTTATCTCACAAGTGCTTTTCTTCAAGACAATCCTACTTGAGAATACAGGGGAAGTGCTTTTTAATTACATCCCATTTTGTCACACAGAATATTAAAGGCATGTATTCAGGGATTTGGATTTTAGAAAATGAATACTTAATGTTCTATTGTTTTTTTTAAAGGACATCCTTAGTTGAAATTGGGGTGTTATTTTCTGTTCGTTCTTTGTTTTGTATTGTTTTTGTTTCTGTTTCACTGTATGTGTGAGGTGATTAAGAATATAATGACTGCAATACAACAATACGTGTTGATGCCAGTGCCTTCACTCAAGGTGGTATAGCAGTCCTACACCAATGCGTTCCATCATCAGTGCAGATGTCAACAAAGTGAAAAAGACAAATAATGTCTTAGTATTATTTTGAAAATAGGTTTGACTTTGGAAATCCCCCCGCCCCCCCGAAAAGGGTCTCAGGGCCCCTGAGGGTTTTGCTTATTTTGCTTTGAGAACTACTACTCTAGAGGTTCAAAAGCTACAGGATCAGATAGATAAATGAACATGAATTTTCTGTGCGTTTTAAATATAAGTACTGTGATAAAGGAAAGCACTGTCTTTTAGGAACATTTCCCAAAAGAAGTTATGTCTGAATGGGAACCTGAAGGATACCTAAGTGTCAGTCAATTAAAGAATGAAGTCTTTGGCTCATTGATTCCTGTGCCTCAGAATACTATTTGTGTTTTCATTTTACTAACACTCTTTCTAAAGGCCAAAGAGATCTGAACCATGTGGTTCCAATATGGCAATTAGATTCCAAAAATCAAGTGTGCCCGGTCAAATAAGGTCATCAATAAGCCACTAACACTCAAGGCTGAGTTACTATTGGAATCTGGAAGGAGAACCTGGATATTGCATGAGGGTCCGTGTTGTATTGCATATAGATTTTTATGTAGTGATACTGAGGTCATCTATTTCATGTGTTTTGGGGCTCTGTGTTCAAACAGAAGCAAGCTCAAACCAGTCCTCATCAATGTGACATGACTAGATATCACTAACCATTTTAACTAACACAATGTACAAAATTACTGGCATAGATTGCATTCAGAATATGTGACATAGTGACCTTACAGGCGTTATCATGTTAACGGTGAAACAATTTGATAGATATTTATGGTGTCCCCAGTTTTAAGAACAGAACACTGAGGTTCAGAGGCATTCACAAGCCAAAGGTCACAAAGTACCTGAAGTGTGGAACTTGCTCCTGAGCCAGAGGCTTCTACCTGGGAAGTCTCTGCTCTTTCTCATCCTGGGAGCAGGCAGGAGTGCATCAGGAGGAAGACAAGCCCAGAGCACACACTGCCTGTCTACCACTGGAGCACCAATTTACCTGCGTGGCAGATTCTTTTTTTTTCTTTTTGTTGTTGTTAATCTTCAACAGAGGGCATTTTTTTCCCATTGATTTTTAGAGCAAGTGGAAGGGAAGGAGGGAAGGAGAGAGCAAGAGAGAAAGAAACATTGTTGTGAGAGAGACACATTGATTGGTTACCTCCCATACTTGCCTTGACTGGGACTGGGGATCAAACCTGCAACCTAGATACCTGCCCTTGACCAAGAATCAAACCTGAGACCCTCAGGTCCACAGGCAGATGCTCTAACTGCTGAGCAAAACTGGCCAACACTGAGCGGCAAATTCTTAAAGCATTTTCATATTTATTAGCAGATAATATTAACTCTAATATTGAGTGATAACTCTAAGGGTGAATGATAATGGTGATTATGAGAATGAGTATGAGTATATATATATATATATATATTTGTATCTACCATGATACACTGAATAAATTCGTCATTTAAGTAAACTGCACAACTATCTATAAGGCAATCTTATGATCCCCATTTGTGTGTGTATTCAGACATAATACCACTGCATTCATGTTATCCCAACAAGCCTATGAGCTATTACTATCCATATGCTGCTGATGACAAAATTGGTCTCAGAGTAGATAAGTAATTTTTCAAGTTCACACAGCACGTAAGTGATGGAAATATGCAGAGACCCCAGGGCGCCGGTCTCAATCTCCTCAGATCTTCTGATGCCATGCTGCCTTGATATTAGGTAGATGTAACTATATAATTTTTGTCTAAACTTGGATACCTTTAAGAGTAAAAGAGGCTAGTAATAATTGTCCCATAGCAAGAGACATAAATTGGTATTGTCTCAGACAATGAAGTTTAAATGGTTAACTTGCTATTAGGTACAGATAGAGGCTCTGTAGTATCAAACTTCTTAAAAATAAATGCACTTAGATATTTCTTGGTTTTAAAATATTTACTAATCATTTCACCTTAAGCAAATTTTTGTAATTTAAGGGGGAAATGCCTTTGTGTATGCTTGGTAGCTGAAAAATAATTTATACCTAGCAATTTAAAAAATAACAGTAAAATCAAAAATATGCATCATTTCTGATGCATTTTTATACATGATGAAACTGAAAACTCTTAGGCATAAAACTCTCAAGGAGACAAAGGAGATTTGGAAAATTCTAATTCAGTATTAGAAGTTAATGAATGTGGCACATACTATGTTTCAAAATATCATTACTTACTGATTGAGGGGTGGGAAATTCTGAGAAGCATGTTGCATACTTGAGTATTTTCCTACTTCAGAAATAATCCTGAAACAATAACTTGAGACTCTTTTATATAACTGTGGCAGGTACCTACTCCACCTTCATCCAAGTACAAGTGTGAGCATGTTTTTTTTCCTTTTATAGTTGCCAATATATCTTAGGTGTAAATCTTAATAATGTCTTTCCAGTAAAAGAAGAATAGCTTATAATTTCTTTTGTTTCTTTTAATTTGATTCAAGAGTTCTCTCCTCCCAGTTTTTAACCTGCTTTGTTCAGTCTTTTGTTTAATCTTCTCTCTCTCATTTTCTTTCCTTCTCAGTAGATTTATATAAAGTTAAGTGACTTAAGCTGTTTGTGATATTATTTTTGGATTTTACTGCTTCTTAGTTTGGCTGTTCCTGATCATATCCAGATTTATTTTCTAGAGGAAGCTAACTTAGTAAAATCTTTTTTTTTCTTTTTTATACAATAAATACTATAAACTTTCAAGCAGGCGGGCCACTCCAAAGTACAGAGTTGTTCACAAACAGATGGGTTTTTCTTTTTTCTTTTTTTATTTCTGAAGAGACATACATACATTCTTGAGTGATACAATATGTACTAGCTTTGAATAAACATGGTATCCAGACATTAGGTCTAAACAAGAGAAAGCAACAATTCAGATAGTGTATTCTACCACGGTGAGGTTTTGCTTGGTATGTGTGTGCATCTTGTAAAGTTGACATCTGTGTCAAGTTAAAGTTGACATGCCATGCATGCTACTCCCACAAGCTTACCTTCAGAAGGAGGTGAAGGAGAGAAATATAGATCTGCATACATGGCAACTTGCCAAGTGCCAAGGGAATTATCTCTCATCCCCCTGCGTTCCTTTTCATTGTCTCTTCGTCAGCCCAGAACATAATGAGGAACAGAAGTCAAAGGAAGCAGCATTCTTAGGCCCACTGTCAACATTAGCAGAACCTGGTGGTGCAATTAATAGCTGAGGTTCTGAAGCCAAACAGATCAAGGAAGACAAGGCATCCAGTTCCCACAGACACCATTAAGCGTGACAATACTAATGTTAGGGACATTCTGTTTCTTTTCTTCGCTATGGCAACCACTGCCAGGACATCCAAAAACCCGCATCAGAATTGCTCAAGGTATTAAAATGTATAATATCATTTCACATGAAAAGGGGACAAGAGCAGACAGAAGAAAGATGCAAGTAATAAGAAAGGCATTTATGCTATTCTATTTAATACGAATGACCTTCACTCTTTAAAAAAATTATTTAGAACTCTCCCGGACTGCTGGCTGGAAGGCAGACTGGTATAGCCACTGTGGAAAACATACGGAGATTCCTCAAAAAATAAAAAATGGAACTTCCATTTGACACAGTAATACCATTTCTAGGAATAAATCCCAAGAAAACAGAAACACCAATCAGAAAGGATATACGCACCCCTATGTTCATAGCAGCACAATTTACAATAGCCAAGATTTGGAAACAGCCTAAGTGCCCATCAGCAGATGAGTGGATTAGAAAACTGTGGTACATCTACACAATGGAATACTACGCTGCTGTAAAAAAGAAGGAGCTCCTACCATTTGCAATAGCATGGATGGAAATGGAGAGCATTATGCTAAGTGAAATAAGCCATTCAGAGAAAGATAAATACCACAATTTCACTCATTTGTAGAATATAAAGAACATTATAAACTGATTCACAAAAATAGATACAGAGGCAAAGAAGCATTAAAAAGATTGTCAAACTACATCAGGAAGGCAGGGGAGGGTTGGGGGGTAAGAGATCAACTGAAGGACTTGCATGCATGCATATAAGCATAACTAATGGACACAAAACACTGGGGGTCTTGGGGGTGAGGGCATGTGCCAAGGGATAGGGAAGACTGGGGGGGGGGGGTCAATGGAGGAAAAAAAGACACATATGTACTACTATTTGTAATATTTTAAACAATAAAATAAAAATTTTTAATTTAATTTAAAATTTATTTATTTTAGAAGTAGCAAAGAAGAGGGAGAGAGGGAGAAATCGAAAGAGAGAGAGAAAGAGAGAGAGAGAGAGAGAGAGAGAGAGAGAGAGAGAGAGAGAGAGAGATTTGTTGTTCCACTTATTTATGCATTCATTGGTTGATTATTTTTTGTGCCAACCTTGGCATATTGGGACACAACGCTCAATCAACTGAGCTACCAGGCTAGGGCCTGACTTTCACTCTTCCTTTCTAGTAGTCAGATTTTAAAAAGTTATTTCTAGCCTTAAAGAAAATAGCTTGAAAGAGACCACACTTATGGACATGGCAGGCAGGTTGGGGAAGGAAAGAGTGCGGTGCCTGGAAGCAGAAAGGTCTGTGTTGGATGAGTTCTGCTATAGGCTTTTGATAACCTTAAACAAGTTTCTTAGATTATGTGATCTCTATTTTGTTATTTATAAAATGGTTACAATAATCCATACTCCATAGTATTGTAAGTGCTGAATGAGATCCTATACCCAAAAGAGCTAGCATGAGCTCATTCATTAGCTACTATTATTGTCATTAAAATATAATTATATTCCCAGGAATGATATTTTATTACTGCCAGAATCAAATAGGAATCTCTATCTGAGGAATAAAAATTGAAGAACAACAAAGCAAAGAATGTCTATCTTCTCTTCTCCTGATATTCAGCATTTTTGAAGAAAAAATCCTTACAGGAATATTATTAAACCAGGATAACCAACTATGATTTGTCTGGATCAAATAAAAATCTGTACACTATCATCAATAACTATAAAATCCAATTCTTAGACCTATATTAAACCAGGTTAAACACCATCAAAAGCAACATAAAAAATGCTACAAAAAACAATATAGGGGACTGGAAGGACATAGGTAAAATAGGTGAAAGTGGTCAAAAGGTACAAACTTCCAGTTATAAAATAAGTGTCATGGGGATAGTACAGCATGGTGACTATAGTTAATAATACTGTATTAAATATTTGCTAAGAGAGCAGATCTTAAAACTTTTCTTCACAACAATAAAATTTTTATAACCATCTATATTAATAACAGATGTTAACTAGATTTATTAAGATGATCATCTTATATAATATACAAATATCAAATGATTATGTTGGCACCTACAACTAATATAATGTTATATGTCTATTAAAAATTAGTGTGTATCTCATATCAATTTATATCAATACTAGAGGCCTGGTGCATGAAATTCGTGCATGGGGAAAGTGGGGGTCCCTCAGCCTGGACTACCCCTCTCCAATCTGGCACATCTCAAGGAATGTCTGACTGCCGGACATCCCTCTTGCATTCCTTTTGCTGACTCCTAACCACTCATCTGTCTGCCTGCCTGATCACCCCTAACTGCTTCTGACTGCTGGCCTGTCCACTGCTAACTGTTCCCCTGCTGGCCTGATCACCCATGCCTCGGTCCCCGCCATGGTGGCTTTATCCAGAAGGAGGACTGGACAATGTCTGATCTAATTAGCACATTACCCTTTTATTAATATATACTAGAGGCCTGGTGCACGAAAATTCATGCACTGGGGTGGGGAAGGGCTCTCAGCCTTGCTTGGCTCCTCTCACAGTCTGGGAGCCTTCAGGGGATGTCCTACTGACGGCTTCTGCTGCTACCACTGCCAGCTGCAGCTGCTGTGAGCCCATAGCTGCCTGAGCCCCAGGCCTCATAGCAGCTGTGGCTTTGTCAGGTTGTACATCTAGAAGACATCTGCCCTAGTTAGCATATTACCCGTTTCTTAGTATAGATATGGAAGGTAAGTTACTTTTTATTGTTTATGGGAGTAGTGGTTGTGATGGGAAAGATTGAAGGGAAGAACATATTTAAAAGTTAAGAATGCAAGCATATTTCCAAATCCAACTCTACTCATAGCATTTGATCTTTAAAAAGAAATTGTTTTGATTCTCAGTCTTCTCAACTGTGAAATAATAGAGCTACTTCATAAGATTGTGTGAAGCTTATATGGGATAATACATGTAAAGCAGTATAGCCCTGACTAGTTTGGGTCAGTGGACAATGTGTCAGTCTGCGGACTAAAGAGTCCTGGGTTCTATTCCAGTCAAGGGCATATGCCCAAGTTGTGGGCTTGATCCCCAGTGGCAGCCGATCAATGATTCTCTGTTATCATTGATGTTTCTATGAAAATTCATTTTTTTAAAAAGCAGTCAGTACAAGCCTAAGTAAGCACTCAATATTGTTATTAATGCATATGAGCCTTATACTTCTATTTAGCATTGGTTGGTCTCATTGTCTCCATTTTTTCATCTAGTTATTTCTCTAAGTTATCAGAATTTCCCAAATCAATGTACTGGAATGCTTGTTTCTAGAACACTTGAGTGCATTTGAGGGGTCCATGAAAGTGAAGTATTCTAAAATATAAATCATGAACCAGTCATATATGACTTAACGCATGTCCCCAGGGACCCAAGACTAGGCTTCTCTCCTTTAGAGAGAGACACCTCACGCATGATTCCCAAAAGGGCAACTATGAGTCAAAGGTCATACATCATGTTTAACATTTCACCATCAAAATTTGTGAGACTGAGCTGATAGGACTAATCTTACCTGTTTTGACAATGAGAAGAAATGTCAATAGGCTGTCTATTTTGACAAAAAAAAATTACTAAATATACCAAAGGGAATATTGCATGTGCACTAGTCATCCAGAATAAAGATGAGATTACTTTTCTGAAAAATTCAACTATTCAAATAAGATAATGGATCACCAGAATATTTTATATTTGAAATGCATGTTTTGTTCACATTCCTTCTTCACTTGGAGACTTGTGTCATTTTTGACAAAGTCTTGGGTTTCCTTTACCTCATGCCTGGATTCTCCACTGGCACTGTAATGAGAACTCCACCTTCAAGCACAGAGGGTATATGAAACTAAAATGACAATAGCAGAAGGAAGGTAAAGCATGCATTTTATAAATTGTACTACAGAATATTTTTTTACTATTTCTGTTATAGTCATTGACTATTGCTAAGAGAGATCCTTTTGGAAATCTGAAAACATTGTCTCTAGAGGCTAAACTTCTGGAAACATACTTTTCCCCATACATGTCATCACAAATTATAAAAAGAGAATAATTATAGATCGATCTACATAATTTTTAATTTTGTGGCTAGTTGATTACAAAAACATATCCCTCTGGCACTACCCTTAGTCTATAAGGTATGTGTGTTTCTTTTTTCAATCTAAAGAAATGACGTTTGGGGAGGAAAAACTTCTCATAATTTTTAAGAGGACATAAGGCAAAACTTGCCACTTACTGAAATTATTTGAAGTGTGATAAACTCTTTGTAGTTCATGTTCACACATTAGCAATAACCTGTAAAGCTATGAGCTGTTAGAATGCACCATCAAAAAAGAAAACCTATGTGAAGAAAGAAATACAAAGCCCATTTTCATGAGTGACCAAATGTCAAAAATGTATTAAAGGCATTTACAAGTTATCCTGTTCATTATTTTGCTGACTTGGAAATCTTGACTTGTTTTGTATCCATTTTATTATCTGCAAAAGTAGGAACTGTAATGGAATTTACATGAAAATCCTGCTAGAGAGTGAGGACTTTACTGCATAGTCAGCTTTGCCTCCTAATCCAATCTTCCCCAATGCAGTTGGTATAATAGTTGCCAAATGCAAACAGCGGGATCTTTGTTTGTAAAGAAAAGTATGAATTGGAGCTGTAAAATGAGCACAAGTATTTTTCTATTACTCTGGATGCTTCCTCTTGCTGAGTTCACACACGAAGTCTAGCAGGAGGTATTGTTAAATAGCCTCAGAAATTAGCCCAAAACAATTATCTTGGTTTAGCTGTGAAAAAAGACATAAGAGGTATGATGAAAAGAGCATTTAAATTTTTGTGATTGAATATCTGTTGGGCAACTACCTCTGTAGTTATTAACCCTTGTGTACAGCATTTCAGATTTTTTTTATTATTTTTAATTGAATTTTTTTTGGAAAATTGCAGATTAAAAATTGTTTTCTTCCCTGTGATACTCAAGAGACCCCAGGGCAATTGTGTATAATGGGTTATTTAAAAGTTTTGCTTAAACGTCACTGCATGACTAGGAATATGCCCTTGTGCAAAATCAATTTGAATTTTTATATCATACTAGATTTCTAGAACTACTAGTAGAAGCACATCTCCAACATATAGTTTACCACCCATTCCTACAATCTTCTTCCAATACCCAGTGCTGCCTTTGTCTTCAGCAGTAAATTTGCAATGAGTTAAAGCTTCCTATGGACTCCTCAAGAGAATATTCCAGAAGTTACTATTTTCTTATTTTCATTTTCCCATATAGATAAATAGCCAGAATTTTCGCTTGATCAGTTTTACTTCTTTTCCTGTGGTCTTTTACTCTGTCTCTATAGTATTTGCTATTTTTAAATATTTGTTGGCTCTTATCTTGTCAAATCTTAAAAGTTACTTAGTCAGTTCCTTTAATCTTTCCTCCCAAGTTCTGTCTTAACCTCACCTCCCTAGTCACTTCATTATTACTTTTTTTCATCTTCACTGTCTCCAATCTCCCACATATTTCTAGAATTGAGTTTTTTCTAGGCCAGTGGTCGACAAACTCATTAGTCAACAGAGCAAAATACCAACAGTACAATTGAAATTTCTCTTGAGAGCCAAATTTTTAAAACTTAAACTTCTTCAAACACGACTTCTTCAAAATAGACTTGCCCAGGCCGTGGTATTTGGTGTAAGAGCCACACTCAAGGGGCCAAAGAGCCGCATGTGGCTCTCGAGCTACAGTTTGTCGACCACGGTCCTAGGCGAGTGCACTTTCCAGGTGCATCATGTATCATTCCCTGAGTCTGGGATGTGATGGTTCTTTGTATACAGCCCCAATGCTAGTGGAGTTTTTTTTCCTGATCACTGTCAACATGTTGACTCAGAGTGTTTTTTGAACATTTCCCACTGATGATACCTGGGAGAGCCTTTCTGAAAATGGTTTATCTTTTTCTAACCAGGTTATCTTCCTAGCTACTCTATTTGAGGGATGTGATATAAGAAAGAGCATGATTTTGTGAACTGTGTTAGAAAACTGTCCAGTTACCCAACCCCATCCCCTGCCATTTTTAGAAATACATCTATTTTGTTGGCCTTTTCATTCTTGTTAACTATGTTTTATTATGAAAATGAAATGGAAGCATATGCAAACAAGTTGCTGTGAGGGCTATTAGAGTGAAAGTAGAGAACTCAACTCAATTCTCCTAGCTGTATTACAGATGTTTTTAAACAAATGCTTGGAAAGACCTGCACTAGAATTTAATTTTTTAAGTTTTTTTTTTTTTTAGATTAATCTAAAACACTGACAATTGATTTTTTTTTCTGCTCACAGATAACTGAGAGTGGAGTAAAAATGGGTTTTTTCCTTTTACATACTTTTATTGATTTCAGAGAGCAAGGAAGAGGGAGAGAGAGAGATAGAAACATCAATGATAAGAGAGAATCATTGATTGGCAGCATGTTCCCTACTGGGGATTGAGCCCACTACCTAAGCATGTGCCCTGATGGGGAATCAAACTGTGACAGCCTATGCTCAACTGAGCCACACTGTCTGGGCTTAAGTATTTTGTTTTTGTACTTAATGTTAACAGGCTGGATATTTACATTTTCTTCACCTATTCATTCCAGTTCTTTTAAACTAATTTTTCTGACCTACAAAGCAATTGATAGTAGCTATAAAATTGAGCGTGAGAAACAGGAGAAAAGAAATATAAAATTAGGCATAATATGCCAAAATTTTAGTAATACATTATATAAGTTTCTATATTATCATAAGAAGTACCCTTTAATATGAAAAGATTATATGGTTATTAGTTGGAAGCAGGCTATACCAAAATTAACCACAAACCACTTCAAGGAGTATAACAAAAGATCATATAAAACCTATGCAACTATAAACCCAATCTGGAGAATGTATGAGCTGATGAACATGGGAAAAAATATATTGTCTTCTCTAAGTTTTATATATTTAAATAAATATATATCATAGATATACTGATTCTAAGAGACTACAAATTATACCAACACACTCCCACTTATTGGTAACAGCTTTTCAGAAAATAAACCACATCAAATTCACACACACAATATACATTTTTTTTTTGCTAAATAACAATAGCATACATTTATCTACAGGCCTACATAATTACATATCACTCTTTTCTTTGAATTACAAAGTTTGACTCAAAATCTTTTTGTATATCCTTGATGTCATTTTAGAATCTTTATGGTAGCATCAAGAGATAACCACCTACTTTTCAGTTAATTCACCTTCTTTATACATCTTCTTCAATACTCCTTAAGTTATATAAACAACAGAGCAGACCAAATGAAGCAAAAAGGGAAATTACTGGCTTTTATAATTTAAAAATCTACAGTAGTCTTTGGGCACTCTCAGGGCATGGACTGAAAAAACATCACTGTGATCAGGCTTCCTTCCACATCTAGGCATTTTCTCGTCCATGCACAACAGGTTGTCCCTTGTAGAAACTGCAATAAGTCGCGTCTCGTCTCATATCCTCACTTTTATTCCAAGAGAGTCATGGGAGCTTCTTTCACTTCAAGCCTTACAAAGTCCTGGGCCTAGCTCTCCTCAACCTGATTGGGTCCTTCCCTGGACTAGCACCATGGCAGGTCCCCTGGGATTTAGGAAGTTACCTAAACCCCAAACCACAATTCCAGAGAACTTCTTGTGATGATGGAAATGTTCTAAAATCTGCACCAGTATGGTATCACAAGTCAAGTATGTGGCTATTGATCACTTGAAATGTGCCTGAAGCAGCGGAGGAACTAAACTTTAAATTTTATTTTAAATAATCTGGGCTTAGTCCAGCAGGCAGGCTCAGTGGTTGAGTGTTGACTATTAAACAGGAGAGTCACAGTTTGATTCTGCGTCAGACCACTTGCCTGAGTTTGTGGGCTCTATCCCCAGTGTGGGGCGTGCAGGAGGCAGCTGATCAATGATTTTCTCTTGATTTTTCTATCTCTCCCTCTCCCTTACTCTCTGAAACCAATACAAATATATTATAAATAAATATATTAAAAATTAACACATTAAATACATTCAATTAAAAAAAAGGGGGACTTAAATCAAATAGCCACTACTGTGTTGTTCAGCAAAACTCTATAGAGTTTGGTGTGTGGGTTAAACTTATTTAGATTAGATGGGCTAAGAAATGATTCCTCAAAGGAAATATAGGGGTGTTTTGTTTTGTTTTTTGTTTTGTTTTAAAGAAGCAGGTCCTATTTTACCAGAAATGGGAAATAGAGATGCCAAAGGGTAAAAACAACAAATGTTCACAATACTGTACCTTAAAACTTGTACTTTTTTATTACTACGTTTCAGACTGAGAATTTAATTTCACATTGTATGGCTTGTATCATATAACCTGCAGTTTTTTCTATCCTCTATTGTTTTTTTTCTTTTCTTAATTAAAATGTATACAGTAAGAACTTTGGACACAGCAGTTCAGAAATAAATAAGAATGTAGCTCAAGCTATTGTTAAATATCCAATACTATAAACAAAATTACCTTTCATGCACACTCTGCTCATTTTTTCAAAGGGCATTGTCAATAACATATATGGATCCAAATGTAAGTTAAAATTGATGTGGGATTTTTGATAAAAATAACTAATTGAAGTAACAAAAGTATTAATTATCTTCTTGGCACCATTAATGTCAAATATGCACAGTGACAATTGTACTAAAATGTACTTCTATGCCTGAAGTATGGGAATTTTATTTTTTACACTGACACATTCATTGATTCAACTAAGTTTCTAAGATAGATGAGTTCCTGCTCACATTCTGCTTATAATTCTCAAATTTAAATATGTGAAAGTGTTAAATATCATGAATCTTACACTTGAGGCCAAATATACAAATTATACAGGTTTATTACAGAATATTGAGAAACATGGAGGAATAAAAAGAGAAAAAAATATTTATTATCCCATCACACAGTGGTAACTACCTGTAATGTTTTAATATATATTTCTTACTTAAAAAAATAGATATGTGTGAGTACTTATGCATGTTTCATGAAATGAGAACAGACTGTAGTTACTTCTTTTTTACCTTATTTTTAAATAAGATTGTCTTTAATGGCTATGTAGTATTTCATTTTGTATATATAAAGTACAACACTTAGCTTAAAAGAATATGTACATTTTTAAGTACTTTAAAACACTTAAGTTCTAGGCAGGCAGATATTGTTTACTGTTTTGTTCACTGATGAGTTTCAATGCCCAGAACAGTGTCTGACATTTAGAATACACTTAATACATTCAATAAGTATTTGTTAAATGAATGGGTATTGGTATATTTCCAACTGTAATTCAAAAAGCCAAGTATAAGGAGAAACCAAGATGGTGCCATAGGTAAACACTTGAACTTGCTGCCTCATACAACCACTTCAAAACTACAACTAAAAGACAAAACAGGTATCATCCAGAACCACAGGAAGGTTGGCTGAGTGAAAATTATACAACTAGAAGGAAAGAGAAAAGCACACTGAGATTTGGAGGAGGTCAGAAGTGAAAAGCAGAGGTATGGAGGCTTGTGCAGGGACAAAACTGGCAACTGAGTGGGCTGTTGTCTTTTTCAATAGGGAGAGAGACATAAGCTCCCGACTGCTCTAAACTCCAATTCTGGGCAAGAATCTGGGGACCCAGACTCATACCGGGTGAAACTGGACTGTCTGGCATTGGGCAGAACTCGAGGGCAGCTTTCTCTCAGAGGTGATTGCAGCGATCTTTGTTCCTACACGGTGGCGTGGGACACAGAGATGTGGGACATCTTTCAGGCAGGGCTGACGGTCAGCCATTGCTGTTTGCTCCACTCTGGTGATTCCCTGAGACCCTGCCCCACACAATTTACAACTCCACCCAAGCTGTGAGCAGAGGCTTTTGCATATGAATGGCCTGGCCCTTTGAAATCTGAAACCTAATGTACTGCAGCTGGGTCAAAGAGCCCCAGAGCCTCCAAAAGAAGACCCAAGGCTCTACAGCAGATTGCATTGCTTCATAGCTGAGCCTCATCTGATGACCTCCAAACCCCAAACAAAGAGAAGGAATCTGAATATTCAGCACGGAAGTTCTCGCATCATAGACGTAACAGATCCTCACAGACAATTGGCCTGGAGGTCAATTCCTCCCAGTGATACCAACAACAATCAAGGCTTAACTACAAAAACCCTGTGCACACAGCCCACAAAAGGGTGCACCAAGCGTGTCCACCTCAAGTAATTAGGGAAGCTGAGCCACTGGGCCCTATAGGACACTTAGCACACAAAGCCATGCTATCAACACAGGGAAGCAGCCAAAATGCAGAGACAAAGAAACATGTCACAAATGAAAGAAATGGAGGAAAGCAAATTACTGGATATAGAGTTCAAAACCACAGTTATGAGGTTACTCAAGAATCTTCTAGAAACCTCTGAGAAATTTAGTGAGACCCTCGAGGATATGAAAAAGGACCACCTAGAAATTAAGCATATACTGACTAAAATAAAGAAAAATATACAGAGATCCAACAGTATACTAAGAATCAAGTAAAAGATTTGAAATACAAAGAAGCAAAAAACACCCAACTGGAAAAGCAAAAAGAAAAAAAGAGGATCCTAAGAATCAAGTAAAAGATTTGAAATACAAAGAGGCAAAAAAAAAAAAAACCCAACCAGAAAGCAAAAAGAAAAAAAGAAACCAAACATATGAAGATAGTGTAAGGAGCCTCTGGGACAACTTCAAGCGTACCAACATCTGAATTATGGGGGTGCCAGAAGAAAAGAGAGAGCAATATACTGAAAACCTATTTGAAGAAATAATGACAGAAAATTTCTCCTACCTGGTGAAAGAAATAGACTTACAAGTCCAGGAAGCACAGTGATCCCCAAACAAAAGGGAACCAAAGAAGACCACACCAAGACACATCATAAAAATGCCAAGGGCAAAAGACAAAGAGAGAATCTTGAAAGCAGCAAGAGAAAAAACAGTTGGTTACCTACAAGGAAGTACCCATATGACTATCAGCTGATTTCTCAACAGAAAGTATGCAGGCCAGAAGAGAGTGGCAAGAAATATTCAGTGATGAATGGCAAGAACCTACAACCAAGATTTCCCTACCCAGCAAAGCTATCATTTTGAATTGTAGGTCAGATAAAGAGCTTCACAGATAAGAAAAACTAAAGGAATTTATCACTGCCAAACCAGTCAAATGCTGAAGGGTATTCTTTAAGAAAAGGAGGAAAAAGAAAAAGGTAAAGATAAAAATTATGAACAACAAAGTGACAACAAATACATATCTATCAACAAGTGAATCTAAAAATCAAGTGAATAAAAAGTCTGATGAACAGAATAAACTGTTGAATATTAATAGAATCAAGGGCATAAAAAGGGAGTGGACTGACAATTCTTGGGAGAAAGGGATCTGGGGGGTGGGGGAAGAGACTGGACAAAAATCATACACTTAGGATGAGGACAGTGAGGGTGGTAAGGGCATAGGGTGGGGTCAGAACTGTGTGAAGGGGAGCTAGTGGGGGGAAAAAAAGAGGAACAACTGTAATAATTTGAACAATAAAAATTTATTAGAAAAAAAGAGCCAAGTATAAGGTGGCCTACTTTCCTAACCCTTCATTAACTCTGGGATTTTTTTATTTAGTTTTGCAGACAGAAGTTGGTATCTCATTATACTTTGTTCTAACTTCCTCATTTCTACCAGAAATGACAAATTGTCTTAAATCATGCTTCCTTAGGCATAAACATGTTTCCTAAAGTAAGAAATTTGTAGCCTAAGTTTGGCTGAACATCCCCTAATCTTAAAGTTTTGACTAAGCAAATTCTAGTAGGAAGATTATGTGTTTTGAAATCATATGCAGGCTGCTAAGAAACCATGTGACTTAAAGAAGTTATTAAGCACGCTTTACTTTATTGTTACATCTCAACAGATATAGAGCCTATAAGTGCAGGTATTGTGTTTTAATAAATCACATAATAGAGAAGCCTGAAAGAAGAGAGAGATTGTGACTCTAATATTGAACTCCCCCTGCTAATTTCTGCAGAACTGTATCTTTTCTCCATGCTCTATATTTTACTCAGCCTAATGCTTTAACACAATAGATGTTTATTTTAAAAGCTAAAATTCACAGATATCAAGGTTTGGAACTCCAGACAAACCTCATGTGGATTCAAACCTTATGGAACAAGGATATTTCATGGGGGCTGTCTCTCACTGAACACCTGCTTTTCTCTTGTTTTCACTCCTCCCTTTCTTGCTCTTGCCTCTTATTCTCCCTCCCCACACTCCTCTCTCTTTTCTATCTCTCTCCCCACATTCCTCCCTCCCCAAGTGACTTTTTCTGCTTCAGCACATGCACACGCTCAAACATGATCCTGCACTGGCTTTACATTCCTTTCCTATTCCAGCACCTAGCTGGCTATGCTCCATTTCCAAATTTTCTACAGAGAGGATCAGATCCACCTATCTTGTGACAGTTATTTCTCTTCCCTCTGTCCCCACTTCACTCTGCTCTGACAATAAGGAAGAATCACCCAGTTCAAATACCAAACCTAGTACCCACTATAGATATGAGACTAATTTTCAAAGAAGCTTAAGACTGGTAAATATCCTAAAGGCATATGTTCACTTGAGCCTATAATTGTTAGATTCTGGGATACACATGTAAGCAGAAAGTGACTTCTATTATGTAATAATTTACTAATCTAACTTTGTACAATTTTTACAAATCTTACAATTAACATCATTTTGTAAATCATTTATGATAACCTAGTGGTTTTTTTAAACATAGTTTAATTCTATGGCAAAGCTTCTCTTTATTTATTTTCAACTTGAGTGTTTTTTCATTTGTCCCTGTCAGAGATCTTTGATTCCACAGAAACAATTACTTTTAAGTTTATTTTTTGTTCTACCAAGCATAGGTTTCTATTTGTAGTTATTTTTAACTGGAATGCTGTATATAGCAATTTTAGTATTTTCTGCAGTATTGTTTTCTAAAAGTTATCTGACTGTGCAAAAATTAAATAAATGAAAAGAACTACCTCTTGCAATGCCACATTTCAAGCATTTTTAGAGATAATCCATTATTAACTCTGTTCATTATACTATGCAAAATGATTCATCTAAACTGGTGATTTGGTGATCAGTGTATTTTTTCAATATTTTTATTTTCTTTGTATTTCATAATTTCTATATCCCCCCCTTCAATTCTGGTATAATTTAAATCTGTTATGGGACACTAAATAATTTTCTTTCTCATTGAAGTAATTTTTGAGAGTTAATCTTCCCAGTTTTAACTAGGGTAATTTTGAGGAAAAAGAAAATAATACTTAATCTACACCTATGAACAATAAACTAGTTAAATTGAGCCATCTCCATCATTAATATCCATCACCCTGGCCATATACTTTAGATCTTATAATATATGATATATGGCTAAATTTACGGATTGGCCATGCTGCCGTTTCACTACTGTTATTCAGATATGTCCTCCAATTGTGGCTATACGTGTGAAATGACAGTCTTTCCTCATGACTGATGGGAATAGTATCATCATGGTTCGGCCACCGTGATGAGTGAGCATCAATCACAAAGACAGACAAAGATGTCAAATCCGCTGAGATGCTCTTTAATCCTACGATCCTAGAAAGTCACGACTGTCAGCACAGATCGAAGCAATTGTCTAGTTCGGTGGTGCCTATCCTTTTCAGTTAGGAGAACCATATTATACCAGAAAACACTGTTGAGAATTCCACTTGTAGTCTTGTTTGAAAAAGCATACAATAGCCCATACCTGGCACATCGTAACAAACACCTTTTGAGATGGTTTGCACAGTCTTTAATCAATTTCTTTTCTCTGAGAACTGATCCCACGCCTACAGAAGTGGCACTTCGTGCTACATTAAAGGTCAGAAATATCTGTAAATTAAAATTGGCTTTACTAGCCATCATAACACTTATTCAAAGAAATTGGTGCAAAACATGTTATTTATTTAGTCAACAGATGTTGCTTATTTTGCTTCAAACACAAAAAGAAAGTCTACTCTATAAAACCCACTCTTACCTTAATGATTCAGGTAATTGAGGGAAAAGTTTTGTTTTGTTGTTTTATTCTTTACTCAACATTATTGATCAACTTGATTCTCTGCTTCACCTAATATATACAGGCAGAGCCTGTGATTTTATGGAAAACCTGTCAAAGCTATCACAATTACCTTCCCATGATTCAGGTAGGATAAAATTATGAGTGTATTTCCCTGAGGTGCAGTAAAATAGTTTATTTATTACTGCTTCCTCAACATCTCACTCACAGGTGGTTAGATTTTGAAGGATTATTAACTAGGCTTGTGCAGGCAAGTACGACAATTTGACTTCAGAAAGCCATTATCTGAACCAGCCTCCCTCCGGCTAGGACCCAAGGATATTATTTACAGAAATGAACCAGTGTATTATGTTGAATACATTCTTCAAACATTTGTACATGTACTATATCATGTTTTCCTGTTTGAACGTTTCTATGTTGCATGGGCTCATTAAATAATTTGTCCACATAATTTTAATTCCATTAGATTCTTCCAAGTTCCTACAGTGGCTTTCAAATCTATCAATTTTGCACATCTTACCAAATGAGAACTTTGAGCTTCTTCAAAATCTGTTTCAAAATGTATTTTATTCAAGGGCTTTTCACAATAAACTCCACTTAATTTTGCATTTCATCTAGAAAATTTCTAAGTTAGATTTCAAATGTTCTATCATCTTTTTGTATTTTTGGTACAGCATATAAAACATACTTATACATTGAGTGGCCAGATTATTATGATCTCTATGCATAATAATGCATAATAATCTGGCCACTCTGTATATTTGTGTGTGTGAGTGTGTGTGTGTGTGTGTGTGTGTGTATTAGAGGCCTGGTGCATGAATGCATGAATTCATGCATGGGTGGGGTCTGGCCAGCTTGGCCAGGGGGAGGGGACATGGGTGGTTGGCCAGCCTGTCTACTAGTTGAACTCCTGCTCAAGGAGACAATTTACATATTAGCATTTTATTATATAGGATATACACTGAGTGGCCAGATTATTATGCATTCAGAGATCATAATAATCTGGCCACTCAGTGTATATTCCATTTGAACTGCTTTGTTCTAGTATGTATATATATATACTAGAAACCCAGTGCACAAAATTCATTCATAGGAAGTGGGGGGTGCAGAAGGGGAGTGGTGTCCCTCAGCCCAGCCTGCAAAGACACCAGCATCCTTCACCCCGGCTTCTAGCCAGAGGTTCCTCTCCTCCTGCCTCTGGGGAGATGCTTGTCCTGGGGCCTTCTTAGGGCCCCAGCACACGATGCCCTGTTAGGTACTAGGGGGCTTGGGCTTTCAGGTCTGGCTTCCCTGCCTGGCCTAGTACGCATTTGCTGCCATGGGAGCGGCGCCTCAGGAGTCGCCCCCTTGGACCATATAGTGTGTGTGTCGGGGGGGGGGGGTTGGGGGGGCTTTGGCAGCAGTGATTTGATGCCTGTAGTGTGCCTGTCGGACATCCCCCTGCTGCGGGCCATGCTGGTCACATCTGGACTGTGCACAGGGGTCTGCTGGGCTGCACCTGGGGGCTTCAGGTGGAGGAGCCCAGCACCCATAAGGCTCCATTAGCATCAGGAACTGGAAAGACCCATTTTTCTGGTTCTTTCCCTCCCTCCGCACAGCCAGCTCATTCCCTCTCTCTGTGCCCATGCAGCTGGGCTGGTGGGGCATGGATGCTGCACTCGCAGCCCCAGCTGGCCCCTTTCCTCCCTTTCCATGGGTGGGGCTATGAAGTGCGGATGCTGAGCTTGCTGTCCCAGTCGGCAAATTCTCTCCCTCTGCATAGCTGGGTGGGCTGGTGGGATGCAGACACTGAGTTTACTGTCCTGGCTGGCCCATTCTCTCAGTGGCTGCAGCCATCTTGGTTGGGGTTTATTTGCTCCTGATTGGCTTATGGGTATGACTTATGGGCGTGGTTTATGGACTTGGTTTATGGGCGTGACTTGATTGGAGGTATGGTCAATTTGCATATTACTCTTTTATTAGATAGGATATATATATATGTATATGTAGTAATTGTTGCTATTTCCTTATTTCATAAATGTGTGTGTGTTTGTTTTTCTCTCTGCATCATGATAATTCTTAGCTTTAGCCTTGAGGAAGCATGAACCTATGTGATTTTTGTTTTCGTTTTAATTTCATCAGATGGGGTTTAGTGGCATTTATCACTTTTGACTAAGCAACAACTATAATTTTTTTACTGAAGAATAATGATACATTTTGCAGTTTTCTCATTCATTAATTTATCCATTAAAATTATTTATTGTTCACCACCTGGGTGCCTGGCACTGGGCTAAATACTTGGGATACAATGGCAAAGAGAGAGACTTAGCCCCTGTAAGGCTTACAGCCTGGACCAAGACAATTTGTTCAAGGCACTTAAATCATGATGCTACAAGTACATTGTTCCAATGTGCACACATTAGTCAGAGACTAGGGTATCACTAGTCTCTGTGTAACTTGCTTTTCTGAGTATTTATTGCTGTTATAGAACATGTCAATTTTAGTTAACTGTGAGATATTCATGTATTTTTTCAAAGGGAAGTGAGAAATAGATCACATATACATTATCTTGATCTTGGAGTCCGTCAGAGTAGAAACAGAGGAAAGGAATGTTACCTGCTGCCAACTATTGTTAAAGCAGTACAATGTGAAATCCACGCCCCAAGCACTCGTTGATATATTGCCTTAAAATCTCTAGATATGCCAATCATAGAAAATACATCAGATAAATATCTCAGCAATAAATGTATGTGAAATTATACTTGTCAGAGAAAAGTTGGAGAGAACTAGATATGCTTTTTAATTCTATCATTTTTGTTTTCTATCTTAGGTTTACCAATATCATTATAAATATTTACTGTTAAATGCTTTTGTATATTATTTGAATGCGAGCACAAGCTTATTAATACAGATATACTGTTTATAATAGCAAAGACAATGCTAAGTAAAATGGTAATTAAAAATACACTAGAAACCTAGCGTCTTCATAAAAATTCCACAGTTCTTTACAAAAGCCATAAAAATATGAACTAAAATAACATCTGTGCTAATCATAAGCTAGTTTAAAAAGATAATACTTATGAGTTTGGGCTTTTTTGGTTGTGTTTAAAAAAAAAAAACTTTAAGAACCAAGATGGCGGCATAGGTAAAACACCTATCTTCCCGTCATACTCAGCAATTTTAATACTACAACTTAATGAAAGAACAAACACCTTCCAGAATCACCAGAAAGCTGGCTGAGTGAAAATTCCACAAATAAAAGTGAAGATAAGACACTGTGACTGGGAGGAGCGGCGGCGGACAGCATTGAAAGATTTGCGTGGAGAGAGGATTGGAGCGCGCGCCAGTGGAGAGGGCAGGCGGCTGAAAACCGGCCAGTTTTCTCGAACTGGGAGACAAAGACGTCCCACTGGACTGATTCTCCAGCTTTGGGCGAAGTCCAGGGAACCCACTATCATACAGGGTGAAAACTGGACAGTGGGAGGGCATGCCGAAGCTCGGGTGCTGCAGGGGTCTCCCGGCTTGTGGAGAAGGCAGCTTGCGCGAACAGCTCAGCTGCTTGACCGTGCAGAGAGCACTCTGCGACTTGCTCTCTCATTCAGAAAACCGTCAGACTCTTTGTTTTACGACCCTGGGTGAGACATTGGGCATGCAGACTCATTTGGGGAGAGTCTGAATTCCCCGGCAGCCGGTGTAGCTCGGCAGCGGCTCTCTATCAGAGGTGGTGGCGGCCATTGCCAGAAACACAGAGTTCCTGGGGCCACATAAGGCGGAGCTAACACTGTCTGCTTGGCCCGGAGACTCCACCCATCCAACCTGAGCACAGCTGAACTTCACAGACAAATGGCCTGGAGGTCAGCCCCTCCAAGTGCTAACAACGATTAACCTGAGCTTAACTTCAGCAAGACTGTGCAACCCATATCCACCTCAGGTAACTGGGGAGGCTGAGCCACTGTCCTTAGTAGGAAGTCTACCACACAAAGCTAATTGACCAACTCAGGGAAGCAGCCACCATGGAAAGAAATCAGATGTGAAAGAAATGGAGGAAAAAAAACGATTGGACATGGAATTCAAAACCACGGTTATAGGGCTTCACAAGAGGCTCCAACAAAAGGTCGAGGCCTATAAGGAAATAAGCAAGACCGCAAAGGAAATGAATGAGTCCTACAAGGAAATGAATGAGACCCTCAAAGATATAAAGGAGACTCTCAAGGATATGAAAAAGGACCAACCAGAAATTAAGCATACACTGACTGAAACAAAAAATATTATACAAAGACCTAAAAGTGCTCTGGAGCACCCCAAGAACCAAGTTAAAGATTTGAAATACAAAGAGGTAAAATCCATTCAGCTGAAAAGCAAGAATCCAAAAGAATCCAAAAAATTGAAGATAGTGTAAGGGGCCTCTGGGACAACCTCGAGCATACCAACATCCGAATTATAGGGGTGACAGAAAAAGAGAGAGGGCAAGACAATGAAAACCTATTTGAAGAAATAGTGACCAAAAACTTCCCACACCTGGTGAAAGAAATTGACTTAGGAGTCCAAGAAGCGCACCAAACCCCAATATATAGGAACCCTAAGAGGACCACAGCAAGGCACATCATAATTGAAATGCCAAGAGCAAAAGACAAAGAGAGAATATTAAAAGCAATAAGAGAAAAACAGATGGTTACCTATAAGGGAGTATCCATACGATTGTCAGCGGATTTCTCAACAGAAACGATGCAGGCCAGACGGGAGTGGCAAGAAATATTCAAGGTGATGAACAGCAAGAATCTACAACCAAGATTACTCTATCTAGCAAAGCTATCATGCAGAATTGAAGGTCAGATAAAGTGCTTCGCAGACAAGGAAAAGCTAAAGGAGTTCATCACCACCAAACCAATATTATATGAAATGCTGAAAGATATTCTTTAAGAAGAGAAAGAAGAAAAAGATAAAAGTGTAAATTAGGAACAACAAATATACATCTATCAACAAATGAATCTAAAAATCAAGTGAATTAATAAGCTGATGAACAGGATAAACTGGTGAATGTAACAGAATCACGGACATAGAGAGGGAATGGACTGACAACTCTTGGGGAGAAAGGGGGTGTGGGAAGTGCAGCAAGAGACTGGACAAAAATCATGTAACTATGGGAGAGGACAGTGAAGGGGGGTGAGAGCGGAGGGTGGGATAGGTACCAGGTGTAGGGGAACTATAGGGTGAAAAAAAAAGGGAACAATGTAATTAATAAACTGAACAATAAAGATAAAAAAAGAAAAACTTTAAACTAAAAGATGCAAAACTTCATGCCCAAGAAAGCTAACTTTTAGGATTTGTTGATGGAAGATGACTGAATAAGTTACTAAAAAACAAAATGGCTCTGAAATTGAAATGTGGTAGGATATCATCTATGTATCTTAGGACTTTTACTTTATTGATCAAAGTTGTCAATTAACCAGATTTTTTTACATTTAAATTGCAAAAGAAAAGGTAGATTACAAGCAAAGGTTATAATAAGAATGTTTGTTTTAAAGAATCTTATAGTACTCTTTACTCTATATCCTCTTATCATCTAGATTGCACACTAACCATAATATTTATTATGATGGTCTGAGATATTAGGATTTCAGTTATCAGGTACTTGACTCTATTCACTATATTTCATTTAAGTCGGCAAGAAAATGGAACCATTTCAGTGAAGTGACACAGCCTGTTGTACTAAGTTATATCTGAACAGGTAGGAAAGAGGAATTCCCTCCCTTTGTAAGCCTACCTCAAACAAGGGGTTCGTGACCACAGTGGAAGGAGTCATATTCCATGTGCAAACTGATATACACCTGAAGAAGCTAAAGAAAGCAAGGCCAGAAAAACTGGCGTTGCTGGCCTTGAGCGTTGACCTGTGAATCAGGAGGTCACAGTTCTATTCCCAGTCAGGCCACATGCCCGGGTTGCAGGCTTGATCCCGAATATGGAGTCTGCTGGAAGCAGCTAATCAATGATTCTATCATCATTGATGTTTCTATATCTCTCCCCCTCTCCCCTCCTCTCTGAAATCAATAAAAATATATTTAAAAAATAAAGCAAGGCCAAATATTAATATGCATTGTACTGCATCACAAAATACCCCAGGCTTAAACAATAGAAACTTATTTTCTTTCAGTTCTGGAGCTGCAATTCCAAGATAGATGTTGGCAGGTTTGGTTTCTCTCCTTGGCTTGCACATGGATACTTTTGCACTATGCCCTTTCATAGTGTGTCTATTTCTGGTGTCACTCTTTGTGTCCAAATTTCCTCTTTCTATAAAAACACAAGTCAAGAAGGGGTTAGAGCAGAAGGGTGAAAAAAATAGGTGAAAGAATTAAGCAAAACAACAAAACTTCATAGACAAACAACCAACAGTATGGTGATCACTATATGGAAAGGGGGTTAAGGGGAAATAGAAAGTGTAGAAAGAAGATAAATGGTGATGGAAGGAAACTTGACTGGGTGGTAAATAAATAAAATAATTGCAGATGATGTTTTATAGAATTGTATCTTTGAAAGCAATATAATTTCATTAGCCAACATCATTCCAATAAATCCAACTAAGAAAAACACACACCACAAGTCGAACTAGGTTAGGGCTCACACTGATGGCCTCATTTTAATTTATTTACTTCTGTCAAGGCCCTATATCTAAGTGCAGTGACATTCTGAGAGCTCAACAGAGAAATTTCAGAGCATACAGTTTGGCTAATTGTATGTTTTGTAGTGGATTGAACAATGTCCTCCAGTAGAGAAACTTGGAACCTCAGAATGTGACCTTATTTTGGAATAAGATCTTTGCATGTATAATTCAGGGACCGATCTCCAGATGAATCATCTAGAATTAGGGTGAGCCCTAAATCCAGTAATGTATGTCCTTGTAAGTAAGAGGAAAAGGGAAGATACACACGGATGCAGAAAAGAAGCAAATATGAAGACAGAGGCAGAGGTTGGAGTTATGTGTCCACAAATCAAGGAAGACCAAAGATTGCTGGTCTCTATAGAAGCTAGGAGAGAAGCGTGAAATAGATTCTCCATCAGAGCCTCTAGACCTTGCTGACAGCTTGGTTTTGGACTTCCCACCTCCGGAACTATGAGAATACGTTTCTCTAGTTTGTGATAATTTGTTGTGACAGCCACAAGAAACTAATACAGATATTGGAATAGGAAAGTAATAAACACAGCCTCCATGTTTTGATGACTTCCATGTGTGAGGTACTCTACTGGGTCTATATTATCTCTTAAATCCTTTAATCATCTATGTGAGATAGGTTCCATTTTATTCATTTTATAGTGAAGACCCTGAAGCATAAAGAAATAGGAGTAACTCCCCTAGGAGGAACAGATTATTAAATGTCAAAGCCAGGATTCAAACTGATATCAATTTGACTCCACATGGTGGTCATTCCACTATGTACCATCGAGCTGACAGATAAGAGTATCTTGGGGCTATGATGAATTGAAAATTTTTGGCTGAAAGGGATTAACTTATTGAGCTTCGGCAGTGAATCATGGAGGCAGTTATAGAGAAGGGCAAGAGGCAGGAAGAAGAGTTATCTTCCCTCCATATTACAGGGAATTCTTTGCCCCAGCATCATTCTATAACTATGGCAGAGGAATGAGGTCACCCTTCTCTTCTAACATCCTGTATCAATTGGGTTCCTATGATTTATTTCCTCCCCCAAAGCTCCGCTGAACCTAATCTCACCAACAATTCATTGTTGGGCAAGACTGGACTCTTCCTTGACATAGTTCTAAAGTTCATATTTAGTTTGCAATCTTGGTTCTCTCTTGGATTCAGATTTCTGTGCTTAGTAAACTCAGTCTGATTCTTGGTTGCTTCTTTACTGTTCTGGATTCTGGGTATCATGAATAAACTCTGTGTGTGTGTGTGTGTGTGTGTGTGTGTGTGTGTGTGTGTGTGTATGTGTGTGTGTTGTGTGTGTGTGGAGGGGTGGGGTGTTAATCCTCATCTGAGGATATTTTTTCCACTACTTTTCAGAAAGAATGGAAGGGAAGGAGGAAGAAGGGTGAGAGAAAGAAACATCAATGTGAGAAAGACACATCAACTGGTTGCCTCCCACACTCTTCCCAACTGCGGTGGGGAGTAAACCTGCAACCTAGTTATATGGCCTGATCAGGAACAAAATAAAACTGAGATTAGAATGCAAAATTGGAACCAATCTGGCAAGAAAGATCACAGCAACCTTAGATCTAAACTTAAGTAAATAATAATGTCAAAAAGTAAACAAACGCTGTGTGTCCCACAATGCAGAAAATATATTGTCCAAGTATGTCTTTGTGGTGCCATATAATTTGGCAGGATCTGGATTTTGGTCAAGATTGAATGCTGAGCTAGCTGGCATACCAACCAATGTCTCCCATATGTCGAGTCCTTCTCAGGACCAAATGACAGATTCTCTGAGCTAGCCCTTATGCTTTTATAGTAATTTCTAGTATTCTACGCAGAACACATTGTAAAGACCCTTCAGTCTCAATCTGATTCTCCTTCAGTATGGCAGCTGAACACAAAGAAAGTCAATGAAACAGCAGAGTGGAAAATAAAAGATCTCCACAAATTTCTAGAGATTTCCCCACATACAGCTGAAACTGAGAGGTTATAGGGATGCTGTTCACCATCAGTACCTTACAGAAAAGTAGGCAGACTAGGCTCAAAGGAGCTGACATGCAAGGTGAGCTGCAGAAGAGACCACAACTAGTTCAGTGGAGTATTCTTCTTAGTTTCACTTCTCATTCTACATAGTGAGCCTGAGATGTGCTGTGATTTTCTACCTTCCTTTACCTAATGCAGTCTGGCATTCTAACACCTGTGTTTCTGACTTCATTTTCTTTGTGCTGTCTTGGCCTCATTTTAGGCCCTAAACTTGGTGCTCTTTACTTGGGACCTTTAACCTGGTGATCATTTCTCTAGATTCTATTTTTGCAACAATTAGCCATGTTGTAGGGCTCTGGCCGTGAGGGCTTGGGCTGCTTCGGTTATCATTCATTCCACCAGGTGCTCACCTATATCTGCTGCCCCAGGGACCAGTGGCCTAGTGCCTTCTGATAGTGCGGTGCTTTTGCTTTTGGAATAATCAGGCCAAGAGAAAGAGTTTTGCAAAAAAGATCTTTTGTGCTGACAGCTGTAGACAAGGCAATCTATTCAGCATGAACCAATCCAGGGAAGCAAGCCTGGCAGACAGAAAACAAAACAAAATCACAACCTCCCATAACAAGAGTTGAATTAATTAAATCAGTTATCCTAGGGTAAGCATAGCTGTCTAGAGTGCAGCCTCTCTAGTCAACTTGCAGGGTTCTACTCCTGATTCCACTGCTTGCTACATGACCTTAAGCAAATTGTTTAATGGAATATCTTAGTATCCTTACCTTTGAAATGGGAATAGATAAGTTGGAAAGCTAAAAATTAAATTATCCCTGTAAGCATCCTCAATAGTGCGTGCACATAGCAAGTGCTCAATAAATTATTAATGGTTTGATAAAGTCCATCAACCCATTTCCTGTACCTTAGATGCAAAGCCATCGACTGACTCAAAAAAAATAATGCCCTGTCCTGGACCAAGGAGAAAGAAATAAAGGTCTTATTAACAATTTATCTAGGGCATAATGAAAACTAGTCTTTTCTACCTCTGCCCTACACTCTGGGAGGCAGAGAAAAGTAAAAAATGAGCCTAATCTGTTAATGGTGTTCGATATTGATTGATGATTGATTGGTTGATTGATTGAACAAAGCAGGTAAAGAAAGCAAGAGATACTCACCTCAGCAGAAGCCCTTCAAATATCAAGCATAGATTCACTCTACCCAGCATGCCAAACAAATACCTACAATGCGACAGTGTTTCTCAGCAGAACTCTTGGGTGAAGTCACTTTAAGGACGAGAGTGTAGTTCATGGGTTTTTCTTCCAAATGATTCTCTGACAAAATTCTTGTTCTATTTCCATCCATTAACCAAGGGTTTATTAAGTACCTATTGAGTAGATTGCCCTACTGGATGCATATTCACTTTAAGAGGTTTACTTGAATCAGAACAAAGCACAATGCATTTCTGAATATGATTTCTAATCTATTTAGTAGCCATGTCTGAAGTAGAAATTTATTTTGGATCTCAGATTAGTAGCCATTAACCCAATATTGCCTAAAACCATTTTTTTTTTTACTTTTGGTTATTTTTGTAGAGCTAAGTCAAATTTTTGGGCTTGGCACTATTTATATTGCAGCTTCAATGCCTTTTGCCCTGACTGACTGATTGCACTGAAGGAGAAGCCTAATGCAGTTGAGAAAAGGGCAAGATTATTCAAACACAGAGACATGGCTCCAAGGTTTTAAGCCCCCATGGTGCTTACTGTGTGTACTGTACAGCCTTGTCATGTGCTCCAGCCAACATTCACATTTAATATTTGGAAGACAAGCCATTTGGTGGGCTTGTGGGCTTTCTACTCTCTGTCCCCTCCCTACATGATATATCTAGAAGATTAGTTGCTATGAACAGAAGTGAGGGAGCTTTTAAGAAGAGAAAGGCATGCAATATAGCAAAAAGGATGAAAGAAGTTCAGATCTCAAAGAAAGTAATACAGAAGGAGGGTCACAACCTGCAGGTTGAGTGTGGAAAAGCAGAGTGATGGATTATCAAGCAGAATGAAGAAAGACATGGTTAAAGGTTTCTATTACCGCAGAAAGAAAGCCTTCAGATGGAAAAAGATATATATGCTATAAATTGGAGAGTTATGTTTTCAGTGCACTGAATGGTTTTACACCCCTTTTGTGTATTACAGGCTAGAGGCTAATCTCAGGTGTAAACAAGACAAAGGAATTCTAAGAAAAGTGACAAGTTGCAGAATAAGGGTAAAGAAAATTAGAGTGAAATGAAGTTGAAGAGTGAGGCTAAAATAGATACTGGAAATAGAGAAAAAGGAACCAGTGCTAAAAAAGGTACATTATAAGGAAAAGGAAAGGCTACAAAAAAATTTTTATGCTTTCCTCAGAAGTAGAGTCACCTTACTTTTAGAAAACAGACCTTTGGGCAGTATGTTTTAGCATCTTGAATGTTCACACTGAGATAATGAAACTTTGTTCAGGAAGATGTAGTCTTTACATTTCCAGATCAATACACTAAGATCTACCTCCACATAGTAATACTCATCCTTAGAACAAAAACAATTAGATATAATCTATTACATTTCATTGAATATTACCTTTGCTTCTTACCAGCTGGGATCTTTTGCAACTGAAAATTTAAAGGTACATGTGAATTTTACACAAACCTACCCACTTTTTCTCTAAAAGCTAACATAATTTAGTCCTTGACTAAATTCCCTTAGTAGGTATATTTTTCTACATAAAAGGAATCATCTGAAGATAACTTTTAAATATTTCTAACCAAGAGGACTGCAATATTCAATCAAATTTATGTTATCAGTGTAGAGATTATTTGAATATTTTTGATGTCAAAGCCATGCCTCAGAATTTCAAAATTCACTTCACTTTGAAATATAAGTATACATGCTTTTTCCTACTATAATATAAAATATATATTAAAATTTTATTAAAAATTGAACACAAAAAAGAAAAGTGCAAACGTTGCCAAGGATTTAGATAAAAATTGAATTCATTTTTAAATACCTTATTGTTTATTAAATATATAAAACATACTAGTAAGATAACTGTGGATGTGGTTGGTATAAATTTTACTATTTGTATGTCAAAAATTAAAGTTTGACTATTGTGGGTTTATATTAGCATGTGCAATTTTTAAAAGGCATAAATATATCCTATATAATAAAGAGGTAATATGCAAATTAACCTTCACACCTCACAAGATGGTTGCCTACAACCAGACTGGCAGGAGGGTTAGTGAGGGACAACCAAACTACTGAACAAGCAGGCTGCGTGGGGTGACCAAGATGGCGGGGGGGCGGGGGGGAGAGTTGGGAGTGACCAGGCAGGTGGGGAGTGGGACAATTAAGAGCAACCAGACTGGCAGGGAGGGGACAGTTGGGAGCGACCTGGAAGGCAGGAGGCAGGGTAGGGCAGTTATGGGCAACCAGGCAGGCAGGCAGGTGAGCAATTAAGGAGCTAAACCGGCACTCAAACATCCTCCAAGGAGTCCCAGATTGGAGGGGGTGCAGGCTGATCTGAGGAGACCCTTCCCCCCAGTGCACAAATATCATGCACCAGGGCTCTAGTATTATAATAAAAAAGATGTGCCAGGATTCTCCCATTGACTACTAGCTGTGCTCCTTGTTTTTGTTTTTGTTTTGTTTTTCTTTTAAACTGGGAATAATATGTTCCCCACTTAATTTGTTGAGTATAAAAAATGTTGTTGTAATCCAAATTTGTAAAAAGATATGAAACATAAGAATCATTAACAACCTCACTCATTAAAGGTTTGTCTCCAACACGTGACTAATTCTCCTCTCTTCATATTGCCAAATCCTTAGAATTTTCTTCTACAGTAGTAGAAAAGCAAGCAATGAAGAAAAATAGAGATGAAAACATTTCACTTTTTAAGTCTATCCCTTTATTATCATTCTTTAAATTACTCTGGTTGAGGATTTTTAGGTGAACGACATTGAATTCAACACTTGAAATCAAGCATCTGATGTCTTATTTATACCTTTTGCTTTAAATGGCATCATGTGAAGAATGGAAGCAAAGAATGCAACAACAAAAAAACTTATTCTAGAAATGAACATTGCCCAAAAGGAAATGTTTTGCAGTTAGAATTGTTATTGTCATTCTGGTCTTTAGCATAGTGAGGGAGTTAGAAAATGTTATATGTGAACGATAAATAAATAAATAAATGTCTTTATCTTTATAAGAAAAAAATATCACCCCACCAGTGTGGTTCAGTTGGTTGGGTGTTGTTCTATGACCGAAAGGCTTCTGATTAGTTCCAGTCAGGGTACATGCCCTGGATGGAGGCTAGATCCCCGGAAAGAGAGCGCAGGAAACAATTGATCAATGTTTCACATTGATATTTCTCTCTCCGTCTCCCACTCTCTCTCTAAAAATCAATTTAAAAATCTTTAAAAATAAAAGAAAGAAAGAAAAAATATTTATTCTTCTTACATACAATTATTCACCAGAGAGTCACTCTTACCAAAATTTTCTCTCTGTCCCCAAATAATTACTTTTCACAGGATTTTTGAATCATCATTTATTGCCACTTATTGCCAAATGTAGGACTTAAATTCATCTCTTAAATTGTTTAGCAAGTTCAGTAGTAACACATTTCTTCTATTTAATCTGGAGGTGAGATTTCCAGAAGCACTTAAAGAAAAGAGAGACAGGAATTAGAGAACTTAAAAAAAAGGAGGGAGGGGCCGTCTGGAAAAAAAAATGATGTAAGAAGTAAGGATGTTAAGAGACAAAGCTGAACAAATGAGTTTGGAGAGAAAGCTGGCCTTTTACAAACTACAAGGAAACAGAGAGATTGAAGTACTTTTGGCTAGCCTAATGAAGGGTTTTGAAATGGAGGGTCCTTAGAGGAAATCTGGAATTAGAACAAGTTAAAGAAGTAATGAATGCTGGGAATGAATGGAGCAGGCTTACTTGTCTAGAGTTGGTGCCTTAATAGAAAAAAAGACAGCCAGATGCAATGACCACCGCTGATAAATTGGCATGTAAGAAGAATGGGGGCAGAAAAGCACAGTGCTAATGACGGTTAGAGATTTTTTTTTTAAAGGACACATGAATTAATCCAAAGGAGTTACAGTTTTCTTTTTTCCCCCCTCTCTTTCTCAGAACTGTTTATAGAGAAGAGAGAGAGGAAAAGGAAAGGCGTAATTTATAGGATGTACCTTAAGATCTATTATTAGAAGAATAAAAAAGAGAACTACCAGTAAATGTAAGTGCATTAGAAATGCAGTAATTAAAAGGTTTTATAAGAAAAAAATGAAAATCAGAGCTAACGGTCTTCTATTAACCAACTGTGACTTATAATTCACATTTCACTTTTTTCTCATAGCACAATAATATCCACAGGCAATTTCTTGTTGTTATAAACCTATCTATGTAGCAGTGTAGATGTTAATTTGTTTTTCCATGTGCTTTAATTTTAGGGCAGGCTTTCATTGTGCTTTGAAAATCACCCAGCATACTGACTGTTAGCAACTGATGTCTATTTTGGTAGCATAGCAGTTATCAGTAAGTGATATGGAAAACAATGAAATGCATGACTATATTGAGGGAAAGGAAAGGACAAGGATAGATGTATGTGGCGATAAAGTGTATTTATTCTTGGAAAACTGGGGTGGTTCATACATGTTAGGAAGTGGGAAGTTAAGGATATGTTTAGAAAACAAAGTGGGAATAGATCAACGCAAGGAGTGTGATGAATCAATTCTGAAGGAAATTAAGCGCATTCCTGATGGGTGTTTAAGCAGTTTATGAACACATGAAAGCACTTGTGTTTCTAAATCTTAAATTAAGAGGGGCTCAAAATATCATGAGAAATCACAATCCATGAAATTACTGAGCAAGTTTGGCAATGTTCTAAACGCTGCTTACGTTATCCCATTTAAAATACTTCTAAACTGTGTAAAATAGAAACTAACATAACCCCTACTTCTGAGTGGGAAGCAGCCTGCCCACTCACACGGGTGGTTACGTGGCAGAGATTTCATGCAGGTTGAGTCTGGTTTTGAATGCAGGTAATCTCTGAGTCATGCACTGGCAACCACTCTACCCGCTCTGTCCAGGAGAACCATAAAGATAAAATGTCTCTATTTTATGGATGAATTTTTTACAAAAAAAAAAAAAACGAACAGCTGTGTTTAGGTACCTCCTTGAAAAGGCAGCACCTGTGGAGGAGCTAAAAACGATCTTAGTATTCTCTACTCCAGGGCTGAGGATGGTCTCTCCTGCCTCAGTGCTGTGCACCAAATGCCACTCAAAGATAATATTTCCAAGTGCCCAGTGGATTACCTGGGAGTGTCTGAGGTGTTGGTAAAAACAGAGTAGAAGAGCATAACAAAACAACCAGATATCCCTACTTAGGTTCCTCTTTCTTCTGCAGTACATGCTGTATAAAATGTCTGTTTCCAGCTCAAATTAAATCTCATTAAATTGTGGTTGAAGGTTATTTTTGTATGCTATTTGAGAGGTGATAATGTTCTATGAATTTTTAAATGTTATCCCCAATAGCCCTTGCACCTCATTTATTCCAACAACAGCGTAGGAGATAATTTGAGAACAAACCAAGGTACTGCAATACTTAAATCATTTAGCCAGCAATGGAGAGGAAGCATTTCAGAAGACAATAAACATAAAAGCCTTTTTCTTGGTAGCTAGAGGCATCATTTCCTGGTAATCCTTGATTATTGGGTAATGAAAGACAGTGTGAGGCTAGGAAGAAAACACTTCATAATGCTAACAACAAAAATAGTTTAACTTTTTGAGCAATATAAAAATCTAAGGGCACAAAATAAGCATATGTCTCTCTTTTTTCCCATATTTGTTTAATGATTTTTATTTACAATCTACTGTAACTATACAAAATTGACATTTCTTACATACTATAGTATAGACTCAAATTTAAACTTCCTGATATAAAAAAAATCACAATTCTTTAAGCTGCTTTACACTATAACCAATATTTAGGAGAAAATAATAAAGAAGGAAACTTTTAAGGTGAATGGGTTGGATTTAAAGTGGACATATCTCTCTTTTAAAAAATGTATTTTTTTATTCCAGAGAGGAGGGGAGAGGGAGAGAGAGATAGAAATATCAATGAGAGAAAATCATTGCTCACCTGCCACCTGCATGTTCCCTACTGGGGATGGAGCCCACAACCCAGGCCTGTACCCTGAATTCAAATCAAACCATGACCTCCTGGTTGATAGGTTGATGCTCAACCACTGAGCCACATCATTCAGGCTGCACATCTCTCTTGATATATTTCTATGAGAAGCAGACACTGTTTGTTTAGAAAAGTCACTTTTTCTTTCTTAAGCATCAATTTCCTCAATTGTAAGACATAAAAATAATGATTCTCCTTAAGCATCAAACATCCTGCAGTATACCCTTTGTCCTGTGGTTTATAGGCTACCTGTGCTTGTGTATTTATTTTATCAGCGATCTTATATGCAATCTGAGCTGTTTTGCCCTCCCAACCAAATTTGCTATCTATAGGATGCTTGGCTAGTTTTGTAGATAAGGTTTTAATAAACACTTGTGTGACTTTGTTTACCTTGTAAAATGGTCTGAGACCAAAAGAATGAGTACTTCTACACTAATCAGTGTAGAAAGAGGTATAAAAGCATGTCAATATTTGAGAGAAAATCTTTTAATGGATTCAGGTACTGCTAGATTAAAGACAAATGAAGTAAATGCAATTTATTATATAATGCTAGAGGCCAGGTGCACAAAATTCTTGCTCAGGTGGGTCCCTCAGGGTAGCCTGCAGAAATCAGGCTTTGGCTCATGCTCCCCACCTCACAGCCCTGCAGCCCTGCCTAGTACCCCAACTTGGCCTGGCGCTGCCCACTCCCTGGTCCTGCCCCCAACCACTGCCACTGGTCGACTTCTGTGGTGCGACCCATGGGGCAATTGGGGCCCCCATTAACACCTGTGTTGGCTTGGTGCTACACCCTCACCTACTATACTATCCCACCACATTCCCGCTCTCATCAGGACCCATTGGGGCCAGCAGTGCCTCCACTGCTGCCCGCTGCAGGCCACATCACTGACACCCACCATGTTCTGCACAGCCCCCTGGTGGTCAGCACAGGTCATACCTGTGCACAAATTTCATTCACTGGGCCTCTAGTTTATAATAGTTATGTTAGCTACTTTTCTCCCTAAGAATAAGTAAACTATTTTAAATTTGTACTTTAAATAATACTTATCTAAAAATAATGTAAAATAACAATGTAGTCAAACTCCTGTTTGGTCGACCTTCCTCCTTGGGGGACAATTTGCATATTAGGCTTTTACTATATAAAATTATAGTGCATGGTGATAAAATGAAATTTCACAGTTACTTGTTGTATAGTCTGATTATTTTGTGGAGAGTTTTTTGTTCTGATTCTGATTTCTAGAGTAACAATTATAAGTGGACATTGGGCCTTTGCAAATATGTGTGTAATATGTATACTAAATTGGTACACATCAAAAAGGAATAATTTATTAAAGTTGAAAGTATAAGAAGTTAAATATTATAAACAGTGAAAGAAACAAGTAATTTTAATACTGTTCATCTATCTATAATATTAAAAGTGCAATATGCTAATTAGACCAGATGTCCCTCTGGATGACCTTCCAGATGAAGCTGTGGCCGATGGAGGCCAAGGCAGAGGGTGCTGCCGTTGTGGCAGGGGCCGAGCCCCTTGCACGAATTTCATGCACCAGGCCTCTAATATTTTATAAAATGCCTCTGAGGATGAACTAGAAAAATGATATTCTATCATTTTAAAGTATTTTCTACTTGACTAAATTTACTATAAAGAAGTCAAAGTATTGCCCCAGCCAGTGGTTTGGTTGGTTGGAGCATCACCCTGAACATCAAACAAAAGATTGATTCCAGTCGGGACACATGCCTAGGTTACAGGTTCCATCCAGGTTGGGCCAGGTTGGGGAGGCAACCCATAATATTTCTCTCTCTCCCTCTCTCTAGGGGTCAATAAAAACATATCATCAGATGATGATTTAAAAAGGCAGGGGGGGGGAGAGAACAAAAAATAAAAGGAAAATATTATTATAGTTCATAAAACATAGTATTGACCTTTTTCCATTGATGTAAACTAATAATAGAGGAATATGCAAGTTGTCTGGGATGCTGTCACAGTAACAGTAAAGACCAAACAGAAGGCTGCATGCGGTGACCAGGCCGGCAAAGGGGGGCTGTAGGGGATGATCAGGATGGTGAGGGGGGCAGTTAGGGGCAACCAGGCCAGCAGAGGGGAGCAGTTGGGAGTGACCAGGCCAGCGGGGGGTGGGGGCAGTTGGAAGCAACCAGACTGGCGGGAGGGGGGGAGGGCAGTAAGGGGTGACCAGGTCAGCAGAGAGGGCAATTAGGGGTGACCAGGCTGGTGGGGGGCAGTTGGGGATAACCACGCTGGCAGGCAGAGGCAGTTAGGGGTGATCAGGCTAGTGGGGAAGGGGGGCAGTTGAGGGGGATCAGGCAGGCAGGCAGGTGAGAAGTTAGGAGCCAGTGGTCCCAGATTGTGAGAGGGATGTCTATGCCTGTTTAGGCCCGATCCTCCAAGGAGTCCCGGTTTGGAGAGGGTGCAGGCTGGGCTAAGGGGACCCCCTCCTGTGCACAAATTTCATTCACTGGGCCTCTAGTTTATAATAGTTATGTTAGCTACTTTTCTCCCTAAGAATAAGTAAACTATTTTAAATTTGTACTTTAAATAATACTTATCTAAAAATAATGTAAAATAACAAGAATTATTTCCATAAAAATGATTTTTTTAAATTGCCTTCAGGTGTACAGCCTAATAGCCAGGCAATGTTTCACACATTGTTCCTAATTACTAAAACGATCTTTTAAAACATATACAAAATCTAAATGATTCACATGTAGTTATCTTTTGTGAAACATATCCAAAAAATAAAGATCAAAAGGGAAACATACTGTAGCTATTTCTCTCACCTTTCTTTTTTCTCAAATATAATCATTTGAAAGGATTAATTTTTTTAAAAGAATCCAAAGCACTACACAGTGATTTAGTGGAAAAGACTTTTAATAATTGCATATGCAACATATTTTCTTATTGACTGAAAAATATTTTTTTCGCACCTTGTCTGGTGTTACTCAGTGGGTCGGAGCCTCATTGTCCCGTACACAGAAAAGTCATGGATGTGATTTCTGGTCAGGGCACATACCCAGGATGTGTGTTGTGAGGGTGCATACTGGAGATAACCCATTGATGTTACTTTCTCACATTGCTGTTTCTCTCTCTCTAAAACCAATAAAAACATATCCTTGGGTGAGGATTTAAAAAATAAAAAGTTCCACCAAAAAATATTTTTTCCTTTAGTATTACTGTATATGCATGTGTATGTAGTGAGAGAGAAAGTGTGTATGTAGAAATACCTGAAGCTGGTAGATTTCTTATTGGGCTTTTTGTTTGCTTAATCTTAAGATCTTGTTTTTAAATGGTGACTTTAGGCACAGACTAACATCATCTTCATTTTACCAAAGACTGGGGGTGACTTGCCCAAAGATATATAACAAGAATTAGAAAGAGTTTAAGCCAAGTCTCAAAATTCCTTGTCCAATACTGTTTTTCAGATGGATTCTACTAGCTTATATTTATATGTCCTAAAATCTAATGACATTTTTTTTTACTTTTCTTTCCTTTAAACTGATAATATCAATTGTTTAAATTTATAATGATATCTTTGGAGCAGACAGATATCCAGTGAGCTAAGGAATAAAATACCCAATTTTGCTTGAGAATAATGGAAGACTTTGGACCACATCCACAATTTAAATTATTAAAATAGAGTCACCATTGTGGAGTCCGTGAAACATTTATCTAGAAAGTAGTTAATGAACAATAGGAAGATTTGTAATTTGTCTATCCCAATCATTTTACTTTCCTTTCATTCTTGTTCAAGTACATGAGTTCTATCAGCATAATGTTTGAAGTAGAATTCAGCTGCTATAAAAATACTTCTAAATAAAAACAGTACTTAGAAATTATAAAGATACTATAATTCATGTAGAAAACTCTAGCAACATAAGAAAGTTTCTTTTTAATTTAAAAATCCATTCAAACTTCCTTTTCCCCTTCTACTATCCCCAATTTGTCTTCTCAATTGATATATTTCTAAGTTTCACACAATTATTTAGAGGCAGCTAAGAGTTTATTAATTTTACCTAAACATACTGAAGAAAAGTAGAAAACAAGTATTAGAATAATATATTTCTCTTCCTGAGGAAAAGATTCTCACTGGATAAATGACAAACAGATTATAAGAAAAAAAACTAAACTAACCGTCTATCTAAGACAGCTCACCTACCACCACTACCCACTTGTTCACACTCTATTTCATCACCTTTCTTTATTTTCCTTATTAGTGCTTAAAATAACCTGGCATGCTACATATTGCCTATTTATTGTCTTTTACACTCTCACTAAATGGTAAACTCCATAAGAACAGGAAATGTGATAATTTTTTTAAAATTAATCTTTATTGTTCAGATTATTACAGAGGTCTCTCTTTTGTTCTCTCCTTAGCTCCCCTCCACCCAGTTCCCACCCCACCCCAGACCCTCACCATCCTACTGTCTGTGTCCATAGGGAATGCATACATGTATATAAGATCTTTGTCTAATATCTTCTCTCTCCTCCTCCCCCTTTCCCTCTGAGAATTATTAGTCTGTTCCATTTCCATGTCCCTGATTCTGTTCCATTCACCAGTTTATTCTGTCCATCGGATCTTTTATTCATTTGATTTTAAGATTCAATTGTTAATAGATATGTATTTGTTGCCACTTTGTTGTTCATAATTTTTATCTTCACCTTTTTCTTCTTTTTCTCTTCTTAAAGAATACCCTTCAGCATTTCATAATATTAGTTTGGTGGTGATGAACTCCTTTAGTTTTTTCTTCTCTGTGAAACTCTTTATCTGGCCTTCAATTCTAAATGATAGCTTTGCTGAGTAGAGTAATCTTGGTAAGTAAACTATTCATCACTTTGAATATTTCTTGTCACTCCCTTCTGGCCTGCATGAAATCAGCTGATAATCATATGTACACTCCCTTATAGGTAACTAACTGCTTTTCTCTTGCTGCTTTTAAGATCCTCTCTTTGTCTTTTGCCCTTGGCATTTTTATTTTTATTTTTATTGATTTCAGAGAGGAAGGGAGAAGGAGAGAGATATAGAAACATCAATGATAAGAAACATTCATTAGTTGCCTCCTGCATGCCCCCTAGTGGGGATCAAGCCCACAACCTAGGCATGTGCCCTTGACTGGAATCAAACCTGGCTCTATCCATTGAGCCAAACCAGCTAGGCAGCCATTGGCATTTTAATTATGATGTATCTTTGGGTTCTTCTTGCTTGGAGTTCTCTGTGCTTCCTGGACATGTATTTCTTTCACCAAGTAAGGAAAATTTTCTGTCATTATTTCTTCAATTAGGTTTTCAATATCTTGCTCTCTCTCTTCTTCTGGGACTCCCATAATTGGATATTGATACACTTGAAGTTGTCCCAGAGGCTCCTTGCACTATCTTCATATTTTTTGGATTCTTTTTGCTCTTCTGGTTGGGTGTTTTTTTGCTTCCTCATATTTCAAATCATTGATTGGATTCTCAGGATCCTTTAGTCTACTGTTAAATCCATCTATATTATTTTTTATTTCAGTCAGTGTATGCTTGATTTCTGACTGGTCCTTTTCCCTTTTTTTTTTTTTTTTTTTTTTTTTTTTTTTTTTGTCATTCTCACTAAAATCCTTGAAAGTCTCACTAAATCTTTTGGAGATTTCTAGAAGATTATTGAGTAACCTGATAACTGTGGTTTTAAACTCTATATCCAGTAGTTTTCTTTCTTCCACTTCTTTCATTTGTGACTCTCCCCAATCTGGCTGATTCCTGGTGTTTGTTTCTATGTATTGGGTAGAGCTGCTAGGTCTCCTTGAATTAATAGAGTGGCCTTGTGTAGTGGATGTCCTATAGGGCCCAGTGGCTCTGCTATCCCAATCACCTGAGTTGGACACTCTAGGTTCACCCCTTTGTGGGATGTGTGTACAATCTTCTTGTAGTTGAGTCTTAATTGCTATTGGTGTCACTAGGATGACTTGACCTCCAGGCCAATTGGCTGTGGGGTCTAGCTGCAACTACAGTGGGAGAGCAGCTGTGCAGGAGACATCCTTATGGAGCAGGACTTGCTTCAGTAGAGCTTTGATGCTCACTGAGTCTGCCCCTTGAGTGTGTCATTTAAGGATATAAAGAGTTGTAATCTGGTATGATCTAGCACTGACCCTGGGTACACAGGCTCTTGAATCTTCAGAGAGGTGTAAAGTCAGCCACTTTCCAGGGCCACCCATCAGGAGCTACAGAGAGAGCTGCAGATTTCTCCTCTTTATATCAGGTTTAGCAGTGCCTATACATGGCCCAGCTATGAAGCAAGGCAGGTTGGTGCTTGGTCTTGGGCCTTTTATTGATAGGTGTGGGGGTCTCTGACCCAGTTGCAGCTTGTTTCACAGGTTTTTAGCTGAGAAAGGACAGGCCATTCATATGCAACAGCCCCAGCACACAGCTTGGTTGGGGTTGTAAATTGGGTAGGGTGGGGGTCTCAGGGAATCACCAGGCAGAGCAAACAGAAATGGTGCCAATCAGCCCTGCAACCAGGGAGGTCCCAACATGGGAACAATGACCACTGTAAGCACCTCCGTCTGGAAGAAAGTCGTTCCCAAGTACCTGCCTCCATGCTAGCCAGTGCAGTTTCTCCTCCTGTGTTTCTGGGTGTCCCAGAGCCTCGCCCAGCACTGGAGCTCAGAGGAAGCAGGACCTTATAAGCTCAGTCAGTGCTGCCAGCCTTTTAAGATGAGCATCTGGATCTCCAGCAGCCTGTGTTTCACTCAGCCCCAATCTGTACTAATCTGTACTAAAACTACAGGCGCCAATGGCTGCCTGTAGTTTTTATTCCCCATAGGGACTTGTTTTCCAAGCTCTGGAACCCTGGGCTGGGTGTCTGATGTGGGGTTGGGACCACTTGCTACCTAATTTCCCTCCTGATTTAAAAAAGTGGCAATGTAGGTGCCAGACCAGCTCATTCTGTGCCTCCACACCTCTTGCCAGTCTCAGGGTGCTTTCTTCTTTACTTCTATAGTATAGTACTTCCACTTAGCCAGCTTTCCAGTGATTCTGGATGATGGTTGTTCTGTATTGCAGTTGTAATTTTGATGTGGTTGTGGGAGGCAGTTATTACAGGCATTTGCCTATACCACCATCTTGGTTCTCAGATTTTTATTTTCTTAAACAATACTTGACACATATAGAAGTTTCTTAAATATTTGTTGCATAAACAAACTGAAAATTGTTTAGTGAATATAAGTTAATAACTAACTGAATAAAATTGTATTTGTTGAAAAGATGTCTAAAATGTCTATAGTGAGTTTGACAATATATCTATTGTAATTGAGTTTCATATATCTTTTAGGGTCATAATTCTGAATAGCATTTCTTATTATTCTAATATATAAAATTCTGTAATGTCCAAAATTACCAAAGGCTTGACCAAACACTGGAAATCAGCCTTGAAGTCAGTGCTGGGTTGCTACTGTTGCTTGTGTGGGCACAGCGACCCAGCAATGACTGCCTAGGGGGCTGCGCATCAGGCCTGAAGAGAGACCTAAAGAGAGAGACGGAGTCTAATCTGAAGCCTCTGTGGCAGCTGTTGATCAGCCGTTGCCTCTCTCTTTCTCTCTGGGCTTTGCCAGCAGCCACACCTCTGTTTCTCTCTGGGCTGCTGATCAGCCCCACCTCTCTGATCAGGCCTGGAGATAGACCTGCAGATGCTTACTGGTATAGAAATTGACCAATCAGAACCAAATCTGGGTGAACTGTGAGGCACCAATGGCTGCCTAGGAGGTGGAGCTTTTGACACTAACTGGCATAGAAACTGACCAATCAGAATCAAATTGGCTTGTAGGTGAGGGCAGTTAGCAGGGAGATAAGGCAGGCAGGCAAAGGCAGTTAGGGGTGATCAGAGAGGCAGGTGAGTGGTTAGGAGCCAGTGGTCCCAGATTGCAAGAGGGATGTCCAATTGGAGAGGCTGCAGGCTGGATTGAGGGAACCCCTGCTCCATGCATGAATTTTGTGCACTAGACCACTAATATAATATAATATATAAGTCATGGGAGTTAAGATGAAATTCATACAGGCTTTATAACTGACACTGTTTTGCATAAATCTTCAATTTGGATGTGGTTTCTTATAATTGGCCAATTTCCCTGAAAGCAAGTAAGTAAAATGTATTGATTAATTGAGAACTGCAGTTAATTGGGTTTTTACTAAAATTTATTACACAGAACAGAGTAGCCACTCAATAAATATTTGTCAAATATGTGAAGTCTAGTTAGTTAAAATAGACTTATTATTTTGTTTTAGTTTCTCAAACAAAAATAAATTTTCAATTAAATATGAAAGCCATAGCAGACATGTAAGCTATTTTAAAAATAATCTCAAGTTCTTCTCATTCTCTTCTTCTTTCTTATTTCCCTTTTCCCCTTCCTATTTATTCTCTTTCTTCCCTTTCATTATTGAACAATTTAGTCCTAAACCCATTACATGGAAGAAAGTGAGGAGGCTTCTGTAGGGGCATGAAATGGGAAGGCTTCAGTGGACTAAAGAGCAACATTAAAGTTCAAGGAGGTGAGAAGGACATCTATGTGCAGAGGTTGGAGTGTTGAGAAGCAGCAGGGAAGGAAACTGATTAAATAAGAGAATATATTAAAGATAATTGGGAGATAAGTTTTTATTGTTGGAAAAGTAGTTACAAATATGAAAAGAGAGAAGCTACAATGAATCCTGTGGCACAAGTTTGGATATAAATATATCAATGTGAACTCCTGGTGTATAGATACAGAGATTGATAAAGATTTTATATATATACTAGAGGCCTGGTGCATGAAATTTGTGCATGGGGGCTGGAGGGTATACCTCAGCCCAGCTTGCAGCCTCTCCAATCTGGGACCCCTCGAGGGATATCCCACTGCTCATTTAGGCCTACTGGGATCGGCCTAAACTGGCAATCATACATCCCTCTCACAATCCAGGACTGCTGCCCCAACTGCTTGCCTGCCTGATTTGCCCTAACCTCTTCTGCCTGCCAGCCTTATCACCCCCTAACTACTCCCCTGCCAGTGTTATTGATGCCTAACTGGTCCCCTGCCAGCCTGTTTGGACCTAACTGCCCTCCCCTGCAGGCCTGGGTCACCCCTACAACTGCCCTTCCTTGAAGTCCCAGTCACCTCCAACTTCCCTCCTCTGATGGCTTGGTCACCCCTAACTGCCCTCCCCTGCTTGCCATCTTGTGGTGGCCATCTTACGTCCACATGGGGGTAGGATCTTTGACCATGTGGGAGCAGCCATCTTGTATGTTGGAGTGGTGGTCAATTTGCATATTACTCTTTTTTTTTAATTTAATAAATCTTTATTGTTCAGATTATTACACTGTTGCTTTTTTCCCTCCCATAGCTCCCTTTCCTCTGGTACCCATCCCATTCTCTGCCCTTACCTCCCCCCATCCTCATCCATAGGTGTATGCTTTTGTCCAGTCTCTTCCCGCACCTCCCACACCCCTTTCCCCCAAGAATTGTCAGTCCACTCCCTTTATATGCCCTGATTCTATTATATTCACCAATTTATTCTGTTCATCAAATTTTTAATTCACTTGATTTTTAGATTCACTGTTGATAGATGTGTATTTGTTGTTCATAATTTTTATCTTTACCTTTTTCTTCTTCTTCCTCTTGTTAAAGAACACCTTTCAGTATTTCATATAATACTGGTTTGGTGTTGATGAACTCCTTTAACTTTTTCTTATCTGTGAAGCTCTTTATCTGCTTTTCAATTCTAAATGATAGCTTTTCTGATTAGATTAATTTTGGTTGTAGGTTCTTGTTATTCATCACTTTGAATATTTCTTACCATTCCCATCTGGCCTGCATAGTTTCTGTTGATAAATCAGTTGACAATTGTATGGGTGCTCCCTTGTATGTAACTGTTTTTCTCTTGCTGCTTTTAATATTCTCTCTTTGTCTTCTGCTCTTCGCATTTTCATTATAATGTGTCTTGGTGTGGTCCTCTTTGGATTCCTTTTGTTTGGGGTTTGGTGTGCTTCCTGGACTTTTAAGTCTATTTCTTTCACCAGGTGGGGGAAGTTTTCGGTCACTATTTCTTCAAATAGGTTTTCAGTATCTTGCTCTCTCTCTTTTTCTGGCACCCCCATAATTTGGATGTTGGTATGCTTGAGGTTGTCCCAGAGGCTCTTTACACTATCTTCAATTTTTTGGATTCTTTTTGCTTCTTTCTTTTTCAAATCTTTGACATGATTCTTGTGGTAATCTAGTCTTCTTTTGGGCCTCTGTATAATAATTTTTAATTTCAGTCAATGTATGCTTAATTTCTAGTTGATCCTTTTTTATATCCTCAAGGGTCTTGTTAAGTTTATCAGCCATTTCTAGGAGCCTCTTTAAAAACCTTATAACCGTGGTTTTGAACTCTATGTCCAGTCATTTTTTCCCCTCCATTTCTTTCACTTGTGGTCTGTTACCTTGTCTTTGCATTTTGGCTGCTTTCCTGAGTTGGTCTCATAGCTTTGTGTGGTAGGTGTCCTCTAGGGGACAGTGTTTCAGCCTTCCCAGTTATGTGGGGTGGATTCTCTTGGTGCACCCCTTTATGGGCTGCACAGTCTTGTTGTAGTTAAGCCTAGATTGTTGCTGGTATCACTGGGAGGAGATGACCTCCAGGCCAATTGGCTGTGAGGATCAGGTGTGTTTATGCTGGGAGAGCCACTGTGCTCAGCCTGGATGAGGTGGAGTCTCTGAACTGAGCAGGCAGCCTTGGTTTCCCATCAGCCCTACCCTAAACGGCTCCCAGGTCACCGTGCCCTGTGGCAATGGCTGCACACACTGAGAGAAAGCTGCCTGGAGCTCTGCCACTGCCAGACAGTCTAGTTTCTCCCCAAATAAGTCTGGACATCCAAAGACTCACCCGGAATGAGAAAACAAACCCAGCGATTTGTTTGTTTGTTTGTTTCCTCCTGAATGATAGAGCTAGCCATGAGTCCTCTCCGATAGCTCACGTGCCTTTGCAGTGCCCAAGTTTTAGTGTGCTTCCTCCTTACTGTCCAGTTTCACCCTGTATTAGTCTGTGTTCCTCGAGACTCGCCCGGAACTGGGGCTCTTTGCTATGGGATGCCTTTGTCTCCCTCCCAGTTCAGAAAAACCAGCTGGGTATTCAGCCGCCCACCCTCTCTGCTCATAAGCAGCTCCAAACCTCTGACTCTGTGCATATCTACAATTCTGCCCTCCACAACTCCCCCAAGTCACAGTGTCCTTTTATCTTTCCTTCTATTTGTGGAATGTCCAGTCATCTAGCCCTCTGGTAGTTCTGAATGATGTCCGTTTTGTCCTTTAGTTGTAATTTTGAAATTGTTATACGGGGCAGCAGTATGGGTGTTTACCTATGCCACCATCTTGGTTCCCTGCATATTACTCTTTTATTACCTAGAATAGAGGCCTGGTGCACTGGTAGGGGCTGGCTGGTTTTCCCTGAAGAATGCCCTGGATCAGGGTAGGGGTTCCCTTGGGGCATGAGGCAGCCTGGGAGAGGGGCCTCTGGTGGTTTGCAGGCCAGCCACACCCCCTGGTGACCCAGGCAGAGACCCTGGTATCTGGGATTACTTTATGTTCTACAATTGAAACTTTGTAGCCTGGAATGGAGCCAAGCCTCCTGCTCGCTATGGTCACAGCCATTTCTTTTGGGATTTATTTATCTTCTATAATTGAAACTTTGTAGCCTTAAGCAGAGGCCAAAGCAGGCCAGGGTTATGAAAAGCTTGACTTCCTCCTTCACCAGGGGCACCCCTAGCCTCCTGCTCTCTCCAGCTCTGTGGCTGCTGCCATTTAGGTTGGGATTTATTTATCTTCTATAATTGAAATTTTGTAGGATTGAGCGAAGGCCTGGGCCAGCTAGGGTGTGCAGAAAGCTTGGCTTCCTCCATCACCAGGGTAACCCAAGCCCCTTCTTACTCTCTTCATGGCCACAACAATCTTGTTTGGAGTTAATTTACATACTCTCTCCTGATAGGTTGGTGGGCATGGCTTATGGGCATGGCTTGTGGGTGTAGTGGAGGTAATTTGCTATTACTCATTAGATATGACTAGAGGCCTGGTGCATGAAATTTGTGCATGGAGTGGAGGGCCCTCAGCCCAGCCTACACACTCTCCATCTGAGGACTTCTCAGGGAATGTCCAAATGCCACAGGGATCAGGCCTACCTTGGCAGTCAGACATCCCTCTCATAATCTAGGACCTCTGGCTCCTAATCACTCACCTATTTGCCTGCCTGGTCACCCTTAACTGCCCTCCCTGGCTGGCCTGGTCAATCCTAACTGCCGCTGCTGCCAGCCTGGTCATCTCTAACTATCTCTGCCTCAGCCCCTGCCACCATGCCTTATTCTTGAAGGATGTCTGGAAGATGTCCAGTCTAATTAGCATATTACCCTTTTATTATCCAGGGTATTATTTATACCCTGGAGTATAAATAAGTATTTGTCATATTATTCTCTACTTTTCTATATATATTTAAAATACTCCAGTATATTTTAAGCAAATAAAAATGGTCAAGTTGCAGAAAATTAAAGTTTTGAAATAAACCTAGTAGGCTTGAAAGCAATAACATTTGTATAAAAGGGCATAAGTTGCAGTTGGCAATAAAAATTGTTGCTAGGTTTACTTGGTTAATATTCTTGTGCTGTAGCTGTAATATTTTTGTGACTTAAACTTGTTTCAAAATAAGAAAATAATTTTAAAATTTCAAGTTCAATGTCTTCTATGAAATTTTGATGGAAATTTCAAAATTTTCAGAAATAGTTGTAAGGTCAATTTATAAAAAAGAGTCTTTTATATTTAATAAATTTTTGTAATACCATTTTTTGTAAGAATGCAGAGATGTCTCCCTCAGCCCTTTTAAAAATAAAGAGGAGTAATAATGAAAAAGAGCAATTATATTTTGTAAGATTTACAATGAAAACAAGATCCCTCAGAAGTTTAATAGTATGGTTGTAATGACAATATTCTGTGTTTTGTTGTTTTATATTAAAGGCCGTTGTACATATCACTAAAGGCCCAGTGCATGAAAATTCATGCACTGGATTGGGGTTACCTCAGCCCTGCCTGCCCCCCTCACAGTCCAGGGGCCCTCAGGGGTGGGAGGCAACCCGGCCATCAGGGGAAGGCAACCCGGCCATCACACCTCTGCTGCGGCCACTGCCAGCAGTGTAAGCCTGGGCCAGCCCTTGTTACCTGAGTCTCGGGTGGTTCTGGGGGGGCTGGGGAGCTAACGGGATTGGGGGGGGGGCTCCAGAGGCAGGTACACAGAGTGGCTGGGCTTGTCTGGGGTTGGGTCAGTCTTGCCACATGCCTGATGCCCCGGTGGGGCTGAGGGAACTGGGCACTGCCATCTTGTGGCTGTGGGTGCCACCATCTTTGAAGGAGGGGCAGTCAAATAGCATATTCCCACCTTATTGGCTGTGGGTGCTGCCATCTTTGTGAGGGTCAATTAGCATATCCCCTCTTTATTAGATAGGACTAGAGGCCTGGTGCGTGAAATTCATGCATGGAGGGTTGAGTATGTATCCCTCAGCCAAGCCTGCACTCCAATCTGGGACACCTTGAGGGATGTCTGTCAGTCAAACATTCCTCTCACAATCCAGGATTGCTGGCTCCCAACAACTCACCTGCCTGACTATCTGATTACCCCTAACCACTTCTGCCTGCAGCCTGACTTCCCCCTAACCACTCTCTTGCCAGCCTGATTGATGCATGACTGCTCCCCTGCTGACCCAATTGCCCCTAACTGCCCTCTCCTGCTGGCCTGGTCACCCCTAACTGCCCTCCCCTGCTGGATGGGTCAGCCCTAACTTCCCTCCCTTACCAGTCTGGACGCCTCCAACTTCCCTCCCTGCAGGCCTTATCATCCCAACTGCCCTCCCTTGCAGTCCTGGGTCCCCCCCCCAACTGTCCTCCCCTGCAAGCCTGGTCACCCCTAACTGCCCCCCCACCCCCGCAGTTCTGATCACCCCCAACTGCCCTTCATTGAAGACTTGGTCCCTCCCAATTGCCCTCCCCTGCTGACCTGGTTGCCCATAACTACCCTTCCCTGCTGGCCATCTTATGGCAGCCATCTTGTGTGTTGGAGTGATGGTCCATTTGCATATTACCTCTTTATTATATAGAATAGTAAGATGGAGTCAAATACCTACAATAGGTATTGAAATATCAATGAATAATATCTAAACAAAAAAAAATTTATGGTACTTCCCTAGTGACAGAAACGTAAGTAAAATTGACATGTGCACATGTAACATTTTATATTTACTTACATTAATATAATAAAATTATTTTCAAATAGCATACCAAATAGTTGGTTACAGTGTTTCCTGGCTGCATGAACTTAAAGTGAATTCCAGCAAGAACATGCCATGTAGGCCCTGCATGAGGAGAATCCTAGCATGACACTGCAGATATAACTGAGTCTGTTCAATGTTATAGATGTCTCGGTGTGCAAGAGACACAGCCAAAATTAGAACAGCAAGTAAATTTATGAAGTGGAGCTTGAGTGTGCTATCAAGATGGATTTGCTGAAAAGTACATTGGTGCACTTGGGAAAACTAGATTTCTTTAAAACAAAATGTCAGAAATTACAACACTGCAATATCAAGCTTGGCAATTTGGAATTTAAATATTAAAAGTTTAGATTAGAAAATTAAACATGTAGGGGGATAAATAAAAATATTTTACTCAGATTTGATCTCTAATTTAATTGGTCCATCAAGAAATAGTTTTTTATCATATTTGGCACTTAAAATATCTAGAAGATCACCATTATTTTCCCATTACTAGCAATAGACCACAGAGGTTGGACCTCTTTTTCCAAAGGTAAGGCAAGTTTAAAGGATACTCTCTTTTGAATATGCCTTCCTGCATTGGGGAAAATTATCTTTATTCTTTTAGAAGACAGAACTGTGGTATAAAGGATTTCAGCATAATTGAAGGGGTGAGGCATATGGGGCCCAGGTTATCTGAGATTTGCTGGCCTTCCATGGAAAGACTTTGCCTCAGCTCTACATGTCTGCCAGCCCACAGGGAGTTCCTGCAGGCCAGGCACTATGCTGTGATGATAGAAGCCAAGAAATAATAAGTATACATTTGTGAGAAAATTAACTTCTCACAAATATGATTTGAAGAAATGTATAGTGTTCACTTAAGAAAACAGAGTTCCATCTTATTAAGGATAAGATAAACAAGTAACACATTGGAGTGGGTCCAAAATACAATTCTGCTCTTATCTATAGAAACAAATTATTTAATCTCTTTGTGCCACATTTTCTTTATATGCAAAATGAGGGTAATAATACCCAAATCATAGGCTTATACGAGATTAAATGAGATAACATGTGTAAATTACTCAAAGTGGTACCTAGGACATAGGAAGCACTAATTCCCTGTTATTATTGTAATTGTGGGAGATTGAGGAGCAAGGATCAAGTTATCAAGCAAAAATAGAAGCAACACTAAGAAATCAGCAATTTCTTAGAACATATTTTGATTGATCATTCTCTGAATAAGCATACTTATTGGTATGTAGCTGACACTATATTAAGGCATGCAAGCACTCTTTTTGATTTACCTACAGAAATGGAGATGATAACAGCAGTATTCCTCACAGCATTGTTATAATAATTTAATTATAAAACTTAGCAATTTGCCTGGCACTACTAATAAGCACTCAAAAAAACTCTAGTTGTACAATTATTGCTGCTGCTGCTGCTGCTGCTGCTGATGATGATGACGATGATCTAATAAGATCAGAGTTTGAGAAATACATGTGAAAGCATAATTACAATTCTATAGTAAAATAAGAACAGAAGAGTTAACATTTCAAGTCTTTTTAAGAATGAATACAGTTTTTCCAGATGGAAAGGAGGGGGAAAATATTCATGGATTCCCCGTGTGTTTTATCTAAACTTGACTTGTTTATGAAGAGTCACTGGAACTACAAATATTCCATTAAGAAAGTACTTTTGAATTAACCGTGTCCACACACACAAACTAATCAATCAACAAGTAATTGAACACCAAATCTGTGAAATATTCAGATAAAGTGTAAGATAGCCTCCCAGCTGGTTTTCCTATATCCACATTCTCCCTTCTTTAGCATACATTTCATGAGGTTGACACACTGATCTTCCTCAATGCAGTTTAACTGCCTAAGAATATAAAGCCATTCTCAAATGCCTGCTGTATCAAGGCCAAATGACTTTGGCTTTAAGGATCCTCTACACTACAGTCTTGCAATTCAGAGTATTGCACCAGTACCAACAATATCTGGGAATATGTTAAAAATAGACAATCTCGCCGAGACCAGTTTGGCTCAGTGGCTAGAGCATCGGACTGCAGACTGAAGGGTCCCGGGTTCGATTCCAGCAAGGGCATGTACCTTGGCTGCGGGCACATCCCCAGTAGGGGGCATGCAAGAGGCAGCTGATTGATGTCTCTCTCACCGATGTTTCTGACTTTCTATCCCTCTCCCTTCCACTCTGTAAAAAATTAATAAAATATATTTTTTTAAAAAATAGACAATCTCATAACTCAATCCAGACCTATTAGGGTCTGCAGTTTAACAAGATTCCCAGGTATGCAAATTGAGGTTTGAGAAACGCTGCTCCACAACATCCATTAATCTAAACCAAACAGAATCACTAACCCATCAGACAAGCCATAGTCCCAACAAGAAGAATTCAATATTTCATTAATATTTTTGCATCCAAAGTAATCCCTTTGCTCATGTTCTTAATTCTATTAGACATACCTTATTTCCTTCCTGCCTACTATCCTGTCCATTCTTGAAGGTCCAGTGAAAAGTCCCATAACATCCACCAAACTAAGACCATTGGAGCCACACTAACTTTGCTGAATATTCTTGCATTTAGGTCAACACCATTTTATAATAATTATTCATTCCTTATTAATTGAATAATCATTTTCTGAATGCTTGTAATTGTTTACCAGGCCCAGATGCAAACAAAAATCAGACTTTCCCTGCCCTCATTAAGCTCTCAATCAGAGCAATAATAGTTCAGGAAAGAACTTAAGGTCCACAGGCAAGAAGTGCAAGTGGGTAGACGGAGGGGTGCAGGACCATATAGAATAAAACTACATGATTTGTGTTTTGGGGATATTAAAACTACTTAAATAAAAGAAATGATTTTAAAATATATTAAGACTTTTGTGGTATGAAATAGATTAGACGTTTCAATTGTTAGAGACAGGACTAACACAAGAGGTATTGTGCTTTAATTGTTTCATGTCCATTTCATAATCATTTAGAGTCAGACCATTGTGTTTTTTACCGACCAGCAATGGCTTTCTTCATTCATTCAACAAATACCAGAATGTTAAAAGAGTTCTTCCTTGTCTTTTTCTACCTCCTTAAGTTTAGACATGGTAGGCACTGAATAAATACTTGATTGAAGACCGTCTTTGATCAGGAAGTCAGAAACTATGTTTACACACGTGGAACAACGGTTGCACAAATGTGGCCCTTTCCTCCTACTGCTGCTCTTCATGACAAAGAAATGTTCATGAATTTTCAAGGACACTTCAGTTTACTAGTTGTGTCATTCAGATCAAAAAGTTCCTTCAGGGTGCCATGGGAGTTTCTGTTTCTCTGTAGCTAATGTTTGTGCTCACCAGAGACTGTGTTGGAGCACAGCCAACCAAATGGAATTGGCTAGTAAAAGCTTTTGTGGGTGAGCATTTTGGAAACAAGTTTCAAGACCATTTGCCAACAAAATCTCAGCAGGTAGAATTTAAAACAACATAAGTTAACATAAAGGATTGACCTCTATAGGGGAGATAAAACACTTAATGAAGTTTGTCACGTTCTATCATCTTTGAGAGTAAAAGTAAAAGTTAGATTTTCTTATTGAAAAACCAGTAATCAGTTCTTTAGATAGAAATGAGGCTTCTGGTAGACAGACATTCTTCACAAGGTCTCAAGTCTCATGCTTCAAAAAGCACTGGAGTACATTAAGATTAGATATTATGCAAGACCTTTTTTGAGCCCCTTGGTTCTTTCCATGAGATTCATGAGTGAAATCACATCAGGAAACTTCTAAACCAAGCAAAGTAAAAAGATTATTCCAACTTATGTAGACTAGAACTATACAGGATCTAGTGTCACACAGAAAGTATGCATTACTTTGACCAAATAATAAATAATTTCTTCATATATACTTAATCTTCAAATTGATTACAATTTTGTTTTTTTAACATATATTTGCATTGATTACAGAGAGGAAGGGAGAGAGAGGGAGAGAGAGAGACAGAGAGAGAGAGAGAGAGAGAGAGAGAGAGAGAGAGAGAGAGAGAAGAAGCATCAATGTTGAGAGATAATTATTGGTTGGCTGCCTCCTGCATGTCCCCTACTAGGGATCGAACCTACAACCTAGGCATGTGCCCTGACTGGGAATCAAGCCTTGACCTCCTGTTTCATAGATCAACACCTAACCACTGAGCAACAGAGGCCAAGAAGTTACAACTTTCCTTTATCTTACTCAGCAATCTGGTTGAAGATGAGCATTCCCACATGATGCGCAATTTGCTCTTCAACTTTTAATTTCTCTGGGTACAGGAGAAAAACTCTGGATCCTTAATTGAGCAATTAATATCTATTAAGTGAATAAAGTTTGAAGGTAATGCCAAAGTCTTCCTTTCATCGAGAGGACCAGTCTGACCGACGCAGTGGTGCAGCACCCAGCCTTAGCTAGAAGAGCCAAGTCAAGACTGAAAGGGGAACTCATTCTTCTCTAGTCACTCCCTGGCATCTACTGAAGTTCTTGAAAGAATGCCAATTAGGAACTATTTACATGTTCCCTCGGAGGTTTTAGATAACTCTTCACTAAGAACTGTTTGGTTTTCTCATTTAGACCATTTCTCCAGAGTAGGATTTACAAACTTGCTGCTGAATATGCTATTTGCAGATCATGGCTAGGTTTCCATACCGACATAAAATACTGATACTTGAAAAATTCATTAAAGAAGTGACTCGTCTTAACTCCCAGATCTAAATTTGAGGAGTGGTTCTACTATATTTTCTATAATGTTGTCCCAGAATTCAGGCAGCAAGAAACAAAGAGTTCATAGTTCATGAAATGTGCCTAGACAAGGAACTTGCTGCTTCATACCTTGTGCCATTAAGAACTTTGAATTGTTTTAAGCTTTTCGTTATATAGAAATCCACTTATCTGGATTTCTACCATACATCTTAGTTTTCTAAAACACTGGTCTCCTTTACATAAGAATATTCCTAAAGTTATACAGCTTCCAAACTTCATCATTAATGAGAAATTAGCTTTTTAATAACCACATTTGAAGCAGAGTCTGCTAATACTCGGCCTGATTACAATTTAAAAATACATAAGATCTGTATTTTAAATAATCTTATTTATATTTGGTTAAATTTTGATTGAATGCTCTATTTAGTCATTTGTGATATAGATATGTGATGTAACTTTCTGCCAACCCAGCCACAGAAAACATCTTTTAGGCTGCTTACATTAAAGAAAATTTTATTGGACTCCACCAAATGTTGATTGAAAAAACATGCTAAAATATTACTGTCAGCCACTACAATTTCTTACCAGAGAACTATACAACTTCAGTATAAAATGTTTACTGTCTAAATACATATTTTAGCAGCCACTAAAATTGTTAGGAAGACCTTAGATCACTGCTTCTTAATTATAGTTTAAAATTTATTATGTAAGATCAAATTAAAATATAGTTACCATTTTCAAAATTCCAAACTTTTAGAAAAATATAATTTGCTAACACTTTAAATCAGACTCAAAGACAGTTTAAATATTTCTTATATGCCTGCTAAAGTTTCTCTAGTCTTTTGCAAAATGCTAAAGTGATCATTTGTCCAACAATGCAGATGGTTAATATTCACCCAAGTGACATCAACATTTAATGCATCATGCCTTTACTTCTCATTAAAATTATATTATTGAGGCTTGACCAAATGGTGTTCATGCTTGGCCCTCCATTTAAGTTTGGAACTCTATAGTAGTCCTCCTAAATCAGGTTTTCCCCCTGTCTTTAGTTATTAACCTTCTTTCTCTTACCTGCTTTCAAGAAATAGGAAAAGCCTCTTTCATGTATCAATCCAAAGTATGTTCAGATAAATGGGAAATAATTCAGAAGTCTTGTCGGGGGTTGATACTTGAATATTAGAAGTTGTTTCCTTTACTGGTTGGCTTACCTATGCCTATTAAAGTCAGCTGACCTATGGTAGTGACTTATTGGAGTGCATTTTGAATTGATAGAAAACTTCTAATAAAGGAAAGGTGGCAGATTTAGCAAAAGAAAATAAAAAATAGGAAAGTCCAAGTGCATGTTCTTTTAAAAAATTTTTTTTTATTGATTTCAGAGAAGAAGGGAGAGAGAGAGGGAGAGAGAGATAGAAACATCAATGATGAGAGAGATCATTGAGCAGTTGACTCCTGCAGGCCCCCTACTGGGGATCAAGCCCACAACCTGGATATGTGCCCTTGGCTGGAATCAAACCCAAGACCCTTCAGTCCCTAGGTTGATACTCTCACATGATCCAAACCAGCTAGGGCCCAAATGCATATTCTTATACTAGCCCAACAGCTACAAGCCTCTCTGAAAATATTTGTATGTGTGGGTGGAGGCAAGTTGCCCAATAAATTGTAAGAAGTGTAATCAGATTCATCAGGACTTGGCTGTAAATTTGACTACAGTTTTGGCTCATAACGAAACGAGGAGGAAATATCTGATTAAAGTGTGCATTGCTGCTGAGGCAACAATGTTGCCATAGCAATTGAAATGAAATGTGCAAGAAGATAATTAAATCTAACCCCTTTAATAGTTTTGAAAGTCAATGCACTGCCAATAGGAAAAGTTGTCTACAGTAGTAAGATGAAACACATTCCTCATGGAAAGTCTATTTACTAGAGTTTTGTTGTACCCGTACTAAATACATTGCTTTAGGTGTCTAATTTGAATGTTCTCCTTTAATAATCAAATACAGTTTTGACCTTGGATGCAGCTGCCTAGAATTTCTGCTGGATTATTTGTATCATGGGAGTAGACATCTATAAAAAATATCCGATTTTTCCCTCTAGTTCTTAAAAAAGTGTACTAAAGCCAAAGCTGTCATATTTGAGATTGGAATTCAGTAATATCTAGAACGTGCTGCCCTCTTCAGGAGCTAGTGTTTAAAATATTTTCATAAAATTTTTCACCCATTTAGAAATTGTTAATATGAGTTATAATTTCAAAAATTGTATCAAATAATTCTTTAGGAATAAAAACCACATGCAATAAAGTATGTCTAAATTTAAATCTTTTCCATTAAAAATTTTTAATTAAAAATCAATAAATGAAAATTTTAAAATAAATTAATATTTTTATTTACTATGAAAAATAATTTCCTTAAACGAAATTGCATTTGTGGGGAGAATTCCTAAATTATTTCAACTTCCAACTTCCATTTTTACTATCCAAATGCTTCTAAAAAAGTAAAATATCTAAAAAATAAGATATTTTCTATGTGAAAATATTAAGATACACTTTAAATCATAATTTTATTCTACAGCAAAAAGTCAGTAGATTTATAAACATAATATTTATATTTTGAAATTTTGCGTAGTTGTCATTTGCAGAAATATTACCTTTTCTAGAAATGATGGTTTCAAATTACATTAACACATTATAATTTTTATTCAAAATACTTCACTTGTAATATTGAAAGATCTGAAACATCATCATTCAAAAATTCAAGCAAATTACTTTTCTGCTTATGTTACCTATTAAAATTTCTTTAGCTATCATCTAATTTTGGCAGAAGGAGATGAATTCAGAATGTTTTTACTAAATTAAGTTTAGGATACTTAAAAACAAACAGAATATGACTGACACTTAATAACATTAATTACCAGGATATAAGAAAAAGATACTTTCTTATATTCTGACATGTTCCTTTATGTTAGAGATTTTGAGCTTATTTTATACTAATAAAAATGTGAAAGTAAATATTAATTTAAAAATTTTAAAACAAAGAAATCAATAATAAATAGCATTTCAAAATACAATTTTTTCTAATTTTTAACATGTGATGCAATTAGAACCTTATTTATAATCAAAAGAAAATCATAAGGAAGTGGGTGGTTCTTTATCATTATTTATTCAGTGGAGAAAAGGAGGAATTTGGATTCCTAATTTTGTTTCTCGGCTGTCACATCAGATTTTTAGGTCAAGATTCCAGACAGGAAATTTACTTACCTATAAATGATAAAATGGTCATTATGTTTACTTTAGGAAAGTAAACAGCTCCTCAATTTTCCCTTAGAGTTTTAGTTACTATACAGTTGATTCATGTCTATCAATGTAAAATACTACAGAGCTAAAGGGGAGAAGGAAAAAAAAACACCTGTTGACAATATTCTCTTGAGCCTATAAGATTTGTTTTGTGGAAAATAAAATGTTTTATTCTTAACTTTGAAAGTACTTATTACAACAATTGCTTAATCTTAAAGTAGCTCTGTCTAAAGATGTATGATATATGTTCAAGATTTTTTCCAACAATAATTTGTGTTTTCTGCAATAGATTTACTTCATTTTTGTTTTGTTTCTGATGCATTACATTTGGCAGTTAGGATCCCTGTGGATGGGGGTATAATGCGTAATATTTTCTTTGCTTTCCAGGGAATTTATGGCACAATGATAAATTTCATCTTTCTCAGAATGGTGAGTAAAAAGCTCTTTCTACATTTCATAGTACTGAACACAAATGAGAAAAAGTGAATTATTATAATAAAAGTGAAATATCATTGTTAAATGTGTTGAATTATCTGGTAATTATAAGGTAGCTTATACTCTTGAAGTAAATAGATGTTACATTCAAATTCTATAACCATTTCAAAATTCTCACCACGAATGCTAGATCTCTTCAAAGGGAATATAAGGTTTTGCTTTCTCTGGGGGATTGCACTTGAAAATAGTGTAGTTCATATTTTGTTGTCCGGGATAAGTTACTTAAAAATATCACAGATATAGAAATAAATGTGGTTTACATTCTGTGAGCAGAAAGAAAAAGCATTTCTGTGATACAAATTGAGAATGAGTGAGTGAATATGAATTCTTTGGAATTTGTAATGTTACATAAAAACTGATTATCATTTATATTTGACCAGGACTTTGCAGCATTTGTGAATTTTAAAAGCATTTGTTTTCTAGGACATATAGCATAACTTCTAGGCAAATTAGCTACTGTATTATTTTGTCTAAACACATCATTTTGTTGTCTTTATGCTTTATGTCTTAAAAAAAGGCAATATTTAATTTTAGTTTCTAACTATAACCTCTTTACAATAAAAATAAGAATAAAATTAATCTTAGTGACTGGAAAAAGTCAATGTAAAATGATATTGCTCAGCAACTTGTCCCCTATGAAGTTTTCCCCGATTGGTTCTTAGGTATTCCATATAAAGGAAGGAATTTCTCACTGTAGAAAAAAATATCACTTTGAAATAAATCAATCATCAAAAAGTACTACTTTAACTAAAAAAAAGTAGGACACAAAATACAGACATTATATATTGTGTGCCTGTGTGCTTGTGTATTGAAGAGAGATATTTGGATCATACTGTAAGCTTAGAAAAAAAGATTCACAAAATCATACAAAACAGTAGGAAAATGGGTAAATTAATAGTCTTTATTATTTCTTCATCCTGAATTTCCTAAATTAAATATGTATTAGTCTTTTATAATAAAAACAAAAATACTTTTTGAGAAATAGGCTATTTGAAACAGTACCAATTTCAAAATAAAAATAGTCTTATACTATTTAAAGAAAAACAACTGAGGGAAACCAAAATGGTGGCATAGGTAAACACCTAAACAGCTGCCTCACACAACAATTTCAAAACTACAACTAAAAGACAAAATGGACATTATTTAGAACCACACGAAGGGTGGCTGAGTGGAAATTCTACAACTACAAGGAAAGAGAAAAGCACACTGGGACTCAGAGGAGCTGCAGAGGCAGAGGTACAGAAACATACATGCAGAGAGGACTGGCAACTGAGTATGTAGCTGCTGTTCTCAATTGGGAGCGAGACAAATGCTCCTGACTGCTCTAAACTCCAGTTCCGGGCAAGACTCTAGGGACCCAAAAGGATTTGGGGAGAAACAGGACTGTCTGGCAGTGGGGAAAACTTGAGAGCAGCTTTCTCTCAGAGGTGCTTGCAGCCATTACCAAGGGACACTGAGACCCAGGAGCTCTTAGGGCAGGGCTGACAGGAAGCCAATAATGTCTGCTCTGCCTTGATACTCTGCCCATCCAAGCTGAGCACAGAAGCTTTTGAAAGTTTTGTCTCAAAAGGATGTCTCCAACACAGAAGTTCTCCTAGCATAGATACAATTGATCCTCACAGACAATTGGCCTAGGTCAATTCCTCCCAGTGATACCAACAACAAGCAAGGCTTAGCTGCAACAACACTGCACACAGCCCACAAAGGGGTGCACCAAAAGTGTCCACCTCAGGGGAGGCTGAGCCACTGAACCCTATAGGACACCCAGCACACATAGCCACTCTGTCAACTCAAGGAAGCAGCCAAATCGTGGAGCTAAAGAAACAGGTCACAAATGAAAAAAAATGGAGGAAAGCAAATGACTGGATATAGAGTTCAAAACCATGGTTATAAGATTTTTAAAGAATTTCCTAGAAAAGGCTGATAAATTTAATGAGACCCTCGAGGATATGAAAAAGGACCAACTAGAAATTAAGCAGACACTGACTGAAATTAAAAATATTATATAGAGATCCAACAGCAACCAAGAGGATTGCAAGAATCAGGTTAAAGATTTGAAATATAAAGAAGCAAAAAACACCCAACCAGAAAAGCAAAAAGAAAGAAAAATCCAAAAATATGAAGATAGTGTAAGGAGCCTCTGGGACAACTTCAAGCATACCAACATCCAGATTATGGGGGTACCAGAAGAAGAGAGAGAGCAAGATACTGAAAACCTATTTGAAGAAATAATGACAAAAAATTTCTCCTACCTGGTGAAAAAAAATAGACTTACAAGTCCAAGAAACACACAGAACCCCAAACAAAAGAATCCAAAGGAGACCACACCAAGACACATCATAATTAAAATGCCAAGAGCAAAAGACAAAGAGAAAATATTAAAAGCAGCAAAAGAAAAACAGTTAGTTGCCTACAAGGGAGTACCCATACGATTGTCAGCTGATTTCTCAACAGAAACTAGGCCAGATGGGAGTGGCAAGAAATATTCAAAGTGTTGAATAGTAAGAACCTACAACCAAGATTACTCTACCAGCAAAGCTATCATTCAGAATTGAAGGTCAGATAAAGAGCTTCACAGATTAAAAAAAAAAAAAAAAAAAAAAAAAAAAAAAAGCTAAAGGAGTTCATCACTATCAAACCAATATTATATAAAATGCTGAAAGATATGCTTTAAGAAGAGGAAGAAGAAGAAAAAGGTAAAGACAAAAATTATGAACAAATACATATCTATCAACAAGTTAATCTAAAAATCAAGTGAATAAAAAATCTGATGAACAGAATAAACTGTTGAATATAATAGAATCAGGGGCATAGAAAGGGAGTGGGCTGACAATTCTCGGGGGGAAAGGAGGGTGGGGGGTGGGGGAAGACATTTGACGAAAATCATACACCTATGGATGAGAACAGTGGTGGGGGGTTAAGGGCAGAGGGTGGGGTGGGACCCGGGTAGAGGGGAGCTACGGGGGGAAAAAGAGGAACAATTGTAATAATCTGAACAATAAAGATTTATTAAATAAAAAATAAAGAGAAACTACCTAATCCCAGAAGAAATTTAAAATCTATGTATATAAAAACTGATATGATGACCAGTTGCTATGACATTCACTGACCACCAGGGGGCAGATGTTCAATGCAGTAGCTGTCCCCTGGGGTTCAGTGCACTCCCATAGCCAACCACCTGTGGCCAGCCAACCTCCTTCAGTCTCTCCCACCTGCTGGCCAGCTCCAATAGGCCCCAATTTTTGGCCAGGCCAAGGGACCCTACCAGTACATGATTTTGTGCATCAGGCCTCCAGTATATAATAAAAATTAATTAACCCTAGCTGGTTTAGCTCAATAGATAGAACACTGGCTTGTGGATGGATGGGTCCCAGGTACTATACTGGACAAGGGCACCTACCTTAGTCACAGGCTTCTCCCCAACTTGGGCCTTGGGGAAGAGGCAACCGGATTTCTCTGGATATTTCTCTCTTTCCCTCTGTCTTTCACTTTCTCTAAAAATCAATGGAAAAATATCCCCTGGTGAGAATTAAAATAAAAATTAATTGGATAAAAAATAAAAGATTTAAAGTGAGGGTAAAGCTATTTTATTAATTTTACTCCAGGACAAAAGTGCAGCTAATATTCAGCCATATGTGTGAAAAAGTAAAGATTTAAAAACTAAAATAAAAAAGATCTGCAACTTCACATTGATTTTCAGTATATAAGAATTTGTTATTTTATGAACTTTTTTTCAGAAGAACAAAAGGTCTGGCTAGAAAAGGCTAAAATATGAAAGTAAAACTTTAAAAATAAACTCACACATCAGGAATCAAACCTGTGACCTTCAATGCACAGGCCAATGAGTAGAATGGAGGGATGAGGAAAAAGAGAGAGAGAGAAACATCAATGTCATAGAGACACAGTGATGGGTTGCCTCCTGTATATGCTTAAACTGGGACAAGGGATAGAACCCGCAACCAAGGTCTTTGCCCTTAACCAGGAATCAAACCTGTGACCTTCAGTGCACTGGCGAATGCTCTCACCACTGAGAAAACTGTCCAGGGCCACCTTTCTATATTTGATAGTACTGAGCACACATGAGAAAAAGTGTATTGTTACTAGTATAATAAAAGTGGATTAAAGATTATTCACATTAATGCTTCCCTAACCTTCACTTTCAGAATTGGTTTTGTGATTGTCTAGCTCACAAACTAAAAAGATACTATAAAAGCGTAGAGCATTGAAAAGTTGGAGTCTTTGTGTACCCATTCCCCACTGGTAAAAATAGAGGGATTAAAGACCAGATGTATGATTTTGAGTAAGATATTTCATATACTAGTGCTTGGGTTTAAAATTCCTGATGTGTTAAATCAGGCAGTTAAACTGGAAGTTTTTAAATAAAATCTACATTCCTTTCTAGCCCTAGAATTTTGCAATAAACGGATATATCTTTAAACTTATTATACAAAGAATAAGATAATACTGTAAGATTTAGAGTTATTAGAATGAGAAAGGTTTTAATGAATAAGAGGGTAAATTTCATTCATTTGCAAAATTCACGTATACTAGTATTAAAAGTCTCATCCAAATCATATTGTGTAAGGGAGGGATTATGCATTGTATATTTTGATAATATTCTTTCCACATTATTATTTTTAAAATGTACCTTAAAATTTAACCTTAATTTTCTCACTTTGTTTTGAATGAGATAACATGGTATATTATGTGTAAAAGAAAATCTAGCATTAGTCTTTCTAAAGAGTGGGGAGCCAAATTCCTACATATATTTGTATATAGAAATGTATATTTGAAATAATTTTATGCCAGGATGCTAATCTGCTAGATTGGAGAATCAAAATTCATAATTTTTTTTTGTGTCCATACTATACCACCATTAGTACAAGTAACATATCACAGCATTTTAGAAAGCATATTAACAAAATTAACCTCCTGTTTATAACCAGTGCAAGGTCAATATGGTAAATTATTGGATAAATAAAACATCTGTTTATTCAAACTCTTTATTTTTATTTGTAAGTGTGCAAATTTAAGCACATAGATATTCTGAATTACTATATGAATGAAATTGAAATGTAGATACATATTTTGTAGTCATATATCTAATAAAGCTAAACTTTAAAACAGTAAATTTTCAGCATTACCAAGTTTTTAAAATATAGATTGGTGATAAATGTCAACTATTTAAATAAAACAATTTTCTCAATATAATTAATCTGCATTTCAACAAATTAGATATTTCCTCTCATTCCCAATTCTGGCTGTACTTAATGAACAAGGATTGAATGCATATTTCTCTGAAAAGTCATAGCATCTAGTCTTTAATCAACAATCTTCTACAATAATAAAAGAGAAAGATGCAAATTGACCACACCTTTGCAATGCCTACCAGCCAATCAGGAATGCATATGTAAATTAACCCAACAAAGATGCTGGTTTAATTTGCATACACAAGTGCCTAGTGGCTGGGGGCAGAACACTTGCATCATCGCCATGGCGAAAAGGCAGGTGTTCCACATGGTCCCAGCTGTTCCTGGCCTCTGGGGCAGCATGGGAAGGTGGAAAGGTAGCTGCAGGCCAGAGCAAAGGCAATGCCAGCAGCCAGGGGAAGGAAAGCCCATTCTTGCACAAATTTTCATGCATCAGGCCACTAATCTATATATATATATATATATATATATATATATATATATATATGGCTAATATACTAAGTGTCTGACCATCTGACCAGTTGCTATGATGCACTCTGACCACCATTAGTCAGATACTTAATGCAGAAGCTGCTGTGACACACATTGGCCATTTACAGAGAAATGGCACCATGGACCTGGCACCCACAAAGCAACACTCAGCTTCCCCCAAATGGGACACAGGCCCCACCACCACCCAGAGTGACACCCTATCAAATTGCAGCCAAGACTGTTGAGCCCCAATGGTGCAAAATACAGCCCACAGCCCAGCCCAGCCCTGGAACAGTGGCTGTGGGCATGGGGTAATGACATCACATAGCAATGTCTGGCTTATTCTCCCTAGCAACTAGCCTCCTCGGAATTTCTTCAACCCGACTTACTTTATAGCCAGATGCAAACATTTTACCCTTTAACCAAATGTCTGGGAAGCATTTTCATGTGCCTCATCTCATTTGTCCTCACAGAAGTCCTGGAGTGGGTAGATATTAGAGTCAGTGGAATCCTATTTTCTTTTCATTAGCCAGAAGATGGAGATTTAGAAAGTTAGAAATTTGACCCAGCTGAAAGAAATAAGAAATGGTGGACCTTGAAAATGACTTCATGTTTTCTCACTGCACAGAATATAGTCAAACACTGTTGCAGTTAAATATTTTACCCTTGGTTCTCCATGCATGTTCTGCAATAATAATCTGCTTTATGTTGATATTTACTGCTGTGTTGCTGACATTTACCTGAAAGAGAATTTGGGGTGCTTCAGTGGACTGGAAAAAATTCAGCTAAATAAGAAAGCAGGTCTAATTAAGCAAGTTTATTCTGTATATATAAAAGGCTAAGTTGACTCATGCATGTGCAATACATATAAAGCTCTCACTGGTGCCAATCGCACATGTGTGTTTCAATCTGTCATTGTCGATCGTGAATTTGGTTGACACTTCTATTATAGAGAAAGAGTAAAGAGTGATATTAAAATATTTCTTCTAATTAATTTCTTTTCAATGTGTAGGAATCCATGCACCGGGCCACTAGTATAATATATTTTACTTCTGTGAATATTAATAAAAATATTCTAATTTCATTAAAGACAAAAATTTTATATTAGAGTTAAGTGTAGTCAATAGTCATTTTGCTATTTATCTTTTAAAATTCTACCACTTTTTCCAATAAATACAATGTCACCTTTTAGGTCAGGTGATAGTAGTACTAAGTCTTTATTAATTAGCCAACAGATTGATTACTTTAAAGATTTGGAAAAAAGCAAAGATAAAAACAGTCCTTTCCTTTTCCTTCAATTAAAATTGCATGCAATTATTCTTACAGAATATAGATCTCTGTTGGGATTTCCAGTTTCAAACAAACTTTTTGGTTCATTTAACAAGAATAATATTCATCTTAATTAGCAAAAAACAATTGATGGGCTTTGCACAAGAGGGAGTTCATTCTGTGCGCTGATTGCAGCCACTAGATTATCCACTAAAAAAAAAAAAAAAGAAAAAAAGGAAAAAAAAGAACAAAAAAAACACAAAACCTGCTTTTAATGCAGTTAGTTCTATGTTATCTGTTAGTGGTCATTGCTTTGAAGATAGGATGTTTTTCTTGATGAGTGGTTAATAAAGTTTGTTTTAACCTCCAAACTTTCCTAAGCAATACCCAAAGTTGATTTCTCAAATGATTTATTACCATTATATATCAGTTCAAATATACAAATCAAAACAATGAAAAAAATCAAAAGACACTTCTGGTGTGTTATTGAATATTTTACATGATTTATAAAGTTAAAATATTTGCTTCTTATTTTTAAAGGGAAATGTTTTTAAATATTTAGTAGCTTAAAAATAAAATTGCAAATACATAAGAAATAACAAATCATAGATATCCAAGAATCCTGTGTACCTTTCAAGCTCTCTGTATAGCCTTTTAAAATTCCTTAAGCTTCTTTAACCAAAACTAAATAATTTCTATCCCTTGTTGTTCCTTGTAATTTTAGCTTATGTGTTTAAATCCCTAAATATGTTATTGTTTGGTTACATAACTGCAATAATATGTAAATGAAACTGTATGTATTTGTTACTTTTCCATTCAATGTCATGTTCCTGACTTTCAACTATTTGCAGCACATAAATATAATTCATTAATTTATACTATTTTTATTATTTATTTGTTTATTTTCCATCACCATTTATCCACTCCATGCCCTCTTCCGCCTCCACCTATCTTCTTCCCTCCCCAAATAAGTACACTGTTGTCCATGTCCTGGAGTTCTGAGTTTATCCTGTTTTATACTATCCCATTCAATGATATAATTTATTTGTCTTCTTCCACGCTGATGGGTACTTGGGATGCTTCCAGTTTTTTGTTTTTTACTGTTACACATCATGCTGCTATGAACATTTTGAACATGTATAAGTGGAAATGTATAAAAATTTCCCTAGATCAAGTGCTTCTTAACCTAGAATGATTTGGCTCCCCAGAGAATATTTGTCGATGTGTGAAAATAATTTTGGTTTCAAAACTTGGGGGATGCTACTGGTTTCTAGTAGGTAGAGATCAGGGATGCTCTAAAGTCCATGACAGCCCCCACAACAAAGAATATCTGAACTGCAATGCCAATTGTGGAAGGTTGAGAAACTGCTCTAGAATATATACCCGAAAATGAAATTATTGGATACAGAGTGTGGAAAACTTCAAAGTTATTAGATAATTCCTAACTGTGGTACAAAGTATCCATTTGACACCTCTACCAGGAATCCTAATATATAAAAACTCAGATTCTGTAACATCCAAAATGACCAAAGGCTCCACTGACAGGAACTCAGTGCTGGGTTGCCATGGTGATCCAGCACTGACTGCCTCAGCTGTGGGAAGCCAGACCCAGCACTTACTGCCAAGGGGGTTGTGGATCAGGCCTGGAGAGAGGACTGGAGAGAGTAAAGCAGGATCTGATCCATAACCTCCGTGGCATCTGTTGATCAGCACTTGCCTCTCTCTTTCGCTCAGGGCCTTGCCAGCCGCACCTCTCTTTCTCTTGGGCCTCCACTGGGACTGTCAATCAGGCCCATTGATAGGCTCAGCAGTGCTGACTGACATAGAAACCAACCAATCAGAACCTAATCTGGGTGAACTGCAAAGGCAGAACCTAAGGTGGGGGCTGAGGAAAGGTTTTAAGGCAACAACTGTTTGGTATAAGGTGTAAGAAAGCAGTTCAATTTTTTACTGACCAGTTTGACAGTATAGCACACATGGCTGGCTATCAGTTCAGATATAGAGATTATAAATGTTGTCTGCCAAGAGCATCTCCTCTTGATAAAAAGCTTCCCTCCCCCACTCCCATTTAAGCAATTCTATCCTATATAATCTATCTATACTACTAAAAGGGTAATATGCTAATTAGACTGGGTGGACCAGCCATCTTCTGGACATCTGATTTCCTTCTGGACAAAGCCATGGTGGTGAGGGCCGAGGCAGAGACCATTAGGGGTGATGGCCGGCTAGGGAGGGCAATTGGGGGAGAGATCAGGCTGGCAGAGGCAGTTAGGGGTGATCAAGCTAGCAGCAGAGAATAGTTAGGGGTGAGATCAGGCCAGCAGGGAAGGGCCATTGGGGGCGAGATAAGGCCAACATGAGAGGACAGTTGGGGGTGAGAACAGGTCAGCAGGGGAAGGCAGTTGGGGGCAACCATGCTGGCAGGGTAGGGAAGTTGGGGGCAAGATCAGGGCAGCAGGGGAGGGCAATTAGGAGTGATCAGGCAGGCAGAGGCAGTTAGGGGTGATCATGCTGGCAGGAGAGAACACTTAGGGGCAAGATCAGGCCGGCAGGGAAATGCCACTGGGGACAACCAAGCCAGCAGGGGAGGACAGTTGGGTGTGAAATCAGATCAGCAGGGGAGGGCAGTTCGGGGTAAAATCAGGTCATTAGGGGAGGGAAGTTGAGAGAAACTAGGCCAGCAGGGGAGGATATTTGGAGGTGAGATAAGACTGGCAAGAAAGGGCAGTTAGGGGTGATCAGGCAGGCAGAGGCAGTTGAGGGTGAGATCAATCCGGCAAGGGAGGGTGGTTAGGGATGATCAGGAAAGCAGGCAGAAGCAGTTAAGGGTGATCAGGCAGGCAGGCAGAGAGGTTAGGGGCAATCAGGCAAGCAGGCAAGTGAGCAGTTAGGAGCCAGCAGTCCCAGATTGTGAGAGGGATGTCTGACCCCCACCAATTGGAGAAGGTGAAGGCTGGGCTGAGAACCGCCTTCCCCTCCCCACACAAATATTGTACACCAAGCCACTAGTGTAAAGATAAGTGTTCAAATAATGCTGCATTCTTGTTAGCACTTAATATTGTCATATATTTTAATGTTTTCTTAAACCCATTTTGTGAATGTAAAATAAAACTTCTTATGGTTCCTGTCACAGTCTTCCTAGTCATTTTAAAACTGAATTACAGAATAGAATCTCAGGTCTAGTGAGAATGTATTGGTTGACAGATCCCAAGGAAGGCTGATTCTGAAACCTCATTCCAGTTCTTAAACCTTTTGGGGTCCACGAACCAGTAAAGTGCTTTTGATTATTTGAATCATTTCCATAACTTACAACTGAAATGGTCCTGATAAGTACTCCTTACAAATAAAATTAAATTCTGAGATGGTTTCCCTGCATGCTGATAGTCAGAGAAGGCAATGAATGAAAAATAACTTTAATACCTTTCTCACTACATGGGAAAGAAACTGGAAAGGGTCCTCAAGTAAGTTCTTTTGAAGCCCTGCCTTGACCAGATTGTACCTCTTCCTTCTGAATTATTCCTGAGGCAGGTCAATGTAAGAAGGATTCCCTAATGACAAGGTTTAGGACCACTAGAATTTAGACAATTAAACTTATGGTATTTAAAGGGATTCTAGCAAGAATCCTTTCCTGGGTGTAATATTATTTTCCAATTACTTCCTACCTGAGATTTTGCATAACCTGAATGACAAAGGAAGGGGCTAAAAGTTAAGGGAAGAATATAAAAATTAGGGAGCATTTTATGCTCTGTTAACAAACTGGCTGGTCCCTTTTAATTTATTTACTAGTTAGGTATTATGGACTGAGTCAAGTCTTCCTCCTGTCCCCCAAATACATGTATCAAAGTCCAAATCCCCAAATCTCAGAATATGACTACAACTGCAAATAATATTTAAGGTTAAATAAGGTCACTGGAGTGAGCTTAATCCAGTATGGCTGGTGTCCTTATAAAAAGAGATTAGGACAACTTAAAACTAATACACAATAATCATGAATATAAACTGGAACTAAAAATAACTTAAAATTTTTTAAAAAGAAGGAGAAGATACTAGAACAGATATACACAGAGGAAGACTACATAAAGATAGAGGGTGAAGACCACCATCTGCAAGCCAGGGAGAGAGTTCTCAGAGAAAACAATCCTGTCTGTCCAATCTACCCATAAAATATCTCCCAAAAATCTGCTTTATTCTCTGTTGCCAGCATTACTACCTTAGTTTAGGCATTGCTTTCCTTGCTTGAAATATACCGGTAACCAACCATCAGCTTTCCTCATTCTTATCCCCAGGACAAAGTCCCTTGTTCCTAAGCCTAGCTGTGCACTGGAATGTTGGGTGGCATGTATTTAATTCCAGATTTTCAGGTTCTAGAGACTGGACCATATCCTATCCAATAAAAGAGTAATATGCAAATTGACCATACCTCCAAATCAAGCCATGCCCATTAGCCAGTCAGAAGCAAATTATGCAAATAAACCCTAACCAAGATGGCTGCTGCCATTGAGATCAGGAGGGAGGCTTGGGTTTCCCCAGCAATGGAGGAAGCCAAGCTTTTCACCTGCCCTTGCCGGCCTAGGCCTCTTCTCAATGTTACAAAGTTTCAATTATAGAAGATACATAATCCCAGCAGAAATGGCGGCAGCCATAAAGCTGGAAAAAGCAGAGGCTAGGGTTGCCCAGGCGATGGAAGAAGTCAAGCTTCTGCAGCCCTAGCACCTAGACCTCTACTCTAAGATACAAAGTTTCAATTATAGAATTTAAATAAAACCAAACAGAAATGGCTGTTGCCACAGAGCCAGCAGAAGGCTTGGCTCCACTCCAGGCTACAAAGTTTCAATTGTAGAACATAAATTAATCTCAGATCCCAGAGCCTCTGCTTGGGTCACTGGTGGGCGTGGCCAGCCTGCAAACCTCCATAGGCCCCTTATCCAGGCCGCCCCATGCCCCAAAGGAACCCCCACCCTGATCTGGGACACCCTTCAGGGCAAACCAACTGGCCCCCACCCATGCACCAGGCCTCTATCCTATCTAATGAAAGAGTAATATGCAGATTGACCATCACTCCAACACACAAGAGGGCTGTCCCCAGGTGGTCAAAGATCCTGCCCCCATGTGAACACAAGATGGCCAGCAGGGGAGGGCCATTAGGAGGTTGGTTCCCGGCCTGCAAGGGATGGCAGTTGTGAGCGATCAGGCCAGCAGGGAAGGGCAATTGGGAGTGACCAGGCCTGCAAGTGTGCACAGTTGGGGGCGATCAAGCCTGCAGGGGAGGGCAGTTAGGGATGACCAGGCTGGCAGAGGAGGGAAGTTGGGGGCAAACAGGCTGACAAAGGAGCAGTTAGACATCAATTAGGCTGATAGGGTAGTGGTTAGTAAGTGATCAGGCTGGCAGGCAGAAGCAGTTAGGGGCAACCAAGGAGGCAGGCAGATGAGCAGTTTGGAGCCAGCAGTCCTGGATTGTGAGAAGGATATCCAACTGCCCGTTTAGGCCCAATCATACTGGGATCGGGCCTAAACGGGCAGTTGGACATTCCTTGAGGGGTCCCAGATTGGAGAGGGTGCAGGCTGGGCTGAGGGACATCCCCCATCCCCCATGCATGAATTTTGTGCACCAGGCCTCTAGTCTGTTGAATAAGAATCTACAGGAAGATAGGCCAGAAATTGGTATTTTGAATAGGTTCCTAAGTTGATCTTATAAATAGTGGACATCTATTGCTTTAATTTGGCCATCTTTTTATTAATGGTCATGTGACAGTTTACCCAAAACTTCCCACTTTAGCTTTTTGTGCACATTTTTTACTTGCCTTCCATGATCACAGTTTTTTTTTGTTTTTTTTTTTTTTTACAAATAACAAATCTAATTGCAATCTTTTGAAGCTGTGTATCTTTTACATTCACAGTATATTTCAAGAATGTTTTTGTCAAAGATCCACATCTATTTTATGTTACAATATGTCTGTCTTTTGAGAAGCTACAAAAATACCATGAAGACACTTTAATATGTATAATAGTGGAAATAAATGAAGCCTATCCAATCTGTTCACTATATGTAAAGTGTTTCAGCATGAGGACATCCCCTTCACTACTGCCTCCAATTATGAGAAAGAACTGGCAGAGCATTTACTTCTCTTGTAGTGATTTTGTGGCTTGGCTCTATATATACTGATACTAACTGAGTGGTAGGATTGCAAGTAAAAGTGGTTTAGAATTCACCTTAAAAAGAAGAATGTAACATCTCAAATTCTAGCATAATCCTTAATATTATAAATTCAGTTTATTTACTCATCACTTGGCAAAAAATTGACAACTTTATACATGAAAATAAAAATCATACTGCTCTTCTACTTTAAATAAAAAAGCCTTAAAGGGTGAAGCAATGGGTCTTTGTATCTATGCATAGAAATAAACATAACCCTAGAAAAAGAATAACAAATAATGGGGATCCTTAGAGAAAAACTTTGCTGTTAGTCTGTACTTGATATCAAAGGTGCTTTTCCAACCATACTTGTTAACAAAATAAAAACTTGCCAAATTAATTGATCCAGTCAGTATTTGCTTTGTATCTATTATATCAAGCACTAGAGGCCTGGTGCACAAAATTTTTACATGGGTAGGGGATTGCCCTCAGCCAGTCTGCACCCTCTCCAACCTGGGACCTCTTGAGGGATGTCTGACTGATGATTTAGGTGCAATCCCGGGAATCGAGCCTAAACCGGCAGTTGGACATCCCTCTCACAATCTGGGACCATTGGCTCCTAACGGCTCACCTGTCTGCCTATCTGATCACCCCTAACTGCCTCCCTACCAGCCTGATCACTCCTAACCACTACTGCCTGCCAGCCTGATCACCCTCAACTGCCCCCCTGCTGGCTTGGTTTCCCCCAACTCTTCCCTCCCCCCACTGGTCTGGTCACTCCTAACTGCCCCCCTCACTAACCTAGTTGCCCCACACAGCCTGCTGGTCAGTTCTTTAGTTTTCCCTCACCAACCCTACTGCCGGCCTGGTCACCCATGAAGCTGCTGTATGGTTGTTACTATTACTGTTCAGTCATCCCTCACTAACCCCCCTGCCAGCCTGGTAACCCCATACAGTTGCTGTGTGGTTGTTACTATTAGTGTTTGATCATCCTGTCTGGTAATAAGGGCCCTGGTTATATATATACTAGAGGCCCAATTCATGAAATTCGTGCTCGGCGAGCAGAGGATGTCCCTTAGCCCAGCCTGCACCCTCTCCAATCTGGGACTCCTTGAGGGATATCCGACTGCCTGTTTAGGCCCGATCCCAGTATGATTGGGCCTAAACGGGCAGTTGGATATCCTTCTCACAATCCAGGACTGCTGGCTCCAAACTGCTCACCTGCCTGCCTCCCTGATTGCCCCTAACCGCTTCTGCCTGCCAGCCTGATCACCTACTAACCACTACCCTGCCAGCCTGTTTGTGCCCAACTTTTCTCCTCTGCCAGCCTGGTCACCCCTAACTGCCCTCCCCTGCAGGCTTGATCGCCCCCAGCTGCCCTCCCTTGCAGGGCCTGGTCACTCCCAACAGCCCTCCCCTGCTGGCCATCTTGTGGTGGCCATCTTGTGTCCACATGGGGGCACGATCTTTGACCACATGGGGACAGCCCTCTTGTGTGTTGGAGTGATGGTCAATCTGCAAATTACTCTTTTATTAGGTAGGATAGAGGCCTGGTGCATGACTGGGGGCCAGCTGGTTTGCCCTGAAGGTTGTCCCAGATCAGGGTGGGTATTTCCTTGGGGTGAGGGACAGCTTGGGCGAGGGGCCTGTGGAGGTTTGCATGCTGGCCACACCCCCCAGCGACCCAAGCAGAGGCTTTGGGATCTGGGATTAATTTATGTCTACAATTGAAATTTTGTAGTCTGTAGCAGAGCCAAGCCTTCTGCTAGCTCTGTGGGACAGCCATTTCTGTTTGAAACTTTGTAACCTAGAGGGGAGGCCTAGGCAGACAAGGGCAGTTGGAAAGCTTTGCTTCCTCTGTTGCCGGGGAAACCAAAGCCTTCTTCCTGCTCTCAGTGGCAACAGCCATCTTGGTTGGGGTTTATCTGCATAATCTGCTCCTGATTGGCTGGTGGGCATGGCTTGTGAGTGTGGTGAAGGTATGGTCAAATTTGCACATTACTCTTTTATTAGATAGGATCAGGATTATATAAAACTAGAGGCCCAGTGCACAGCTTTGTGCTCTGGTGGGGTCCCTCAGTGGACCTCTACAGCAGCTGCAGTGGGGGAGGGGAGAAAAGGGCTGGAGGGGGCGTTTTCACAAGGAGTATCTGTGGGAGAGGCTTGTGCTGCTACAGCTGCACTCACCAGCCGTGAGCCAGGCATCTGGTGTCTATTGGTCAACTGAGCAGCACTCCCACTGTGGGAGCACACTGACCACCAGGAAGCAGCTCCTGTGTTGAGTATCTGCTCCCCTGGTGGTCAGTGTGCATCATAGCTACTAGCCAGTTGTCTGGTCACTTAGGGTTTTATATATATAGATAGGAAGATTAAAACAGGACATGATTCCTGAATTTTTGAAGTTTTCAGTTTAGTCAAAGGAACTTCTAGTTTAAAAACAAAAAGTAGGATGTTTCTACAAGCCTGGAATGGAAGCAGAGAGGTAGAGTGTGTGAGTAGAGGTCGAGCCCAAATGACACTTCCTGGAGGGACCACTTACTTATTCTGTGCTCAGATGTCAACGGCGAAAAGGACCCTGAAACTTGACTAAACAAATAAGCATGACCTCTTTCAGTAGAGTCTTTGCTCTCCATGCATACTTTGCAAAAGGCTGTTAGAAAAACTAAATATGATCCGTGGGCTCCTCTTCCTGTTCTAAATGTGTACATGCAGGTACTCACTATACAAATATTTTATTAAAAGCACTTATAAAACAAGGCCTGTAAGCAGACTGAAAGGGCTCAGCTTGCAGTGATATACCAGCCAATCACCTAGTTTTTGAGTTATTTCTTCATGGCTCATACTTCTAACATCATGGAGTCTTTGGGTTATAATTTTGACCACATAATACAACAAGATTTTAGTGTTCCCAAACTTGGTTAACATCTCCAGGAACAGCAAGCTCACTGTTTGTTCTATCCAGATATTGTATATTTGAAAAATTCTGACTACAAGGGCCTCTGTTTTTAAATGGAAATATGCCTCATCACACATCAAAAGCATCTTAATTCAGCTTCTTTGGGCCATTTGGAATAAAGTCAATCCCTTTCCCACTTAGTTTTTAACTCAAAAAAACAGGTGAGACTTTTATTGAGTTCCAGTTAAGAAGATTTGGGAAATTGGAAGAAGTAGGTAAAAGAAAGAAATGTCCATATTTCCAGTACCCAAGGCAACCACACTTAACATTTTTATATATCTCTTTCTAGACTTTGTACTTTAAACAGTTTGATTCACTATCGTTTTACATAATTCATCATCTCATATGTCAAGCATGCACACACACACACATCATATGATCTTGTTCCCTTCTAGTGAGGAAAATCTGCTGTAGAGGACATGAAGGCAGGCACTGAAGAAGACAGACCTGAGTTCAAAGTCAGATATTATCACTTGTCAGCTTTTATTGCTTTGGAAATGTTACTTAATCTCTTTCAGCCTCTACATTCTAATCTAGAACCAGAACCCACTTCTTGCAGTTGTGGCTAACATTAATAAGTGTAAAATGTTTAACAGCTTGCTAGTAAATAGTAAATGCTAAATAATAATTAAAACTATTATTAATATGTTTATACTATTCTGATGTAGCTATCAAATATAACAATATTCAGGCTAAAGTTCCTCAATTCTTTCAGCCTTTTCTCATATGACATGGCTCTTTTTACATTCCTTTCCCATGCAGATTTCTCAGTACTAAAAGTTTTATCATCTTTCCTTTCATAGCTTCCTTAAAATCCTGTTCTCAGAACTGAACATGGTCATCGAAACAACTTAAAATAGTCAAATTATGTCCCCCATTAACCTATGGAATCCTAAAGTTATTAATGCAGCCTAAACTATGGTTTTTTCTTCTCCTTCTCCCTCTTCTCCCTGTCCCTTCCTGCCTTTCCTCCTCATTTTCCTGTTCTTGCCTCAGCTTCTGCTTCTCTTCTTCCTCTTCTTCTCCTTTTTTCCTCCTCTTCTTCCTTATTCTTCTTGAAACCATATCATACCATTGATTCACTGCCAAGTAAATCATGAGTATTGTCGCTAGGTCACGTATCCCTCAAATCAAATTTAGGCAGTTGATGTTTTGGTCCCAAGATAGGACCTCACAATTATTCCAACCAAATCATATATTGTTAGATTCTGTCTACGTTTTAGTTAAGAGCTTTTTGATTCAGATCTTATAATCCAATGTATTTATTTACTCACCACCCCTATTGCAGGTAGCCATTTTTAAATAGGCATGCCTTCTTATAGCTATATCTCATTCATTGATAAATATGTTCACATTATACTTGGCCAAGGACAAAGGCCTGTGGTGTACCACTTGTAAAACCTTTCTCCAGGCTAACAGACTCACTAACATTACTATTTGGGTACACTCATTCAGCCAGTTATGAAAACACATAATAGTACTATCCCTAAACCGATTATTTCTCCATCTGGCCCACAAGTATATAAAGAAAGAGTGTATTAAATGGTTTGCTAGAATCCAAATATATCTATAGTCCTGGTATATTGGTTTATTAATTTTACAGAAACAAATCTATGTGATTGAATTGAATAACTTATTTTTATTGATCTTAGACTTTTCCTAATAATCATTTTAATGTACACAAAATAGTCTTTTATAACTATAATCTAGGCTAACCCCACCCTCACCCCAGCAACATCAGTTTCAAGAATCTGCAATTTTGTTAACAGTGAAGTATTCTTCTCATATCCCCTCTCTCCATTTCTCAAAGATAATCAGTAAATACTTCATAGTCTCATTTAGGAGGTCTCTAGCAGTAATTCATAGAGGTCAAGAGATATAATCAAAGCTAGAACAGCCAGTTTCTCCCAGGACGGCAGACAGCAGAAGTAGAATATGGACCTAACTATGTTGGCTAAAATCCTAATTATACACTTCTCTATTTGTATGATGTGCAATAGATGATTTAACCAGATAACAATGCATGTTTTATAGGATTGCTATAATGATTAAATGTGTGAATGCATATAAATACTTAGTGCATGATACTTCCTAGGTCCTCAATAAATGTTACCTTGTTATAATCCCTTTACCTATTTTGGCTTTCAATTTTTAAGCAATGTCTAATAGTCTTGACTTCATTCATTCATCCAACAAATATTCATTGAGTAGTGCTTGGTACATACAAGGCCTAGAGATACACTATCAAACAAATTGAATTTCCTGCACTCATAAAGCTTGTACCTCAATAGAGGAGAAAGAAAAATTTAAGTATATAAAGTAATGGCAGTCAGTGATTTGGAGAATAAAAAAATATAAAGGTTAGAGAATGTCAGAGAGAATTATTTCAGAGAGCATAGTTAGGGTCCTCTCTGAAGAGATGACATGTGAACAGAGATACATTAATGAGCCAACAGGGAGGAAACATAAAAGAGTAAAGATGTTTTGCTTTCTTTCATGAATGAATTTTGTGTTTTCAATTTAAAAACTGGGCTTATTCTTGTATTGATCTTCTTCCTCATTTCATGCTAGGGAAATCATTTTTGGTTCTTCTTAGCATCTTTCACAAGCCCCAGCTTGTGCTTTAGTCCTGCTCTTGTTATTTTTATAGGTCTTTGCTACCTTCATATATTTGCGCTTGATTATGTGTCCCTCTTTGCCATCTTTGGCGCATGCTGTTTTAAATTCAGAGCCTGTCGGGAGATCCCTGTGCAGCCCACTGGTTTCTTCAGTTCCCTTCCCACTTTCTTGCTCATTAGAATCATTTGTGTTTGCATAGGCAGAACACTGCTTAAATCAAACTCTAAGAGTGCACGGTTGCTTTTCCCCAAGGTTCCAATCATTTCCATTTTACCTACTGGTTTCTGTCAGAATTGAGTCCAGAGTAGGAGTCCCCTTTACTGCTTACTCTGCCTTCTGGGAAATAAAATGATCAGCAAAGCTGGTCAAGAAATTGTCAGTGTTTTGCTTTTGAGGAACAAACGTTTCTGCAGATATTTCAAAACGAAAGTTTCTAATACTAAGATATGTTGCTGCCCTGATAATTTTGTGGTCTGCACTGGAAACACATCCTCTGTCAGGAACTCTGTAACGTTCTCAAGTGGTGCTATCACTTCTCTATCTCTCAACATATGTTCCTCTAGATTTGTCTCCAATATTCCTTCACCCACAGGTTCTCCAATTTACATGTAGGTTCACAGCTTCTAAGCAGCAAGCATTATTAACCTACCTTTTCATTGGTGTGGCCTAATTATAACTTAAAGAAGATTGGATTTAAATTTTTGATCTGACCAAACAATGCCCAGGAAACCAGGAAGTTTCCCTACATCTTACTATTAAGAAGCAGCATGAAATCCTAAAATGCTGTGGAATAGCAGGTGGATTCTATTCCTGACCAAGCCACATACTAGCTTGAAGATTGATCATATCAAAACTAAGAGGCTCTTACCCAGCTGGTATGGTTCCATGGTTGAGCATCGACCAGTGATTCAACCTGCGGTCAGTAGTGGTTCCATTCCCAGTCGGGGCACATGCCTGGGTTGCAGGCTCAATCCCAGTATGGGGCGTGCAGGAAGCAGCCGATCAATATTCTCTCTCATCATTGATGTTTCTCTCTTTCTCCCTCTCCCTTCCTTTCTGAAATCAATAAGATACATATTTAAAAAAATAACCCTAGCAGGTCCTTAATTTGAGGACGAAAGATCTGTAATCCTCTACTTCTAATAATGAGCAAATTGTGGCCTAAGGGAATGAGTGGATTTGCCCACAGTAAAACAGCTAGTTTGGGATAGTCATTGCAAAATAAAGTTGTTTCCCCCACTTAGGCCAGTAAATTTCTCCCCTTCCATGATTAGTCCAGAGACTTAATTTGCTCTTCTGTGAAATCCAAATAATATTATCTACTCTTCAGTGCTTCACGTAGTTGTGAGAAGGGAGAAATAATAGGTGTGTAATAACAGTGGTTGTGTAAGGCGGTATTATTACAATGATGATTTTAATGATTTAATCTGTAGGTTTCTCTGGGCTTTTCTCCCTTCTTACTTAAGTAATTTGCATTACAAGTTTCAAATCTGTGGTAAAATGTGCTTACTTTGCTGAAGCTTTAAACAAATTGTAGGCTGCATCACGAAGAAGAAAGAGCAGAGTTTTGGCATCCCTGTGATCAGGATGGTCATCTTTCTGTACCTTGTCCCTCAAGGGAAGCACGACATTCCTTCTCTGATTTTAGTTTTCTTGTCTGTCTAAGGGCTGAATGTTCCTATCTCCCACAGTTGTAAGAATTAAGATAGAAAGTCTCAGTATTGCCCTAAATGGTGTGGCTCAGTGGATAGAGCGTTGGCCTGTGGACTGAAGGGTCCTGGGTTCGATTCCAATCAAGGGCATGTACCTTGGTTGCAGGCACATCCCCAGTAGGGGTGTGCAGGAAGCAGCTGATCGATGTTTCTCTCTCATTGATGTCTCTAACTCTTTCTCCCTCTCCCTTTCCGTAAAAAAATCAATAAAAAATATATATTAAAAAAAAGTCTCAGTATCACTGGTTGTTCTGGTTTTATGTATTTTCTGTATTTTTCTCCTTCCTCCAACTATTGAACTTCTTGATGTCAGAGAGTGTTTGTTTATCTTTGTATTCTGAGAGTCTGACACTCAGTAGCCACACAGAGTGTTTGTTGAATGAATTATTTACCAAGGTGAACAACACCGAATGGGTCTGAGCGCGGCAGCATTTTGTAAGTCAATGTTTTTCCAACTCTGCCCTTAACAGCACAACACTGAATTTTCTAGAGGTACTTTTGGAGCTGTCAAAAGTAGTGAGTAGTGAACTCCTGGCCTTTGTCTTGCGGTAATTTGAGCAGATATACATGTTTCTTTCTAATATAGCGCTCTGACATCTGAGAATGTTTTCAGAGGAAAATGCTTTTTAGCTAAAAGAAAGTTGAAACAAGACGTGTAGTCGTTAGTCTCAAAGACACATCTTCCAATTCTGCTTTTACCAGTAGGCACCTTAGGAAAGTTAACCTTTCTTTGTCACTATTCCCTCACTTATCACAGGCCTTAGAGCATCCCAGGTTGGTTATAGATGGGCAGGAAGCTGTTACATGCACACCTGCCATTTCCCAATGTAGTTAGCCAAGAATAGCAAAGTGGAATCCATCTGGATCCAGGTGGCCATTTGTGTCAGGAGCAGGTGCACACAGACACAGTGTACCTTGGCTTGGCTTTTTTCTTCCTCTGGTTCCCTACGGGCCACACAGCTGCCAATGACATTACTGCCAGAATTGAAAAACACAATTTTTAAAACAAACTCTAGACGAATTTATACTTATGGCCCAGGCACCTCCATGTAAGAAAAAAATGCTTACAAACATTGGGCTCTCTCAGTTCTAGAACCAAACTAGCACAAGCAAGAAAACCTCTTCTAGGCAAGATGGGGAGGAGCAAGCAAAGTCAGGGCCAGTCTCTCATTAGCATCTCTGTCTTCTCGCCTTCCTGGAGGTTTATTTTGAAGATGAAATATAGTAGGAGTAACACTAAAATATTTAGTAATGTGTAAATGGTTGGGCTTGGGCACCAATAGATCAGAACAGATGCTGGTCATAAACTATCAGCAAGCCTTGCCAGTGCATGCCAGCCGAATGCCAACCCTAAAATAAAGTAACATTAAAATGTCCTCATGATATCTGACACGTAGATGGTGCTGGATTAATGTTCATCCCCTCTCCTGATCTCCTCTTCCTCTTGAACAAAATACACTAAAAACAAACAAACAACAAAAGCAAATCCAAGAAGACCTTTCCCCAAATAACCTAAATGGTCAAGTGTATTTCACTGGAACAACATATTAATGAAGAAAGAATTTCTGACACAAAAATTCATGCTGTGGTCTATAGTAAAATGAATATTCTTAAAAAAATTAATTGTCAACTATTCCCTGAGTTAGGACCCAGCTGTTAGCTAACTGGTAGTATATCTTAGTTACACCCACTGGGGACATGGTTTTTCCTCTGAGGTCATAATTTTTCCCGCTAGGAAGGGTTAATTCATTAAATTTAGTTATAATGTATCATTTGCTTTAAGGCAATGTTTCCCAGGAGTTAGCATTGGAAATGGAGAACACACTGCCAAAGTCACCTGGATTTCTCTCCTGACTCCCCCAAATCTTCAAGAGATTTAGATGCCTTCCTTCCTATTAAGAATCTGCCAGAACGAACCATTGGAAATATGTACAGAATTCCCCTGGTTACTTAGCTTAGAAAAAGAGTTAAATTAACGTTTTGGGAGGTTTTGTTGCTTTGGAACTTCTGAGACAAGAAGGATGGATATTTTTGTTGCAGAGGAAAACCGTATCAACTTCATTAATGGACAAGGCAGTGCAGAGGACAGACGACAGGGGAGAAGGGGTTGCAGGACAAGCACTGACCAGCTTTACCATTTAGTCAGGGTTCTCTCTGGTCTCATCATTAAGTCATGCAATTACTGGGCGTTGGCGAACTTGTAACAGCTTTTCTCTTTGTGTGGCTCTTAGACTAAAAGCTGGCATGCATTCAATGCCTGTATTAACTTCTGCTTTTCCACTTTCAATCTTTATTTTCTCCTTGCCTCACCATTCTTCATTACTCTTATTACTTCTGTTATTATTTGTTTATAAATGCCCTTAAGTTCTCTTTGAAATGTGTGCCTATTGGATAACTGTTTTTAATTTTGTTTAGCTCTTTCAGAATATAATATGTTTAACATATATTCTTCTAATGTTACAGATTTAAGAAAAACTAACCACTTTTGACTAAAAGAGAATAAAAATCATAAGCTGTGAATATAATAACAGTGAGTAGAGTCTTCAAATTGCTAACTTAAAATATAATAGTCAAAAATACCAGCAACAACACTGACATATATGTAATAATACATTTTTATATCATCAATATAAAGCTTATATTTCAAAATGGACTTTGAAATTTCTTTGCTATAATACAATCCAATATGTAAGGCTATTCAAAGTTGTTCCACATTAGCTCGTACAATTTTGTGCGTTTATTCAGCAGCATTTTGAAGAATTGTCAACTACTTTATTAATGGTACCGAAATAATAGGAAATATTTAAAGTCTTATTCTGTGCCAGATACTACCTGTATTGATTTATATAACCCTCACAACAACATTATAAAATATGTATAACTAGTATCCCCATTTTATAAGTAAAGAAAGAAACAATTAATTTAAAAATAAGCTTAAGGACACACAGCTTAAAAATTGTGGAGTTCATGTCTGAACCCAGATGGTCTGGTCCAAATTCTAACCTTTTAAATTATGTTGCTTTTCTAAAAAACAAAACAAAAAAGTAGACATCTTAAAGTTAAAATTAACCAAAGTTAAATGCAGTTACACTTTACTTTATGAGGGCATTTTCAGATCTTTTCAACAATTCTTTTTTCAAGGTAAGGGAAAAGAAAAGGCTAACCTTCAATATAGTTTTAATTTTTAAAAAGTAACATCTGTGGCTATTTTAAAAGAATATGTCATGTGCTTCAGTGGTGGTGCTTCAGAATCTTTTGCAGAGAAAAGTGATTTAAAATGGCATTTACCAAATTCTCAACTGTACCAAATCACAGAATTTTAAGTAAGACGTGAATATAAATGATTTCAGCTAGGTGTAGCTTCATTGGATGCTTATTAAGTACCAAAAAAAAGGAATTTCACTTCTCAATGTATGTGTTCTGTTAAAAGTAAAAAATAATATATGAATGTTTCATGTTTTTGTATGGACATGAACTAAGTTGATTGGCCAAATTAATTACCCCAATTTTTTCTATTCAATGTATTTTTTACCTTACTATTTGGCAGGAAAGTGAAAAGGGAGAGAAGACACAATTTTTAAAAAATAAATGCTATGATTACTAGAAGCTCGACTTTATTTTTGTCATTTAGAAGAACCTTGCTTAGTGAAAACTAGGAAAGACACTTGTAACATGAAGAGGATCCACTCATTTATGCCAACATGTTTCTAGTTACTTGGAAATTATCTGTGGTGTTTCCTTTTAAATGGAGGTTATCCCAACAGTTGACAGATGCAATTGTTCTAATAAAGTTTTGTAAAAATATGTTTTTATTGATTTTAGGAAAGGGGAAAGGGAGAGGGAGAGAGATAGAATCATTGATCATTGATCGTCTGCCTCCTGCAAGTTCCCTACTGGCATGTACCTTGCCAGGATCCAACAGAGGACCTTTGGTGCTTGGGATGATGCTCAACCAACTGAGCCACACCGTCCAGTGCTGTTCTAATAACGTTTTCATGGTGAAGTTGTTTAGATAATTCTTTAACAAATTAGGTAGGTATTTGTGTATTCTGAAAAGAACAGTTAGTTAAAAGTTTTATAAAATTGGTAAATAAGGAGGACAGTATTTCAATAAGACTACTACATTAAATACAAACAGGCCTGATTGGTAGGACTCAGTGGTTGACTTTCAACCTATGAACATGGATGAAACAGGAGGTCATAGTTCAATTCCTGGTCAGGACACTTGCCCAGGTTGGGGGCTTGATCCCTGGTAGGAGGCATGAAGGAGGCAACTGATCAGTGATTCTCTCTCATCATTGATGTTTCTATCTCTCTTTCTCCCTCTCCCTTTCTCTCTGAAAAATAATTTTTTAAAAATAAGCACAGTCTATTCAGAAATTATGTATTAGTCAGGATTTTTAAAAGATATAAAGGATATTTTGCAAACACTATAATTAAGATTTTTTAAATTAGCATGTTTAATATAGGTGATTCATTGTGAAATAGTTCATTATGATCATATTATGTAAAACAGAGTTATCTTCCATGGAAAATATTTGACCTAATCATATTAAAAATTTTATGTAAAAATATGAAATCAAATAAGGAATAATGATAATACAAATAAAAGACAGCATGGATCTGGGGTAGTAAAAACAATGTTCCTAACTCAGTTTCAGTCGATAATTTCAATTCTAAGTAAATACTCCGTTTTGAAAAGTATATTCTTAAGAAAGAATATTTTTTAATATATCTGAGACAATCAGTTAGTTCTAGTACTTTTTAATAAAAGCTTTGCCTATTTGCTTAAAGCATTTTATGTTTAGCTATTTCTGCTATATAAGCATGTCTTAATTATTTGTTTAACTAATAGTTTTTAAACTAGGGTATTAATCCTTAAAAGGATGTTTGTTCACATTTGTTTGTAAGACTGAATATGACTGAGTCTTTTTTCTTTTAATTTAATCTTTATTGTTCAGTTTCTTAATTACATTATTCCCCCCTTTTTTTCCCTATAGCTCCCCTCCACTCGGTAGCCATCCCACCCTCTGCCCACATCTCTCCCATACTGCCCTCTCCCATAGGCACATGATTTTTGTCCAGTCTCTTGCTGCACCTCCCACACTCCTTTTCTCCCCAAGAATTGTCTGTCCATTCTCTCTCTATGCCCATGATTCTGTTACGTTCACCAGGTTATCCTGTTCATCAGATTTTTAATTCACTTGATTTTTAGATTCAGTTGTTGATAGATGTGTATTTCTTGTTCATAATTTTTATGTTTACCTTTATCTTCTTTCTCTTTTTAAAGAATATCTTTCAGCATTTCATATAATGTTTGTTTGGCAGTGATGAACTCCTTTAGCTTTTTCTTATCTGTGAAGCACTTTATCTGACCTTCAATTCTGAATGATAGCTTTGCTGGGTAGAGTAATCTTGGTTGTAGATTCTTGCTATTCATCACTTTGAATATTTCTTATCACTCCCGTCTGGCCTGCATAGTTTCTGTTGAGAAATCCGCTGACAATCATATGGGTGCTCCCTTATAGGTAACTGTTTTTCTCTTGCTGCTTTTAATATTCTCTCTTTCTCTTGGCATTTTAATATGATGTGTCTTTGTGTGGTCCTCTTCGGATTCCTATAGTTTAGGGTTCGGTGCGCTTCTTGGGTGTTTAAGTCAGTTTCTTTCACCAGGTGGGGGAAGTTTTCAGTCACTATTTCTTCAAATAGGTTTTCATTATCTTGTTCTCTCTCTTTTTCTGGCACCCCTATAATTTGGATGTTGGTATGCTTGAGGTTGTCCCAGAGGCCTCTTACACTATCTTCAATTATTTGGATTCTTTTTGCTTCTTGCTTTCCTGGCTGAGTGGATTTTGCCTCCTTGTATTTCAAATCTTTGACTTGGTTCTTGTGGTCCTCTAGATTTTTTTTATATTGTATTATATTTTTAATTTCAGTCAATGTATGCTTAATTTCTAGTTGGTTCTTTTTCATAGGTCTTGTTCATTTCCTCATAAGTCTTCTTCATTTCTTTGTAGGTCTCAGCCTTTTCTAGGAGCCTCTTGAAAAACCTTATAACCATGGTTTTAAACTCTATGTCCAGTCACTTTTTTCCCCCTCCATTTCTTTCATGTCTGATTTCTTTCCATGTCTCTGCATGGTGGATGCTTTCCGGAGTTGGTCAATTAGCTTTGTGTGGTAGATGTCCTCTAAGGGACAGTGGCTCAGCCTCCCCAGTTACCTGAGGTGGATACTCTTGCTGCAGCCCTTTATGGCTTGTACAGTATTGTTGAAGTTAAGCCTAGATTATTGTTGTTAGCACTAGAAGGGTTTGACCTCCAGGCCAATTGGCTGTGAGGGTCAGCTGTGCTCAGGTTGGATGGGCGGAGTTTCTGGGCTGAGCAGGCAGCATCAGCTCCGCCCTATGTGGGACCTGGATTTCTGTGCCAGGTGGTAATGGCTGCAAGCACCTCTGAGGGAAAGCTGTTGCCGAGTTTTACCCGCTGCCAGACAATTTAGCTTCTACCCAAATGAGTCTGCACACCCAAAGTTTCACCCAGGGTTGTAAAACAATGCAGTCTGGTGGTTTCCTGAACGAGAGAGCAAGTCACGAGTCCCCTCTGCCCACTCACACACTTTCTGCTATTCCCAAGTTTATGCACACTATCCACAAGCTCACTCCCTCCACAAGCTCACAGACCTTTGCAACGCCCGAGTTTCAGTGTGCTTCCCTACTGTCCAGTTTCATGCTGTATGAGTGTGGGTTCCCTGGACCTTGGACCTGGGGAATCAGTGCAGTGGGACACCTTTGTCTTTGCAACTGCCTGCCCTCTCAGCTCACTCGCGGCCACACAGGGCTCCAAACCTCTGACTCTAGTGTATCTTCAACGCTGCCCCGCCGCTCCTCTGAGTCACAGTGTCCTATCTTTTGTTTTATTTGTGGAATTTTCACTCAGCCAGCTCTCCGGTGATTCTGGATGATTTTTGTTCTGTCGTTAAGTTGTAATTTTGAAATTGCTTTGTGGGGCAGCAATAAGTGTTTACCTATGCTGCCATTTTGGTTCCTTCTATCGAAGACTGAGTCTTTCATTTGCTTCTCTTGGTGAACTATATTACGGGGTATTAGGTGGTACATAAATAATAAAAATCATGATTTGTTACTGTTGAGGAATCTTACCATGTTGAGAAACTGACAGGAAGAAAAGAAGGCAAAAGTAAATAACTGTTGAAAAGTCATGTCAAGTGGGAAGAAAAAGTGAAAACTGGTAAATGTGAATATAAGTAGAGAGATGACTAAGCCAATGAGTAAGAATATTGGGGGTACTATAATTTAAATATTGAGCTATGCAGTTAAGTGCACAAATGAAATAGTTTATATGCAAATCATTTGGACACAGTAAAGCATTATTACTACAAATCAATACATTTCTTCATATCTTACCGGTACAATGAATATTGACAGCATAGGTCACAGATGTGTTCATATACATATTACTGACACTCAAATATTTAAATATTCATAGATGGGAGGAAGAGAAACTTAATGGGTGAAGGGCAGTTAGGAGCTGGTTGAATTACATATTCCTCTTATCTATTTCAGACTTCATAGAGATAGAGGTGAAGATATAGTTCACTTTCTGTGAAGGCCACTGTTAAAGTAGAACATGAAACATCACAAATTGGGCGATTCATTGAATACTATAAGTTGCCTTGGTTGTGAATGGGGTTATAAATAGGTCACGGTGATGAATGTGGGTGAGTCAGAGAGTGCATGTTTTGTTTAAAAAGGAAGGTCTCTCTTGCTAAATATTGTTATGAGGTCATGTACACAAAATATTGCCACATCTTCCCATTTTTTTCTAAAAGCTGTAAATCATTATTTTAATTGAAACCTCCTAATTTTAAAAGTTGACAAATAGTAAATTAAAAAAATACACTATGTGACCCACCTATGGGGGTCAGTAAATTAAATTTGTTGGCTAGATTTTATACAGGCCAGCAGTTTGTGACCTCTATTGTATACTGTGCTGAGAACAGGGCATATGAAATTTAGTAAGATTTTAAGAAGCTTGTTGTCTTGTGGAGGAGGAATAAATCAATAAATACAATTATGTCTAATGTGTTATGATAACAATGTTAATTTTGATAGTCCTTCAACAATGAGAAATTCTATGTCATCAAAGAAAGGTAAAATGATATTTAGTATTATTTTCTTAGCAAAGTGCTATACACTTTGAACAATTTTTTTTTCTTCTTGCTTTTCTGGCTGAGTGGATTTTGTAAATTTTTAAAAAAACATAGGAATTTAAATTTTAAAAAAGCATTTAAAGTATCAACAGGAAATCAGAACATCTTCCTTGGAAATTTTGATTAATTTACTCCTTAAGAAAATACAACTAAAATTTGCAGGTGATTTGGCAGGAAAAACTTAGTTAGAATCCTTTCTGGCTCTTGGATGTAGGGTTCTATCTAGTCTTTGAGTGCTTAGTGAATCATAAATGAGGTAAGATGAAAAGTATGATACTTTTTACCATAATGTATAAAATGTCAGATGTTTTGCTTTTGAATAAAAGCAAAGTACTGGGGTGCAAATTAAAATCCTTGAAAAGCTTCATGTAAGTCCCATTGATTCTAATTTCTGAGGTTCCCTAGATACATCTTTATCTTATTTAAGTTGAGATGGGAATGTAGAAGGGAGAAGGCCTGTCTATGTAAAATGGGTCAGTCACTTTTTAACTTCTTTGAATTCAAAACCTCAAATTAATTTCCGCCTTCCTTGAGTTATTCCCATCTTACACACACACACACACACACACACACACACACACACACACTCAATGAGGTAATTCATAGTGCTAAAAACTCCTTGCACAATTTTTCTATATTTGCATTTATATTTACTTGAAAGCACACACAAAAACAGTATCATTAAATTGATTTTTTATTTTGTTTTCTTTTGTTGTTGTTTTTATTGTTCAGTTTATTAATTACATTGTTCCTCTTTTTTCCCCCCTATAGCTCCCTTCCAACCGGTACCCATCCCACCCTCTGCCTTCACCTCCCCCTCACTGTCCTCTCTCATAGTTGTATGATTTTTGTCCAGTCTCTTGCTGCACTTCCCACACCCCTTTTCTCCTCAAGAATTGTCAGTCCATCCTCTCTCTATGCCCATGATTCTGTTATATTCATCAATTTATCCTGTTCATCAGATTATTAATTCACTTGATTTTTAGATTCATTTGTTGATAGATGTTTATTTGTTGTTCATAATTTATATTTTTACTTTTTTCTTTTTCCTCTTCTTAAAGAATATCTTTCAGCCTTTCATATAATATTGGTTTAGCAGTGATGAACTCCTTTAGCTTTTTCTTATCTGCGAAGCACTTTATCTGACCTTCAAATCTGAATGATAGCTTTGCTGGATAGAGTAATCTTGGTTGTAGATTCTTGCTATTCATCACTTTGAATATTTCTTGCCACTCCCATCTGGCCTGCATTGTTTCTGTTGAGAAATCCGCTGACAATCATATGGGTGCTCCCTTATAGGTAACTAACTGTTTTTCTCTTGCTGCTTTTAATATTCTCTCTTTCTCTTTTGCTCTTGGCATTTTAATTATGATGTGTCTTGGTGTGGTCCTCTTTAGATTCCTATATGTTGGGGTTCTGTGCACATCTTGGGTTTTTAAGTCAATTTCTTTCACCAGGTCTGGGAAGTTTTTGTTCACCATTTCTTCAAGTAGGTTTTCAGTATCTTGCTCTCCCTCTTTTTCTGGCAACCCAATAATTCTGATGTTGGTATGCTTGAGGTTCTCCCAGAGGCCCCTTTCACTATATTCAATTATTTGGATTCTTTTTGCTTCTTGCTTTTTCGGCTGAGTGGATTTTGCTTCTTTCTATTTCAAATCTTTGACTTGGTTCTTGCGGTCGTCTGGACTGCTTTTAGGTCTTTGTATAATATTTTTTGTTTCAGTCAGTGTATGCTTAATTTCTAGTTGGTCCTTTTCCATATCCTCGTAGGTCTTCTTTATTTCCTCATAGGTCTTGTTCATTTCCTTGTAGTTCTCATTAAGCTCATTGGCCTTTTCTAGGAGCCTCTTGAAAAACCTTATAACCGTGGTTTTGAACTTTATGTCTAGTCATCTTTTTTCCTCTATTTCTTTCACACCTGATTTCTTTCCATTTCTCTGCATTGTGGCTGCTTTCCTGAGTTGGTCCATTACCTGTGTGTGGTAGATGTCCTCTAAGGGATAGTGCTCAGCCTCCCCAGTTACCTGAGGTGCATACTCTTACTGCAATCCTTTATGGGTTGTACATTATTGTTGAAGTTAAGCCCAGCTTTTTGTTGTTAGCCCTAGGAGCATTTTGACCTCCAGGCCAATTGGCTATGAAGGTAAACTGTGTTCAGGTTGGATGGGTGGAGTCTCCGGGCTGAGCAGGCAGCATCAGTGTCAGCTCCACCCTATGCGGCATGTGCAGGTCTCTGTGTTGGGTGATAATGGCTGCAGGCACCTCCAAAAGAAAGCTGCCACTGGTCTCCACCCATTGCCAGACAACTCTGCCTCTCCCCAAATGAGTCTGCACACCCAAAGTCTTGCCCAGGGTTGTAAAACAAAGCAGTCAGGTGGTCTCCCGAACGAGGGAGCAAGTCACATGTCCTCTCTGTGTTGTCATGTACTTTGTGCGCAAACTGCTGTTCCAAATTACACGCACTCTCCTCAAACTCACATACCTCAGCTGTCCCCGGGTTTTAGCTTGCCTTTCCCAGACCTGGGACCTCGTGTGGAACTGGGGAATCAGTGCAGTGGGATGCCTGTGCCCTCCCCATTGGAGAAAACCAGCCAGGATTTGCTGCCGCCCACCCCTCACCACTTGCGTGCACAAGGCTCCGAACCTCTCTCTGTGCATATCTTTAAGGCTGTGCACTGTTGTTCCTCTGAGTCACAGTGCCCTATCTTTTCTATTATCTGTGGAATTTTCACTCAGCCATCTTACTGGTGATTCTGGATGACGTTTGTTTTGTTGTTAAGTTGTAGTTTTGGAATTGTTGTGTGGGGCAGCACAATAGGTGTTTACCTATCCTGCCATCTTGGTTCCTCCCCACTAAATTGAGTTTTTAGAAAACACTCAAATTTTCATTGTAGTCACTTAATGTTTGTGAATATTAATATAGTTACATGAGGCCTATGAAAATATCTCAGTAGCTTGACTAAACAAATTTGTTAATAAGTAAATTTATATATGTATTGATATGTACACTTGTGACAAATATATTTGGATATGATTTTTAGGTAATTTTACTTACAATATCTAATGTGGTACAATACTTGGAAAACCTTATAATTGAACTAAATATTTTAATACTATGCATTATTACAGGATCCTAATTCATTTATTCCAGATACATTTTTCAACATCTACCACCACTCAGGCCCTTTGTAGACATTAAATAGGTTCTGTTCTTCAAAACTCTGAGAGAAGGTGAAGTGTTTCAAAAATTATTTTGTCTGATGGGTGCATGCCATTCTCAGCAGTGTAATATCATCTTTTGTATAAGACAATTTACAGGTATTTGGGGGCCATGTCAGCAGGGAAGGAGGAGCTTCCAGAAATGAAGTTCCAAAAAGGAGTTTTTGGTATCCTGCATTTTTTAAAGAAAGACGACTATCTTCCCAAGAGCTCATGATGCTGCTTTGGTATATCAGGGACCTTCAAAAGCTGCATTAGACTGTAGAGGACCTATTATACTGCCTTACTAAGGTTCAAATATGATGGGTAATGAATATAACATGATATAGTGTAAATACCACAAACAGATTGATATTTTAATATGCATACAATTAGGCCCTTCCTGGAAGATTAAAGCTAAAAAAATTGTTGAAAGGATGGGTCACAAAATTAAAATAAAACCTGAATGAATTCACCAAAACCTAATATAATGGAAAGGGGAATAGTAGCCCAGAGGAAAAATTAGAAAAAATGTCCTAAAGAAAGACTAGAGGGTAAAAGCTATACATATATGGCACGTTTAAAAATAAAATTAATGACAACCTGTCATCATCATAATTTATTATATAACTTTACCAACATTGGGGGATTATTCAATAATTTTCATTTTTTATGAATAATAATGAATCTTTAGGTGATAAAAAAGAACCATAAGATCTATTTGAGAGAAAGTCTTGTGGAGCGATAGTCTGTGAAGAAATACTATATAGTTAAAATTCCCGAATGCCATGCATATTAAGTATATTATATAAATCTTTATGTCCTAATTAGTTTTGTGTATTTGCTTATACATTTTTGTGTATATTTTTTACTTTCGATGCGTATTTGCCCTCTGTTTCCACAGATGATTTATTTCTCTGGGGAGAGAATATGTTTACCACTTTGTAGTAGCACCTAGAGCACCGACTCGAGGAAAGCAGGCTTTCTATGAGTCCTGAATAATTGCTTTTATTAGCCTTACATTTAAAAAATTATTTCAGCCTACAGTCTCGTTAAAAATGCAAAATTAAAAATGAGTTTAGAAAAGAATGTGCACGTTCCTTTGACATTAAGTCACCCTGTTATGCCAAATGTAGCACAAATGGCCCTCTAACAGGGATCCTGTGCAGTTGGTGGGTGATCAAAGACCACAACAGCAGCAACACCAAGTCCCACTGGTGGTGTCAAGGACAATGTGTTCTGAATTCTATTTTGCATTTTTTTCTGTGATAGCATGCCAGAACACAAACATATAGACCCAGATCTATACCTATACACGTGCATATAGACTTTACAGAATTTAAATAATTCATCCAAATAAATTATTTACATGATTTAAAAATTCCTTTGTCAAACAGATTAACGGAACCTTGTTATTCAAAAGATAAATCATTTTATATGAAGTGGCGAAGACTTCAAGGGCTAATAAAGGTTTTATGAGAGATAAACTTTTAATGAATTAATACTTTTTGCATGTACTTATTTTCCATATATGTAAATATACACACAAGTGTTTACAATAATATTTCTTTGAACATTTCTGACTGATTTTTAAGGAAACAGTGTTCAGTGTTTAAAATAAAGTATTTTTAGAGATTTGATTTTTAGGAGCTGACCAGGGTTGTCATTCACCAGTAGCAAGTAAAAGGAGGTTTAAATAACAGTGCCGTAAATATCATTATTTGTGTAATAAGATAAAAAAAGGTTTTTATTCTGTTTGTAATTTATATGAACCCATAATAATTAGTCCTGAACAATTTTATATATGTTTGCTATGGTTTGAAATATATTAACACTAAAGACTTTTTGCTCTGTAGGTCTTAATTAGAAAGATATTTTGCTCTAGAAAATTATGGTGAACTAGTATTTTTATAACAAGACCTTAAGACCCTGGAAAAAATTTTAAGGATTTTTATGGAGCTCAGTACACATTCTTTAGCTAAATTTTGGCATAGTTTCAAATTGGGACTCCAGTGAAATTCAATTGGTTTTTTTTTTATAATTAAAAACAAGAAAATCATAATAACAAAAACATATAATGTATAGCACTCGTGTTTATAATAGAAACATCCATAAAGAAAGAAACATGTTCTAACTTTTCTCATTACTCCAAAGGGAATTGCATCTTTAATCACACAAAGCACCAACTGCTTTCTAATTTTGTTTAAAGTGTTTCAATACTTACAAAAACCAGATCAGGTTATTGTAAATCTAGAGCAAATTAGAATCATTGGCCTCTGCTCAGCTCGATGTGAGGGTTCTATGTAAATCATAAATTTAATGGCATACTAAGACACACATCTGTTTCAGTTTTGTAGAAGTTAATAATCTAACTACAGAGTATTTAAACACTTCTTTCTTTAACTGGAAAACTGAAGCAAAGATAGACTTTACTCAGTTATAAGGTGTAATATTTTAGCTAAAAAGTTTGATAAGCTATAAATATACCTATGTAGTTAAAGATAGTTTTATAAACAATCGAGTATCTATTTTTGACATTACATGGTTTTCCATGTATAGAAATATTCAATATAAACAAATAGGCTATATTATCATCTCAAATCTATACCTGCAATATATTTTTTTCTGGGGAAGAGAATATGTTTACCACTTTGTAAAATATTACACCTTATAATTTAAAATCATTTTGCAATAGGGCAATGAAAAGTAAATTTTGAGTAGCTATATAAAATGTCAAAATTCATTTAAATATTTTTCAGATTCCTTATTTGATTACCTATAAGTTTATTTTAAAATGATAAATGATAGTCCTCTGGGGATCCATATTATGGTGAAAAATAGTTTATATTCTTGGATTTCTTGGACAACTACATTTTAAAGCTAACATTCTTACTCAAATTTTCTGTAATTTTACTTTGACAAATTATAAATATTTTTCATGTTATCTCCATGATCTCTTTCTTTAAGACATGCCACTTCATATATAGCAGTAACCCAGTCTTATAATAAATAACTGTGTTTCAATTATCATTAGATAATAAACAGGAAATTAGTTTTTCTTGCAATGTATTTTACGTTATCTGAACAATGAAATATATGTGGTTTGAATTTGGGTCATTAATTCAGGTAGTAAGGACATAGTACTAATTAAATTGGCATCATAAATTACATTCCCATAATGAAGGGGAGCACTCTTTTAAAGCACTAATAATCCTCTGTAGTTATATTATAGATATGTGATTCAGTAACCAGGACAGTTGGATAAGAGTGTAGATGGTTCAGCGCATGTCTCCATCACTCAAGCGAAACCCTTCCAAGAATATATTGTACAGGTGATGCTCTGGCAACTTCTCTTCAATGTAGAAATAGCTGGAGAGGTTATTTGTGTGTTATTATTTTTTAACCTAAAACAAATTTTCTTCGTCGGGTATCACTCAACAAACCTCATTGTTACCAAATTATTTCAGTATTCCTTTGAGATGTCAGTGACATTTTAGTAGAATTCTAAAGTTGGATGCTAATTTTCAAAGAAATGTACTCTTTTATAAAGTACTCCACTTATCACAAAAATATATCACTATTACATCATTGTTTGGTCTAGGACATAAGTGATTGACTTCATAGCGACCTTTAGAATTCATTGCAAAGGGTTGCAATAAGTTGAAGACTCAATTATAAAGATTTAAATTATTTTTGAAAACAGCAACATTCAAGACAGTATGAGAGCTAGATTTAGAAGAAAATTATTTGCAAATTGCTGTTCTCCTTTTTACATACTCAAATTTATTTTTACTAAAATATATGCAACAAATAAAGGCCTTTTAAAAAATAAAGCATATAAGTAGAGTTAAAAATAACTATCATATTAATTATAGAACAAATAATGAAAAATTTATGAAAGCTAATATATACAATTAGAAGTATGAACCAAATTCAAGGTGGGACATCTCATGTTACAGAATGTTAGCCTAGAAAATATTTTCAAAACTGAAACAAAATAATTTTCATGTTTAGAAAATACTATGATCCTATATAATAATTATTACTTTATGCTGTATCATTAAGAAATTTTATGCATTGTAGTCTGAAAATACTACAAGTGTTATATAATTGTATCTTTGACTCGCTTTCTAAAACACAAAAAGAGCATTTGTGAGTTTGTTTCCTGATTCTTAAAAAAGCCTTTTCCAAGTTTTGCTATATCACAATGAACTGACATAAGTAATCACAGTCATCTTCTCAGTTTACCAAATATTGCTATTTGGTAAACTTTAAGGGTTTGGTTTCAATAGACTGCCTCTACTATTAATCATTGCTTTTGTTCGCACCTGAGATATTCATAATATTTGATCAATCAAGAACTGCCCATTCAAATGTTTTATATTTAAAACTAAGAGTTGTAATATTAGGTTATTCTTAGTTTAACTTCAAAAATTAAAAATATATACAGACATCTCTTCTGTGTTGTTGACAGAGGTTTGCATATGTTAATAAAAGGAAGGCTTATTTTTAAATTATAGACTTTAATAAAAAGCACTTGGTTATGAGTATTTATGATGACCAAAATGATTATTATACAAAGTTATAGAAAGCATTTTAATAAAATGAATGTTCTTATAGTCATACTTCATGGTTTGTCAGAAACATTGATAGAAGATGATGTATATGAACTAATTATAGAAGATTCTCAAAGTGCAGAGATTAACAGGAGTTATGGGAACAATCTATGTGAAAGAAAAACGAACTTTGAGTTGTGTAAGACTCAGTGCAACAATAATTATGAGAGATTTTTTAAAAATTGCTTACTTTTGAGTATCATAATGATAAGGGTATACACATTTTATAATCCTCTATATAGTTACACATATTTAAACACTAAGTGCACAAAGTTGTATTGCTGAATATTTTTAAAAGGTATGAATCACAAAATGATAGGTACTTAAGAACATATATGTGTTTATATACTCTTAAATAATATCATTAAGCATAGTATACTATAATCATTTTTATACTATAAAGTGTCATTATTTTTGGAGATGACACTTTAGATTGAGTTTGGCCTTCTTGCACAAAGATTTAGTTAGCTTGGAGAGAGCCAGGAGAATAGTTAAAACTTATTGGCTTTGCCAAATGCTTTCATATGTTTCTGTTCTCATGGAAAATGAGTTTTGATTTCTTTTCAGCCTACATGCATGGCAAAGCTAAAATGAAAAACAAAGCTTGCAACTTTCAACCAGTTCTAGTTAAGTTTGGTATTCACATATTGCTTTGATCTCTAGAGCTTTAAAATATTTTCTAGAGTATGCAAAACTAGTTGAATCACTGAACAATAACAATGAAGAGGAAACTGATCAGGTTTAGGATGAAATGGAGCTAATTTTGTTTGCATTTCTGTATCAGAAGCTAGAACAGCTTCACATGTTTTCTGTTTGTTTGTTTTAGTTTAGAACTTTCGCAGAGCTCTCATCACAGGCCAAAACCTGTTCCCCATAATGAATACAACTTACCCTCACTGACTGTTCTCTACAGCTGTGTGGCTCAAACGTCACACAATTGTTGGCCCACTATCAAGTTCTGGGGCTTTTCCCCAGCCCACCCCAGCCCACCCCAATGCCAGGATGACGCAGTAAAGAAGTTTCTCAGTCTGCTACCAGCTTATAATAATCAAAATATTTTGTAACCCACTTTCATACTTCTTCAGATTCTTTAATTTGGCACCCAAACCATTGTTAATCATACATGTGGTCTGACAAGTACTTCATCACTTCCCTCTAAACAAAAATGCTTGGATGATATATAGCTTTAAAAATTAGCATAATTTCTGTATCAGAAATATGTGAACCCACAATGAATAAAATAATCTTAAGTTTCTTAAAGTTGCTTAAATTAAAAACATGAGTTACTACAGTTGGAAAAAAACATGTATGGTTAAAATGCTTGAAGCCCATCAATCTCTCTAACCACATAAGCTAATGAGTTCCTTCTGTTTTCTTTGAATGAAATCACCATGAGTGGTTGGATGTTGATTTAACATAAAGCAAATGGAAATGGGTGTTTCCTTTGTCCTTTGTAGAATTTATTTTTAAAAACAATTAGCAAGAACTATGAATAAGTCAATGATTTTGCCATTGCTTAAATAATAATATAGCTTGAGTAGTTAAATTGATTGCATTGTAGCGAATGCATAACATACTCCAACTCCCCTTAACTTGCTAACATCTGCAGATATTATTAAGCTTCTCATTTCATTTTTTCTACTATAACACCTGTATTGTTATAAATTATGTTTTGAATTGTCATGAACGTCAGGCAAATTATGTTCTCTCTCTCTCTTTCTCTCTCTCTCTCTCTGATTTGTGTGTTTGTTTGTTTTTTTTTTTTGTAATGGCAGGTTTGTGGCTAACAGCTTAATCTTGAATATATCAATGCAATTAAAAGCTGTTTCAATTCTTTCTTGTGGGTACAAAGAAGGTTGAAGCATTATTATATGTTAAGTACAAGGAAAGAAAAATTCTTCAATATTTAAAACATTATCCTAGAGAAGGAATACATTGAGGTATACTTTTAAAAACACAGTAAGCTTATTATATTAGAAAAAAAAAGTGTTGAACCCTTTGAACTCTATAAAATACTCTTCCTCTTGAATCAAAATGAAAAACTTTGTATGAGGCACTTTCCACTCCCTATAGTTGTAATCCACTTCTGACAGCTTCTTCCCCCTCCCATGCATCCCTCCTTTCTTGAGAGGTATTCCCTTTAGCAACATAGTGAAGAGTGGCTCATTCATGTCCAGAGCATCAAAAATGCCAGACCTGTGAAATGTACACAGTAGGTTCTTGCAGAGATTCGTCCCGAGAGAGTTAGAGAAGTAAATAAATAAGCCAACATATGGCCAGCTTAATTCAGGCAATAATTTCTATTGATTACTACTAAGCTCACTGAATAAAAACTTCAGACCAAGTTTTGCCTCCCAAAAGGAAATAGGATTAGACTGATCTGTGCCCTCATCGGGGCTTCTTGTGAACCACGCCCAGAGGAGTGAGGAACCTTCAAAAATAAACAAAAGGAAGGGCTAAACCCTTTCAGCAAATTCAAATTATTATCAGTTTGACATATTTTGGTTTACAATCTTGGATAAAATAAATTTAAATTCCAAAGCAGACCATGATATAATATAAATGACCTCTGAGGTTTGAGAATTCTATATTTCTGCCTTTTTTTGAGCTAAAGTAGCCTGATTTAATTTTCCTAGATAGATCTGTTGTGTGTACACATTCTGACAGATGTAAAAACTTAGGTACATAATAAGGTTTCATACCAGCTCTGGATAAGTGTGGGTCCCCCCCCACCCCCAGGCATTTAATTTATATCCTGCATCTAAGAAGTTCCAAATGAAGGTGTTTATGTAGTTTATCCCACAAACGCTCTAAGTGGTTCCTCTTACCTTTTAGAATGGTGAGAATAGTAAAGCATCAATACATTAAACAGAAAAAAATTGATCACTAAGGATTCATGGTTTAATTTGGGAATTAGAAGGAATCCACCAAAAGAGCATGTTTCAGTTATTTGTAATTATGTACTTTTAACATGATTTTTACAAGTTACAAACAAACTTGACCAGTAGCTGGATTTACTTTAGAACGCCAAGAATCTGGCTTTGTGACAAAAAACTGATAGGTATTTAGAGTCTTCCTGTTTTTTTTTGTACAACCTGCTGTTGACATTTTAATAACGTTGTTTGAAATGATTTCTGAAGTATGATGACTGCAACATACCCGCAGCAACAAAAAGTACATATTGTTTCTGAAAGCAAGGAAGCTCAAGTTTCGTAGTATTTACTAGAGATTTAAATCTTGGAGAATCAGTTCTTGAAAGCTAGTGCAAACGTGCTTCTCTAATTGATGGTTGCACTCAGTAGTAGAATCAGTAATTTAGAAATACATCTGAAAACTCAAGTCACTTTCAGCTCAGGAATTTTGTAATTAAAAAACAAAAAATCCAGGTTTGGTTTTCTTCGTATGCAGAGGAGACTTAACTGGCTTTTAAAGATTGTCCAAGCATGATCTGTCCCGTGGTGGTCTGTTCTCTTCACCTCGGATGCATCTTTGGCGCTGCCTGGATGCTTGCTGACACTACCAACCGAGAGGTGCCAGGAAGTGTGCTCAGAGGACAAGAGCAAAAAGCAGCTTCAATGTAAGGAAATGAGGGGAACAGACCTAACAGCGATGAATGCACTTGCGAGCACAGAGCCTCGTAGTCTCCCTTCCTTCCTTTGCTTATCCTGGTGAGTTTAATCAAAAACAAACAACACGCGTTTATGAAATAAGAGTCAATAAAGTCAAAGTTCGGCTAGCTCTCTGCAACTACAAAGAAACAGTCCAGCGCAATTTTAAAAAATGTAACTTTCATTAACGAGCGCGCCGGAAATCTCAGGTATCAAAGACACATGAACCCCGGCGCGTCCCCCGCGCGCCGCAGCCGGACGGAGGCAGCCGCGGCAAACAGACGGTTCCTTCTGCTCGGAGCAGCCACACAAAAGGAGGGCTGCGGAAACTAAAAGTTTCGGGGCCTCCGGCTCGCTGCGTGGAGAAAAAAGAAAACCTGGAGACGGGGAGGGGAAAAGACGCATCCCGGGCGCCTCTTCCAAGTGCAGGCAAGGAGAGAGCTGCAGGGCCTGGAGGGGAGAAGGGAGGGGGCAGCGAGCCGCTGGCCAGCCCCCCCCCCAACCCCCCCCCCCCCCGCGTCCCGCCTCCGAGGCCGGAGCGCCAGGTTCTGCCGCGCTCGCCCAGATACCCTTCACCCCGTTGCAGACAGAAATCAATGTTGCATTTGAAAGTGCGTGTGTGCGGCCAGGATGGAGAGCGCGCGCCGGCGGAGCGCACGGAGGACCCAGCGCGCAGTGAGTGGAGTTTGGGGGTGGGGTGCGGCAGGGGTTGAATGGGTGTGTGGACTGGGGGGGGGGGGGGGGGGCGCGCGGGGGAGGCTGAGCGCCGAGTCCCGGGACTGGGGCGGGGGGCGGGGGTGTGCCCGGCCGGAGGGGAGGGGCGCCAGCCTCCCGGGCGCGTTCCGGGGCCGGGTGTGCGCGCGTCCCCAGCCGCCGCCCGGACAGCTTGCGGCCGCCCCGCCGGCGGAGCCGGGGCCGGTGAGTCCTCGGGCGGCTGCTCTGCCGCCGCCACTCGAACGGCTCGAGCCCGTAAGTGTCCCCTTTGGCTCCCCTCCCCCCTGCTCGGGGCGCACAGCCGCCGCAGCTTCTCAAATGGAGTGGAAAATGGCCATTGGGCGCCAATGAGTTATAGACCGCTCCACGTTTTGTACTTAGCCGCCTGCAGTCTTCTTTGGAGTTTGCCGGGCCCCTCACTGGAGAAAACCGGGAGGGCGAGCTCTGGCCTCCGCCGCTGTACACGCTCATATGTTCGTGAGAGGAGCCGGACTCCGGCGGGGGCGTGGAGGTGGGGGTTTGGGGAGGAGGCGGCGGCTGGAGGTGACTCCAGTTCAGACCTCGCCTTGAGTCTGTGTCAGGACTTCGCACTCCCCCGTCTCCCCGTCTCTCCCTCTCCCTCTCCCTCTCCCTCCGCTCGCACACGCAGAGGTGCCGGAGCGAAATCGGGAGCTGACTGGAGAATTCCTTGGGATTGTTGGGGGGCATCGCCACTCCGTTGCTGTGCGTGGCGTGTACCTCCCTGCACCTCCCCGCTCCCGCGAGCCCGAGTTCTCTCGCCTTCAGCCTTTCGCGGGGCAGCGGCCGCCGCGCAGCCTCGGCCCGGGGGCCCCGAAATGTGAGGAAGGGCCGCCGCCGTCTCGCCCCAGGCCGCAGGGTCGGCGCCGGGGATGCCGATCGGGCCGGCGCGGACTGCGGGCTGAGGGCTTGGCCGGACACCCCGAGTTGGCCTCGCGCTGCCGGCGTCTGCCCACCCCTCCTGCGGCCGCCGCTCCGAGGGGACTCCCCCCCCCAAGTCTGCGCACCTCTGTCGGGCTCTTGCCTGCGCCACCCCTTACGCTCTGATTCCCGAATTTTTAAATTTTTTTTCCCCAAAGGAGCGCGCGGTCTGGGGGTGCGTGCGTGTGTGCCAAAGACCCGAGTGGGCTGCTGCGGGAAAATGTTGACCTAAACCCCGGAGTCGCCCGGCTCCGGCTGCTCAGTTGGAGGAGGCGGCGGCTGCGGCCGAGCGGGAGGGCACCCCGAGCCGCGGCGCTGCCTCCCGCGCCGACTCCCGGCCTCGGTCCCGGCCGGCCGGGGTCGCCGCTGCGCCCGGCGCCTCCCCGCGCGGCCCCCCGCGCCAGACGGCCCGCCCCCGGGGCGCGCTCGCCGACCGAGGTAAGAGCCGCGGGGACGAACAATGTGCCTCTGTGCGGGGCTCGGGGGACCTGTTTGCTTTGCGCCTCCTGCCCGGGGGGTAGATGCTGGAGGTACGGGGAGCCGCGGGGAAATCGGGGCGCCGCTGTTTGTTTATGTTTCGCCGGCCGAGAGGGGTGACCTGCGCTCGCTCGGCTGCTCGCCCCCCTCCCCTTCTCCCCACCTCTCATCCTCGGAAATCGATACACAGAACTCCCCATCCCGTCCAGCCCGCTTCTGCTTTTCTCGTGGAGCCGTTACAACGATCTCGAGGCTTCAGTCCAGTTGTAGGGGGGCCGCGGGGGAGAGGGGGGGGGGGGAGGACCGCATTGTCCCTGTTTGGATTTTCGGAAAGCCTGAGTGGAAAGGTTCCGTTCACCTCTCTTCACAGCGCGTCTGGGGCGCGGGGGGATACGAGGCGCGCCCACGGCGGGGCCGCTCAGCTCGGGGTGCGAGGCCCTGACTCCCCACCCCACCCACCCCCGCGCCGCCCGTCTGCAGCCCCGTCCAGGGCTGGGAGTGGAACGGGGCGTCCAAGCGCTGGGTCGAGTTCGGTGGAAGTGGACGGCGGGCGGGTGGGGGGGGGGGGAGGACCGGGCTGAGTTGTTTGGGATTGTTGTTTCTTCTTGTCGGCAGTTAGGGGGTGTGCAGGGGCGAGGATGACAGCAAAGCGCAGCCAGATGTGGCCGGCCGGGCCGGCGCTGGGGCTGGCAACGATTAGGGGTGGCCCGACGGGGCGGGAGGGTGGCGGGGCCGGGCACCCGCGAGTCCTGGGGCGGGCGGAGAGCCTCCCGGATCTGCAGTGAGAGGGCAGCAGCGGGCCGCGCCGGGCCTGTGGGTTCAGTGACGGCTTCCTCCTGGCAGGGTTGCGCGACTGGGCGCCTGGGGGAAGCCTGCTCGGTAGGGAGGGGGTCCCGGCTGGGGAGCTGCGGGGAGGTGAAGGCGTGGGAGGAGCGCGAGGAAAGGGGAGCCCCCCGGGCTAATCAGGCGTGGGCGTCTTGATTGGCTGGGGCGCCCGGACCCTCCCGCGGAGAGGTGAGGGCGAGCGGGGCGACCGGAGCGCCCCGGCAGCGGGGAGGCGCGCCCGCGAGACTTCTTCGCGTGGGAGGATCAGCAAAGTTTCTTTGCTCCGAACGGCGGGGCTTGGGTTAGGGGAAGTCCTTGGAAGCTTTGTGCCATTAGTGTCACTGAGCGGAGACTAAGGAACGTATGTCTTTTTTTTTTTTTAATCCTCTGTTCACACTGTCCTCTAAAGCGCCGTTGGAGGGACAAGTGCTGCGGTGTGGTGTCCCTCTTCTTCCCCATCTTCTATGGACTCCACCCCCTTCATCCTTTCCCCCCTTCCCTGGCCCCCCTATTCCCTTCTTCCTGATGCAAAGCTGTGTTGTCTCGGATGCAGAGCGAGGAAATGTTTTCCTCCTGTTTCTCGAAAGGTGCAGGCTGCGTTAGCAGCGTCTCCGAGCTGCCCGGGAGCGCCTGAGCCGCGGTCACCAACCATCTGGTTCCCGTTACAAAGGCCGGGTTCCACGGCGCTCTGCCCCCCGCCCCCACCCCAAATCCGCCAGCTTTCTCCCGCAGTCTGGACCCGGCGTGCGCTTCTCTCCGCGTTCCTCCCAGAGAGAGGCGTACCGTGAACGGACGCGGCTCGTTCATTCATTTCCTTGTCAGGGTGTGTGCCTGGGACTGGCCCCGCCGAGTGTGCCTCCGCTCAGTTCGAGTTGCACAAATGAAGAAAAGTCCTATCCGTTTGGTAGATAATGGCCTGTTGAGACGTCTCTTACCAAATCAGGTTTGATCTTGGGCGAACCTTCAAAGATGGGCACGAAGGAGGCAATATGTATCCATGGCAGAGAGATAGATTGGGTTGTGTGATGTCTTTGGCAACATTCCAAGTTGTGATGGGACTCTTGACCGGGGTTAAAGGTAACTTTGTAACTTCAGATTTAGTATCTCCCCAACGCTTGAGAAGCCCGTTACAGAGAAAAGCTACTTCTGTTCAGGTGTGTTAGGGGACTTTTTGCTGGCCCGTCTCCACCTTCCAACAAATTTATGCGTGATAGAGAGAATACTGCAGAACAAATGTTCTGTTGTTTAGTTTCTTCAGACATTCCGATTCTCCTCTTTTGTTGCTTGCCTCCAAAAGAGGTGCCATTTCACATCATTCTGCACAAATTGTTTGAATTAATGCAAGTGTGAATTCTTACCGTTTGAAGGGGGCTATTAGCATATCAAAGGTTTCTTAGCTTCAGCTCAATTGAGAAAACTTCAGCCTGTCTTCCATTTGCTTCCAAGGGAGGCCCAAAGGGCAATGGGAATTGTAAAGGGTAAAAATAGGGAGGTGGATTCGGGCCGTGTTTCTGAACTTTTACTGTTTTGTAATTATGTGGGTGAAAAACATTGTCTATTGCTATGGAGTCCTTGCAAATGGCAAGACAATTATTTTCTATTGATAAATGGTTTGTTCCTAGAAAAAGAATGACCTTTTATTTTATGATAGTCACTGTTGCCTGTCTTTTGGGGTCCCTTCAGTGGAAGAGAAAGCTTTTCCTCTAACTTAATACTTTTCTAGGGCCTACACTTTGTTATATTAATAAAATGGGGGAGAGAAAGGCTTTTCATGAGTCTATAAAATAATAGAAATCTTGTGAGGAAAGCACACTCATTTGTCACCCAGAAAACTATTTTTAATACACTTGTTAAATTAATAGGAAAAAAATCAGTGGACCATTAAAACTCAACATGAACTTTGTTAATGAAACTTCTATTGCTAGTGTAAGTTTGAAAGTATGCTAAGGGATACTCAGATTTTTTTTGTGAATGGTATTTTAAATAGAGAACTGTTTGATTATTGTTGCATCTCAAGTTTTGCATTTTATCAAACAGCAAGTGCTAGAATTCAGATTGCAGTTGGCTTATTTTTCTTAGTATTTATAGTGCATTCGCTAATACTTTTTTTACATTTGCAAGAAGATTCATTCTTTGAATTTCTTTTAACAAGTCAGTATCCGTGAGTGAAGAAACAAGTAAGAACAAGTACTTGGGTCATTTGGGTCATTTTATGGTGAGCAGATGTGTCAAGAAAGAACTTTTTTCTTCAACTCTTTGAGAAGTATTGGTTTTATTTATTTAGGTTAAGATTTACTAAAGCCTAGATTGAGATGAAAATGAATCTCAGGGAAGGTTTAAAATTTTTTTAAGGTCATATTTTTTATAGTTTTACCTTTGATGGTTGGTTAATTTGAATGTGAGTTGATATCCTTTAATTGGAGGAGGGTATTTTTTAAAAATGTTAATATTGAGAACTCTTGTTTTTATCTTAATAGTGAAAATTAACATTAATAAACAGATTTGAAGTAAAAATATTAATTGTCTAACATTTTTGGGCTTCAGTTTAATAGGATGATAATTTTTTCAGATTAAGATTAGTGTTTTTTTCTTTAGTGGCTTTCAAATTGTACATCATGAACCTGAAATCATCTTATAGTAGTGTATTTATCTGATCCCTTCAGTTGTCTAAATAGAACTTTCGAGGAAAAAAAAATCATACATTGATGTAATTGCTATTATTGGACTCAAGTTGCTGTTTAACTAGTTTGCTTTGAGTGCAGAGTGCTATAAAGAAAACACATTATCCATCAGAGCTATTAGTAATAATCTAAAAATAGTCTAGAAAAAATTGCTCTTCATTTTACATAGTGATGATCCTAAATTCAGCAAATCTCTAAAGGTGTAAAATGTAGGGAAAAGAGGACTTTTCAACATTTAGATGACAAAATTGGACTACTTAGAGAAAAATTAATGTGTTGTAGAAGCTCTCCAGCTGTCATTTTCAATCACTGTGGGTTACTATGTGTTGGCAACAGAAAACGAATTTAGAAATGCAGATAGCTCTGGGAGCAGGTAGTTGGGGAAATCAGAATATTGAATCATGTGGGGTAGAATAAACCAATTATTTCAAGTTTTGACTTGAGAATTTCCAATAAATTTATTTTTTCCAGGCTTTTGACTCTGCTTTATTAATGGACTAACATCAAAGCATACAACAAAACTTCCAAGTGTTATAAAAACTAATATAAACATACAGATCGCACATGTAATACTGCAAGTCTTAATTTAAGGCAAGCAGTTGGAGTTTTTATTGCTGCAATTTTCACAATCAGCAGAAACGTTAACACCAAGCTTCTGGGCGGCTCCTTTCTTAAAATTAGCCAGAGGAGAGCTTTAAGGCTAAGGCTTACTGAGGTTTAGATCTCTGATCCTTATTGGAGGTTTCTGTGTCATATTTAAATATTTAAAGTAATATTGAATGTCTTAATATAGGAATATGTGATCTAAGATTGAGATTTGAGGGGAGGGGGGCGATCAGGAGGTAATTAGAAAGCTGTACACCATAGAAATAAATTGTTATTGCTCTGTTTTCTATCAAAATATTTATTTGACCTGACTTTAGTAAATGGTCAAATAATAGTTTATTGACAGATGTAGTATGAGATAAAGAGATCATTGAAATTTATTCTAAGGTATGGGCTAAATACACTTGTATCTGTCTACCAGAGAGAAATCTGTTTTCATTTTAATAAGAATCCATACCACTTGCCAAATAGCTGATATTTAAGAGCACAGACCAATTGTAGTTAGATTAGGAATGAAAAAGAGTTTTGGAAACTTGGAGAATTTAGTGTAATAGGATTGCTATTTTCCTAAAAAAAAAAGTTCCTTCGAAGACTGTCCATGTTGCCGCTTGATGTTCACTGTGTCTGATTTTGTGTCTTGAGGGAAAGGCACACATTTCACATCTGTCTGCTTTTCTGCAGAAAAGGCGCAAGTAAAAGTAAAGTGAAGTTATTCCCAAGCTAATACATTTTAGAAATAAAAGGCATAATTGCAAAAACCCCTGTTCATTTACTTCTTGCAAAAATGCCTACTTAAAAACTGCACAAATTGATAATTTTGATCGTGGGTTAAAAATGGCAACTTTACCTGCTAGACCTGAAAAGGACTTGAAATCCATGTTTTGGTCATATCAGTTCTGAAGGTAATTTGTTTAAATATTAGTTCACTTTACTTAGAAAGATAACTGTTTACTATTTTCAAGAAAGATTAAAACATTTCAATTTAAAGGCAGATTAAAACCATAGCTTAACTTATCTTACGTAACTCTAATTAGTCTTTAGCTCCGCCCAAATATTCATCTCTTCAAATAATTCTCGATTAAAGGTAGAAAGGTTGAAAAGTATTTGATCACACAGATGACTATAATTAGACTTGATATTAGAAAAATTGACTGTTTTCTGCAATCCTTTTACTACTTTGGATTGGTCAAGTAGTGGTTATTATTATTGAATGCTTTACGAAAAAGGTTAAGAAAACGGGTCATTTAAACCTCAGATAGTTAGTTATTAGAATTGGGGAAATAGAATCCTAAAATAATGACATTTTTCTTGACCTAGTGTAATAATTTTTAAAAGAGTAACTGGGTGTGTAATCCTTAAATTTTATTGAAGGTTTCAGTGTGGTATTTTGGATTTAGTATTAATATTTATTATAAACCATGAAAGTCTCTTAATGCTATTTTTTGTAAATGGATATATTTTTGTAAGTGGATCATTGTGTCGTTAAAAAAGGTCCTAATCATCCAAAAATACTTTAAAAATCTGCTTAGGTCATTTATTTGATAGACTAAATGTAGGCAATAATTTGCAGATACTTTTCAAGATGTTCTTAACTAATGGTAGCTTTTTTCCTAAGCTATTTCTTAGGAAAAGAAAACTTCCATATTTTGAAAGTAAAAATTATATTTAATATTTAAGATTGAATGAAGGAACCAAGTTTAACACTTGCAAGCAAAGTACAGCTTACAGCAAAATGCTATTAATTGCTTTGGAAGCACAAAGCAAGTCTAAATACAATTTGTTTACAACAAAAATGCAGTTTTATGAAGTCATATAGTTTATCTTCGTAGAGGATTTTATGCATTGTGTGGTGGTAAGTAAAATCCCATCACAGTTGTATAAATTTGTTCAATTACCAGAACGGCTAAAAGAAAAAAAAAACACACACCAATTTAAGTTGATATGCAACAGAAATTAGATTACCTTGGTTGTAGGAACTTGCCAGCAGTGTTTAAAATAGCTTAATAATATCACAAGTTACCGTGTTTCACAGTCGAAGGATATTGGCACCTGTTTTAATATACCTACATCTTGTATACTTGGTGGCTTTAGTTATGTGAACAGTCTTTCATTTTGCTTTCCTATTTTTGATTTTATGGAAGCTGTTGCATGACGTATAAGATACTATTTCCACTTGCACATTCTCATTGGTTTGGGAGGTTTTTCTTTTAGTAGTTGCTTTTCTGGATTTCTGTAATTTGTCATCAGTCAATAGTTTACATCAGTGTAGTAAAATATCAGCTGTGATTTTTATGAATTAAAAGAAACCTAGTCCATCAGTAGGAATAGCTAGGCTATCAGCAACAGAAACAGAAATTTTTACTATTAACCCTCGAAATATAGGGGCCTGTAAATCTGAGATTCTTATGAAAGTAAAGTGGCATGGGATTGATCATACCAGCTAGCTGGGCACCTGTTTTACGACCTACACCTTGATTCATTCTGGCACCCAGATTTCCTGAAATGCAGAGCAGGCACAGCTACTGTTCACAGTCACTCGGCTGTTTTTAGGTCATGAAGTCAACTTCCTGGAATTTCTGGGGGAAACCAGTTGAAAAGGGAGGACAAATGTCACTTTAAATAGAGATGTTTAAGTCAGATTTCTGCCTGAGGGTAAAATTTAGGTCTCTCTTAGCCCGGATGTAATGTCTCCCTCTACAGAGCACAGCATTAATCACGACCTGACAAGGCATCTTATGCTGAGCAAAACGGGCCCTTGTTGGTTTTGTCATTGATTTTTTTCCCCCCAATCTGCGAGGAGTACATTAAAAACATTAAAATTCACACACAGGGATTATACCTTCATCTCTGAATTTCAGAATGGAAATTTAATTGCCTTAAAAGAAGTCTACTTAAAGCTGGAAAATCTTCTCACTTTTTTAAAAATTTAAAGCTTAGATTCAGTACCTTAATAAAAATAGAATTATTTTCTAATATTAAAAAAAAATAGGCATGTTAAACAAAAGTTAATTTCCTGAAATACTGACCAAATCTTAATTCTGTTTATAAGTAATTTTTGTTTTTTATCTGATAGTAAAGAAGATTAATAAGTTACTAGTCCTTAGCCATGAGAGACGGGAGAAGTTGAAAAGATATTTAACCTCAGACGCAGATCAATTCAAACCTATTTTGTAGAACAAAATCAGATATAACTCTGTATCTTTTTCTGAAAGAAAAATAAGATCTTTAGCCATTGTAGTAGCAAACAAGAATGAACTGTGAGGTTCCTAATTTAACAAAGACTATAGTTTTGCTCTTTTAATTATTAGATAATACTCTTCATGGTCAAATTACATGTATATACATGTGTACATACAGAACTGTGCAATTTATATTCTTTCCCTTTTTATATAACAATACTTATTGACAGTTATTGGCTAAAAATTAGTTCAAATGAAAAGCCTAAAATGTGAAATATGTGTAAGATCTGTTTTTAAGCTGATTTTGCAAATGATATGACTTATTTAATCTCTATTTTGATCCCAAAGGTCTTTCCTACCTTTGGAACATGAAATGCTTGTTCCATATTTTACATCATTTTGTAGGTATTTTACATCAGCCTACACCTTAGACTGATTGTTGCTCTGGACTTCTGGACTTAGGACAGAATAATCTGTCAAAAGTGGTTCTTTTCTGCTGGGGGTGGGGGGGGTGAGGGGTGGGGGCAGGCTTTGGACAATGCTTTCTATCCTGGAAGATAGTAAATAGTGTCTGTCTATAGAGATAGCAAAAGAGAATTCTCTCTGTTTTGTTCATGAGTTCTAATTTTAACCATTTATCCTTAAAATTTAATACTGTGGCATCAGTAAGCCATATAATGAATGAATCATTACAAGATTTTAGATATCTTTAGTTGGTGTGTTTGTTTTATGTAGATTATATTTATTTAATCAGTTCTTGATTCCAATATATATTAAAAAATTATGTAGAAATTAGTTTCCGTGTCTTTACTTTGAAGCAAAGTATTTCCATTTGAAATTAGTTTTTTATTTCACTGGAACCGTCCACTCAAATTTTTTTCCGCTGAATCAAATGCCTACCGTTTCCCCCTTATTTATTACTGTGGTTATTGATTAGAAGTTACAGAACACATTTTTTATATAGTATTTTATTCAATCATTTGTGTTTTTAATCTCAATATGCTTGCTCATGGTGTGTTTTATTTTTAATATTTCTGCTTTCCTGTAGTTAACATCTAAGACAGTTGGGGAAACAATAATTTTGGTGGTGATATAAGGTAATATTTATAGATCAGTGATTGTATATATTTTCATATAATTTGACAAAAGCTTAATGTGCATGTCTTTTTTTCCACACCTATTACTAAAATACCTTAATTTGCTTCATATGCATCAAAAATGAAAATTATACTAAAATCATTATGTTCTAGTCATTTCACTTTTACTAAGGACATTTAGCCATTTTTGTCCATTTCAAAGTTCTGTTTGTCATGAGAAAGATACTGTGTGGATTTTGGGTGTGCTTCCTCTTTGTAAAGCTGTGTAGTGTAGATGAATAATAGGAACATTGCCACCCTACCCTCTTCTTTTTTCTGCTGCAAATGCTGTGTGTAATACCCATAGTCTTGATGGAAGCTACTTTTCATATTGTTATTGGTTTTAAACCAGGTCTAGGGCCTCATTATTTAGAAATATAAGTGAAACAAAATTTCTCCCTTAGGCAAAAAACTCACAAAGAACAATGCTAGCTGTTATTAAGTTGCCTTTTCTCTTAACTTTGTTTCCTTTAAGTAGGAAAAAACATAACTGATATCCTCTGTCTGGTATTTGTGTATGTTTTAGCATGACAATCAGCATATGATTTTTACTTGGCTAATAAAGGTATTATTAGTGGTTTTTTTTTTTAAAATCCCTTTTTGCCTATCAATTCAGTGTATTTAAAGGTAGGTCAAACTGAATTTGCCTTACATTTCTGCAAGTGGGAAATCTTAAGAGTAGTATCAAATATTGTCCAGCCAGAATTTTTTGGTTACACTTTGGCCCCCCAAACCTTGAAAGCATTCTTAACAATGTCTCTCCCGCATACATTGGCAGAGATGCATCTTGTATCCGTGTACCTGGGGAAGGGCATAGGGAGAAGAGTGTGAAAACAGACTGGGAAAAAATATTGTGGTGGGCCAAAGAACATTTTGCAAACGAATCCATTTTTCTTTTTCTTTGTTGTATTGAACTAATGAAAATAACTTATTTTTCAGGAGTAAATGCTCTCTAGCTATAAGTTCTAGGATTAAGGAAACTGTAGTTGTTACAGCATTCATTTGAAATTGATCTTTTATCTCTCACTGTACATTAATCCTAAAATGCCACCTCAGTTTGTTCCCACGTTGCAGTCAGATGATGCACCATATAAAGGGGCTGGGCAGCGCTGTTTTGGGTGGCCTGTCATTTTAGACTGCTGCTGTTGTAAGCCAGGCAATGTTTTCTTTTCCTTGAAATACACCTGGTGAGAGTGGCTCCTGGGGTGACTGAAAAGTTTGTGTATCCTGCCTGCTCAAGCTGCATTCTTAACCAAGATGAAGGACAAGAATAGTCATGTTGAATCACAGATTTTCAGGAGCAGGTATTTTAATCATATAATTGGTAAGGAGGCGGTAATAATGCTAGGTAAGAGTATTTTTGTACAGCAGTGACCTGCAACTTTATGCAGAGAACTACCTACATGTTTGGAATATTTTTGCTAACCCTTGTTATTACCTGCAGAGGGAGCTTGTATATGACATAAAATAATCAATGCAGTATAAATTGGTAATATCTCATTTGAATAGTATGCTTTATTAACATACTTCTTATTTTTGTTTGAGAAAAATTATTGTAAATAAAGTCAAGCATTTTGGGATTAGTCACTTATATTGAAATCCAACACACTAAATGCCAGGTATTTATAATTTCCAGTATTCAAAGATTAGTAGATGTGGTTTTTACTTTTTTCTTAATTAGTAAAAAGAACTTGAAATATAAGGGAGATAATCAGCTTCAATTTGAGATTCTACCTTTTTTTCTTTTTTAATGAGTAATTGAAGCGTTAGGAAGATGGTTGCAGAAACATGTTTTGTTTAAATATCTATTCATTGTGATAAGACAGATCCAAATTTTAAAGATAATTTCCCAGGTTATGAAAAATATTATCAGATGATCACTAAACAGTAAGTAGTAAATTATAGTCCTCTACATTTAATTAATAGGTCAAAATATATGACTTGCATATGTTCTTTTCTAAAAATAAAAATGATCACTTTGGGTTAATGGCTTTCATACTAATAATGGACTAATCATTGCAGTGACACTTAAACAGGGAAACAAGGACAATATTAAATGGTTTAGAAAACTGCTAACTTGGAGAAAAATTAATGCAAGCAAGATACTACTTATAATAATTGAATTCTATTTATAAATCTCTAAGAAAGTATAGTATACGCAGAAATACTTGAGAATTTTGATAATCAGGGTGATAAAAAACTTTAGGAACATTTGGATCTTTTTAGTGAGCAAATGTTTTCACTTTATGTGCATATACTTAATTGTGCTATGAAACTTATGGATAGATTATTATATGAAATTCTAATAAAAAAGAATCTTTTTATTTTTGTTTCTACATTTTGGTATAGTAATGTTATTTCAGAAGTTGCTTGTTTGGGGGGAAAAAAAGAAGAGAAAAGGTTTTTCATCTATGCATCCATGAAAATAGACACTGTAGTTCATTTTCTCCTTAGTTTACCAAAGAATGATATGACAAATAAAACCATTTGTTTTGTATTTTAAGAGGCTTTGTTTCTTAATGAAACTTATTCTTGTGGAGTTACTGTTTTATTAGCTAATCTATGCTAATGTGAAAGTCAGATTAATATTGTTGCACAGAATGACCCCTAAATAAGGAAACTTGTGTAATAAAGAGATTTATGGTACTGGCATGGGCTTCTGTATAAGTATTACCCTCTCAACGGGGCCATGTATTATCTTAACAGTCAATGTGACATTTATGCAGAGCATTTCCATATCAGCATAAGCATGTTTGCAACAGCAATTACACTTCAATAGGATTATGATGGCGTGTTTCACAAAAGTATATAAATGCTCCCTTTCCATAGAAGTGATAGGCACCTGTACTGCCAACTTTACTTCATTGCCTTAATATGATAAAAAGAGATTTTTATCTTTTGGTGCTACATGTAAAAAGCACCAGAAAGTGGAATCCAGCATTCCAGTTCATTACCCTTTTTTTTTTTTCAAGTACCACACCTCCCTTCACAGTGAGGTAAGGGTTACTAGAGAATTCATTCCAGAAAAATTGTGACTTGAGAAACAGTAACTGTCACGCAGTTAGAGAATCATTCCAGGGAAATCATTACTTGAGGAGGTAACTGTCACATAGTGCATAACTTCTGTGAGGTTACTGGAAAGGCACAGCGAGGGTAAGTTCTACTTGTTCTCTCTTTCATTTAAAGGTAGACAGCTGAGTGGTTGGTAAAATAGTGAGATCTGAATTCATTGCAAAGAAAATGTGTTATTGAAAAGTTAATTAAATTATTGTTGTGAAAGTGTTGCTATTAATTTGGGGATATTTATAACAAGGAAGTTAATCCTGACATTCTTTGTAAGTTATCAAAGCAATTTTATTGGATACTCTTGAATGAAAGAAGTATGAATTATGATATATCTGGTCATCTGTATAGATGTTAAGAGTAAATGCATATGCATTCATTGTTCCTGCATTTATTTTGAGAAGATTTTAAAAATGCTATATTATGAGTAGGATATAAAACGAATAAGATTTCTCTAGATAAGGGAGAGATTTGTTATGAATATAGATTTGAAATAATATTTAAAGAAATGAATTTCCTATTAAAAAGATTATATACTTTATACTCTTTGAGCCATGAGTCAAATATTTTAACATGTTCACATTTTAAATGAAAGTTAACAAAACATATTTCTAAGAAACATTTCAAAATACCAGGATTTAACAGCTAATGTTAATTATAAAAATAGATAAATAATATTAGGGTAGTTTTTTTGTTTGTTTTTGCTCTTTATGTGTTTCAAAGACATTCCTTTATGTCTGTTTGACAACTTTAAACTAAAACCTAACAAAGGTTTAAAAAGATTCTCTTTTATGTACATTTTAGTATGATATTGTGGAATTCATATGATGGTGGTACATTTAATTCCAAGCTGCACTGAAGAGTGAACAAATTTGTTTGTTTTAAAAAAGAATAAATTATAAGCTATCACAAATCTTCTCTATAACTTATATATAACTGTATTACCTTACATAAAAGCAAATACCATAACTCAGGAAATATCTGAAATTAAAACTCAAAATACGACAGCTTTATATGTATGGATAATTTTATCTCATATTTGTATGGTTTCCATATTTTAATATAAATATTAGTAACACTGCTTTTTTATTTCTATTTAAGAAGGAAAAAACAATTATTAAATTTTTGTGTAATGTTTTAAGAATTTAATGCTCGTTAAATCAGATTATTGATCTAAACCTCATTTTTTAAAGTACATTTTATTGATTCAGAGAAGAAAGGAGAGGCAGAGAGAGACAGAAACATCAATGATCAGAATTACTGATCAGCTGCCTTCTGCATGACCCACATTTGGGATTGAACCCACAACCTGGGCATGTGCCCTGATCAGGAGTCACCATGGCCTTCTGGTTCATAGGTTGACACTCAACCTCTAAGCCATGCTGGCCCGGCAAAAAGCATTTTTGTTTTGACCAAATACAAGTCAAAGTAGAGTGGTAGTTGTTATTACTTGTATCAGAGCCCCTAAATCAGAAGTTAACATAGGTTCAAGTTAGGTTAGTCCAGCATTTTACTACTACTGGTCAGAGGATCATAACAAATGCTTTATCTCTTAGTACTAAATACCGGCCTGCAATAGTTATTGGCAAGTGCAAATATTAATACCTGAACATTTGAATTTATTTGAATTATACTTCAAGAAAATCTATGTTTTAACTCTTTACCATTTGGGATTCAGATAAGAGCTTGCAACAAATTAAGGTATTTAAGAATATATTCTAAAAGCTCTTTTCTGTCTTTGTATTCTTTAAGAATTTGGGATTGATCATGCTTATAAAATATTTTATGAAATTATAGTGACAGAATTATATTGAACTTGCTTATTAAACATAACTTTGCTATTTTAATGCAGCTATTAGTCTTTAACAACACGTGTTTTTTATTTTTCACTAATTTCCTTATATTGTGTTACTAACATGTTAGGAAGTCAATAAATTCTCCTGACATTTCAGCCCAGGAAACTATAATTGGCTTCATCAAAAGAGATTACATCTTTTAAAAACAATTATTAGTTTGTTAATAATATTGTGTGAGTAAAAAATCCAGGAACAAATCATATCTTAGAATTCACGTTTTCTAAAGTTACACTTTTAAAAAACATTTAGAATTAATAGTTAGAGTATTCCTAAAGAAATTGGAGAGTAAGAATTAGAGCTCATTAGAACAATACTAAATTGAATAGCCTTTAATATAACTATCAAGTATTTTAAAGATATTGAGAACCCTGTAGATTACACACAGTGATAGCTCATTTTTCTGTATTGCCTGCTAATTCTGTGAAAACCAAGAGGATCAAATTCACAAGGTTGCAATTAAATCACAATGTTAACTTTTAATTGAAAATAAATTAAAATATAGTTTTAATTTGTTAGCTTACTTTATTTACATTGATTTTACCTGTTTATAAAGAATGCCATCACAAACTCATATATTTATAAAATTTATAATATCAGATATTTTTTGAGGTTCTTAATGCCTTTTCAGTATTTTGTAAGTTGTTTTAATATATTTGAATTTCTTCTAATAGAATGTTTTCAGCTGTTTTAATAATTTAATGTTTCTCATTTCTAAATTGCTTTCTGAGGCCTTATTTCTCTTTTTTAAAAGAATTAAATCACATTTTTTATTTTACTTATCAAGTAAGCTGCTTAAAGTGACTTCCTAAAAAGAGCCAAGATGTAAATTTAAGGATGAATTAGTATTAATGTATAATGTATGAATGTGCATTTAAATGGTGGTGGTGTTCAGAGTGTTTCTATATGACCTAATATATAGTATTATTCCTGCATAACTTAAAAAAGAGATGTTTGCCATACCTTCCTGTTGGGCATTATTCAACTCTTGTAGAAGATAATTATTCATTATAATGTGGGTGATCTTTTTATACTTGCATACTCTTATTCGACCTGAAAACCAGAAACTTTCTTTCATGTACTTTTTTCTCAAATAAAATATAGGAGGCTTTCATTGAAACATCTTAAATGACAGATTGAGGAATGCATATATACTGCTATCCTATAATTAAATTTGTGCTATGAATAAAATGATTTTTAGAAGAAAAAGCTAATTTGCATATAAAAATAATTTACATGGGCAACTACATAGCACAATTTATGCCTGTGATTGGCCTGTCATCCTACTTGATTTAGATTTGTTTCAACCAAAATATGGTAAGGCAAAAATATGTATTAGTTCTTGGCCAGGATTCATTATCTTGATTTCAGTTTTCTAGCTGAAAATTAAGTTCTGTTACCTAAACTTATAAAATTGTATTATATGTAAAGTCTTAAGAATCTATTAATTTTCTCTCCTTATCTCCTTTTCTGTTAGAATATAAAACTTAAACTTTTTAACTTGCTGCCATTAATTTCTCTTTATTGCATAAAAGATAGTTTTAAAAGTACAAAGTATATGCAGCAATGAATAGGGATTGGCTTGTAGATGTAATAACATGTATTAATACATAGAATAATTAATTGAAGCTGTTGGAAAGTCAAACTGAAACTATTAGGAAGGATTCCAGGAAATAGTATATAAATTTGGCTAGTTAAATTTTTTTTACTAACATTGCTTATAAAGGTTAATTTTGGGGGAGTATCAAAACTATACTATGAATTTTTAAAGTTCTGCTTAATCTATTTGAACATTAATTCCTTATTAAAGCTTCAATATTTCATTTTAATATGCAGTCAGAAAATTATGAAATTTAAGGGTTTAGTATTTAGGTTAAATTATTTTTAAATTACCTATCATGCAGGTATAGAAACAGCTTTAAATATAGAACTTGGATCTATTTGTTTTGTTGCACGATTTATGGATAAATTGAAAAATATTTTAAACAATTCAATGGAAATTAGAAACTCCCTATTTTCAGTAGTAAACTTTCTTTATATGCACTTTGAGTTTTATTGATTCTACACGCAGCAGTTAAAGAATTGAACAATAAATCTAGAACAGCACAGTTTTGGGTTAAAAATATGTGTATATATTATAAACTTGAAAATTGAAAGTTCTTAGTTCTAAATATAATAATCAGAATTTTATATTTGTCTTTCACAACATAGTGCAAATAAAACTAGTGGTGTATTTGGTTGTGTAGCTAAAAGGCAGAGTTTCCATCTTGTATTTAACTTATATTCAAGTTTGTATTAATCTAGCTGAAACTCCTTAAGCCAAATTTCTTTTATTGGGAACTTATAAGGTACAACTTAGACCAAAAAGATGTATTTGAATGAATTAAATATTAATTTTTGGTAGCCTTGTCACCTTTCTATGTTGGACAACTTACAGTTTTCTTAAGGCTAAAAGTTACAACCAGCCAGTGCAATTCAGTTTTTGCCATTGTCCTGCATCTCATTCCCAGTTTGAATAAATTAAACTGTATTAAATTGCACAGTACCAGAGAACTTTTACTATGTAAAGGAATTTTTGAGAGTCCAATTAAATTAAAAGTCATACCCAAATTATCTTTTGAAAAATCTGTTATTTCATATGTGGGTATGTTCTCTTAAAGTACATTATGCTTCTGTAGTTCAGAGCAGCCATTTCCAACCATGCCACATATGTCTAAGTGACAGGTGAGGGTTTGGATGCACTTTACTAATCCACAGTATTTATATGCTTTGAGTTTCACTTTCATGCTGTTACTTTTTGGTTTCCTACAATGCCACAGAAGGTTATTATGGCAGCACAGGTGGTTTTTAAAAAGTGACTGAACTTCGAGCACCAAGTTTGCCCAAAATTGCCAGACCAAAAAAAGTATGCACTTGCTTGCATTGGTCCTAAAGTCTGTATTTTTAAATATTGATTGTGTTTTAATCTTCACAAGAACAGTTTTATGTATAAGCACAGTTCCTCTAGTTGTTCATAACTTCTGGTCTTTCATTCTAGTCATTTTATATCCACAGCCATTTATTAAGGCTCTGCCTGGAGAAATGTACTGTCTAAGGACTGTGCTTTCTAGGTATTTATAATCTCATGGGGGAATAGACATTTCCACAAATAATTTTAATATAAGGGATACTATAATAATATACCATGAACTGTGGAGGAATAGCTGTGGAAACATAGGGTTGGTGGAATGAATTTAAATGAGTAATATGGATAAAAGAGACCCCATTTGTGTAGATGTGAAAGCAGAGGAGAATTTTGTCAGATAACGGCTTTTGAGGCGGAAGACAGGACAGAGGTAAAGACAATGGCAAACAAAGGCAAAAAAGGGTGCCTTAAAAAATGTATGGAAGGTAGGAATTGCACAGAAAGCGGAAGAAGATGAGGCTCAGACATTAGTTTGGGACATGCTAGTAAAGAGCTAATCTCCTAAGATTATATTTTAATATGTAGGCTATAAAAGATGTTTATTGAGAAAGTGTTATGTTTAATTGCTAACTCTTAAAGTGGTGTAGTCAATGAACTAGAGTGGGGAAATTCTGGGGGGAATAGAAACGTAGAAAGGAGGTCTGGATGACGGTCTAGGTAAGAGGGTATGGCAGTAAACAGGTGGGAAAGTTTTATTACAATGATGGGATAGAATTTACTAATTGATTGACTGTGGGCTAGAGAAGAGCTAGAAATGAAAGCTTAGGTCCCAGAAAAATCATTCATTCCTGCTATTAGCCTGTTTGATAGCAAGGGAGAAGGAGGGAATGAGCCAGTTTTTCTGACAATACTTGAGGTGCATGCATTACACCAAAAGAAAATTGGCGCACCCAAAATTGCTTGATGTATACCTTGTAATGTAAAGTGGTATTTGTGAAAAAAATATGACTTTCCTTCCTTTATAGATATTTTTAAAAATATTCTGCACATGTTAAAATGGTCTGTTTTTTCAAGTGAAAAAATTTATTATATGGATTTAAGATTATAAGACTTTTTGGTTTGTTTATTTGTATTTTATCTGAATTCTCTACAAGATAAACAAGACTATAAATGTCAGTTACTATAATCTAGGTAGAAAGAAATCTTTATTTTTGTGAAAGACTGCCTTTATCACAATTAGGCCTGTTACTTTCTTTGTTCAGGGTCATTTTAGTAACATTCAGAGTAGCTCTTGAACTAACTAATTTGATATTCTTAGGTTTCCTTAGAGACTAGCCGGTCTCTTCTCAGAAAGCTTAGGAGTTTCTGTGCCATCAAAGACTAAAAAAGAATTGCAGTTTATTATCATGAATTTATATATTTATTCTGTTGGTACATAGGAAATTTCCCAGCTACATATGGTTCATTATAAGAATAATGAAATTATTTTCTCAATAGCTTTTCAGTTCTTCAGACTCAGCAATAACTTTTGGGTATATAGCTGAACCTTTGTATCTATTTAATTATGGGTCACAAGGCTGAAGAACAACTAAAAGCCCCTATCAGCACCTATCATCGCTGATTAACTCAGAGTCGGCTCTCAATATATTTTGAGTAAACAGTCATTGTTGATAATAAAGATTACAATAACTTTTGCTAGAATCCACCCAATTTCAGATTTCTCTCATAGATGCAGGAATGATAAAGGTGATAAATAAAAGAGTTAGTACTAGTATTTCTGTGCTAATCCAAAAGTATTCCTGCTTCCATATAATAGAGAAAATTTGTGTGATGTAGTTATCATATTGTTTAATAGAGCTTAATACAAAGTTCTCAGTAAATGCTTATTATTATCATTGATGTGAATTAAATTTGATTCACATTGTTTTACATATTTAAGCGGAACATGTCGTTTGGCATCCATTTTCAATCTAGACAGTTTCATTTTTTCTCTAATTTTTGTTTGGAGATTCTCCTGTTCTCAATTATGCTAAGGGTTTTCTATTTTTTTTTTTTTATTACATGGTTTTCTAGTATTGTTGCTATCTCCTTTAGATGATAAAGCAGTGTCTGATGTAACTTGTCTTTGTCAGAATGGATGCTCTGATATTGAAAACAGGAAGCACTAGAAACTGTCAGTACTTTTTGCTTCCACTTATACTATGTGATTAAGTAAAAGGGATCATTTTCCTTTTATAAAATGATGCCTGATTGAATTACCATAAGGAAAGCATGCAAGTAGGATTCCTTTTTCTTCCGTAGTTCTTCTCCCTCACCTACAATCACAACTCCATATCTTGTTCCCAAGTCATCCCAAAGATTAGGATCTTCCCATGTATTACCAGCTTTAAAAGGAAGTAGTTGAAGATACTGTCAGCACATGCCCTGGTATGAAGGCTGACTTCTTTTTTTCTCCTGGTAGCTCAGTCATGCTGCAGGCATAGATTAGCATAAGGTAATCACCGTGAAATAAAGGGAGGGTATCTAAATGTGGTAATTGATACCGTAGTGTGGATTTTACTTTATTTAGTTGGTTAAGGAAACCATAAAATTAAAGTAGAAATGTTTAAAGATATATATCATATGATCTCACTAATATATGGAATCTAATGAATAAAGTAAACTGACAAACAAAATAGACCCGGGGACATGGATACATGGAACAGACTGACAGCTTTCAGAGGGCAAGGGAGTCGGAGGTACTTGATAAAAGAAGGTGAAGACATTAGCCAGAGAACATAGATGCATAGCCCATGGATACAGACAAGAGTGTGACAGAGGCCAAGGGGTTGGGGCTGGATGGAGGTAGGCAAAGTGGAGAAAAATGGGAGACACTTGTAATAGTGTCAACAATTAAAAAAACACCAATTAAAAATTTTAATATTCATAAGAAAAATGTGTAAAGAAGAGTTTCGACACAAAAGATTTTAACAAATACATGGTGTAACCATTTAGTTAGTTAGCAAATTTAATATCTCACATAAACTTTTAGCAAAGGTGGCACAAAATCCGAGACCTTTTCTGGTAGACAAGGAGCCTTTCTTCAGTGGTAATTAGATATCACACGTGGATTATCTTTACCTCTTATTTAAGAAAAGATAGTTTTCTTTGGAAGGTGAGGGTGGTTAATTTGCCTTCCAAAATGTCTTTTAGCAACATACTGATGTGATTAAAATCGCATTGTGTTCTTGAATTCAGAGAGGAGGACTACCGTAATTGCATGTATGAAACTGAACAGTAACTATGGCTTGATTAAAAGTATTAATAAAATCTGAATCTGTACATTCTAGCTTTAGGATTTCAAGATTTTAATTTAGTGAAATGCCAGAACATTTTCTTGTATTTAGTTTGACAGGTGTTATGTGAAAAGTGTGTATTCCTAAATTAGGAGAGACATATATATCATACCATTTACAGAGTCTAATTATTAAAACTTGTTAAACTTCATACTTAATATTCAGATATATTTCTGCAAACAAGCTGCTCAGTCGTATTGTCAATGTTCTTTAATTTGTATATCAAAGTTGATTAAATTGCAAATGCTGGCCTGAGGAAAGGTAGAGTTAAGTTTTAGAAGTAACGATGGTTTTCCAACAGCCTAAGTAAGTCATAAATGCTAAAAAAAAAAAAAAAAAGGCACCAAACTAGTGTCCCAAGCATTATTATAGGCAATATCAGATGGCTGAAGTTTAGCCCCCAGTGTGAAATTTACTTTTTTTTCATATAGAGGTGAGACCTAAGCCAAGACTAACATTGGAGTGCTAATGTCAGTCCCATAATTTTGGAGAAGAAAAGAAGTGTGGATTTTAATTTTTGTAATCTTTGTTCTGAATGGTGATAAAAGTCTATTGTACCCGTATGTTGCTCTCTATTTAAAAAAATTTACTTTTAGGAGGAATTATCTATCGGAAATAGTATTTTCACAAATTCAGAATATTGCAAGGAAGATGTGTGTGTGTGTGTGTGTGTGTGTGTGTGTGAAAACCTACCTTGGCAAAAATTTTTGCTATAGGTGGTGAACACTCTATACAATATATAGATGATGTGTTATATAGAATTGTACACCTGAAACCTATGTAGCATTATAAACCAATATTGCCCTAATAAGTTCAATAAAATTTGTCTTGAATTTTTAGTATACTTTGAAAATAAATGCCAGTTTCTCTTTAATCAATTTTCCAAAACCTGTTTTTATTTTAAAGCAAATTTATTAGGTTTATAGTTTTGTATAATTTCACATTTTGTAATGTTTTAAAACATTTTAAGTTATTTTATTAGGTTTATAGTTTTGTATAATTTCACATTTTGTAATGTTTTAAAACATTTTAAGTTATTTTCAATTATAAATTGTTTTGCAGACAGTATTAAATTTTCAGGTGTTTGGGAGCAAAACTCAAGTTGCAGATTCATTTTCTCCACTAACTGTGGACTTCACAGTTCTTATAATGAGGAGGCTCAGTGGTTTTTGAAACACTCTCTCTCGAGGGTGACTTATTTGACTTCTATAAATAATAAAATGGTAACATATTTTATGCCAAACTGATAAACTTTCTGAAAAATAGTCATTTTTAGTTTGTGTTTTAAATTGGCATTCCTCAATATTTAATCAAACACTTGATTAAAAAGTAGTGCCAGATAAGGAAACAAAATCTGTGCAAGTCCTATTTTAGGAGATCTCTTAAGTTTGTTCCAGTTTAAAAAGAAAATGGTGTTTCAGTTTTACACTTCAGTTTCTGAATTCTGTTCACTTTTTATCCTTTCCATTATTCTTATTGGTTACTTTGCATAGCTTAGTTTATTCATTCACCTCTTCCCCTCTCTCCTTTCCCTATTTACCAACCTTCCTTCCTGTTTGTTAAAAACATTTCTTGGGTTATTTGCCAGGCATGCAAAGGTGCCTGGCACTGAAGTTACAGATGTGAAAGCCATGGTTTCTGTTTTCAGTTATCTAACAATAATTTGAAAATGACACTTCCAATACTGTTTGATAGTGGTAGGCACATTTTACTTTGAACAATGGCAGTGGTGTGGTGAATATTTAGGGAAGGGGAGGGAGTTAGTTGAGTGATGGGTCAAGGGACAAGTGGCAGAGGGGATTTCAGGCAGAAGAAGCAGCGAGAAAGGTACAGAGGTGAGAAGGTAAGCCTCCTATGGTCCCCAAATCAAAATAACTTACAGGAAATAAACGATGGTCATTCTCAAACTTGGATGCTAGCTTTAAAAAGACATCCATTAAAAGTTATAATCTCCAGATATTTGGTTGATGTGTTGTATATTTATTCATCTCCTGGAAGTTACACTATTCATCAGAATCAAGATTGAAGAGCAAAAGTCACGGTCCTTATGGAGCATGTACTCTCTCAATCACATTAAAGTAATTTGTAAAGTTATTTGTGCCTTTGGCTCATTTCCTTACCTTCTGCATCCTTGTGTGGCTTGTCATACCAGCTTCAGTGCCTTGAACAACTTATTTGCTTGTTAATTCTGAATATGTATATTCAGAATTAACAAGCAGGTAAGTTGGATTCTTTTCCTCAGTGCCTTGAACAGAGTATGTATCCTGGAAATTTTTGTTTGGTGTCAAGAGATAAATATTGAAAACTTTGACAGACAAGGTGTTAAAAATAGTTTAAAAGCTTAGTTGAAGAGGAGGAGTCATAAGATACCCCAATAACAACTCTCACACAAATGACATAGTAATGACCATAGGAAGTTACGCATTTCCCTCCCTGCCTTGCTTGCAGGGGTCAGGTTGGCTTCTTTATGGCATGGGTGATTTTTAAGCCTATCAAGGCTCTTGAATGGTGGAAAAGAGGGAAATGCTTTCCATATGGTTAAAAAACAACTTGGATTAGAAGTTAATATGAAAGGCATATTCAGAATTACCAAGCAAATAAGTTGGGCAGAAGCAGAAGATTGCATTACATACTTTTGAAGCTGGATATGTTTGGATTCTTTTCCCAGTTTTACTTTTTGCTACATTTTTAAAACTTTCTCCATTTACTACTGCCTCTCCAGCTCCCTCCCACCCTGTTGTAATTTCCCTATTCTTAAAATAGAGGCACTGCATTGGCTACGATAATTATAGTGAGATCATAATATATGTACTTATGGGAAAATTTTTAAATCCGCAGTTCAGAGACCTGCCCTTTTCAACTTACAACCCCAAGTGTTTTCTTTGTCTTGAATATAAAGTGATCTCTAGGATTGGTTCCAGTTTTACACATTTTTATGGTTTAGAGTAAAATTAGGAAGATTAGTCTAATGGAGGTTGGCAGGCTGGATGGGGGGTGAGAAATCAGCCATGAGATTTTTGCAGAAGTTTAGAGAGAGGTTAGGGCAGAGGGAAAGAAAGGAATGAGAAGGGATTAAGACATTTCCGAGAAAGAGTCGATAGAACAGTGAGCGAATTTATACCACTTTAAAATGAAGTACTTTCATATTAACAGAACTATATTTTACCCATATTTACAATAAATAATGCTCCAGAGGATTATGGTTTTAAAAAGTATTGGAGGCTGAGCTAATTTCATTTATGTGTGTGTATATCTCCATGTACACTGGCACACATTTAGTAAGTGTGGTTCAAAGAAAATCTGTTACTGTATGCTGGATGTGATTTTTTTTTTACCATTTCCCACTAAATGTATTTCTTTGTTATTGTAAGTCACCAATTGAATGATACATATACATAAATATGTGTGTGTGTGTGTGTGTGTGTATATATATATATATATTTTTTAATTCATACTTAAGTATATTGGCCTAAGAGGTTTTTTAGGAGATTAATAGTAGAGTAGAAGCTTCTTTAATACATATGACTATATAAAACATTATTAATGTTAACAGATGTTGCACTTTAATCCTCTAGAATGATTGTTTGGTACCAGCAGGAGATTTATTAAGCCTGAATTGTGTGCAATTGTGTGTGCATAAGCTGCTACTTAGATTGTAAAAATGCTATTGAAAACTGTTAAAAAGTTTTAGCTATAATTGGCAGAGAAGTATTAACTGTGCTGAAAGAAGGATGTGTTTATGGTTGGCCCATGTGCTTTACCCTTTTTATCATTTATCTTCTTGTATTAATGTCACTGAATTATTAATTCATGAGCAGGGCGGGAGAGAGGGGAGTGTGAAGGCACCATTTAAATATGTGTGGCAAATCTATCCTTATCACTAGAGACATGAAAAAAAGTCATTTTGTGTTATCTGTAAAATGGAAAGGACATTTTAAAATTTCATTTACTGTAATCCACTTCACTTTTAGTAAAACACCTAGATTAATACTCCCATAATACAATGCTGTTATTAAAAATTTGTAACCTCCTCCACGCTTTTGTCTTATATGTAAAATTGATAGAAAGTTTAGCCTTCATGTATTTTAATATGATAACTATTAATTGTAGCTTAGAAATGTTATTCTATGATATGTTACAGCGTGACTTAAATTTTAAGAAACATCAGATTGTAGACAATAAAAATATGTACTGTAATAGTAGCAAAGTATTTTGATTGGGTAGAGCCTAGATACAGGGAATGGTAAAGCTCTAGAAATACTTTTTGTTCCAAAAGAAATGTGTCCATTTATTGTGACTTCATAGTTTTTGGAATAAGGTAGGTGGTTTTGGCCTTGTAGGATTTTTAGTGTTATGGAGCAAGTGAACGGATTAGAAGTCAGTGGTTTCCTGTTGCATGCAATGTGGAACTGAGACATATCCAGTATTTCATATGGGTGAGTAGCAGTGGTGACAGATATTTCAGGAGTTTGAAGCCACTTTTACCAACAGCTATTTGAAACCCTCATACTAATGCTAGAGTGCCTCAGGGAGTCTTGTCTAAACCCCATTACTTTTCAGTCTCCCATTACCAACTGTTTTGATTGGGTTTACATTCTCTCCTGCCAAACCATGTAGTAATATAGGTTACTGTGGTAATGTCCTTTATTTTCTTTTCTGGAGTTTCTCCCCAAACACTGTAAGCTAATTTGTTTTGGTCAGTATAATGCTGCTTTGTTTTATTTTTCTCATTTCAGTATGGTTAATTTCCCTTTACATTAACATTTAAATTAATTTCTTACAATAACAGGTTAAAGTTGGTTTGACTTCTTTGGCAGACATTGATAGTTACTGATCAGTTCATTAGTTGGCTGAACTGCATTCAGCCCTCTTTATGTTGTGCCTGTTCATCTATAGAAGGGGTTGGCAAACTGTGGCTGGCCAGCTGTTGGTGTAGTGAAGTTCATTGGCACACAGCCATGCTCATTCATTACCCAGTGTCTGTGGGGGGTTTAATGCCACAATGGCAGAGTTGTACAGTTGTGACAGAGACTGTATAGTCCATAAAGACTAAAATATTTACTATCTATGGTTATAGAAAAAGTTTACTGATCTCTGGCCTATAATATCAGTCTACATAATTCCTTCTAATCTCTCCAAACATAATGGGATACTAGTAATAGTTTTTAACTTGAGTGATTTGAAGAGTCACTGGTTAATATCATTGGTAGTTATTTTTATTAAGTACAATTTTTTTTCTCTTTATATGTGGACTAGCAACAGTGGATATATCTTCCTTAGCTTTCTGAATTGGAACACTTTTAAAAATGGTGGAAATTTTGCAAAGAATACATTAGTCTTTTACCAATGTAAAAGAAGAGAGTCTTGGCAAATAATTCAAGTTTTTCTCAGCTTTTTAATAACCTACCTTTTTATTAAATATCACTGTTTAATTACTACTTTGATGTTACTTGAAATTTTAATAGAGGTTATAAAATTATACTGTAAAGTTGAAAACCCATTTTCTATAAACCACATACCTCTTCTACTCCATGGTTTAGTTAAGAAGCAATCCTATTTAATAAAAGAGAAACATGCAAATTACTGTACCTTTGCTATGCTACCAGCCAATCAGGAGCGGGGGCGGGGTGGCAAGGTGCGCAGGAGGACGGAAGGGCAGGGCCAAGGCAGCGCGTGAGAGGCTGCGAGTGCCAGGGGTCTCTGGAGCTGGGTGGTCGCCACTGGGGCTAAGGCCAGTGTGGAGGGGGGGAAGGGGAGGGGGAATGGTGGGGGGGGGTGAGGCAGCCGGGGCAGGGCTGAGACGGCCGGGGCAGAGCCAGCCATTGGCCCCATTGAGGGGGCAGGTTGGGCTGAGGGATCACCTGCCCCCAGTGCACGAAGATAGATTGAGTCCCCCTTTCCTTAATTCGTTCAGGAATAATCCTCCCAATAATCAACCCCATCACCAACCATGCAGTTGAGTCCCCGATAGTATATGAATTAAAGTCAAACATTAAATGTTATGCTATGATTTTTCTCCTTATACAGAGTGTCAGTTTGCTTGCAGAGTGGCTTCCTGGCTTGCTGCCAGCCTGTGCATTGTCCACGCTTATGAGTTCAGGATCTATGACAATGTGAATAATTCAGATGTTTACAATAAAAACACACGAATACACAAATTCACTAATGTTAACATTCATGGAAAAATAGTCCTTTGAATCTTTGGTGATTAGAAATTAAAGACCTCAAATCATGTGCAATAAACAGAAAATAAAGTTACACTGAATGGCCAAAAAAAAAACCCCCAAAAACATTAGGGGCCAGGAAATGTTCAAAGACCTGGGAACCATTCCCAGATCAGGAAGAGAAGTCACAGGGTGTATATTATTGCTACAAATATTGTATTTTCTACTACTTACAACATATATAATGTAATGTATTAGATGCCTTCCTATCTCATGAAGTATGTATTCTCATAGGTAATACTGGTAGATATGTTATAGTTATGGCAGTATGTCATATCCTATCTATATTAATAAAAGGGTAATATGCTAATTAAACCATGAGACATTCCAGATGTCCTTCCAGACAAAGCCATGGTGGCAGGGCCACGGCAGAGGCAGTTACAGCGAGGAGGGGAGGGCAGTTGAGGGTGATTAGGCTGGCAGGGGGGTGCAGTTGGGGGCAAGCAGGCCAGCAGGCATCGTGGTTAGGGGAGATCAAGCAGGCAGGCAGGTGAGCAGTTAGGAGCCAGTAGTCCCAGATTGTGAAGGGACTACTGCCAGTTTAGACCCAATTGTCCAACTGCCAGTTTAGACCCAATCCAGGCCAGGCTAAGGGACACACCCCCACCCACCTACCCTCCTGTGCATGAATTTCGTGCACTGGGCCACTAGTAACATATAAAATGATATATTTTAATGAACTAAAGTTTTTTTGTTTATAACAACCATTCAAAATATTTATTACAGTTTATTGCTGTTTATTATAGTGTGTCCATGAATATTTCTCTGGCCTTTTCATCTGGGCCTCCGAATAGAGAAATACAATGCTGTGATACTGAGTTTTTCTTGTAGATGCAGTTAGATAGGGCATCTCCAAAAATTAACTCACTTAATTTTTAGTCCTTTTCAGGTTTAACTGATTTAAAATGATGAGTAAATCCAGACTAGGCTTTGAACAAAGAAAAATGCATCACATTATGTGAGGTCAGCCGGTGTATGGTATGGAACATAGGCCTTGATGCATAGGCCTTGGTTTGGCTGAGGATAGGAATTTGCTCTTTCTGGAAGAAGGCCTGGCTGGGTATCATCCTGCTTTTACCCACACAGGCAGAGTGTGAAAAATGTGAGCTGCATAAGTCTCAGGTTATTATATTATGGCTACCAATGTAATGATTTGTAAGTAGGTTTCAGAAAAGTTTTTGAAATGGCAACTTCTTGAGATGTAATTTTAAAAATGGAATTATTAGAATAATTGCTGAGACACTTTGATAGGAGAAATAAGTTTGAAGTGAGACATACTGGAGCAGCCCCTAAAAATCTTACTTAAGCTTATTTAAGATGGAATCAGGACCGTAAACCTAAAATTGGAGTAATTGGGAAATAATGGAATAGTGGATTTATTGTGTATTTCTACCTGTGTATATAGTTGTTGAACTTGAGACCTAGATGTTTGTGAATTGTCTAGCCCTCGTGTGGTAGGTTAAGCGGGTGTTCTAGAGTGTGCTCCTGATTTCAATCTTGGGCTCTTTTCATCAAGATGGTGGATCTAGGGACACATTTTAAGGGAAACACAGGTCTAGAAACTACTTTTATTTCTCTTCTCATTATTTTGGTACAAAATACATGTATTGCCATTAAGTTTTGGGGAGTTTAGCAGTTATTAATTATTCATATTTTGGGTCTCAGTAATTTTCTTGTATTTAATTCTTAGAAGATTATTCACCTTTTGAAGGTGTCAATTATTTTAATCTGTTTTATAATCTTTTAGAAACTAACAGGACCAATTATATATATATGGTGAAAATATGAATAAGTAATATACTTACCAGAACTCAATATAAAAAATACCTACAATGTAATCATTAGATATTCATTGACTTAAACTGACATACATGCAATTATAGTGTTAATATTATCTACTTTATTTTAGAAGTTAGAACTGCAAATTTAGATGACATTATATATTGACATAGTTTGCAAATGAGCAGCTGTGTCATTTGATTACAAAAGGCAATGTGCTATATACTTAAAATTTCCTTCAACTTCTTACTGTGTATTTGTTTGTTAATTTTCATATTTTTTATATCACTTAACTATTTTACTCATGTTACCTGATTATATCTAAGAAACCTCTGGTGGTCATCTTGATGATCTAATATGTACAACAGATCCTGGGTCATTATTATTTCATTTAGTGGTTATATAGACCAAAAGGGAATCTGAATATTGATTTAGGGAATACTTACTAACAATGATGTATGAACAGAGGATCTAGTACTGTGAACCAAACATAAGTTTATATCTCATGAATACTATTGGATTTTTTTTTTTTATTTGCCTGACCAATGATTACTTCAGTCATTAGGTGAAATAAATGATTAGGACCCATGGTTAGGGAACTCTTTTTTTTTTTTTTAATTGCCATGGACCATTTGGATATTTATAACATCATTCACAGGCCACATAGAATTATCAACTTAAAAATTAACCTGCTATATTTGGTCAAACAATTAATTCACCCCAATGCCTTGGCAGGGCCAGACCAAATGATTTCAAGGGCCTTATATGGCCGATATTACCCACCCCTGGAGTTGAAAGTTCTTGGCTTATTAAAGCTTTTTTTTTTCTTGTTAAGTAATCACAAGGAGAAGGGTAAGGAAAATACAATATGATATTTTGAGAGACCGCATTCGCTTAATTTTATAACTTAAAAGTTAAACTTTATTATAGGTATGTATAGGAAAAAGCATAGTGTTTATACGGTCCAGTGCACTGTCCACAAGTTACAGGCATTCACTGGGGGGTCTTGGAACATATTCCTCCTCCTATAAGGGGGGGGGGGGAACTACTATAATTAGCCTTAATTGGAATTCAAGCTCTGCCACCTGCTAGTGAGTGGTGTTACTTTCCCTTTCTGAACCTCATATTTCTGGCCTTTATAATATTGACCTCATAAGGATTAGTGATATGTGTCTAATATAGTATTTCACATATAATCGGCACTCAAGAAGTATTTCTAGCCATAGTGCCCATAATTTATATTCAACTCTAAAAATTACATGAGAATTCTGGACTGTTGGGGAAGTTAAGGGACCATATATCTTAAAGCTGGAGAGGAGTGCTATTGAAGAATAGCTTTCTCTTTTCCTCACATAGGGAAAAACCTGACTTCAGTGTTGTAGTTACGCTGTAATTTTAACAATAAATACAAACTATTTTAAACAAATAGATTTATGAATTTTTTTTGATGGAAAAGTTGAGGAAGCCATCAAATTTCCATGATAAATAAGGCACTGTTTTGGATTGGGCATGTAGCTTTTTTTTTTCTTTTGAAACTTCATTTGCAAGTTTATGTTCAGTCATAAAATGTTTCCTACATTGGTTTGAAAATGACAGCCATTTGTTTTTATTATTTCAACTGGAAGGATTTTAAGGAAGAGGATGGCAGAATGCCCTGCACTGTGCCTCCAGTGTCCACGGTACAACCCTCTTTTGCATGCTCAGCACGACTCCAAGATAGATATTACTGCAGATAGCAGATGTAATTTACTAGGAGCATTCCTGAACTCTTTTCTGCTCCTCCGCTAAGCCACAAATTCATAGGAGAATTTCTTCCTTCACAATGAAGAAATTTCAATAAAGGGTAAGATCAATAATGAATGTTAAAAGGACATTAGCATACCTAGTTTAATTTAAACTACTCTAGACTTGATACTGGTGTCCGCAGAAATGAAACAGGGAAAGAGGGTGGCGACTAGGGGTGGTCACGTGCTTTTAAAAATCTCCATCAGCATTCTCAGCCCCAACCCTATCCTTGTGAGGGAAAGAAAATAAACTCAAATGCAAAGAACGTTGAATGCCTGGAGCTATAAAAAGGCTTCCTGATTAGCGATAGCAAGCGTTTTTTTCTTAGGGGACTTACTGAAAGAAAACTCCCAAGGGTGTTGATGTTTTCTCCAGTGTTAACAAGAAGGGGAGATTCTGACCTAGAAGGACTGACGGCACTGAGGTTTCTGAAAAATGACCACCGAGTGAGGTTGAGCTAAATTAAAATGCAACTAATGTATTTTTCACTTTCTATTGCATGGGGGCAGAGTGGGTTCGGTATCCTTTTTTGCTGTTTTTTTTTGTTTTGGTGAAATATAGAAAAGCAGCTTTCTTTTACTAGTAAATTCTGCCCCGTAATGTTTATAATTTTATAGCACAACTAAGATCAAAAAGAGAGATCTTGTACCGCTATCGTTAGCTTTCATTTAGAGTTGACATAGTACATTTAGTGCATAGAATTTAGGCTTACCCCAAATATTAATCTTTCATTTTATACAGCATTAGCGCTTAATGACACGGAGGAGTGACTTTAGTAGGTCTCATGCTTGGATGGCTCTTTCCTTCCTGCATAGAGGTGTTTTGCGTTTAATATCCCGTATTCACAGCAGTTCAGGGTCTACGAATAGAAATAAATCTTTAAGGTGTCTTTGCTCTTAATAGAATATCAACCTTAGTTAACCGGTTTTAGACAATTTTAAATGATCTTTTTCTCTTACTAACTTAAAGCTTGTTATATGCTGCTACTTGTACTGATGCTTATCAGCAAATGTTTTTTTTATTTTTTCTATTTTTACTAAATAGGCACTGTTACATATAAAGTTAAATGTGATTTCCTGGTAATGTTCCATAAATTGACTATTAGTGGTGTTCTCCTAATATTGCTCACAATTTAAGGCACAGGATGGGCTATTTAATGCAGCTAATAAATACAGGGTGAGGCAAAAGTAGACTTAGAGTTGTTCCTTTGGAAAAATAATACAAAAATTAAGAAATAATACAAGAATAAATCCTGTGTTTCGTGTACTAAGCTGAAAACCATTTTTCGACCAACCCTATATAAGCAGGTTATCATCTGAAAGCCTGCAGCTAATTGTATATTGTAAGTGGAGTATAAAACTCTGAAGACTGTTAGGATATAAACAATGCTGAAGCGAATTCCTGGAAGTCCTTGTTCAGCTTTGGAAGGTTTCGTAGTAATGTTGCATTAATTGACTTTTTACATGACACAGTAATAGGATACCTAGATCTAAACAAAACAAAACAAAACAGAAAAACTTGCCAGAGGCTTGGTATACAATGCCATGTGGTGTATAGAGACAAGATTAGGATGAAATTGTTTGAATCTTCTTATTTGAAGGATAAGAAATGTAGGATGAGGTTATACATTAGAAGTGTCTTTGATCCTTGAAAAATCATACTTTTAGTTTAAGTAGAAATGATCTGTTTCTGTTTTTAAGAAATGAACTGTTACTTAGCATTAGGAGGGGTTTTATCAGTGCATGGTGTCTTCACCCTCCCCCCAGTTCCTCTCTGAAATTCCGGGGGAGGGGAGTGGGGAAGAGGGAATGGGACAGAAGGTTTCTAAGCACCTAAAGACAAACTGGTTATTAATATGGGGACTGGGTTCATCTTTTCTGTTTGTTGAAAGAACATTTAATAGCCCTTTTCTGATTTTTTGTTTGTTTGTTTTCTTTCGCATTGTGAGAAGCTTTTCCTGAACTTCATTTGCAGGTAGTTACAGAGTTTGAAGGAAGAGTGTTAGCAGCATCTATGTCTGTGAGTGTCCGTCGGCTGGAATTTGATTTAGGAGGAATTTTGGGGGGATTAGTTTCACCTTATTTGATTATTTATTTTTTCTCTCCTTAGCTGATTGTGGTTTGCTAAATATTTCAGTTTTCATTAACATTTTTAAATGAAAGGTTTTTAATTTGGACCACAGCAGTAAAATCTTTTTAACTTAGTTTTCGAATTGCATTTAAAACTTGAGCTTTGCGTTTTCATTTTTAGTCCTCACCTGAGGACATGTTTTAGAGAGATGGGGAGGCGGGGCAGGAGGGAATGTGAGAAACATCCATTGGCTGCCTTCCTTCCATATGTGCCCCCAGCCAGGGATCGAACCCTAGCCAAGATATGTGCCCTGACCGAGAATCAAACCAGCAACCTTTCCGTGCACAGGACAGCACTCAACCAAACGGCAGGGCAGAACTTGAGCTTTTGGAAATAATTTTATTTGATGTGAAAGTGATTGGATATAGATTGTAGAAAAATAAATGTGATACTCTTTTTAGTTACTCATTGCATAGTGATGGACAGACTTCAACTTTATTTACATAAAAGAAGCCATGATTTTATTACATTCCCAGAACCTGTTTCTGTTTGTGAGAAGCAATCACTTTACTGTCTCATATAATTGACTAGAGCATACTTTTAAAACTGTGTTCTGCATTTAGATGTTAAGACTCCACTGACATTTTAGCACAGTTAAACCCTGTTCAGAAAGACTGTGTCCTGGCCAAAGACCACAAAAGAGCCCTTGGTTGTGCGGTTTCCTCCTCCTTTTCCCCTCGCTAACAGAGGTTTTCCTATCTTGGCAGCTGTTTCCTACAAGGCGGTCATCAGTCCCTGATTTCTTCCTTCCCTTTCTTCCCTCAAACAAGGACTCTTTCAGAGAGCAGATGACTGAAGACAGACTGATCTTGGACCGTTTTAAGAAAGGGGAAATGTGTTCAAGAGTTGTGCTTGTGGGCAAGCAGCCTGTACGTGTTAGGTCATTGACGTGAAAGGACTCATTACAGCCAAAGCTTGGACAGTCAGAATTCTGTCAGGAGCTTTCCAAAGCTCATGCTTAATTCTACTTGTAGTACTGAACATACCTCATTCACACATGAAACTTATTCTACTTGCTTCATCAGCTCATTGAACAGTCTATAGGGTATAAGAAATTGTTTATTGATGGGGCTTTTCAGTGCGACAAGCCATGAAATTATCTGATTTCTCCTATGCTTTCCATAAAAGAGCTTGCAGTTTTAAGGCAGGGACTTTGCCACAGCAGTTGTAAACTGCAAGTTTTCTTTGGGGTTTGTCTTTGGACTAGTCTTTGGGAGCACAGAGTGAAAAATGGATAGAGGGAGCTAGCCAGTTCCGCAGGGTTGTGTGGCCTGAGTCTTCATCCCATTAATTTCCAATGTATCCATTCTTTTTATATTTTTGGCGTTCAGAAGAGGAAACTTGCTCTTTTCTTCGTTTTTGCCTTATTTCTTTGGACAGAGAAGCATCTCAGGTGATCTCTCCTATTGAAGAACTAGATCCTAAAGGGGTGGTCAAAGTTAGACTTGGCTCAGCATTATATATATTTTTGCCGTCTCTCCACCAGTTCGTTCGTTCATTTGTTTTTAGAGAAGCAACCTTGGAGATGAAATCATTATTGCCTAGAGCTAGTTTTTATTGTTGGTTTGTTTGTTGCTTAATACTCACAGGAGAGGATATTTTTTCCATTGATTTTAAGGTAAGAGTGGAAGGAAAGGATAGGGTGAGAGAGGAAGAAAGAAAAACATCAATGTGAAAGAGACACATTGATTGATTGCCTTCCACACTACAACCCATGTATGTGCCCTGGACTGGGAATTGAACTTGTAACCCTTCGGTGAGAAAGCTGATGCTCTATCCACTTAGCACACCAGCTGGGGAAATTTTTATTTGAGTTCAGTGGATGGACCTATGCACTCAAGATATAGGTTTGATGTTATGAAGTTACTAGAGGCCCGGTGCATGAAATTCGTACACGGAGGTCCCTCAGCTCAGCCTGTGCCCTCTACAATCCAGGAGCTCTCAGGGGATGTCCTACTGATGGCTTAGGCCCACTCCCATGGTTCTCTGTTCTGCAGGGCCTGGGGGTTTTGCTGCAGCCATGGAGATGAAGCCTCCATGCCCTGTTGTTGGGGCTCTGTCTGTAGGGCCTGGGGGTATTCCCACCACCACCTTGTAAGGAAGCCCCCAAGCCCTGCTATCCAGGCACTGTCTGCAACGTCTGGGAACTTCCCTGCCACTGCTGCACTAAGGAAGCCTCCAAGCTCTGCTGTCCAGGCTCTGTCTGCTGTGTTTGGGGGCGGATCCAGCTTTGCTGCTTGGTCCCCACGAACCCCCAGGGGCTGACAGGCCCAGACACTGAAGCAGCAGTAGAGTGGAGAGGCTGGATCCACCCCCTCTGGCAGCAGATCCAGCCTCACTGCTCCAGTGGACAGGCCCAGATACTCCAGCAGCAGGGCTGAGGGGACTGGGTGCTGCCATCTTGTGGCTATGTGAGCCGCCATTTTGTCATGGAGTGATGGTTAATTTGCATATCACTCTTTCTTTATATGGGATACCTTGCTGCAAGAAAAACCAATATTTGAAAATCTTAAACTTTCAAATGAAATATTTGAGACTTTATTAATTGACTCTATGAATAATAACAATCAAGTAATAATCTGATGTGTTTAGAAATGAGATATTTTTGGAGTGACATTATTATATAAAGTACAACCATATCTTAAAAATTGTGCACTCTTGTACAGAAAAATAAACCGTTTCATTATATCTCTACTCTATTTTGCAAGATAATCTGATACAGTTGTCGATAATGATGCTGCTACCATCGCTAAAATCAAATCAAAGAAGTATATGTTTTTTATAAAATCTTGTTAGAGGTGTTATGTATTAAAGCCAGTACAGGTGACCCTTGAATAATGTGGGGGTTGGAGCAGCAGCCCTACACAGTTGAAAAATTTGTGTATAACTTTTGACTCCCACAAAACTTAAAATTCTTCCTTGATTCTGTGGGGATTGGTTCCAGGATATCCCTTTCACCCCCCCTCCCCCCACCTCACGATGGATAACAAAATCCACAGATGTTCAAGTCCCCTATATAACATGGCATAGGTCAATGCATAGAGTTGGCCCTTTGCATCTGTGGGCTCCCACTAGTGAATAAAAACACCCCAGAAAAAACAGTACAGGCATTTACTGATCATAGGTAGACTCTCACATTAAAACACTGTGTTGTTCAAGCGTCAACTGTAATTTAATAAAAAGACTAATATTTGACATAGTGACAGATGAATTGTTCTAGAATGACTTTCTAATAAGCTTTTCAAAGAAAAATTAATCATTAGGAATTTTATATAACTATTATTTTGTGATTCATATGTTCTGGTTGTCTGTAAATGCTTTTGGGTTTTGATCATTTTTGAGATGTGAGGCTCTGCTATTTAGCAGGTAGGCACAGCTGTCATATTGGGTATAAAATCAAAGTTTATACCTTTTCTTAAAAAATAATTAGGTGGTGGAGGGAAGAAGGAAGGGGTAGTAATTTTTATTTTCACATTTTTTATTTTGTAAAGTGCAAGGACCATAGAGTAAATGATGGATTTGTTTGCTTTTCAGATATGAGGATCAATGATGCAGACTGCTGGATTCAATGAAGCTGGACATTTTTAACTAGATTCATTAAGGAATACAAAGAAAATATTTAAAGGGATCAATAATGGTGTCTTCTGGTTGCAGAATGCGAAGTCTGTGGTTTATCATTATAATCATCTTCTTACCGAATGCAGAAGGTAAGTGCAGTTTGAATTTTATTTTTTACATATAGGAGACAGACACTGCAAGCTTACTTATGTAGAAGAGTACTATTTTATTATTTTAGAAACAGATGTTAAAGAGATTTTCTTAATGTTGAATTATTTTCATTACAGAGCTATATAATAAGTGCTAGAAGTCTGAATTTTTATTTTACATAAACTTATAAATGGAAAAATTTTAAGAAATCCTTAGATAAGTAAATGAATGCTTTGTTTTGATTTTATGTTTTACATTTATAAACTAAATTTATTCTAGTAAATTTGAAGGCATTTTGTAGCAACTCTTTCACTTCATCTTTTGTCTGCTCCTTGAGTGCAGTCATAGCTCTAAAACTATTAAATAAAAATTTCCATATGTGTTGGAAAACTTTTTTATAGTGCTGCTATTTTCATGTTACCTATATCTTTTTGGTGACAGATCTGGTTTTTAAAGAATAACATATACTTTTGAAGTTTAATGAAATAATTGGAACCATTATATGGATTTCCTGGTATCCATTTTTTTTTTTTGTAGACATGTGTTTTTTTTTCCATATGAAAACAACACCCTTCCAGGTGCTTTTTACGGAGCAGGTAACAAGTTAATAAGGAGCAAAGATGTGTGAAGTTTATAGTTCATTGATAGTGGTAGTTGTATTAATTGTGTAAAAGTGGTGAAGATTATAAAATCTCTGAGAAATGCATGTACAATATAATAGTATTTTTGTTTCCAATTAAATATTCTTGAAGAAAATATTTAGAATTTTAATATTGGCTGATCACATTTATACCTATTAATAAAAAGATAGGTGGAAGAAAAGAGGCAATACTGTCAACTAATAGATAGCAGCAAGCTTATTATTACAGTGTCTTTGTAATAAACCTGCAAAATGTTAACAATTTTGCCAAAAGAATTTTATTTGAATTGCTTGTTCCAAAATTGTTTTATTTATCTTCTCCTAGCTCTCAAAGTTTCCTACTTTCAGTATGTTGATATAATTTAATAATGCAATTCAAGTAAGTAACACATGATTTAAGTCACACATGAAAGTCATAAATGGGATAGTATTTTATTTTTAGAAGATACTGTTCTTTGCATGAAAATTGAAAGATGCATCAAATGTAACATTAAAATGTAATATGTCTGAATAAATACTACTGTAATGGTAAGCAGTGAGCAGAAACTGAGTTTAATAATAAGAATCTCTGGCTTGGAAGGTTATAAAAATTTTGTGTATAATCTATAATTTTGCATCTGCTTTTTTTTCCCCGAGAAAAACTAAATTCCTGCTGTTATGTTTGAATGATTTTATACATTTAAGAAAATTTCCAGGTGTGGACCAATGGCTCATTAGTCCACATAATGAAAAAAAATTCCAATCAAGATAGAGACCACTTTGCTGGCACAGTAGCTTAACTCAGCAGGAGGTTAGCAAACAGAGACTTTTTCATGAGGTACTGCAGTTTTATTTCTAGTGTCACCTTTCAGGTCAAGATTCATATCTGCTGTTTAGAGAAATTTCATTTTTGGCACATCAGGCCACGGGGTGTTGCTTTTGAAGCATTTCCCTCCTACGGGTAACAAGAACCTGGAAAGAATGCACACTGCTCGTTGTGGGAGTATACACAGTTATGTGTACTGTTAGAGCAGTGATCCAGGTACATGGTTTTGTCTTAGAAAAGTTTGACATGACATGTTAGTTCTTTATTGCCAGAAAGCAGATGATGCTCTATGATCACCTATATAGAAAATCAATCAAAGTTAGGTGTGAGAGCACAGGAAAGGAGACACAAATTTAACCTTTCAACCATGAAATATCTTCTGGTCCCTTACAGGATCGGTTACCTTTTCAAATCTTAACAGAGGTGAGCACTCCCGTATTAGTACTTACTAGTAGATCCTTACAGATAAACTCAGATAAGGTTTCCTCCCTCCTTGCTCATTTACTGGTGACTAAATTAAGCCAGGTGCTCAATAAAAAACCGGCAAGGCACAGTTTCTGCTCTTGAGCTCATTGTCTTGTGTGCAGGGGTGGAAATCTCAAATACCTATTGGGGCCAAGCAGACACAGTAACTTGAGTGTGTTTGCAGGCCAGTGGAGGTCTGTCCAGGCAGGGAAGTCCTTGCTGGGGGACCCAGGATTGCCTTTTTATTTTAGCCTGGTTTTGCCAGTTTTCTGGCTTTGCAATACAAAGTAGACATTAGATTCCGGTCAAGGGTATGTACCTTGGCTGCAGGCACATCTCCAGTGGGAGGTGTCCAAGAGGCAGCTGATCGATGTTTCTCTCTCATCGATGTTTCTGACTTTCTATCCCTCTCCCTTTCTCTCTGTAAAAAAATCAATAACATATATTAAAAAAATGTCTTTGTATTGTACTCAGTCATGAGCCATGCCTGCCTTTTAGAGCTGTCTTTTCTCCTGTTTACCACAGTGTTTTCCCTTATGATTTTCAAGGCTTAATGCAATTTTCAATTTGTTTTACATTTATACAGATGAGATGTAAATTTCCACATTTGCAAGAAGGTCTTATTCTGTCAGTGAACATTATAAATCTGTCATGTTTTGTGTGCATATAAGAGCAAATCACTAAGCATTTTTATAACTTCTACTATGGTAACAGCTGATTACATATATAAAGGTTTTAATTGTTAGAATTAGGTTGTTTCCCTCTCGCTATCTCTTTCAAGTAGTATTTCAGAATCAATTAAAGTCTGACCCATTAAAATTTACTTATTTTTGAAAAATAGGAACCATGTTTTTTTTTATTTTTAAAGTCTCCATTCCCTGTGTATTTTTTAAAATGCTGTTTAGAATTTCCAAATACAAACTAGTTATAAAAGACCAGACTTTAAAATATTTTGTAAGTTTTTCTTAGAATTGATTTTATTCCTAGAGAACTAACCTCAAGCCCTTCAAAAATTAGTTTTCTGGAGAAACTGGTGTGTTTTGATTCTTTTGGGTGATTTCTATAAGCATAGTAACCCACTGTGGAATCATGTATCAGTAAGTAGGAAAGTAAATTGAATTTTTGTGTCCTAGAGAATTAAATTATGGTATATAATGGAGCCCTGGAAAGTATAAGTCAGACATCTGAAGGCTTGCTCAAGTGACAAGTTACGAATAATAGCAGTTCTTCAGCAAAGTCGGTAATATGGATTTCAGGTTGAGTTTTATGCAGTGTATATGTAATTAGATTTCTTTCGTCAGAATTTTAGTTAATTAACTCAAATTGCATTTCTGCTTATCCTCATTTCAAAGAAAAATATTATGCTAGGTATAAAAGTCAGATATTCCAGATATAGTTGTACATATTTATTTTATATACATCAAGACAATTTTAGAACATAGCCATAGAAATAGTATTGTACCCATTTTTAAATGTAGTCTTAAATTCCTTAAACACATTTTATAATGACTGTTGTGTAGATGGTATCTTACTGAAAAAGGATGTTTGATTGTGGGGTCTTTTCAGTAGTGGTGTGGCAGGGAAAAAGTAGATCTCGGTGTTATGTATGAATTCAAAAACATTTTTGGCATATAAATACTTCCTTCAGAGTGATCTATAATTTAGTGGAAGGAATTGTTCTCCAAGATTAAATTTAAGAAGGATCATTTCCTTTTTTTCTTCCATTCTTTTAACACATGCATAATGAAATGCATAAAATTTATATTTGCACACACAGGCATATACAGTATGTCCGCTTCATGGGATCTTTTTATTTTATTTTATTTTTTTGTTCACTGTTGTGTCCAAGTTTCTAGAACAATGCCTGGCTTATAGTAAGCACTCGTTCTATATCCATCACATAAATAGCATAAATCTTTAAAGAGGGTAATGGTCTTAATTAATCGAGAGGGGACAATAAATACTTGTTATAACAAGGTGAAAAGTGCCATGACGATGATACTCACAGAGGTATTGAGGTGAAGGGTAGCTGAGTTGGATGGGATGTATGTCAGGAAGTAATGATGTCAGGATGCTTGAGCTGAATCTCAAAGTTGCTGAATAAGCTAGGTAGAGACGGTGAGCATGGTAGTGGAGAAACAAACAAGCAATGGAGAGAAAACAGCGTATATATGGAATAAACTATTACAGTGGTTCTCAAACTTTAGGAGCCACAGAATCACCTGGAAGGTGTGGGGTAGAGCCCAAGGATTTACATTTTCTGACAAATGTTCATCCCGGATGACACTGGGGTGTTCAGCATCACACTTAAGAAGCACTATAGTATTAACCGAGTGTGGGTGGATGAGGTGAGATGTTAGGGGTGCAGAGGTGTGGATATAAAGTAACTTTTTAAAGAGTTTTAGAAAAAAATTATGGTTTAATTCATTGTGATTTAGAAGTCGCAACCAGTTATTTACTGGGAGTTACTATCTCTACCTTTTCATATAGCTCTTTATTCTTCTGTTGAAATTCTTTGGGTATAATTTTAGGCTTCAAAAAGGAATTATTTTGTCACTCTGTTTTGACAGTGTACTAGGAAAGAAAAAAATAACATAGAAAAACTGTCTCCAGATTGGAAAAAGCAGAACATACCTTCTGTTAAGGGTAAATGTGACATTGTCAGAACTCCTAAACCCTCGCTTCAGTTTGTCTCTTTTCATTGTGATAACCTTGTTCTTTTTCTTGTTGGGAATAACTACATGGCTCTTGCTATGATAATGCTGAATTAACTTACTGTAGGGACTTGAGATTTCCCAGTCTAGCAAAATTGACTATTTTTGTTCATTTCAGTATATTTGATTAGTTGAAAGCTAGGAGGTAAATTTTCAGCAAGGTGCATGGGGATTTGGCAGTATGACTCCTATTAAACTTAATGGGAGTCACAACTCCCATTAAATTAATAGAAATTGTACAGCATATCCATGTTCGCTGCATAGCAAATGTAACCTTATATTTTAAATTCACAAATTATGTAAATTAACTTTGGGTTAAGCAATGTATTTTTAAAAAATGATTTTCTTTATATTTTTAGTGCAAATCAGTGTAATTTTACTCCTTAAGAGAGTAACTAACTATATTGCTCTTAGGCCACTTTAAGTATTCCTTATTGTATTAAATGAGTGTAATGTAATTTGATTGCAGCAGCTTTCTTCTGCATAGGTTATGATGTAATTCAGTTTTAAAAATAAATATTAATGCCATTTACAAATTATATGATGTTGTTTATATTATAAACACCAGATGCCTTGTAGGACTAATACCAGGATTCAAAAGCAAGGCATATTTGTTCTGAACATGGCTCAAGTTGGAAAAAAAAAAAAGACTAAATAGGATACACTGGTATTCTTTTTAAAAATTAATTTGGAATATATTTGGGACGTCTTATTTGACATTCAGTGTCAAAATTTGCCATATTTTATATGAAGATTAGGTTCTAGTGCTTAATTTTTTTTCCTTTACATTTTTCCTCCCACTTTTTATTCTAGTTCATCTTCTTGCTGCTTTTCCAGTGTTAGGGAAGGTTTGTTTATCCACAATCTCTGTTGATTCTCCAGGAGACCTGTGACTAGTGGTAAAGTTGTATAAGTCAGTGTGTCACACACAATAGACTTCAATAACATTGTATTGCTCCACTATAAATTTTTGCAAACCTTTATTTTCTGACCAAAAAAACCCTACATCAAATGTTTAACAAATCTGTTAACTATGAAAAATATTTGTTAAACGTAAAGAGGTTATAAACTTGTCCATACAAAAGGAAATTTTTGAAATATTGATTTGATATCAGTATTTAGGCACTTATCAGAGTCATTGCTATATTTGGAAAGAATCAGTAGTGTGATAAAGGTAGCTTAATTATAAGCACGGGAAGCATGTAAAGCTTCTTAATTTTGCTTACCAGTAGTGTGTTAATTACTCACTGAGTACGTTCAGTTTTGATTAATCTTTTGCTTAACTTTTCAAATTCATACACATTTTCTCTTTTTTATCTACTATCTGGTTAGGTTTCAGTATTAGAGAATAAGATAATACAAAGGCTTGAGCACATCTGAGTATTAATGTTGAACTGGTATGTCTTGAAGAACTGATTTATCTGCCACATTACTGAGGGAGTGCCTTGCTGAAACATATGCTTGGTACCCTGTGGTACTCTTTATTTTCTTTTCACCTCCTGCATGACAGAGAATGACATATGACAGCCGTGCAGTCTGCATGTATTAGACATCAATGTGGATTAGTGAATATCTCCTGACATCTTTCAACCCTATTCTTGAACTCCTTTTGTCAACTTGACAGAAGTGATTCCAGGAGAATACCTAGCCCCAGCCCTGGGATTTCTTGGCTAAAATGTAAGGCTGGGAAGGGAATTCCCTATCAGAGCTTTAGGAAGCAAAAACATTTATAATCCCTCCCTAGCAGCATGGTACTCTACTGAGTTTGACTTTTATGTTTGCTATTATTTTTTCTTTGAAGCCTTATTTTTCTTAAAAGTTCATGTTGCCTCCCCCTTTGAGTTTGAATGTAATACATCCTCACGAGAAAATATATGAAAAAAAATTAAGGTAGGAATTTAAAATTGTTTTTAAGTCTAGGACTTTGTATAACCACGACACATTTTCCTTTTTGTTTCTAACACACGTTCTTGTTGTTATAGATAAAATACCATTGTGATTTATAAAACAAAATTAGGTTTTTGATCTCCACCTCTGTATCTTTTTATTTTACTTCATGGTCTCATAACTTGTATTATTATGCCATTATATGTTTAGATAATGGATGTTAACAATTGCATTGCAATTTATTATGTATACATCAAAAATGATTTACTCTTCTCTTTCTAATCATTGGCCATTTTAACTTAATTTCACTCACGTATATGTAAAAGAAATATGTTATCAATTTATCCTTTATATCTGGTTATTTCCTGAGACTAGAATTCTGGAATTCTGATTAATTACATCAGGCACATGGATAGAGTCCAAACTGGTTTTTCTGAAGGGTTATACCAATGTTCATTTTGATTACCAGTGTGTGAAAGTATCAGCATACTCACTTGACCGCAATTGATCTAAAATTTTTAAAAGAATTGGCACTTCCTATGTGTAAAGGGGTGTCTGATTGTAAAAAGGGGGTGGTAATTTCCTGGGGAAAAATAGAGGGATTCAAATAAAGCAAATATTTGTTTTGCAAATGAGTTTATCTGAAAAAGAGATTAAGTAATATTTATTTTGCTGGTTATTTCTAGTCTTTTAACAATATCTAATTGTTTTGTATCTAATTGGTGTATGTGTATTAATCATTAGTTTTCTCTCCCCTTTACTTTTGTGCTTCATCCTTTTCTCTGTAATAAATTGAAATCAGGTAGTAGATATGCCTAAAATTAAATTCAGGTCTTGATTAGAGGCAATAGGTTACTAAGAGTGAGGGACTTCATAAACTTTAGCCAAACATAATAGAGGGGATGAAAGGGGCCTTGGCTGGTGGCAGTGGGGAGAGAGCTGTTGGATTTTAAGAGACCCACTTTTATACGGCTGTGATAAGGTGGTGGTCGCAGGTGATTAAAAATGTGGTAAAGTGAAGGAGACATGTGATATAGGTTAAGTATGTTCCCTTGTTTAAGGAACCTTCCTTGATTAGTTTTGTTTTTTGGTTGTTTGTAGTAGATCTGTGAGATATCTGAATTTTTTTCCAGGCAGAAAGAAAATAAACAGTAGTCAGTACAAGGAGAGGAAGTCTCATTGAGGAAAGGAGATTAGATATTAGGATATTGGGAGAAGGAGATTCAGGAAGAGATGTGCACAGGAGAAGAAGAAATTTAAGGGAGGTCACGCTGGATGTCTTTAATCTTTTTATGTAGAACAGTGCTCCTTAAAATTTAATGCTTGTATAATGCACTTGGGAATCTTGTTAAAATGTAGATTCTGATTCCATGATCTGGGATGAGCTGTGAGAGTCTGCATTTATAATAAGCTCCCAGGCAGTGCTGAGGCTGCTGGGCAGTGAGAGGACATCTGTATCAAGGAGTCTTGACTTAAAATGTTTAGTCTAGAAAATTAGATTTTGGGTGACAGTTGTTCCTACCTTTGCAAATCAAGGTTTGTTTCTAACCTTAACACAGTTGAAATGTAGGAATAACATCTTTCACTTTTCTAATTTGTATTGTTTTCAAAAGGAACTAAGCTACTATATGACATTTTTTGTATTTCGTTATACTTTTAATCCTGATTTATATGCTTTCGAGTGACCTTTTATCTGATGATTTGCTTTGAAAAATCCCTGAGTAAATGCAGCCTGACCCCTACTCCCTAATATTTCCTTTTAGTCCCCATTGATCTGTCCTACTTGTAGTCTGTGATGCATGGAAACACTACTTTTAATAGCATGTTACTACCAATGTACTTAATTCTTGAAGTAAAATTATAAAATCAAAAGTAGTGTAAAGTATATGTTACGTTTGTTTTAACCCATGTAGGAAGATTGCATTTTACTAATTTTTCAGACTCAGTATATATTTAAAACTGAGAAGTTTTGTCACTGTCACTTGCGTGTTAGTGCCCTGACATGACGGCACTGTAAAGGAGTATAGGATGGGAATGTAAACTGGTCATCTACAGGAGCTTAAAGGTGCTTCGTCCGCTTAAGGCTATCTAGTGATTTTTCTGCTTTGTAGATTAAAGATTTTATTTTCAGTAATAGATATTATCTCCTTTTACTTTCCATATCAGAGATAAAGATAGGTTACTGATGTGATTTTAGTTTTATCATAATACAAATCACATTTATTTCTTCATGAAGTTCATTAGGTTATTCAGCTTTTAAACCCGAACAAAAATTAAGGAGATTTTAAACAAAGAGCTTTCTATATAGGTATCTTAGAGGTAAAAATACCTTTTATTTGTATTTATTGGTAGGACTGAGAATCACAACTTGGGCATTAGTTAGCCACATAGAAGTTTTCAATTTACAGGTTGAGAAACTAAGGCCTGCAAAGTGATCCCTTTGTGTCCAGCTCTGCTCACTGCCACTCCATTTTTCTTTCTGTAGAACCAAATTTTCACCCTCAGGTAGGTCATAGGTGTATTTTCTTACCTCATCAGGCTGTCACCCAAGATTATTTAATATGTACTTTAAAATACATTGCTTAACATTGTTTCACTTAAGGGTGACAATTGAAAAAGATCTTCAAAGTTTTTAATATTACATTCAGATTAAAACTACATTAGTTTGACTTTATTTTGAAATATATGAAACATAATACCAATGTTACTAGCTCTGTAATTTTCAAATAACATTCAGGAATTATATAATCATAAGCAAATACTTTTCAGAATTTCTCTTTGAAAGTGCAAACTGCTTCAGAATGATTATCAGAACATTGAAAAACTGAAACATTACAACAGTTTTGATTTTGCTCAATGTGGTTTATCAGTTTTACACTGAGCATTTATCATTGAAATAATAGTTAAAGGCATGCTTTCTTATCCCCTCCTTCAGGTATGGGGTTTTAGATATTATCTTTTCCCTTTTGTTTGCTTGCAACAGGAAGATCCTTTAATCCTTTGCGTTGTTTTAGAGTTTAAACAAATAGAGGCTATCCTTGTTAGCTTTTAAAAGCTCTTACTTTTGCTGCATCAATGGCACTCACTGTAGATTCTGGGACCCTGCTTTATTTACCAGAAAGCTTGCCTTTGAGATCTGTCATTCCATTCTTTTAACTGTGCTGTTAATTGACAGCAGAGATTGAGTGGGAAACCTTTAGTGACAAAAACTGGATATAGGTATGACTCCAATCTAAAGGCTGATGAATCTTTGCTGCTTTATCCCTTTTCTATTTGTACTAATGTAATAAATATAGATGAGAAGAACAAAGTACAGTTAAAAGCATTCAGAAATGTTAAGCAACAATAAAACTCCATAACCATTTAAATGACAGCAGCTGACTATTTGAGTTAACTTTGTGTTTGGCTTAATTTGGGGCCCTAATTATTTCTAACTTACGTGAGAAGATTTCAATTATAGTATCCTGCAGGGATTTGTAGCTAAGGCAACTAAAAGAATCATTTTACATAAAGTACTTTTGTTCAACTGATTAGACAAGTTAAAATGTAATGATGTAAAATTGAAATCCTTCTGATAAGGTCCAAACAAAAATGTTTTTTGGTAATTTGGTTAAAAAATTAAAATAAGTTTAATTTTAAGTAATATTTTGGTTTGGGGGATGATTGCCTTTATTGTCATACTGATAATACATGTATATATGTATTCACACACATATATAAAATGTATCTTAAGATTCCATGTTTTAGTAAAGTAGTAAAATAGTGAAGATATTTGTTACAGTGAAAACCTTTGTAAATCATGTTTAATCACTTCATACAATCCCTGATACATGGTTTGACATCTTCAGATGCCTAGATTTAGAGGAGAAATACAAATAATTTGAATGACAAGCACCTCTTTTGTATTTTGGAATGCATTTCAATTGAGCACAAATCAGGGATTCATTTATATATTTGAAATGTTGCATACCAAGAACTACAAGGACATACGATGTGGTTGACATTGTGCTACAGTTGGTAGATAATTCGATATTTAACTGCCTCTTCCTAAGTATTCTTTCTCCTCAGTGATGTCGAATACCTTTACCAGACTGAAACCTACTTTATGACTGTTAGTGGTAAATCCTATTTTGGTTCCTTACTAGTCTATGTACTGGAGCAAAATATTAAAAAAAAAAAAGAAGAAAAGCATTTTTTGGCATCTATAGATCATTTTGAGACTTAACCATAACATTCTACTGGAGTATCATAGCTGTTTAATATTAGTCTAATCCAGTGAATGAAGAGCCAATAGGTGTTGTCTTATCTTCTCAGCACCCCTTTGTCGTCCCAGACCTCTTCACCCTTTCTCTTATCCCCCTTTACCTTTCCTCAGTTTTTGAACCCCTGTTTTATGTTAGTTATTGTCTTTATATATTTACTAGTGACCCAGTGCGTGGTATCGCGCAAGACCCTGGACCTCAGACCCTGCTGCACTGCAGGAACCAAAGTCAAGTCCCTGGCCACTCGCACACCTCGCTGAGCACACAGTCCTGCCAAGTGACCTGCCTTTGGTCGTTAACAGCATTAGGGCCACTGGGTTTTAATAATTCTATCTAAAAGAGTAATATGCAAAATGACCGTCACTCCAACACACAAGATGGCTGCCCCATGTGGACACAAGATGGCCAGCAGGGGAGGGCAGTTGGGAGGGACCAGGTCTGCAAGAGAGAGCAGTTGTGGGCAATCGGGCCAGCAGGAGAGGGAAGTTGGGGGTGACCACGGCTGCAGGAGAGGGAAGTTAGGGGCGACTGGGCTGGCAGGGAAGGGCAGTTAGGGGTGACCAGCCAGCAGGGGAGGACAGTTTGGGGTGAGCAGGTCATCAGGGGAGGGTAGTTAGGGACAATCGGGCTGGCAGGGGAGTAGTTAGGCATTAATTAGGCTGTCAAGGGAGTGGATAGTGGGTGATCAGGCTGGCAGGCAGAATTGGTTAGGGCCAATCAGAAAGACAGGCAGGTGAGCAGTTGAGAGCCAGCAGTCCTCGATTGTGAGAGGGATGTCTGACCACCTATTTAGGCCCAATCCCACCAGGATAGGGCCTAAACGGCCAATTGGACATCCCTTGATGGGTCCCAGATTGGAGAGGGTGCAGGCTGGGCTGAGGGACACCTCCCCACGCCCTGAGCATGAATTTCGTGCACTGGGCCTCTAGTATAGAATATACACATTATGTTCTTTAATTTTGTCAATGTGACTAGTTGTTTACCCAGTGCAACAAAATCTACAAAATTCAAGGACCCCAAATTTGACTTTGAAGTGGAGTTTTCCTCCCATAACTCCAGGCAGGATATATTACTGTTTCTTGGAAACAGTGCCAAGAAATCCACCCTTCTACCTACTCATTTCTATTTGTTTTTTATGATACTTTCGGAGGCTTTTTCTGATATAAACCTAAATCCTGAATTTATATGGCAATGCAAGTCCAATAGTATCCGTCATTAGCCACAAGTTCTTAAACACTTTAACCTGTGGCTAATGTGACTAAAAATGGACATTATTTTATTTAATGTTAATTAAGTAGCCATAAGTGTTAAGTGGCTACTGTCATGGACACAAGAGTTTATAGGTACTTTTCTGTGTATATGTAACACTTTTTTTTGGGAGTGGTCACCTCTTATACATCCTTTATATGTTTTAGTTATTTCCTTGGGGTCAGGGGCAATTTCCTACTTATTTCTGTATTTTTCATAGTGTTTTGGCATTCAGAAAAATACTTCTGTTAATTGAGAAGTGCATTCAAGGAACGTTAGTACCAAAACAATATTTTAAATACATATTTCATTGATGGTGCAGCAATTTCCCTAATAATTACCTAAAAACAATGTGGTGAATTTGTGAATATAGAAAACAAACAAGTGTCTCTGTATGTCCAGTGAATAGTTTTGCAGGAATGGGGTCTTTGGGATTAACAGCTGAGGATAATTTTAAGACTTAAAATCAAACCCTGGTTATTGACTGCAGCCCCAGTTCTTAAGTAATTTTCATTGAAGCTTAGATATAAGAAGGAGTAAATTATATTTTTCTAATAGATAATGGTGTTTTATTATAATGTATTGAATATAGACATGTTACATTTGAAAATTATTATTGTTTTGGTTAATATAGTTTTAATGACTGTTACTAATATTAAAATGCTTATAGCTGATAATGAAATTGATGTCTTTTCTGAGGGATCTTCATAATATGTCTTTTAATCTTATATATGTGTGCATAATATGTGCATATTTATGTAGGTACATATGTATATGTGAATATATATGTATTTGTTTATGTATATGTATATGTATTTACTGGTATGTGTATATCTATATCCTGGAAGTGAGAATTTCTTATTTTCATTTAAATAACACTTGAAAAGGAATACTGACTTTACATATGGCCTGTCTCTTTTGGAAAAAAAAATTCTGTATGTAGTAAACATTGAGGTAGATGCAACTAGAGAAAAAAAATTTGTGCAAGTATCCGCCGCTATTTGAAAGTTCTTGTTATATCACAGCTTTTATGAAAGGCCTATCTTAGTACTTGTTTTCACTAACTCAAAGGAATTCAAAGGAATTTTCACTTAATGAAAAAAAGAGAAAGCATTCAGCATTTGTTTTGCAGTAAGCCATTATAGAGGCAGCTTATACCGCAGCAGCGAGAGTGCCCCCCCCCCCAGCTCCTTCCTGTGAACTACATTCAACATCACTTCACCAAAGCTTTTTTTTTCTTTTTTTTTTTTCACCAAAGCTTTTAACTATGGCTGTGAACATCTGTATGGCATCTTGATCTATTTTGTTCGTCTTTTAGCAAGATGTGTCCTAAGGTACCAGAAAAGACTCAGGGAGCTTGTAAGAGTGTTATGCTGAATGTAAAACTGGGTGTAATTAAACATTTTGCTCATGGTGAACAAAATGAAGACATTGTGTGTGCATTGAGTGCTGGAAAACGTTTTGCATAAATGAAAATTGCTTCTTTGCTTTATACTTTTGAAAAGTTTCATAGGCATATTCTACTTTCAGATAGTGGGGGAAACCAATATTCATTAGTTTTTAAGGCGAATGTATTTGACTTAGAATGATGAGTTAAAAATAATATATTTAAGTTTTTCTTGATATGCTGAGCATTCACTTGCGGTTTCAAAAGTGCTAGTTTCTGAACCGCACATCTAACAGTTCATCACCAGGTTTTATAACCATAATGTCTCAGATTGAATTATTTCATCAGCTTCATTCCTGAATGATGTATATTTATTTTAGCAAGCCAATCCATCCCATTCTTGAAATGAAAGTTTGGCATCCCTGAGAATAATTGAAAAGAACGTGTTGCTATTTCATAAGAGGTGAGTTCCAGAAATGGTTGTGCCATGGCTGTGCTATTAGAACAAATGAATCATCATTCAGTTCACTCTCTGGAAGGAGAGGTTATAGTTTATTATAGGAAGAGATATTTATGAATATAGTCTTGTTTATATGTGGGGAAAAAACAAACCATAATACTTCATAAATATAGTTTATATATTTGTCATTTAAATAAGATAATAAAATAAAATGGAAGAAAAAATTCTAATTTCCTGATTATAACATGAGACTTAACTGTTTTTCTTAATTTTTTAATTTCTTTATTGATTAAGGTATTACATATTTGTCCTTTTTCCCCTTTCCCCCACACCTCCCATTCAGGCCCCACCATTCCTGTTGTCTGTGTCCATTGATTAGGCTTATATGCATGCATATGAGTCCTTACCCCCACTGTCCCCTACCTTCTCTGAGGTTTGACATTCTGATTGATGTTTCTCTGTCTCTGCATCTATTTTTGTTCATCAGTTTATGATGTTCATTATATTACACAAATATAGATCATGTGATATTTATCTTTCTCTGCCTGGCTTATTTCACTTATAATGCCCTCCATCTCCATCCATGTTGTTGTGAATGTTAAGAACTCTTTTTTTTTTTAACTGCTTTTTTATAATAGATTTTTCAAAATGTGATCATATGAAAGTACTGGATAATGAACTTGTATAGCTTTAGGTTAAAGTATGTATATCTGTCCCTCTCTTGCTTTAGCTTTTGCTCTCTTTCAATGTTAACCCTCCCCCCCCCCCCAAAAAAAAAAACCAACCCAAAAACTAGTAAATTCTACATTTAATAGAAATATGTGCTGTTTATGGTTTTGGCAACTAAGAACCTCACTATATAAATAAAGATCAATTAAATAATTTTTATTTATGTATTTTTAAATTAAATGTATTTTTAAATTAAATGTATTGGGGTGATATTGGGTAAGAAGGTTATATATGTTTCAAGTGTACATTACTATGATAAATGATCGGTATATTGTATTGTGTATCTACCATCCAAAGTCAAATCATCTTCTGTGAATTTTTTTACAACTTCACTATTTTGTCTTAATTGTACTTTTTTTATTAGTATTCTCCATGAGGAGGATCTGATACTTTAAGTTTTCCCTGTGAATTTTGATTTTTTTGTTGTTGGTATAGTTGAAAGTAGTACCCAACTGTCAGTCCATTTCAAGAGGGAAGAAGGCAGATGCAGCTGGTCCAGAGGAGAGAAAGTCTAGTTGGTGCATAAAAAATTCATGTCAGCATTTCGACACTGCATTCTTTTGGGGTATCTGTTATCACTGAATAGGAAACTGTTTCAAATTGACAGGCAGACAGAATGTTGTGCTGAATGTGTAAATTGGAATTATCACATCTAGCAGTTCCCTTCACCAGGTGCTGGCTTGGAGCATGGTTCTGCTCCAGTGTCTTTAGAGTGGCAGGAATAGTTTTATTTGTTAATTATCCCTCATCCCATCCATTGTCTAGGTTTTTTGTTTGTTTGTTTTTTGGTAAACAGCTTGGCCAGGTGTTTTTAGGAATGCCTAGCAGGACAGTGCAACACTTGCAGGTGCTTATGTGGCAGGAAGATGCCATCCAGATCACTGAAAACATTTATATCCATCTGTGTAAAAAAGATTGTTGCTCCCAAGGGTTTTACTGAAACAATACTTTTCAATATTTTGTTGGCCCTGAAATACTGGTGAGGGCAAAAGAGGGATGGTTGGTGTTTTTAAGAAAGCAAGAACAATTAATTAGGCTTTATGTCTGAATCTCTTAGAAAACTTTGATATACAACCTATGTGGATCAGCGGTGAAGTTTTCAAAGATTGTAAAAATGAAAGTTAATCAAGTGTTAAAAGAATATTAAAGATGATTTTTTTAAAATTTAGGCTATTTGATCTTACTGAGAAGATTTACTACTGCGTAATATAATTGTATTTTTCTGTCATTTTTTTCAAGAAATACTTGGTAATATAGTACCGTGATGTTTGAAAACAAAATTTAGAATTTCTTATGCTTTATGAATTTATATCACAAGCTGTTGCTAAGTACTGCTCAAATTAATTTGTGCTTGAAGCATTTATGCTAGTGTCATTTTTCTTGAAATGTAATAACTTGAATGAAAATTATTTGATTAGTTCTGTTAATTATGTTTTCTTGACTGTCAAATATTTTTCTTAAAGAGCGTATGATCTATCTTTTGCCTGTAATATGAGCATTGGATTTTCTCAATACATTTTCTATTGTGGATTGCTTTTTTGCCCCTTCCTTCCTTCCTTCCTTCCTTCCTTCCTTCCTTCCTTCCTTCCTTCCTTCCTTCCTTCCTCCCTCCCTCCCTCCCTCCCTCCCTCCCTCCTTCCTTCCTTCCTTCCTTCCTTCCTTCCTTCCTTCCTTCCTTCCTTTTTTGTAGTCTTTTTTTTTTTTTCTATTGTGGTAAGAACGAAGAGCTAGATTTTACTAGTTTGCCCAGGACTGAAAGTTGTCATGGTATTTCGACAGCTGGTCACATTTCAGTGATAACTGCCAACATTTCACAGGATTTATCCTGTCAGCTTTGATTTAGGATTAGACATTATTGTCTTTTGTATTGACTTGGTCTCTGTTTCCTTGCACTGATAAAGCTTGTGGTGAAATTACATTTATACCAGAATTTCCCATGGAAGCGATAAAGGGAATATATTCAAGGGCCACAAGTTTTGATCTAAAGTCCATTGATTTAAATTCTGACTCTACATTACCAGCTATGTGAACTTGTATGAATTATTTAACTTGAGTCTGCATTTTATTTATATATTATAAAACTGCAAAAGTGCCTACTTTTAAGAACTGTTGATGCCTTGAAAATAAAGATGTTTAATTATTTAATCATCAGTAATTATTGAACATATCCAGTATGCCAGTACTATGCTATATGCTAGGCATGGTTCTTGCCTTTAATGAATTGTACAATAATTGTGATACCTTATGACACCTACAAGGGATGGGGAGAGACACTGTATAAGTGACGCCCAGCTAAAACTGGGTATGTGAAGGAAGGCTTTCTGGTAGAGACACCTGAATGGGGAGGAATTGACCAGCTAAAGAAGAATGGAGCATACCAGGAGAGGGACTAGAGTGTGTAAAGTCATTGTCACTAAAAACGTGAATTGCAAGCAGTTCAGTGTGTTTGTAAGGCAAAGGGAGACAAGAAATAGCACAGGTAAAAGAATATGGGCCAGATCATGTGAAAGAGTTAGGATTTTATCATGTGGTGATAATCATTGAATACTCATTGAGTAATTTCAAAGGCGATTATAGATTTTTATTCTAGAGGTATTTATTTAGATTGGATGGTGTCTACTGCTGAAAGCAGAGAGAATGTGAACAAGTTCCTTAAGGGGCTGCGTGATTAACAAAAAAGTGAAGGAAATATAAATAAATGATGCAAAACTGGAAAATGCATGCCTGTCTATAGTGGGCAGTGCTGCTCAGCTTCAGATGATTAATTTGTCAATGTTTTTATACTTTGCCAATGTGAGTACCTTGTCAGTTGATCTTATCACCCCCCCCACCCCCAAGCAAAGTCAGGAATTTACTTTTAAATGTTATGTCTCCATATTTTGAAATGTTGACAACTATTTCAAAATATAAATATAAATACTGATGGGGCAAATGAAATATACCTGTGAGCTGGACTCATCGTGTTGTTTGCCTCTACCCTTTCTTTTCAATAAAGATTACTGAAGTAGTAATCTAGGTGAGAAAGAATGAGACTGGAAGTAACTGCAGTGAGATTTCATGAAAAGGAATAAATGGATGAGATTTCAGAGGTGGAATTCAGAAGTAGAATTGATGGGATTCACTGCTGATGAAAAAAGGATTTTTCAAGTTGGTTGGGGGTGAGGAATGGTGTGTAATGGATGCTTAGGAATAAAATAAACTGGACTCTCCCAGGGATCTAGGAGCAGTCATACTGCCTGGCTTGACTTCCTGGTACTTCATGCAGCCTTGTTCCACTCTGTCAGCTTCATCTCCTGCCCTCAATCTGGAATTGCACCACATTTCCCAATTTAGATTCTAGATAAAGAAACTCAAGGGTCTTGCTCCTCTCTTTGTATGAAGTCACATCATAAGTTGCTTTTATGGTCATTAACTGGCTGCCCTTGACTTGAAGAACCATGTCTTTTTCAATCATTTTTGTTGAGGTGCTGGTAGGACCTCCAGGACTGGCTTTGCCCCCCTTAGCAGTGCCTATAGGCAGACCAGGTTTGGTGAGAATGAACTCACCATTGGCAGAAATGGCAATTTATATTTAGGCATGGTGAGTGTGTGGTGTCACTGTGGATCTTAAATTCACCAAGATGAGAAATACGCAAAGAGAAATTTGATGGATCACTTATGTGGTCAATTTAATGAAATTACTACCATTAAAAACATAGTTATTGATAATAAGCTCAGATGTAGACAGCCTTGTCAGTGGGGATATACTTAGAGAATTTTAAAAATATATCTAAGAATTAGATATTTTAATATAAATATTCCATATGGTCTCAATAAGCATATAACATGAAGTTTGCTTTATCACCAAAGAATAAACATTAGTAAAGTTTGGAAAACTTTTATTATATGTATACAGAAATAACCAATTGGTGTTTTTTTTAGCCTCAACTTATTGATTTTAGAGAGAGGGGAAGGAAGTGAGAGAGATAGAGGGAAACGTTAATGTATGAGAGGAACGTAGATCAGTTGCCTCTAGTCCAGGTATCAATCCTGCAACCTAGGTATATGGTGTGACCAGGAATCAAATTAGTAACCTTTCCATGCACATGCATGGATGACACTCCAACCAACTGAACCACAGTGGAAAGAAATAACTAGTTTTTAATGTCTTCCCTAATTTGTGCTTTTAATTTAAATTTAAAAACAATGGCTGCATTTTGTTGGACCCATACTACATACATATCAAGCTCATTGCTTCCTATTCATTGACCTGGGTAAATGAATAGGGTTTGTATTATTTTCTCAGCTTTTGCCTGAGGAAACTTAGGCACTTAAGTCAATAATAAATGCATAAATTAGATTCATTCATCCTCATGACTGATACAGCATTTTTAATGCTCCTTAACTTGTACAGTAATGAAAACCTATTTTAATTTTTAGTTTTAGAATGTTTCTAGATGTACATGGTATGGCGCCTAAGATTTAAGCTTTCCATAACTTAAACAATGCACCTGCGTAAAAAGGAAATGGTGTTTTAAAAGACGTTCATAAATGTACACCCACTATTTACACTTTGGTTTGGTCTGTTTGATGCCAGACAGCCTATTGAGAACATGGAAGATAAAGGCATTCCACATAATGCTTTTTGTCTCTGGTGCCAGACATCTTACTTAGCTTTATTTGTTTAGCTGCATTGACTACATATTTTGGCATTGGGTCCACAAATTAGTAGAAAAGCCTCTGTCAGCCCAGTCATGGTTCCTTCGGGGGCAGCCTTCTCTAAAAGTTATTATCCATTGACAACTTCAGGCAGAGAGGTTTGTTCCTAATCAGTAAACATACAATTGAAAGATTGTATTCTGATTTGAATATACTATGTTTTTTTTAAATTTAAAGGTTCTTGGTATATGACAGTACTTATATGTTATTTAATAAATGAATAAAATAGGGAAGAACCCTTTTCTAACATTTGAGATAGAATATCATTGACTATAGGTACCGTTTATTTAGTGAGATGTGGACTAGAGAGAAGAAATTTTCTTGTGTTTATACAGCCATTAAACTTTTTTCATTCTCACTGCTGTCACCTGAAATTCTTTACTGCTCTTGGTATTTTGAGACTGGACTTTGGAAATGTATGGGGGAATGCTAAACCATTTTATTTCAAAAGAGACATAATTAATAATTTGGTTTAGGGAAATAAGGATAGTAGAAGACAAAGATGACTAGTTTTAGACTTAGGGAAATCAGAGAGGGTGAAAGTTAAATATTATAATACTCTAATTCCCTGAGGAACAAGTGGTTATTCTAGCCACGGAAATTTACTATTATTCTCCTGGGATAACAGCAATGTTGGTTTAAATGAGGCCACATGGAGAAACTTTGAAATTCTGTGAAGACACTTTAGAATGGAGAAAGCCAGATCTTAATAACACTTAGAACATGCAACTAATATCATTGAGCCACTCCTTGACTTGATTTATTCCTGATGACATTTGTTATTTCATCCAGCAAATGCTGTTTATTGAGTTCTTCCTCTGTGGAACATGTTTTGTATTTGGTAGGAGGAAGAACTGAAATGAAGAAGGAATATCATTTTACCTACTTTCATAAACTTCCTCTTAGGGCAGTAACAAATGTATTATGAAAATATTTAGAGCTCAGACATGATAGTATTTTCCTAATCTTGCTGTCTTCCTCACCTCTTTAGATGGAAACAGGGTCAGTATTTGACATTGTGTTTTTATTTCTTACATTATCAGAATTAGGGATGGTTATTTAGGTAAAGACCAGTGAAATTAAAAAATGATAGCAAGTATACAAAGACCTAAAAAATAATTTATAAATATTAAAAAAACATTAAATTACTTTTAGAGCCATGTGCACATTTTTAGAGCGTGGTAAAGTATCAAAGTATTTGATTACCATGGCTAATTTTGCAAAGATTTTATTTTTAAAAAATATATGTTTTATTGATTTTTTACAGGGAGGAAGGGAGAGGGATAGAGAATTAGAAACATCAATGAGAGAAAAACATCAATCAGCCACCTTCTGCACACTCCCTACTGGTTGTGTGCCCGTAACTGAGGTACATGCCGCTGACCGGGACCCTTGAGTCCACAGGCCGATGCTCAATCCACTGAGCCAAACTGGCTGGGGCACATATTTTATTTTTATTAATAATATTAAGTTAGTTTAAGGAACTCATCTACCATTTGATAAGAGATATCAGAATGTCATGGCAAGTTCCAGATGTTTGATTAAAGGCATTGATACTTAGTGTTACACCCAGAGAAGTTTTTATTTTATTGATTCTGTAGTATCACTTCTAAAATTTCTTTATATGTGATATTGTCTTTAATCAACAAGCACATGCATGTTTTGTTTTTGTCTTGGACATTTTCCATCACAAATTATTTTGTTTTAACATAATTTAGACTTAGTCTTGTTGCTTTACTTACATCAGTATACACACACACGCACACGCACACACACACACTCACACATTGGTCATCATAGAGGATAGAAGGAAATTTATAAAAAAAGAAATTTTATTTCATTTGCCAAAGTTAAAACTGGCAGACTTGTAAGTTAAGAGAAAAGAAAATTAATAATTTTGATTTATCATATTGTTGTTTATCAATAATGGAAGGCAATAATGGAGGAGAGAAAGCACTTTTAAGTTTTGAAAAGTAGATATTTTTTTAAAGAGTATTCTCACTACTGGTAAATTTCCCAGAGAAAAAAGTCACCTGATCCATAATGATCCAACACCTATTAGCAGTTCTTGTGTCCCTTTTACTTTGTTACCACTAATTGTGAACTTTCTCAAGTAGCCCCTATCCACTTGTTTTGTTTTTACCTTGCTCTAGACTTTAGTAGACCACTCTGACAGTTACTATATAACTAATTCCTTTTTCATTTAATAAATAAATTTTGAATCAAAACTAGTTTTATGTAGCTTCATGAGGGCAGGGACCATGTCTTTTGCCAACGTTAATTCCCAGACCTCAGGAACATGCAAGGGACAACTAATATTTTTAAATGAATAAATATTTGATGAATGCTGAATAGATTGATGAATGAATGAGTTCCCCAGCAAAGGAGTATATATTGATGGAAAGTGAGTAAGTCTTTTTTTTTTATTGGGGGAGGGGTTGGCTGGGTTGGATTTACTTTTTATAAACTCTAGAGAAAGAAGTACTTAATTTCTCATAACCTTTTATTTGATGAAGCAGATTCACATATCACTTTTCACATCTACCAATGTAAACTAGAACAGATGTATGTCATAGAGGAGTTAATAAATCAATATTAAAAGAATGAATGGATGAAAGATCCCTTTTCACACTATTGTAAAAAGAAAAAAAAAGTCAGACCTTGATTTTGGGGGGAGAAATGCTCATGGAACCAAATAACATAAAATCTATGCTGGTTTCTAACTACTTAAGTTATAAAGTAAAATGAGCTCACATTGGAAGGCTGTGAATATGATTTTTAGTTTTATGTTTATACTTTCTATGGACAACATTCTGTATAGATTTTACATAGACAAAGTACTATTCATTTTATGGGGTTTAAAAGTGCCTGGAACTTAGGTGATTTGTGATTAACATTTAGAGCTAGCTGGTATCAGAACATAAATTAGAAATCAGTTTGTATGGTTCCTGGGCTATTGATCTTCATCCTGTGTAAGATTTAGTACTAAGGATGAGCCACTGACAGCTCATGCTGGTCTTCATATTGTATTGCAAGCTTTTGAGGTCTCCATACCACAGTAACAATTGGTTGGGATTCAGATTGCATGGGCATAGCACTTCTGGGTTGTCTCCTAAGTATTGCTAAGCCTTCTTGCCAGAGGAGCCTCAGGTCTTAATCGATAGTCCCAGAATGCATTATCTGCTAGAAAAGGAAAATCATTCAAAACCATGTTTGACAATACCCCCCCCCTCCCCAATTTGAGGAATGTGACACTTCCCTAAACAACAGGGGCACTCTCCTGTGACGATTCTCAAGTTGCCAAGAGTGGGTTGTAGTGAGCAGATTAAAAGATGGAAAAAGGAAGAGGAGGGGAAAACCTCTGGCTGTTATTTAAATTTGATTTATTTTTAAGTGATATTTAAGTAGGGGCTATTAAGGGGGGGAAACCCAAAAAACAAGTTATCCTACATTGTGAGTCCACTATAGAATAATTGGGCATGTTTTTTCACACCCCAAACTTTATAGCTGAGTTATATACATTAGTTGTAAAATAAAATAATGAAGTTGTCTGAAAAGATTAGAAGGCAGTACATTTGTCTCAAACTTATTGAATTTTGTGTCACAGTATTAAATCACCCCTAGACTAGTATAGTTCCTTAGTACCAGGAATTAAATTTATCTAAATAGCAGCAGATAATTTATTTTCAGTAGTTAATAGGAACATTTAAAATAATTATAATTTAAAAACTATATATTGTGGAGGAAGACTTAAAAATGCTGGAGTTTTTTTCCTTTATTATAAGTCACCAAAACTATGAAAAGAGTTTTATATTTTCAGTATTTTTGGTCTTTTAATTTTATAATTGACTCTGCGTTTAATGAGTTAACAGTGATATGACAACATTCATAAACATTCCTAAATATTAAATAGTCACATATTTCATGGCTTCATTCCTATATCCTATTTAAAAAATATTGTTATTGATTTCAGAGAGGGAGAGGGAGAGAGATATAGAAACATCAGTGATGAGAGAGAAACTATGATTGGTTGCCTGCTACACACCCCTTCCTGGGGATCAAGTCTACAACCTGGGCAGGTAGCCTGACTGGGAGTCAAATGTGAACTCTTGGTTAATAGGTTGACGCTCAACCACTGAGCCACACTGGTCGGGCCTATATCCTTCTAACAATTAGACACTCAGTGTGAGCCTTCGAACTGTCTAAACATAAAGATTTCGTTGCGTGCAAAGTTAATTGCCAAGTGGTGTGTCTGAAGGCAGCATATCACTTGGCAAATGTGTACATGTTTGGTGAGAACCTGCTTCTGATTTAGAAGAAATTGAATGTGTTTGCTGCAGCATTGAGACACATTTTCTTTTTCCTCCAAATAGTTGTCATTGACTTACACAAAATATTGCACCAGAGAGTGCACTGAGCAATGAATTGACCAATGGCTTTTTAACCGGTAAAATTAAGAAAACTTATTTGCATGATTATTGCACTGTTTCTATTTAATTTGACAGCTAGCTTCTTTTGCATCTTTGTTAATATGAAATTTTCAATCATTGTAGATATACTTACAGTTAAGTAGGAAAATTAGATTTTCCCATCTCCTTGGATTCAATTGTCTATTTTACATTATCTCTAAAACTTGTGAAAGCTGCCATGTATGTACCGCTTATTTTCCATTAGTGTTAGTGTCCCTGCCTCTCTTCTCCTGTCACTATGCACTCTAAACAGACAGGCTTAACTACTTAAAAGGGATACTAAGTTGACTAGTGTGCTCCATTGACTTTCCACTTCCCATCTACATTATATTTCTGAAACTGAGATGTAGCCCAAACTGGTTTGGCTCAGTGGATAGAGCTTCGGCCTGCAGACTGAAAGGTCCCAGATTCGATTCCGGTCAAGGGCATGTACCTTGGTTGCGGGCATATCCCCAGTAGGGGGTTTGCAAGAGGCAGCTGATGGATGTTTCTAATTTTCTACCCCTCTCCCTTCCTCTTGTAAAAAATCAATAAAATATATTTAAAAATAAATAAAATAAAACTGGGATGTAAATGTAGTGTACCTTTAACTGGCAGACAAAACCAGTTGTGACACTGGCCAACATTTTTTTTCAGTTAGTTCCATGCCAATCTTTCAATTTACTTAGTAGCTAAAATGTATCAAAATATTGGAGCTGGTGAGTAAGCCATATCTAGTTTTCTAATTAGACTTTTACTGATACAAAGATAAATGTGAAGTATGAAAACTGAAAGCTTTTTAGCAGCTTTACTACATTGCAGCTATTTTTTTTTTTTTTGGTCTCTTTTATTTGGGGATATGGAACCTTCACATAGTTGCTACATTAAAGATTGTGATCCCCTCTCCCGGCCCCCCTCTAGTTTGAAAAGATCACATTCCTCTGATCACTTTCCTCTGATCAAGAGCTTACCTGTTCTCAGAAGTAATCGCTTTGATTATTCCTAACTTTCTAATCTTTCTCAAATGTAGGATTGGTAGTTTTAACTACTGCTTTTGAGCCAATGCTTTGTTTTTTTCTGAGAGATAGGTACCCAGGAAAATGAGGTGTCCTTTGTAAGTAACCTTTGCTGTTATGCCCCACAGACAACTCCCAGGGAGACCATGCCTCACCCTAAAGGGAGGGGAGAGAGGGCTGACATCATAACTTTCCATAAACATTTGATTATTTTAAGGGACATGAAAATTTTTGTTTGAATTTCTTTAAAATGGCCTACATAGATTGTGCAATTTAAAGAGGAAACAACTGGTATTGTTGAACGTTCAGAAAGATGAAAGTGCCACCAGCTTTGGAAGGGACAATTTACAGAGCATTTTTGTTTTCTGAAGATTACTTAATGCCCATGGTTACTATATGTAGATTAGGGGGAAAGGGTTAACAGTGTTTTTGTGACTTCCTGCCAAAGATGATAGAATTTTTAAGTTAGTACAGTTGAGATTCAGATCCAAACTGCTTTGCTCCAGAGTCCTTGTTCTCGTTAAGGCATGCTAATCTTGGAGGAATAGGAAAGAAATGTTAATGTTTCATGAACGTGCCTTCTTTCTCTTTCTGGAACATGCCAGATTTTTTCTTGTGTCTGGAACTCATTCCTCGGCTTGTCGCACCACTGATTTTTTTCCCCCTCTGCATCTTTTAGATCTTGGCTCTAATTAATGTCAGCCCCAGAGAGGCTTTTCCTAACCATCTTATGGAAAGCACTGCCCAAGTTACATCATCCTATTTCTTAACTATTCCAGTATCTATAATACTGTATTTGTATCTTTCTCCCACAAGCTCTATGAGGACACAGTCCTGCCATTTTTTCTTTTGTTTTCCTCAAGTTTTGTTTTACAGAATAGTACTTGGCACACATTAGTACATTTATGATCTGTTGGGTCAGTGAACAAGTATAACTTATTATATACCTGCTTGTTTTTAAGTATGTAGAGATTAACAATTACTGTTTTCTCAAACTTGTTTTAAAGAAGTAAAATTGAACTTCAGCTTTAATTTCCCTTATTTTTGTGGCAGTCAAAAGTTATTTTAAAGGAATAGTAATTAGGTTTCCATGAAAATTACGGAATTTCTTATTAGAACTAGGCTTTATTGATAGGACACTTTGTAGCTTGCAATAAGATCCACTTTAGTAGGCATGTCTGAATGATAAAGTTCTTAATTTGATTGTGTATCTTAAACAAAATAAAGTAATATTTCACTAATATTTGGGATTTTTCATGAAATAGTTACTCTCAGGAAATTGAGTGTAGTATGAATTGGAAGCTTACATCCAAGGGTGAGCTTATAGTTAGAATTATAAGTGCCAAGAAAATGCTTTCATTATTAGAATATAAGTTACTGTCTCTGGTTATCAATAAATTATACAAAGTTATTTAAGAATTGCATTATGTTCCTAGATAGAAGAAATTGAGATATTTTCTTTACATAAGAATAGTGGTTACTTTTTAAACTTTGGGAAGTAGAACAAAACTCCACAAACTGAAGTAGTTTTTCTTAAGTAAATTTAAGCAGCAACTTTTCCCTTCAGTGACCTAATATAGCCTATTGCACAAATTTCAGTATCTTTATATCTCAAAATTCTTATGCCCCTTACTTGATTTTAGCAATAAGTTAACTATAATGATTAGTGGTGGATGATTACTAAAATCTCGGTGTTTTGAAAGGTCTACCTACTTTCCAAAGATAAGAAAAAAATCCTTGGATTTAATGTTTTGCTCTACTACTGAACAAGGTAGCATTTTTTACTGAGCCCCATGAGAAGAAGGAACACTCTTTTGGGTGCTATAAAAACAAACCAAACTTCTCCCCTGGGGTGTTCTGATTTCCTTTCCTGTGTGCATGTCCCATGTAGCTTTTTTTTGGGTCTGTATCAGTAAGTTAGAGAATAGGAGGCAGCACTATTATATGTAAGGGAGAAATCACTTTTGAGGCTAATAGGTGAATTTTATATTTAAACCTGTATTTGAAAACTATTCAGTTAAATAATTATGTAACATGGTATCTGATCATCTGTAGATTAATTCTTACCCACAAACATTTAAAAAAGTATGATTGGATGCACTGCTTTTCCTCACTTGGAATTGCTAAATGCTAAGTACATAAGTGAAATATAGTTATAAAGGAAAACCAAATATTTAATTGCAAAGTCAAGAATAAGCAATGTTTTTTATTTTAATTTTAATCTGTATGACATTAGCATTTCATTTGTGTGAATATCAGGAGTTAATTTATCAATTAAGAATTTAGATTGTGATTCTCTGTTTATATTTTAGATGTTATCTCTTTATGTTTATGTAATCTATCTTCTTGATTTATGGTAAGGTGTAGGTTTTAGTGATTCTTACCATTTTGGAACATGTGGTCTCTTTGGAGAATATGATAAAAGCTGGATAACTACTCCCAGAATCTAGTTAATGAAAAGTTCTGAACCAGAAACAAACACATAGATAGAGAACAAATTGATGGTAACCAGATGGGAGGGGCATTGAGGGACTGGATAAAAAAGGAGAAAGGGGTAAGTACAAATTCCAGTGATAGAAATAATCACAGGGAAGTAAAAGATAACATATAGAATAAAGTCAGTATTATTCTAACTATGGATGTTGTCAGATGGGTAAACTTATGGGAGTTTCTCTTTGTAAGTTATATAAATGTTTAATCACTATATGTTCACCTAAAACTATTAATATTGTCAATTGTAATTGAAAAATAAAAATATATATTAAAAAAAATAGCCCAGCCAGCATGGTTCAGTGGTTGAGAACTGGCTTATGAACCAGGAGGTCACAGTTCTAGTCAGGGCACGTGCCTGGGTTGTGGACTTGGAAATCATTTTAATTACTTGGTGTTTTTATTTCTGAGAAGTCATTGCCACCCAAAAATATTAAGGTATTTTTGTACTCAAATATCTACATATATTATAGATTTTTTAGAGCTAGCCCATAGCCAATAATATCATGCCATTCTTACTGTGATAGTGTTAAAAATGTGCTTTAGTGTTCACCAGTATAAAGAAATGCTGACAAGTCTATAGTATTTAAAAATAGACAAAATATCAGAAACATTTATCATTTTGTCAGCTTTATTAGTTTAAATGCTTAACTATTGGGTGCAAATGCAGGATAAAAATGAACAAATTTATGGCATGATGAAACCATTATGTGGAATGTAGATTAAAATGAGAACAAACTAAGTACTATGTTTATTCTATACTAGAGGCCTGGTGCACAAGATTTGTGCACTCAGGGGTGGTGGTGTCCCTCAGCCTGGCCTGCACCCTCTCACAGTCCTGGTGTATGTCTGACTTGCAACATACTTGGGGTATGTCTGACTGAAGACTTAGGACCCCTCAAGCCTTCTGGCTGAGTGTCACTCCCCCTGTGAGAGCACATTGACCACCAGGGGGGCAGCTCCTGCATTGAGCATCTGCCCCCTGGTGGTCAATGAACATCATAGCGACCGGTTGTTCTGTCATTTAGTTGATTTGCATATTAGCTTTTTATTATATACTAGAGGCCCAGTGCACAAAAATTTGTGCACGGGGGGTGGAGGGGAGGGCGTCCCTCCACCTGGCCTGCTTCTTCTCTCAGTATGAGAGCCCTCAGGGGATGCCCTACTGACAGCTTAGGGGAGCTGGCATAAGCTGCAGTCTAGCCTCCCTCTGCAGGAGGTGACCTGATCTGGGGAAGGTACCACTCCCATCACCCTCTCGCTGCTGCTGCCACTGCCAGTCGTGGTGGCTGTGAGGCCTGAGCTCCGGGCCTTGCAATCACAGCTCATGGCTGCTTGAGCCCCAGGCCTCGTAGCCTTCAGGGCTCATGGCTGCCTGAGCCCCGTACTTCACAGCTACCGGGCTCATGGCTTCCTGAGCCCTGGGTCTCATAGCCACTGCCATGGCTGCCTGCTTTCGGCCCTTGCAGCCACTGTGGCTTTGTCTGGAAGGAAGTTCACTCAAATTAGCATATTGCCCTTTTATTAGTATAAAGGATTACTGTATCTTGCAGAGAAAAGGATGAAGTTAAAGCTCATGTTTATTTTAAATACAGGGTCTTGTCCAAAATGTAAAGATGTTTTAAGCCACCTACCTATTTCAAAGATGGTACTGATAGACCACCTGCTGTTAACATGCTGACAGGAAAGTGTAGGGATGTAAGAGAGTTTTGATGATTTGCTTGCTTCTGAATATAAATGAAGTGAAAATCATTGATCCTGTGCTCTTACAAATGAATTGTTAAAGTATTCAAATCTGCAAAAGTGAAGGCTGTTATAAGGAATTACCATCAGCTTCTCCTACTTTTTACTATTATGTGAATATTATTAATACTGGATAATCAAATATAAGTCATGTATAATACTTTTTAACATCTCTAAATGCTGTACTTTGTGAATGTGCTCTGGTACTTTCTGATTAAAATGTAGAAAAATTCATTGAACATCATAAATGGTAGATCAGTTATGCCTAAAAATTAGAGAAAAGGGAGGAAGATATGCAAAGTAAGCTTAGCTAAGGTAGTAAAAATGTTTTTAGGAATCAGATGCCTTCCATATAATGCAAGATCTTATTAAATATGCAGAGTATATTATATAGAACGAAGCTAGAATTTTTTTGAGATTGTGGGTAGTATATTCAATGACTAAAATTGCAATCTTTTAATAGAGAATGAAGGAAATTGGGATAATCATATGATTCTTAATCCCCTTCCCCAAATGGAAACATCTAATTCTAACCACTGAATACACCAAAAGTACCAGTGTTGCTGAATAGCATTTCAATTTTTTAAAAATTTCTTTATTGATTAAGTATTACATATTTGTCCTCATCCCCTTATTACTCCTCCCTCCCCCTCATGCCCCTACTCCCCTGTTGTCTGTGACTACTGGTTAGGATTATATGCCTGCAAACAAGTCCTTTGGTTGATCTCTCTTCCTTCCCACCACCTCCCCTACCTTCCCTCTGAGGTTTGACAGTCTGATCTATGCTTCCGTGTCTCTGGATCTGTTTTTGTTCATCAGTTTATGTTGTTCATTATTTCCCATAGATAGCATTTCAATTTTGTTATTAATAAAGTTTACTGTGTAGATTCACATTCCTTCTGATGGTTGTATATCAAGATGAGAAGATTGTACAAAACTTTAATTTTGGATGTAAGTCAAGAGATGGAATAGTGAGATAGTATATTTGTGAACAATCAACTATAGATTTCTGTTTGACATCTAGGTGGTTTTATCCAAAGAATGTGTAAAGAGTGAACTAGGTCCTTTCCCACTCATAAACTTTCAAAACTACAAAATCATGATTCATTTTAGAAGGGTAGCTGCTCCAACTTGCCCTCCTCATGTTCATCCATGGCACTGAAAACTCGCCAGTCCACTCTCTCAGCATGCCTCTCTTTGGAAACAACTTAATTGCATGAGATTGTCGTAATGTACTGTAAGCTCTTCTGAAGATCATAGGTCAAGATGAAAATTAAAGGTGAGCTTTGCTTTATAGTGTCAATTATACCTTTTGGAGCAATGGTGGATTATTGATGAAACATTTTAATAATAAGCTTCAACTAGATTAATTTATATTATTTAAGGTTCATTAAAGGTAGCAATCAACATAGAATGAAATTGTGAAATTTTTAATCCTGGAGGTTCCTGCCTTTTTACCCTTAATGAAATTAGTTACTAATGAAATTTTTAATGAAATTTAAAATCAAGAAAAACAATAAGATATCCTTAAGTTTTTCCCAAATGCTTCTTCAGTTGCTGTCTTCAAGGTCTGAACTCTGTCATTTTGAAACAGCAGGATAGCAACATCTTAGCATTTATTAATAGGTGCTTACAAATATTACTCTGTGATTAAATCTCTCTTTTATACCACTGTCGTGCAGATTTAAAGGAAAGAGGATTTATGGAAAACTCATTTGCCTTTATGATATGGCTCTAGGCTTTTGAAATAGTATTACAGAAAAAAATGTTTGACTTGCTCAATGAGCAAAAAACTTTTGGGTTTTGATTATGCTACCAAAAGAAAAATACCTGGCTACCTTATGATCTAAACACTTAATTCTATAGGTCGAACACCTTTCTTCCCAAATCCCTGCAGCAACTGACCTAATCAAACAAAAGTAGGGAATAATGGGAGGCAGCCCAGGGATGGTGGTTCATTTGCAAGCAGCTGTTTGCTATTGTCAGAACAAAGACAAGTCAGAGTTGCATTAAAGGATATGACAGCCCACTCCCCTAATAATACTTAGCTTCTACTGTTTGGTTGAGAAAGTGACTGACTTAAGTAGCTAACTAGTCGTAAGGGCTTGGGATAATGTTTCGAGATACAAGATTATTAAGTAAAGTTTACTAAAGCACCATTATAATGGTTTTGAGTGACAGAAACATTATTAATATGCTAGGTTCAATAGGCTTTTAATTGCATTGCTGTTGTTATGTTGGATTTGAACTATGATATATTTGAGTCTACTTAATGTTGCACCATACATTCTTGATGTGCTTTGCAAATGTGGAACAGCAGTTAAATCTTATTCTTTAGAATAGTATTTGAATGCAAAAGCCTCTTACGTGTTTACCTGAAAAAGATTTGCTTTTTATTTGAGGCTTGATATATAACTTACTTGTCCTTGGGGGTTGTTTTTGGAAGGGGACTGAGGGCTTATTGTGTGACTTATGTGCTGATGGGAAATAGAGAATATCGCCTGTATCTGGCACTTCTATTTTTAATTATGGATTTAAAAATATTCCAGAAGAGGTACATTTTCTCCCATCCTGACTTTTTAATGCATAGTAAACAATATGTCCTTCACTTGAACTCTTTCTCCCATAAATCAATTGTGCATTTGCTATAGTACTTCAACTTCTTAAAGTACATAAAGGAGAATACTGTATATCAAGTGCTTGTGGAATAGTCTTTATTCATTTGAATAAGAATCTGACCCTTGAGAAATTTTCACCTTTTTTCAAATCTTTAATTGAACAGTTTTGATCTTTAATGGAACTTGAAAGTTAACATTTTTTAAAAAAGTTGGCATATTTAAGCTAATTTTCAGAACATTGAAAAAAAACCTAAACCATCAAAATCCTTTTCACATCTGACTTACATGATAGAAATGCATTTAAAAATATACTTAAAAATTAGCACAGTTAGTACCTGGCCAAAAGTGAGACTCAGGTTGGTTTTATCATATGCTTTGAATATGTTCCTGGAATGTTTTTAAAGCAAATACCTGTATGTTGACCTATTTTTTCATTTACTCTTTTCATACCTTTGTATATATTCTACCATGAAATAATTATTTCAGAATGTCAACATTTATTTTTAAGCCTATATCTTCATTATATTGTATTCAATATGTACTATTCAATATGTACTGTTAAGCTCTTAATTATACTAAAGTGAAAAACCTGTGATCTTTTATACTCATTTAAATGTGCTATGTAACATTACTTTGATTCTATTAGACCATTTCAGATCACGAGAGAAATCCCTGCTTTACACTTAAAGAGCTGTTCATGCGATAACAGGTAGAATCACTTGAGTATCTGTGAATGCTTGTTTACTTGAATGACTAAGTTAAAGACCTTAGAAGTTAAAAGGACTTTGGAGATGATTTAATCCAGCCCCTTCATTTTTTTACTTGAGAAAACGTTCATGACTTGATGTTTGCTCAGGCTAACATAAGTTAGTGGCAGCATCAGGGTAACTCAGATCCTCAAACTGAGAAAAATTCTTGACTTTTACTGTTATTCCCTGCCTTTGATTTTTATATAGCTAACTCTACTGATGAAGCTCAGCTTCAGAAACCCTCAGCCTTGGTTACCAAGCTATGGACTAGTGCTGGATATATATGTGTGTGTGTGTGTGTGTGTGTGTGTGTGTGTGTGTGTGTGTGTGTGTGTGCGCGCGCGCGCATGTATATAAACAACTTAGTCTCTTATGGAGTAGAACTGGAAGTAGAATGGATTGCGTTTCTGAAACAGGATTCTCTGGGTGCTCATCTTAACCACTCCTGTTCAACTCCACATCCTGTATTACTGAGTCTTTCTATTTATGTCTCCGGAATCACTTTTTAAAAAATCTTGAAGGATATGTTTGTTATATTGATTTTCAGAGAGAAAAGAAGAAAGAGAGGAAGAGAGAGGGAGGGAGAGGTGGGGCAGGGAGGGAAAGGGAGAGAAACAGTGATTGGTTGTCTGCTGTACTAGCTCCCACTGGTGATGGAGCCAGAAACCTAGGTATGTATCCTGACTGAAATTGAACCCTAAACCTTTTGGTGTATGGGATGATGCTCCAAGCAACTGAGCCACCTGGCCAGGGTTCCCCAGTTACTCTTTTTAATACAGTAATTCCTCACTTCATGTCTTCAATAGGTTCTTGGAACTACAATTTAAAGTGAAATGGCATATAACCAGTTTTATCATAGTATCTTATATAACAAAAGCCTGTGTGGTCATGATACCCTCACGCTGTGACGCCTTCACACTGTAACAAGTGATCACCAGGAGGCTGTGAGTGCAGCGGGCACGTGTGGGTGGGCAGGGCTGTGTGCGAGGCCTGTGTGGGTGGGTGGGGGCTTGACACTGTGTGCTTGGCATAGAGGTGGGTCCCATGGGTCCGTGTGGCGAGGCTGGCGGTCCCACGACTCCATGCAGCACAGAAGTGGGACCCCCCAGCTCTGGCCCACCTCTTTGGGGCAATCGATTGTGGGGCTCCCGCACTGTGAGGGGCACAGGCCAGGCTGGGGGAACTATCCTCCCCCACCCCGAGTTCATGAATTTCGTGCACCAGGCCTGTAAGCTATAATAAAAAAGCATGATATGCTAATTAGACCGGACAGCCGAACAACCTATCAGATGAAGCCAGGGCTGTGAGGGCCAATCCCCTTACACAGATTTCATGCATCGAGTTTCTAATAATTGATACAAACAAATTAAATTAATTCTACAACATATTTCTGGTCACAAAAAAACAACACCAAACATGTCAATAAAGACTCCAAACACTTCTAATACTGAAAATTGGGGGAAAAAAATGTGAGCTATACATGCATTTAAGAAAGAGGAATAAAAATAATGAATAAGTAATTACTTTCTAACCTACTTATTCGGGGTTGTGAGTGGCTGAATCTGTCACTGGCTGTACAGGGTAGTAGGCATGACCCACTCTGGACAGGATCCCCATCCATGGCAGGGCACACTCACACCCACACTCACTCAGGCTGGAACAATGTGCATAAGACAGTTCACCTCATGTTGCCATCTTTGGGATGTGGGAGGGAACCAGAGTGTGCAGAGGAAATTCACACACAGTTGGTGAGGATGGGCAAGCTCTACAGAGACAGTGGCCTTCGCAGGAAATCGATTCCCAACCCCCCGTCAACTTTATAATGAAACTTCATTAGAGAAGCTGCTGTAGTGTGTGTGTGTGTGTGTGTGTGTGTGTGTGTGTGTGTGTGTGTGTGTGTTTCTTTTTAAAAGAATGCCAGTGAAGTAATAGTAATAACATTTTCTTATGATAGATGACATAAAGTGGGATATTGGTCAGGATTGACTTTGAAACTAAAAAACGTTTGCCTTTATCTCAGTGCATCAAAATTTATTGCTTCAATTGAGATGACTAATGTGAGTCGGGGGCCAGAATGATTGAGTGTGCATCTCAGCCTGTCTTGTCTTAAACACGAGTGCTCTCCTGTTTGTGACCTTGGGCCTTGTAATCTCTCTGTGGCTTGTTTTACTTATGTTTAAAATGAGGATTATAGTAACACTTGGAGGATTAAAGAAATTAATGTTTGCAAAGCATTGAAACCCATTAAAAAAAAACCACTTGGTATTGTTGAGAAAAAGGTTAGAGATTTTGCTGCTGGCTTAAATGCATAGTTATAAGGATACCT